>JACAXG010000071.1:3001982-3613123 GCA_018881555.1 Amblyornis subalaris
CTGCAGGCAAGGGAGATGCTTCCAGTGTCAGCTGGAGTTTGGGCAAGGCAAAAGGTATCTGTACAGACAGCTTCTCAGGTTGTGTGCTGAGTTGGAAAGAGAAAAGAGTTGGGATCATACTGAGTTCTGCTCTTAAGGGACCAAACTCATGGTATGTTTTTCCAGTATTTGTCCTCTTAGTACCAGGACCTCTCTTTCACATTTTTAAGGCAAGTGCTTTGGATCCATGCTAGCAAGCTTCCTGGAGAGCTATTTTCATAACTTGAGTGTGGAATACACACTGCGCCTTGTGAAGGAAGGTCATCTCTTGTGGTATGGACTGGGGACTTCTGTCCTTGTGCTCTGTTTTTGGTAGGAAGTGTCTTCTTTTGTGTGTTTTCCTGAGGATTTTCAATGTCTCTTGTTGTAGAGAAGCAGCAGCCTTTTCTGTGGTGCTTGGGGATGTTTATTCCACATATCTGAGGGTTCAGGAAGAATAAAACAAGTGTTAGGACACAGAAATGAAAGAGGAAAGTGGTGGTGAAGCAGTAAGGTCCAAATGTAGCAACGCTACTTCTCAGCTCTGTTTCATCATGTCCTCTTCAGCTGTTTCCCAGTCTTCTGCCCTGCTGTCCTGTGCAATGGAGCTACTTTGTGCTACCCCAGAGCCTGGCTCGCTGTCGGGTGTGACACTGGGACTTGAACATTGCCATCTCTTGTCCTTGCTGAGGACAGGGCTGAGGAACAGCGGCCTGGCGGAGTCAGCACCTCTTCCTCTGCAGCAGCAGGAAAACGAACACCAGCAAACTCCCTCTCCGCCTGCCTGGATCCCAGTGCTGTTACAGGACACATGTTTATATCTCTCACGGTGTGGCCTTGGGGCTGCTGGCGCGTGGGCTCCTCTGTGCTGTCCCCTCCGGACCCTCCTCCCGTGGCAGCCCCGCGGGGCTGTCCTGTGGCGCCGGGGTGTCCCTGCGGCCCCGGTGGCGCTGTGTTTGTACACCCGTGATTTGTCACCAGCAGTAGGAATAAAGGACCTTCCTCCCTGCGCACGGCGGCACTGGAGGGGCGGGGCCGGGGGCGGGGAGCGGCCGCGCCGCCAGGGGGCGCCGCTCCGGCGCGTGCGCGCTGTGCGCTCCGCAGACTCCCTCAGGCGGCGCGATGGCGGCGGTGGGCATGGCGGCGATCGTGGCCCGCGGCGGCCGCGGAGCTTCCCGGGGTGAGGGCGCGGGGAGCGGCATCGTTGTGCCGCGGCTCCTCGGGGGGAATTCGGGGCACGCGGGAGGGGCGGGAAGGGGTCGCGGCCTGCGGGGGAGGTGGCGCCCCGGTGCCCTTCAGGGCCTGCCTGAGGCGGGTGCCCTCAGCCGCGGGGTTGGTGCCGCCCTTCAGCCGAGCCGCGGGTCCGGCCCCGGGGCCGCGGGACACTCAGACGCCTTCCCGGCCCGGCTCCTACTCCTTCCCCGGTGCGAGGGGCACCGACGGCACTGAGTCCCCTCCGTGCTCCCAGCGCTAGCCCTGCGGTGCCGCCGGCTGCACACCGTGTACCAGAGCGCGGAGCTGCCCGAGACGCACCAGATGCTGCGGCAGACGGTCCGGGACTTCGCGGAGAAGGAGCTGATGCCGCTAGCAGCCCAGCTGGACAAGGAGCACCGCTTCCCGGCCGAGCAGGTGGGTGCGAGGGTTGGAATGGCACAGCCAGAGACCCCCTTCCCTGCTTTGGGGCAGGACCACCCGGCCTGAAGCAAAATGTACATCCAGCTCCGGTTCAGCAGAAATTTGAAGTTTAGACCAACTTGTTGCTCTGAGTGTGGATTTTGTAATTCCCACAGGGCATTTTGAGCTCTTCATCTTTGTGTTTCTCTGTATCTGGCTTTAGTACCACTGAGTTTTCAGTTCTCTTACTGACTTACCTGTGGGCTGTAATAGAACTGATTTATAAATCAGTTAAATGTTTTTACAGACTGCACATAAAGGWTTGTGGTGAGGAAGCATAGATGACCTGAGTGCATTTCAGGTGGTGCAGATAAGAGATCAGGAGATAGGAGGYGCATGCTGGCCATCCTCTGGGGCTGTGAACAAACTGAAATTCCAGCCAAACCTGTGATTTCTCTTGTGGAAGGACACAGAAGTGTGCATGTTGAGCATTGAAATACAGAGCCCCAGCAAAATAGGTCCTGTTATGTCAGCCAAGAGGCTCCAAGCAAACACTTGGAGGCATGAGAGTTTTGTCACACCCCTCTGTCCATTAAAGTATTAGGACAGTAGCCAGGAAAGTCACACCCTAAGGAAGAAAATAAATTTTTAACTTTAATGGTCTCATCTGAGAATTTTACATTTGCATTTGAGTCTTTTTCACTTGAATGTGTAGGGGAAAATTCAAAATGTAAAGTGTTTAACAAGGTAAAGCAACATACATAGAACGAGTGGCTGTCCTGTTCATCCTCTGGATTTGATGTTACGGACTGGTGTTTTGGGTGCCCATACAGGGGGGAAATTATTTATTTAAAAATTCCACCTGGAATCCACACCTAAAAGCAAGCAGAGGCTTATGGTTGCAAAGCAAGGGGTCTAGCTGGCGAACTTGGGGTAGAATGATCTGGAGTGTAACCAACAATTAAATTCTCTGGGAAGCAAGATCTGGCTTTAACGGGAGTGAAAAAATTCACCTTGCACTCTTTTCTGCGGTCGTTCATTCTGTAAAATGCTTCCTTTGTGCARTCCTGGGCTGAAGCTCAGCAGACTCAAAGGTAAAGTTATTATTTTTATCAGCTAGATTTCCCATTGAGATATTTCTACTGATAGGAGACATGCAAGGGAGAAGCTTTGGTGGGAGGCTGAGGAAATGCTGGTGGAGTTCTGTCTCTGTTTCACCTTCAGAAGGCTTCCTCCTTCCCAATACTGAAGAGAGCTGTTTAAACAAGTAAGAGCCTAAACAACAGTGACTGTGTACAGCTCCTGCTGAAGTCACTGGGACCTGGGGACACTTGCCAGTTTGTTCAGATTCTCATTTCACCAGGAGTTGTGTGTATCTTTTCTTCTGGGTGTGGCCTTCCCATGATCTGTCTTTCTCTGCACGTGTCTGTCTGTATTTGCTGGCACACTGGTGGTGCAGAGGACCTGACCTGTCCATTCCCTGTGTGCAGGTGAAGAAGATGGGTGGCTTAGGGCTGCTGGCTATGGACGTGCCGGAGAAGTACAAAGGAGCAGGCCTTGACTACCTGGCCTACTCCATCGCCGTGGAGGAGATCAGCAGGGGCTGTGCATCCACGGGCGTCATTGTCAGCGTCAATAATGTGAGTGTGAGGGTCAGGCATGGAGCTGAGGGTGGCAGCAGTGGTTACTGGAGAGGGGTGTTTGGGAGAAGTGGATCTGTTCCTGTGGTGGGTTCTGGTGTGTTGGAGAGCACATTAGGTAGTTACTGGATTGGTTGTATCTTCAAGAGGCACTAACACCACTAAATTCTTAAAGTCCCTGTATTTAGGGCCAATACTCAAGTTTGGTTCTGAAGAGCAGAAGCACAAGTGGATTGCTCCCTTCACCAGCGGAGAGAAAATTGGATGTTTTGCCCTCAGTGAACCAGGTGATGTGACTGTTACCATCTCTGTTGCAAGGAACGTAACCTTCAGGTTTAGGATGGAGTTTAGGTCTGTGAAATTGGAACAGTTTGTAGAAAGATGGTTTATAGCAGTTCTGTGTAAATGTAGTACCAGTGCCCAAGGTATGAACTGCTACCCCTTGGTCCATGCTGAAAATGCTCATCCCCTCTGTGAGCAGAGCTCTGCACACATCTTGCACACATGGGCCTTTCTCTGTCCTGTGGGAGGGACAGTGGTGACACTACTGCAGTTCAAGAGGTGCTGTGAGCTGGTGGGGTGTGAGCAGGGGTGGATTTGCCCCCCAGTCTGTCATTGATCGCCTGAGGTTTGTTTGCTGGTGCTTTGCTCAGGAAACGGCAGTGATGCTGGTGCAGCCTCCACTGTGGCGCGCCTGGATGGGGACGAGTGGGTTCTGAACGGCACCAAGGCCTGGATCACCAATGCCTGGGATGCTTCGGCCACCGTGGTGTTTGCTACTACAGATAAATCCCTGAAGCACAAGGTGCGATAGTTTGTACCAGTCAGGAAAAAGGGGTGGGAGTGAAAGAGTTGCGGAGAAGCACTTTGCTTCTGGGACTCYGTTTTTAGAGCCCTGCAGGCACTGAGCAGAGGAGGGGCTGATGTGTGCTGGCTTTGTTCTGTCTCAGCTCTCCTCTTCCTCCTGCTGGTTACCTGGACACGTGGCTTTTATGTAAAATGGAAGAAGCCTGTTGACAGCCAGGGAAGTGGGAAGGTGGCACCATTCCTAAGAGTTTGGGTCTTGTTGCAGGGCATTAGCGCATTCCTGGTTCCCATGCCAACAGCTGGGCTGTCACTGGGGAAGAAGGAAGACAAGCTGGGAATCCGAGCTTCTTCCACTGCCAACCTGATATTTGAGGACTGCCGGATACCCAAGGCCAACCTCCTAGGGCAGCCAGGAATGGGCTTCAAAATCGCCATGGTGAGAGAGGGATTGGGATGCAGCTGTGGGTGTGTACAGACGTAGCTCCCAAGCTTACCATTTTGTAAACTATTTCCAGAGTCATGGTCACTTCAGTGAGGACCGCTTGCATAAGCTGTTGTGTCATGTTAAGTTGTTGACCCTTCTTGCCAACATGGGAGGAATCATTCCCAGAGCTTGATGAATGGTTAATTTACAGATCCTTGACAACACTTTTATTGTGGCAGTTCTCAGCTGAAGGAATGCTGAGCCACTGAGGTGCTGTGTCAACAGGGGTGGTATATTCTAATTGTTCTCCGTTCCCAACCCTCTATTCCTCGCGTTTGTACCCAGAGATAAAGGGAAAACATGGCATTTTCCCTAAGTACTGTGGCAGAGGAAAGTTGTCATGGAGGCCCAGGACAATCTCTGGATAGTGTCTCAAGCTAGACAACAGCTGAGTTATGATATGTATGTGACTTTTGAGGAGGAGCCAGGCAGTTGGGAACGGTACTGTTCCTTGCAGTGAGGCACTGCCCCTCGGGAGTGGTCATTGCTCTCTATAAGGGCAAAACACCCTTTTTTTTGGGCTGGGCTCCCTGGAGCAGAGCCAATTCCATTATGTCCAAAACTGAAAGTGGTTGGTGACTGACAGGTTCTTCTAAGGACCCTCAGCCCAGGACTGAGAAGATGAAGCCTTTTCTCCCTGTGCTGCAATTTCTTCTTGTGCATAGTGGGGCAGAGCAGGTGTTTGAGCTAATTGACTGGGTTCACTAATCAGTTTGAAAATTGCTTCCACATGTGTGTCCTAATGATGAGGGYAAAAGAGGAAAACTGACCAGATTTCCGTTATTTTTCAGTTAAAGTAAATCAGCTGCAGAGTGAGCCAGGGGCGTGGCTGAAGGGTTCTTTCCAGCCCCTTCCAGAGCAGGTCCTTCTTGTTACACTGTTTCTCTTATTTTGCACCCTCTTTTTTTCTCCCAGCTAATAAGAAATCCCTCTCMTTTCTGCTTCCCTTCTTGTACCCCTGCCTTCTCTCTGCAATGCCAATGCCTGCTATACCTCTCAATTCCTGCATAACTGCAAACATTTTGAATCAAGGTCTCTGCCCAGAGGATTCTAAGGCTACAGCAGCTTTCCACCAACATCAAAAATGTGCGTGTACTATTCTTGATTAAGTATGACTTGACTTAACACAAATACTTCGTGTCTTTCTCAGCAAACTCTGGATGGAGGAAGGATTGGTATTGCCTCACAGGCCCTTGGAATAGCACAGGCAGCTCTGGACTGTGCTGTGGATTATGCTGAGAAGAGAACAGCCTTTGGGTCACCCATCACAAAGCTCCAGGCAGTGCAGGTATGAGCTGGGCACACGGGGCAGTTGCACAGGGTGCTGGGGCTGGTGGAAAGTCCATATGTGTGTGCTCTCCGGTGTGGCGTCAGGCGCACAGTGCACTTTGCACTGTCTGGGATAAACAAGGTGATAATGCTGTTTTCAAACACTGTTAAAACTGTTTGTTGCGACAGAGGCTCCTTTTCCAGCAGTACTAGCCCCATGGGTGAGAGAATTCATTTGTGTCCCCTTGTGCAGGCAGAGGCCCTGGGCTGAAGGCAGTATTTGTCGTTGCAGTTCAAGCTGGCAGACATGGCTGTGGCCTTGGAGGGTGCGCGCCTGCTGACCTGGAGAGCTGCTATGCTGAAGGACAATGGGAAGCCGTTCACTAAGGTATTTCCAGCCCTGCATTTGTCCAGCAGCCACAGCACAGGACACAGGTTCAAGGCCAGGGAACCGCACTGCATAGAGTGTCGCTGTGCTCGGCACCTGCCCAGGTCCTGGGCCTGCTGCCTACCCTMGGGCAGCCCACTGACCTCAGAGCTGGCTGTAGCTGAGGAGAGAGGGGTGGCTGCTCTCAGCTGGCACCAGCAATGGGCCTGTCTCTGCACACCTGCTCTGTGAGCATTCAAGCTCCTTGCACAGGTGAGGGGTTCCTTTTTGTGATGGCTGCACCCTCAGTGATATTTTCTTTCCCCAAAGGAAGCAGCCATGGCCAAACTGGCTGCATCAGAAGCTGCAACATCAATCGCTCATCAGGTAACTGTCAATTGACAACTCTTTTCCACCTACAGCATCTGGAAAGAGATCGGGGGTTGTCTCACAAGTGCTTTGGGAAGGTGGGATGGAATTTACTAGTTTAATTTTTAAACACACCAACCCTGTGGCAGAAGCTCGTTAGCACAGCCATTTTCCTAGGTTGTGGAGAAGTAGGAGGGTGGCAGGGATTTATACTGGCCTATGGCAGCTGTGTTGTTAAAGTGGTCTGTGCCTACTGCTGTCCATGGCAGTGGCAGTTTTGAGCAGGAGCAGCAATGTGGGAGGGAGCATGGGGCCAGCAGTCCTCACCACTGCACCTGGATCAGATCCTCTGTGCCTTGGTTTAGTGTCCCCTGTCCTTAATAAAAGCATCTTAGGTGAATATGGATCACTAACAGATAGCTCTGAAGCAATTAATTGCCCATCTGGGATATTCATATTGCTCTTACCCAGATCAAATGCTGTTTATTCCTATGATTTCAAATCAGCTGTAGGGATCCCTATGTGTCCCACCATCCCCATTATGCTTGCTGTGGGCTCAGCTCCTTTTAAAGTGAGTGTGGGTTTGTGTGTGCGTTCTGTAGAAAACAAGTTCCTTGACACCACTTCCTTTCTAACCTGCTGCCTTTGTTTCAGGCTATCCAGATCCTGGGTGGGATGGGCTATGTGACAGAGATGCCAGCAGAACGCCACTACCGCGATGCTCGGATCACCGAGATCTACGAGGGAACCAGTGAGATCCAGAGACTGGTGATCGCAGGCCAGCTGCTGAAGGCCTACCGAGGCTGAGGAAGCCGACCAGAGCAACACCCTACCCCAAGTGCCTTGGAATAGTGCACAACAGTGATGGCATTTGACCCTCTTGAATGAGGCTAATGATGGAGGTTTTCCTCACCACTGAGTAACCAACCCTCTAGTTAAAATGTGCTGATTCTTCTTTGGACAAAGTGTGGTGCATGGAGGCCAGATTGAGGTTTGTAAGTGATGGCTGTGAGTGCAGGAGGAGGCAACCTGTGCTTAGAGGGCAGCGTGGGGCTTTTCCTAAACTGGAGCATTGGAATGGTTTTGTAGTGGCAAAATGACAGCAGTTGTACTTGTGCACTTCCCAGCCACTGCCTCTTTTGCAAAATTTGTCCTTACATGGCAGTGGATAACCAGTGCCAGAGTTAGAGGTGCTGAGAACCATGAGCCCCAGGCTGCTGGTCGGGTACCTCTGCAGATCAGATGTCAGTGGAGTTCAGGTGTGCGAGTGCCTAATGGGACACAGGCTGGGCAGGAGGTAATCCCTGGAGCACAGCACTTTTCACTTCCAGCAGGAGGAGCCAGACAGGAGGACACGCAGGGACAATCTGCACACAGAGGACTCTTGAGCACAGGCTCTGGTTGCTGTCTGTGTAGATGTGAAAACACTCATGAGAAAGAATCCCTTGCTCTGGGCCAGCAGAGCCCAGCACCTGCTCACTCAGCTGCTCTGGGATGTAGGGATAGAAGCAAAGGACAGCAAAGCTGCAGTGCCTGAGAATGATTTTGTAAGGAAAAAAAAACCACCACAAACCCCCCTCTGCTCCCAAATCTGCTTCTACGCTATCAACAGGAAAGGAGTGCATGAAAGGGCAGTAACAGCCTTTGATCTTTACCTGTTTTGAACAACAAGGAGAAAATGAAGAGATGACACACAAACCTCATCAGGAAGCTTTAGCWGTAGCACATCCTCAATCAGTGATCTTTGGTAAGACATAAACTTTTAGAAGAGTCAACAGCCAAAGGAAAAGCTCTAAACTCAGGAAAAGAAGGAGAGGATTAAGAATACAGCCTGTATGGTCCAGTCTGCCTCCTTGTCCAAACAAGTACACTAGAGGTAAATGATTATTTTCCTGTGGTGCCATTTATTTAGACTTGTGTGCAGAGAAGAAGAGCAGGATTCTGTTACACATGAGAGAGCAGAGAAGACAAATAAAACCTAATTTTAAAGGACCACCCCTCCCTCACCTTTCTTTTTTTTTTTAATGCAGATGTGAATTAATTGAGAATATTTTCTTCCCGTCACAAGACACAGGAGCAGAAACCAGCAAGGGCCTGTGTGCACCAGTGAGACCAGTTCTCAGTGATGTCAGTCATCCCTGTGCACGGTGCTGGAGGGCCAACTGCATGTGTAGGCAAGGTCCTCAGGTGTTGAGTTTCCCTTTGCTGCTCTCCCAAACATAAGGATTGAC
Source organism: Amblyornis subalaris (assembly GCA_018881555.1). Classification (NCBI taxonomy): domain Eukaryota; kingdom Metazoa; phylum Chordata; class Aves; order Passeriformes; family Ptilonorhynchidae; genus Amblyornis; species Amblyornis subalaris. Next base: position 3,010,782 of record JACAXG010000071.1, read on the forward strand.
AGAAATCGGCAGGGAGTGCATTCAACGGGAGCATTTCTACTGGAAATGCCATTCCAGTGATCTTGAATGTGTTGTAAATTATGGAGGGTTTCTCTGGATGACAGGACAGAGAGACACTTTCTTAGCTTGATTTCAGCCCGTGTCACCTGAAGGCTCACTTCTGTGATTGTGTAGGAAGTGTGGTATTATTTTACACTTATTTCTCCTTGCAGCCACTCAGGTAGAACAGGAGCTGCAGGAACACAAGGAACTCAGGAAGGCTGAATTCCATTGAGCGCTCATCTACACTGACCTCATGCTCTGTGCTCCAGCTGAATCTCCAGTGACCCAGCACAGTCAGTCACACTTCTGCCAGCCCMTTTCCCCTCTCATCCAGCTGCTTCTCTTAGATCTGCTGTGCTGTCAGCATTTCCTGACTGCTCCTCTTCACCCTCAGCCTCCCTCATTACCAGCCCTAATTGGCTGCAGCTTCTCTCCAAAGCAGAGTGAAACTGTCTCTGTACACCCACGATAGCTGTGACCACCTCAGGTGACAGAGAACACCTGGAGAACCTACAACATCGATGTATCAAAAAAAGAAGGTGCAAAGGGTCTCAAACAAAAGCATTCCGAAAGTTTTCCCTGCTGCCACAGGTTCAGAGAGAACTCAGTGACCTGGGTGTGACACTCCACTGTCACAGCAGTGCTTTGGGGTAAACTAGCACAGTTATGCACAGAGGTCCAGAGCTCCCAAAGCAAAGGCTTTTCCCAGAGCAAGATACTATGAGCTTACTCATCGCTGCTGCTGGCTGAGAGAACTTTATGTGATGTGTGTGCCTCTGCTCCTCAGGGCTGTTGAAAAGAAAGTGCTGAAAGGGCAAAACACAAACAAGTTTTGCAGCATTAAATCAGGAGCTCTTACCAAGCCACCCTCAGCCAGCACAAACCCAGGTGTGGGCAGGGCCAGGCTCTCCTTGGAGAAAAGGATCTGTTCACAGGTGAAGCCACAACTTTCTATCAATTTACAAACTCAGCCACCATTGCAAGGTACGGGCACTGAGATGGGAAAATCAGGTTATACATAAATCAGAAACAAGCGGGGAAGGAGATAAGTCACTTTCTAAGGGCAAAAGCTACACTTTTCAAGGACTCTGGGTTTTGCTCCACAATGCCCCAAGAATAAATGAAGCTGGTTATGAGGCATGAAACAGGTGGAGCCCGAACTAGAATCCTTTCTTTGAAAACATGGTTACAGTAACTAGGAGTTACTTCCTGCCCCACACCTTAAAACTGGTATCTTTTGTATCCTGTAGAAAGCTCAGACTTCATGGGAGTTCCCAACAGACTAAAGGAAAAGATGAGTTGTTCTGGGCTGTCACAGTTAAATACACACAGGTGAGAAATACTTAACTCTTCCTGGGGAGCACAGACATGAGCCACATCCTTCCTCTCCCATCCCCCACCAAGAATGAGGAGCTGCTTGGAGCCTGGAAGCACATCTACCTCAGAGCACAGCAGGACAGGGCTCATCTCTCCATTTCACACAATTTCAAAAAAACCCAAGTGCCATTTCAGCCTTCCATGTTTAAGCAAGAGGTTTTGCAGGAGTCAGCTGAAATTGCGGCAGTATTGCTTTCACATGCAAACCGTTTCCTCCACCAGTCTCTTCTGACCATGTCAGCTATAAGAAAAACAGGGCAAATTTATTCTGATTTCAAATTAAATCTTTGTTTTGCCTAAGCTGAGAGCCCTCATTATCAACACAGACCTGGCAGCAGCCACACATTCATGTTGGGAATTTGGAAAAGATGGAAAATACTAACTTTGAAAGACATCTTTAAGTAAAAAAGCGAAGAGCCTGTAAGACTAACAGAAAGAAGACATGGAATAGGGATAAGAAAATGTGACAGTGCTGTAACTTGAATGAAGATGAAGTTTACTACTTTTTACCTAAAAAATTAATTTAAAATTCAAATTTTGGAACTCATCATGTTTGTAAGGTGAAGTGTGACCTTAGGGAAATTTCAGCAAACAAACAGTACCATTTCTAAGCTGACTTCCCAAAGATGCAGCAGAAAACCAACTCCAGACCTGTCAGCAGATTTGTACACTACAGCTCTGGTCCCTGTCCTGAAAACTCTGCTATAAGCACACTCTGGTCTATCACTTTTTTGCCAGCCTTTTACCTCCTGCAAGAAGGCTTATGTTAGTCAATTATTAAAATAGTTCTGACAACTTTCCAGAAGAAAGGGCAGGTGGCTTGGTGACCTCACTGCAACACTTTGTGTCAAGTAGCTTATTAAGCAGTTCAACAACGAAGGCATCAGCAACTGTACCAGACCCAACAGGGACAGGAACCCAGGCCCTAACGCAGTCTCCCAAAATCCAGCGGACCCAAAGCAGCCTGTACAATCCTCAATCAGAGGAGACATGTAGTCACACTGGAGAGACAAGGACAAAAGGTCCAGCTGTGCAGAGAGGGCCCACAGCTGAACAGCCAGGTAGGATCCATTTCTAATCCCCCTGAATGCTTGAGGGGATTTGAGGTGGGAGAGCTATGGGAAAAAGTGTTGCTGCTTTAACTTAGGACAGTTATGCTTCAGTGAACCTCTGCAAAGCACCAAAATCGTTTTCCTGCCAGCTGAGGGAGCAGCAAACCCCATCCAGTGCAGTGTGTGCTCACCTGGGTGGGGCTGGGGCTGGGCAGCAGCACAACCTGGGGGGCAGAGACAAAGGGATGTAATGGCTCACTCGGGTCTCCTCCTGCAAGAGCCCGTCACAGTGTGCAGGGAGGCAATACAGCTTAACAAGGAAGGCCAAGGTTCTTCTGGAAAACTAAATTCTTATTAAGTATTTATCAATTAGCACTTCTAGACTTTTTCCAGAATGCTTCTAAGTCGAGAAACCATTCATACAGGTGCTTTCCAGGTAGGGTCTAAAAATGCCACTGCAAAACAGAGAAACATCTTTTATCTTAATTCCAAAGGATTAATTCCAAAGGAGGGAACTGCCTTTGCTGGCACCTGAGCTGTGCACAACTGTCAGGTAGGTGCAAGGGCTGGGCAGCAAACCAGATCTGAAGTTGTTATTCCACAATAACAGTTGTTTGCTGAGTTGTTTGGAACCTCTCAGCAAAACAAAAGCTACCAAAAAAGTTTGGGGTTTGGTTTTGTTTTAATACCCTCCTCAGTATTTTATTCACCTTAAGTTTGAGGTGCAGCTCAAAATTGATGCGTTTCTGCTGTCCCAAGCAAGTCTGGGACCTAACATGGCATGAACTGAAAAAGCAAATTCTCAATGGAGAACTATTAGTTTCATTAGAATGACAGTTACCTGAGGATGAGCACTGCAGGCACATGATAGAGGGAATGCTTTCAACTAAGGGAACCATACGAACTGGGGATGTTTGTGTGAGAGAGAATAAAGTCACAAGGTATCTCCTGCCACACCCACCCACATTTGCTAAATCTCAGGGTCCTCCSCAAAGGGCTGAGCTGCTTCTTACTGTTTTTCCTGGGACGTTCCAGCTGTCTTGGAGGTCTGTCCCAGCCGGCTTAGAGGCATCAGCCTTGTCAGCCCCTCTGCCACCAGTGCCAGACCTGCCTGAGAACAGAGGAAGGGGTTARTTAATGACATTAATTAAGGACAGTGCACACATGTGGCTGGACAAAATTTCCTGCCATGCCCAATATGCTCTTGTACCATCCAATAGTGCTGAGAGCATCAGGTGTTTCACCATCCCCCCCTTACGTGCTGTAACGAACTCGGACCCAAAGCCACTGCTCAGTCAGAGTCAGTCTTCAACATTCCTTTTTCTCCCAGCCCACCAACAGCTCCCAGCATCTATCAACTAACCAGAGCTATGAGCTTTTAGGAGAGTTTCCCAAACCCAGCTTGGCACAGTGCTTGAAAGGAAAAAGGTTTAGTTACCTGAGGGATGCCTTTCAATAAAATAACAACTGGAACGGCTGGTTTAAAAAACAAAAGAATAAAATCCACATTTTAACAGGCTACAGGTACAAAGCMGTCAACGCACAAACTCCAACCAGTCACAACAGTAAAGGACAGTTTTTCTTTTTTCCTTTTTTTTTTCTTTGAGGGGCAGGGGCATGGAAAAATACAGCACACTAATGAAACAAAATGCAAAAAATACAAAAAAATAGAAAATAGAAAAAATGTATTTACAAGTGATACATTACTATGATCAGAAAGCACAAAGACAATTGCTGCTATAATACATGCACTGGTCAAGAAGGAACTACTAAAAACCTGCAAGGGAGCTGTTTGTAAAAAAAATTTTAAAAGGAGAAAAAAAAAAAAAAGAAAAAAGACACCCCACCTCCCCTCTCAAACACACAGGGCTGGGTTTGAACTTTTTTCTTCCCTAGTTTGCTACATTGATCAAATCAAATATCCCCTAAAATCCATGGTACAACCAGTACAAATACTACACTTGGTTTCAAACTGCAGGTTCAGTTGTAGGAGGGGGGAATAAACAGCAGCTCATTGTAGATCCATRTACATAAAGCCAGAGTAACTGTGCCACATGCTAAAAATTACAGCAAGCCCCTGTCTGCTACACAGCATGATCTTAGCAGGTTTTCCTTTTTATTTATTCATATATATATCTATATGTGTGTATATATATATGTATAAAAATCGTGCCCTTTTTCACTGCAATATGACATCTGGGTGGAAATGTAACTTGTTACAACAAATTTTTATATGTATACTGCAAGAAGTCACTCAATGTCTGTGGATTTAATAAGTAACCTCACACCACAGGAAATATTTAATAAATCAAAAAAACCCAATATTGTGACAGAAGACCTTCTGTCTCAGTTCTTTTCAAAACCGAAGTCCCGCAGGAAACTGGTCCCAATGTCCACGAGGAGTTCTCTTGAAGACGCCTCAGTTTGCTTAACCGTTTTTGCTTTTAGTGTTCACAAGTTTTTGAACGACTTCAAGCCGTTTTTAGTTTCAAGTCTGTCTCTTCCTCTCTCACAAAGGTAAAAGTCTGGTACTGGTAATCCATCCGAGTGAGGAAAAGAGGAAAGTGGCTGCAGTTGCACAAAGGGTCCCCAATTCCACAYCTGCAGGGAGATACGGAGTCACAGGGAGCTCCGGGTTTTTAGCTTTTGTTTCTTTCCCTCCTTTCATACAAAGTACTTTCATACGTGTCCCGTCATTGGTACCTTCCCAAGTACCAGCCAGTCCAGCTTTAGGAGACRACAAAGCCACAAGTTAAAGTGAAAAGGACCAAGGCAGAAGTTCAGGTCACTTCCTGTCCGTTCCATCATACTTCCAGGAAACGGGAGCTGCTGGACTTGGAGTGGAAAGGCTCAGACCACATGCGACGTAGATCGCCCTAGGCAGGGAAACAGCACAAGGACCGTGCCCTCAGAAACTCTGACCCTCTGCTTAGAACTCACATTTTAAAATGCACACAATTGCAGACACGTCTTAGAGCAAATCTATTCTTCATCTGTTTTGCAAATTACAATAAAGACAGTAAAAATAAATCCTTTCTCTGTCAGGCCAGAATGTCTTAGAGTAGATATACCCAAAATGGGTTTCTGATGGGAAGGAAATAATTATTCAGGTGGAAAACCCTGCCCTTTCTTACATTCTGTTCTGCGAAGTGCTAGATGTGTGCTTCAACAACAGCCCTGGAACAGGAAAGGTTTTAAAATTTTTGTTCAGAACAGGTGACTGGGAAGAGGCAAACAAGGCTCTGCAGCTCCAGTCACTGTTCAAACTTTGTGCACACGGTGGTATTTCATGACCAACTGGACAAGGACAAATTCACTTATTTAATTAAAACAGAATTTAATACTTCAGAATTTATTTAGTTTATAATTACTGGTACTTTATGTGCATAAATGATCTTCTGTTTCAGGAACTCATCTCTCAGTTGCTCAGTCTCCAAAATGAAGATTCACCTGACAGCAGTAGTCTCTCAGTTCTGGGCCAGGACTGCCAGGGACATACATCATCCTCCTGAGAGCCGCTGCCCAGTGCAAGGACACTGACCCTGCTGCCAGCTGGCCCAGAGCTCCCTGCTGCCCGCGTGTCCTCCCCTCTTACCTTTAAATAGGCCATGGTGAGGAGTGGCAATAAAGTGAATGGTACCAAATAGAGCAGGGCAGGCTGGGCTGCCCGGTGAATACGAGAAGCTACTGTTGCAGTTAATAGACCTGTAACAGAAAAAAGTGACTATAAACATCTTCAGGTTGCACATGGATGTTCTCAGCATTTCATCCACTGAGGCTTCCTTCCCCACCATTCTGAGACAGGTGAGAAAAAGTTACTTCTCTGTGCTTTGCTTTCTCCGAATGCAATTGAAACAAACAAAACAGTGAAAAATTATTCTGTTTTAATATTAGGCTGTGTTGAGCCACTTGCTCCAGTTTTGAATCTCAGACGAAGCCAAGAAAAACTCAGACAAAATACAACAAAAGGTGAAGAGAAAAGCTGATTGCATCACATTGAAGTGCTGCTCTTGAGACATTGGTCTGAGGCCCCTGGTCTGAGCACTAAGGGCTTGGAGGAAGGGCTGTACATGCTAGGAATGACTTTCTTGCACACTTGCCAAAAGGCAACGTAGGGGGAAAAAACGAGGTGTGGGGGAAGGAAGGCTATTGATGGGAAATGATCTTTCCTTTTCAGCTTCAGAAGGGCCTCAGGAGGTCAGGATATGCACACGCATGTCCTGACCTGAGGGAACAGCCTATTTTATACTAGGGAGGAGAGGGCTGGCTACAGCAAATTATGAACAGCATTCCAGTTGTAACTGYTGATAACCTTCTGTATGTACTACGTCACAGGATCAGAATACAAAAATGCAGGAATTACCTAGATGAATTGCTTAGATCTACTATGTACTATGCACAGCATAATTCATCTGGAAACTGTCATGTTTTTCCCATAATGCAGGTATGAGCTATGACACTTTCTATGCCAGTGAAGCAAAGTTTAAGTGCTAATAAAAGCACAGAGATAATCTTTCATCCTCTAAATAAAATACAACTACAAAAAAAAAAAACTTAAAAGGAGGACTAAAGATGGGCTTTTCTCCCTAGACCATGCCAATAAACACAAAGAGAGAAGGATTAAAAAAGAACATAACCAAGCATCCTCTTAAAGCCTCTTTACACTTGCTTTCCTCAYCTTTTAAACCTACTGCAATAATCCCAACGTCTGCTCACTTAGGCAGCTCTTCATGTGGAGCCGATTACTCACCTACAAAATAGCCAATAAGTGTGCAGTGAAAGTAAGAGACCTTCTGCATTCGCCCAGAGATGTTCCCTGGTCCTGGGGCACCGCAGGAATCACTGTTGGCTTGTTTTTTGTAGTTATCATAACGCAGAACGAAGCAGAGCAGAAGCCCTGGCATCACAATATCTCCAATCCCCAGCATGGAGAAGTGGCTGCCTGTGGAACTAAAGAACAACTGGAATTGGGTTCATGCCCAAAACACAAGGTGACAAGCTCTAAACTCTTCCTTTGGTTTTGAGCTTCATTTTGCACATCCCCTCTTTCTACCGACAAGCTTGCACACAGCAGAACCTAATGCTGGCTAATGAGGTTTTCCTCAGTGATTTCTCCACCACCTCAGCTGAGCTTTACACAAACCCATTTGGGCTGCAGCTCCAAACCAGTTTCCTTCTCCCAGCAGCGTTTAAGCTGCTTTTGCCCCTAACTCACTCAATGAAACAGATCCACTGACTCAGTATTTCAGCAATCTCTTCCTAGTGCTGATGGGAGGGACCAGCTGGCCCTTTTATCTGACTGTTTAATTACCACTGATAGGCAGTGCACCTTCATCCCTGTGCACATAGATCTAATACAAGGCAGTACACCCATTTTGGGCATTCAGACAAAACAGAAGACTACAGTCTCGCCTGATTCCCAGGAAAGAGCCGATTGTGAAGAAGATTAAGAACTAAAATTGTCTATTATCTTAAATCCCAGATATTTTCCATGAAAATGAAGGCAAGTTAAGTTATCACAAAGTTGACAAAAGTGAACAATTTTGGTTTTATTGTTGCAGACAATCAACTTCTAATCTCTGTAATTTCAGCATCCCAACATCTAAAGAAACAAGAACAGAGTAAATACGCCAACACAACTGACTGCCTGGCTGCTGCTGCACCGACCTTACTGCTCCACCAGGCCTGGGCGTGCCTGCTTACAGATTTGAGCCATCAGGGAACCCTTGGAGCAGGGAGATGTGGAATAATCTCCCTCCAGCACTGCACTTGGCTGGTAAGACATCCTTGCTTAGATCAGTTTCCAACCCCTTCCCAATCATCCGCAATTATGCAGTAATCCAGACTATTCTGATGTTATAATAAACCTCAGATCTTTTGCTTTTAAGTGTGAGGTCATACTAGCAATCATCAGGCTGCAGAACTCAGAGATGTCAATAAGTGTATCCTGTTCTGAACGGGACACCTTTTACCCAAATCAGGGTCTTTTCTGTATGCTCTGAGTCAGCAAAGTGTCCAATCCTCACTGCTCATTATATTCCTCTTTAGCATGAAGAGGGAATGACTAAACAGGGAACTAGGTTGCTATTTTCCAACAGAATTAGTAATGGAGGGAAAATGTTTCTCATATAATACAGTAAAGGAAGATTTTACCTTGGGAATACAAGTTTACCAGGCAGTGACAGACGGGGAACATCTCTGCCCACATTTGGTCCCAGGTGAAGTTTCCGGGATAACACATCCAGGGGATTATCAGCTGGTTGTGTGGCCACTTTCACCATAACATTGCTGTTAAAGATGTAGGCAGAAAAGAAGACCTAGAGAGCAAGGAAATGAGAAATTACAAACTGCTATTACACAGCAACTCAAGCTGCATGTATTTTTCCTTTGCTTATTCAAGAAAAGAAAGGATACTTTCCAAATTTTCCATATACATACACTGTATATATGATGATAAAAGGCAAAATGTATTTCAAAAATTCAGATAGAGCTTTTTACACTATTAATCCTCAAGAATAACTGGAATATACTTTCTGATATCAAGATATTGATTAATATCTTGAGGTCCTTTGGCAAAGGATCTGTCTGGACTACAAGCAGATAGTGTGGGATGACAAATGCAAATAACAGGACCCTGAAAATAGGAGAAAGCTGAAGAACAGAGAAGAGCACAGTGCTCACTCATAAATGGAATGAGGCAGCCCTTGTCTCCAACAGGCTCTTATGCTACAGCCCATCCCACTGGAAAACTGCCTGACTGCCAGAGCTGTCAGCAGGCACTGCCCTGGATCAGTGCTCAGTGTTACGCAAAGGTAAAACAAACCCCTTTTGCTATTACAAAATACATTCTGTCAGGTTTCTTGTAGAAATGCACCAAGATTTTATGCCAACCTTTTTGGCTGTAAGCCCATTTGCATTCCTGTTCTGCAGATTTCACTGCTAATCAGAAGCCGACATGTGCGCCCTGTGCCAGCATGGATATGGCTTTGTGTGTATTAGAAATGCTTGTTCTGATCTTCAGGCAGCTTTCAAAATTTGAGGTCCTATTTCTTTTAAATAATATGCTAAAGTTGAAATATTCTAATTGTATTTCTGCTTTTGTCAAGTAATTAGCAAGGAAATAATTCTGTATCCTGCTGTAGAATTCAACATCTCAGAATGGAGCGATGAAGCTGGTCTTCTGGCTTTGCCAGATTTCATCAACTTCATACTAGTACAATTCATGTAAAACTGGCCCAAGGCCGATTACAAATCCAAAGGATAAAARCAGTTTTAGCAAAACCAAACTGAACACTTACCCAAAAGACATCATAAATTAGTAACCCAGAGAGCAGCAAGCAGGAAACCTTCAGGCTCGGCAGCCGAACAAAGGCTATCATTGCAACACACAGGCCCATAGCCAGAGCTACAAAATGCAAGACATCATTAGTTCATTAAAAACAGCAAAACAAACAGAAAAACACCAACCCCAAGCCAGGATCTCCCCCTGCCAGAACCCCAAAGAAGCTTCTGTTTGCACCTGTGCAGCTCTGCATGCACTACATGACTGTCCACTGTTTCCAGACAGGGAAATTCTTCTTACCAGGATTAAGAAAAGTCAAAATACATTCAGTAGTCAACTGCAAACACATCCCCATGGAAGCATAGATTCCTCTGCAGGCACAACCGCCCGTTGCATTTAATTTCCACCACCCACCACAAAGAAATGTTTCCATGTCCTGTGTCCTAGAGACTCCATCTGCCTTGTACAATCCTAACTACTCACTTTAAAACAGAAGCAACAAAACAACTTTAAATTCTTTGTGCCCCAAACACAAACCTCTGCTTTTCCTCTATTAGGAGGTTTTCTAGAAAATGCATAAAATAAGATCCTTGACTCTTAATTCAGAAAGGGCACGGTCACGCAACTTGTTAGAACTTGGTCTGACAAAAACCCACTCAAACCATCTTCTCCTTGGGCAAGACCATGCAAGACTGCCTGAATACCATGAAACATCATCATTTAGATATCCAGGGATTTCTCAATAACCAAAATGTGTGTGAAAGCTTAGGTACTAGCAGGGAAAAAATACGGATAAGTTTTTTTCCTAACCCCTCCCAAGGGTGAGTTTTCAGCCAGATCAGCGAGCTGAACAACATGACACAGCTCAGATTTTCATTCCGTACTGAGGGGAATTTTGTCAGGGCAGAAAGGTAAGATGTTAAACTAGAACAAAAACCCCAGTCTCCACATCTGTGTCATTTCCCGCTTCTTTAAGCCCAGCCTCAGCTACCAAGGATACTCAACTGACAGTTGAATACATTTTAACTGGTTACAAGTAAATCCCCAAAGAAGTACTTAGAATGAAACAAATTTCAGAAAAACTTAAAAAGCAAATCAGCTTTCATCTATGGTATCAGTCTATTTGAAAGGAGTAACGGAGCCCTGTTGGGATCAGATTACAGTCAATCGTGCAGACATTTGTCAACAAACTGTCTAACATGACACAGAATTTTTAAGAAATTACAATCCCATTTTGGCCAACTGGAACTGCAGGGGAAGCCAATTCATTACGCACATGCCCACCAGTGTAACAACTCAACCAGGCCAAAATGCACAAATTAACCTCCGGTTGTAATTATGGGACTRTGAGGCCACCTTACACTTGCATTTCACCTGAAAGCTGGGGACATCTTCCAGTCAAACATTAGGGAAACACATCCATACAGATTTCAAGGGAAAACTGTGCCCCTGGCCTCCTGCCAGTGTGGCTGCCTGCAGTGCCCAGGGGCTGCATCCCAGCAACTCTGCCAAACCCACCTTATCTCTTGGGAACTGACAACCTTAGCACAACACACCAAGTGTCACAGCAGCCAGTTTAAACAAAGCAGTGGGATTACTGAGATAAAAATGTACCCTAAATCATGCTGCACAACTGTAACTAGCTACAAAATGTAAGCAAATTATTAAGGTTTAAAGAATTTGTCACAGCAAAGTATCAAGAAAAAGAACTGCATTCAGTAATTCAATATAGCCCTCAGTTACAGACTTCCTCTGGAAGAAGAGCAAATACAAGGGAACAGACTGTCTTAAACAGGTTTCTCTAAAGCCAATGTTAATAATAGCTCATGCAAGCCTATATTTAGGAGAGGATTTCCAGGTTATAATTAACGAGAAATGGAAATATTTTAACCAGTGTGAGTTTTATCTATTGTTCACGCACACTCCATTTCTCTATCACTGAAATGAACACAGGCACATGCACAAGGCACTTTCATCAAAGTAAGCAAATACTGGGTAGAAAAGGAAATGGAAAAAAATCCTTCAGCTGACAGTGAAATACACATGCTAATAATTACACAGTTTTGCAACTGCTTTAAGAAATACTGGTAAATTTAAAAAACAAGGGAAGCAGGAATGCCTGAGAGCAAGTACAAGTAATATGGGCCAAAGTGCAGTCAATGGGCTTCTCTAAATGGAAGCCAACTTCCCTATCCAAGCTCATGCACAGTGTTGACAAACAATGTAAGGCAGATATTCACTGAAATATACTCCAAATAATTAAAAAAATAGACAAAGAGGAGAGAGAAGTAGGAGGCGGAGCAGCCACACCAATGGCAGCTCTGGTTTGGAAGTGCTGTGCAATGGGTTAACAAGGCTGAATAAAAAAGCACTAGAAGAGTTAACCCTCAATTAACAGAACAAATTAACTCCAAAGTCCCTGCAAGCACGCTCCTTATAGAACCGGGATATTTTGAGGATTAAGAATATTCTTGCACATGTGATTAGATTCTGGCAGCTTTCCTGCCTTCCTGCATCCAGAGCAGATGAAAGCCCCAAGACGCTGGTAGTGTGGGGTCTGGTTTGCAAAGCATCTTGTAAGCTGGGGAGGCTTTAACTTCCCCCACAGGCCACCAGCTGGCCTTAGAAAGACACAGGTACTGAAGTTCTGATCTCATCTAAGTGTATTTTAAAGGGAGGGAATAAGAACACAGGCCCAATTGCTGGAGCAGCTCCCGGGGTATCCATGATGTTGTAGTTCACTCTGTAGCTACAGACATTCCTTACATCTACAGCATTCCCACTGTACATCTCCAGCTCTGTCCACTATTTAGGAAAGCTTTTATTTTAACCAGGCTTTACCAGGGGACAGTGACCATCCTTGGTGATTCTGTCATCAATCAATCTATTCTGAGAAATAAGCATTTCAAGACATATAAATGTGCATCAGCACATGCCAGAACAACCCCCCGGAGACATCATCTGCTCACTCTGCCTTGTAACACATCCCTGCCTTTAGAAGCGGAACACAAGGGCTGTGAGGGTGGGGGCAGGGTTGGATTTGGGCAATGAAGGCTGTTCCAGCAGGAACCACCACACCTCGATTTTGGAAGGACTGGAAATTACCATGAAGTGTTTCCCCTGCATTTTCCTCAGCTCTCGAGCAGCAAATTTCTCGCACACAGAGAGAATCAAGTGCACAGCCCTGACAGCACACACAGGACTCTCCATGTGCTGCCGCTCAGAAGGAACAGCCACCCTGCTCGTCCAGCTCCTCCTCCAGCCCCGCCCGGGCCGTATGCAGCACGTTCACAACATCTGGTTCCTTCTCTGCCGACGGCCAAACAGAGGATCCTCCCCGGGCCCGGCATAGCCAGCAGCTGCCAGCACTGCCTTAAGAACTCTTGGATACACAAGTGAGCCATGGTGATGCCCACACTGCCCTCCGGACGGGAGTCTCTGGGCTCTCCAGGACTTGGTCACAGAGAAGCAGAGGCTAAGGGCAGAGATGACAGGACCCCACTTGCAGCAGCTCAGTCTGAGAAGTAAAGCTCCATAGTCTGTTTCCCTGATAAAGGGCAATAAAAGCTGTTCCCTGTTCAATGTCACTGGCAAACAGTGATTTAATTGGATTTGAACAAATGACAGGAGGATCACCTACACAGTTCAAGCTCCCTTAATATAAACTACATAAAGTACTTCAAAGCGAGACAGCAGCAACACAATTCAGTAAATCATAAAAACCTCCAAGAGAAATAAAAGCCAGACGCCATTCAGCACCAGCAGCTCAGACCTCTGCAGATGAATTACCTCAAAGTCCACCATGTCAGACTGAAGCACTCACAAAAATAACTATTTTTAACTAAATGCTTCTGCTGATATCTCAGTGTAGACAACTCTTCAGATTCTGCCAAAATCCACACTTGACATTCCTTTTAGCTTTGCAGCTACTGCGGATCAAGTGTCACCCTTCACTTCATGGTGGGCTACTCTGCTTATCACAAAACAAACTTTGTCTGCATTTTTTCATTTAGTATCTGGTACTTTAAAAGGTACTTCCTTTCCATACAACAGGTGGGACTTTTAAAGCAGTTCAAAGCATGAATGAAGCACAGTGCCCATATACACAAGAAAGAACGAAGGTGCCATGAGAGGTTCCAGTATTAAGGACTTGCTGCTGCCGCTACCTCATTTAGGAGGAGCTGGAAGCTGATGGGATGAATGTTCTCTATTGTAACAAACAATTTCAAGGGCAGGTAATGTTGTTCCAGCAGTTTTTCCTCAAGCAGTCACAACCTCAGGGTGTCATTACACCATGTCCTAAGCCAATTTAGCTGTCTGACACTGCTGAGAAGCAGAGGTCCTGCTCCTGGCTACCCCTTCACACCTTTGCTATTATATCTGCTCCATCCCCTCAGATCCCATCATGCTGCCACTTACCTTCTGCCAAATTTAGCACATACCTGACTGCACAATAATCTAATTCATCTCTCTGCAGCAGCAGAAAAATAGGCTGGCAAAACCCAAGTACGCTGCCATTCTAGTGAGCTGAATCAGTTTACCATGTGATTAAGTGAGTGCCAGAGCTAGCACAAGAGATTTGGAAGGCAGGAGGGGAGGAGGAAGGCTCCTTTTTGGAACAGTAAGCTGTGAATTCAGTTCAACCACCATGAAAAAAAGGCCAATAAATCACACCTTCAAGCCAACTGGCTGATTGCCAGTTTCACCCATCTCGTCACCCAAGGCAAGCATCACAGACATCAAAGGCAACCCAGCTACTGTGAGCTGCCTCACAACAAATTATTTGAGCAAATGAACCAATAAATAACAAGATGCACAGCAGAAATTACCCAGATTTTTAAGATCAAGCTATGAATCACAAACAACCACTGTCTCCACACATCTTTAAGTCAATCCGGCCATTCACCCTACACCACACAGGTGTGGAATATCTTTTATGAGTGTTCTGGCACTTCCTTGGAAGCTTTTACAAACCAGAAAAACAGGCGTTCCAAGCACTACCCTGGCATGTTCCTGGCAGTGGCTCTTCAGGGAGTCTGCCACACAGCTCAGCAAGCCATTAATGTTAGCAAATTTCACCAATCATCACCAGGCGACTGATGTGCCAGAACAGGCATAAACCAGTAGTAAAAACCCTTAATTCTCATACTCACCATCCATAAGGAGCCAGTGGCCAGTTAGGACCCAGATAAGGACAAGCATCACAGACAGAGAAAACGAGAGCAACTCAGCAGCAGTGAAACGCCCACAGCAGCCAAAGGAAATCCTAGAACAACACATAAACATCAGCTGGAAGACTTTATGTTTCCATTTAAAGAACAGAAAATGGACACTGCTGGAACAAAGCTCAACTGCTGATGAAAGATGCCAAGAACAGCTGAAGGGAAGTTCCTTTGCCACAAATAGGTACCAAAACAGCAACAAAATAAAAGCTTTCCTCACACTCAAATACTGTATGTAAAGGATGAACTGCAGAGATGGAAAAAACGTGTAAATCTTGGCACCTCTCTTGAAATTGTCACTGTGCTATTTCCTAGCACYACCTAAGATTGTGCTTTTAGCAACATGAACTCCAATCACAAGGTTAAAAAATAAAATTCGTTTCAAAACATGACATTAACAACTGTAATTTTCACTGGTGTAACTACAGTCTCCGAAAGAGCCAGCATTAAAATCCAGAGTCCAATGTTAACAAACATTAAAATCCAATGCCAAATCCCAAACTTATTAAAAATCAGTGTTGGGAAATCTAGTCCCCTGTAATGGTATTGCATTTCCCAGGTTGGCAAGTGTGAGTTGACTTACAGAAATTGTGCTTCCTACTTTCAAAGTGGAAATATGATGTTGGCACAAAAAATATGCACAAACATCAGTCCTGAAGCCCTGAGGTTAATGCTTGTTAAAGAATTCTCATTAAAACAAAGAAATACAACACACAAGAAGAGGAGCAAAGGATTGCTCAAGTCCTTACTTGTTTTGAGGTGAGCAAGGCCGTGTTAAGTACTGGCACATCGGGAGCAGAAGGAAAGCAAAAGCTATTGTTGCAAGGACTACAAAAAGAAGAAAAGGTAATATTAGGACATTCAGACCTAATTTCTACAGTACACAAACAGGCTTCTCCAATTTGAAAAAGCTTGTGCAACAATGTCCTATTATCATACGCTCAGTATTATTCCAGCATGAGCAGCTCAAGGCTCTTGAGGTTTCCTGCACAACAGCGAGCCTTCAGACTGAAATGAAATGAAAGCTCTCAAAGGAATGCAACACCCCATCCCCAAACCTTAAAAAAAAGTCTTAAATCTATTCATGATCATGTTAGCAAGAAAAACAGTTTTCATATATTCTGAGARAAAAAAAAAATCTTACTACAAACTGGTTGTGAGAGTCTCTTTAAAATTCTTCAACATACGACACAGCATAATACAGAAGTTTTTCCACTTTTTAACTCAATATAGTAATTTTTTCCCCCCATCTCACTCAAACCTCTTTATTCATTACTAAAACACAGTACAACATCAAACACATTATAGCCAGTAGCTGGCAACTTCACTTTTTTAAAATACAAAGTGCTTTAAGTTTTTGAAAACAGAGTGATAAAAATACGTCAATATCCAAACAGACTATTTCTATAAACGTTTTCTTTTTCAAGCAGCATACTTATCCCACCCACACATTTGTAAAAACGTTTAGTAACTCTTGGTATTTATAACCATTTTTCCTTCCAGTTTCTTTAAAGGACTGTTTAAAAGGCTGGAGCGCGAGGGCGTGGACACACAGACATGTCAGCAGCACACATCCAAAACTGTGCAGCAAGAACAGACTGCAAGGAAAATGGAAGTCACTTGAAACTTTTTGCATGCTGCAGTTCAGATCTTTGTGCTGTCCTCTACTTATTCCTTTAAAAAGTGTTGCTGGTTTTTACAAGGGATTTTTCTTCTCTTCTCAAATGAAGATGATGGGAAGGAATCAAACATTCTCTTTAGTACACAGTTTAAGCCAACTGAAGAAATTCATTTGGTCAAACGACATCTTTCCCTTCTTGTGGGAGGAAGATTTAAAACAAAACAAAAAAAGGAGAACTCCAATAATCTACAAAGAAAACTTGAGAAGTGTCTGCATGCAAACAGCACCATGAAAACTCAACAGTTCTATATTTCAGAGGGGGGAAGAAAACCAGAATGGGCAGGGAAAGAACAAACAGTGTGGCAACTCTGCACGTGCTGAACTAAGAACCTCTTCAGAGGTGCTTGGCAAAGAACACTGCCCAGAAACCCTGTGCCCCTGCTGCCCCAAGGCCTGCCTGCCCACCCTGCTCCCTACCCTGCCTCCACCACCGGGGGATCAACCCTCTTTGCCCTTGCAATCTCTCTTCCCCCTTCCTCCCCTCCAGCTCTGCTCAGCAGGGAACCTTGTGCCTCCTGTCCTGGTGTCCCCACGCTGGCCCTGTTCAGCAGCGTGTGGGAGTTAAACTGCAATCACACCAATCCACAGAGCCCATGAGGACCCRCTCCCAATCTCACTCCTGCCTGTTCAGGCTTCCAGTCACAGCCTCCCACCTCCTCCAGCCTCAATACCGATGATTCAGTCGGGAATCCCTTGGCTTAACTCCTGTCTGCAGGCACATGCCAGCTCTTGGGCTCTGCCCTCCGCCGAGCAGCGGGTCCTGGCCTTGGCTGCTTGCTGGACCTACCCTTGCTCCTGACTCTTCCCTGAAAGGCAAATCTCTGTGAGAGGAACATTTAAGAGGGAGTTAAGAAACCAGACATCAGCTGTAATTTAGCAGTCCCCCACATCAGCCCCTACTATCTACAAATAGAGGATGTAAAACAGCACGACCTGGGCTTCAGGGGACAGAGGGACCAAGTTCCACAGCCCCGGGCTGCCAACTCCAGCAGGGTCCCCATCCTGCTGTACAGCCTCTGAAGAAGTTTTGCATTTCATAGTTTCTGGGCTTAATAACACCTTCTGATGTTTCCTTTCCCAAGGAAAACACAAAAGTACCATAAAACCAAGTTCAAGAATAAAGATACCCAAGAGCACTGACCCCCAATCCCCTGAAACATGCAACAAGCCCCAGAGGACACAGGATCCTCTAGTGACACACACAAGTGTTACAAATAAAGTTACAAATCTCAGGGTCATTTTGGAAATAAATGGACCAATAACACTGACAAAATTCCTCTTTTGTCATAAATTTTTTCTTGTATTATCTTATATGTTTGTGTGTATATATTCCCCTGATATTCAGCATATAGTAGAATTTATCTGAAGTATTTTTTTTAATAGTCATAGGTAAAAGTTATAAAAGCAGAATTCAACAGACCTCTACAGGAGGTAGAATTAGACAGGAGTCTCAAGACTAGAGATTTAGATTTCACCCATCAACATCAGCCCTCTTTAAGAGGCTGGAGAGGATGCACAGCTCAGGAGTTAAACCATGAGGGAAAAGCCTGCAATGGAGTAGGAGAGGATGAGAGGTATTTAGCAGTTTAAAAATCTTCATACTCAGTATGTGGACTGAGTACAATTTTTAGAAGCTACTGTGTATCTGGAGCAATAGGAAGAATCTTTTTACTCTCAACAGCAGCTCGTCTCTTGAAGAATTGCAAAAAGATCAAAAGGCCAAAATTTTCCAAAAAGCAAAGCCCTGGTATTTATTTCAGAGACAACATGTAAATTATAAACATGACTGGAGGATCTGCAGTTTATTTGCAAATAACAGTTTGAATTTTGTTCTAAATTCAAGCAGTGCAAAAGGCTAGCATTCAAATACTAGAGACCAGAAATACCTTTGAAACAGAAGAACTGCATGAAAGCAAACCCAAAATTAAAGTAGGAAAGAAGTCTCTGGACAGGATTGCCAGAGTTATTTCCCATAGAGTACTTGAATTATGAAATACCACATACAGTTCTGAGCACTGATTTATAAACAGGTGAACTTCACACAAAATAATACATCTGGCATCTTTAAACCTCTGGCAATTTATAGCTCAGTAGGTTTAGCACAACTCTAAGTGGAAAATACTTCTCAAATAATAGTTGTCACTTTATAGCCACAGAGACATGAAAATACAACTGTGAAACCTGATGAGTCTTTTTTTAGTGTACTGTGACATGTATTATAATTCTTACCAACAATATTTAATTATATCAATACTTACTGTTCTATTGCAAGTTTTATTAAGAGAAGAAAACTTAGTTACCTGCTGTGCATATTGTAAAGACAACTTGAACTGAGTCAAAGAAGAAGAACATAACTAGGAGAGACACCGATGCTCCGATGGGCAGGAACAACGCCTGGGTGGAATCAATGGTTTGAATACCTGCAGGAGAAAGAAGGGACATTTAACTTGTGTTTCTTCCCACACACACGAACACCGGCCCTCACCAGCGCAAGGGAGGCCTCCGACAACATATCCCCTTTCAGTGCTGCTGCAACATTTACTTGGTGCTCTCAGAACCGAGCACAGGTGCCTGTGCACAGCAACAGCCCTGCTCTGCAGAACACAGAACTGAAAGTTCTATTTTCTCTTGTGCCATACATAGAACGAATAACAAACCACAAAAATGAACATTATTTAGGAAATAGAATCACTTTACACTGAGACACATAAACATGTTGAACAGAGCCTATGAAAGGTTTCTTTAACCTCTCCACACAAAGTGAAAAGCCTGACCAGTGTTAGGCTGACCCAGCTCATGCAAAGGGTGCCACAGCTCCAAATTCCACTTGGGTGAAAGCCACCAAGCTCTTAAATTGCATCACAGGTTACAATCACCAGATAACATCAAGCCTAACAATAAAGGGCAGTTTTCAAAAATCACCCAAGCCATTTACCTGTTTATGAAACCCCCAGATCAGTGCAGTGCACTATAACTGCCTTTTTGCTAAAACCCAACATGAATTCAGGCTCACATTTTTTAGCTGGCAGTAATTTTAAACAGTGCAGAGATAGTGAAGTATTTTTTTCATAGTATTTCCCCCACCTCAACCATGCAATGTGACTACTACAGCTGTTAATCATGGGACAGGAGAATTTTTATTGTATTTCTGATTTTTCAGAATTACCAGCAAAATTGAGAAGCCCACCTATCCCCACAAATTCAAACACTTAACCAGTCTCCGTAGCTATATTTACATTTGATCCCGGGGCGGAAAGAAGCCATAAGCAGCAACCCAATTAAAAATGTGAGACACACTTATACTTGTAGAGCACTAAAGTAACAACAGGTAACATCTGAGGTAGTCACTTGGTAAGTGACCAATGAAAAATAATAAAAGGCTCAGACCTAGAAGAGATAGAAAACCAGCTTAACATCACTGTGTTATCCCAAAATAATTAAACACTGCTATATGAAGGGAGTTTTACCAGTCCTAGGATTTTAAGGATAAGCTTTTTGGTTTTGAGACATACCCAGACAAGTAAACATCCACATAGATTGTGTGTGACTGCGTGTGCTTCTGTGTAAGAATGTGTCTAATTTTATTTTTTCCTGTGGAAGAGTGGCAAGTCATATAAATAATGGATTACCTGCACAACTCAGTTACCAATATATCTGATTATGCTGAAAAACCTCAAATATGCATGAAATACACTCCACTACAACTTAGTATCTATCTGTCTTAGTCATAAATATTCAACCATTTTCATAAAAGAAAAGCTGAAGAATAAGCATGGAAGTCATGACACTTGCACACAGTCACTTATTAGTTCACGTCATGATCTATTATTCTTAGACATTAGTAGCGCAATACATTTTAAAAATAAAAAGCAGAAGAACTCAGTCACTTGGGATTTCTACAGTGGAGAGGTCTGGTACATTAAGGTAAAGTGCAGTGTAGAAAGTCCAGTGATGACAGTGTGAAGACACAAAAATTCTAATCTTTGACTTAGATCTGGTTCCTCCTGCTCTGAGAAAGCACATTTATTCACATGCCTTTCAACTTCCCAAGGGAAAAACTGAACAAAACAAAAACCCAGAAATGACACAGTACACACCACCTTGGCATCTGGGAATTAGTGCCTGCAGCATTAAATGTCAGAGTTCTTCATTTCATTTCTGATCATTTTGACAGCTAATCCCCTTAATGTGCTTACTCCCCAGCCCCAGACTGTCTTCTCTTCCTTCCCAGATGCCAAAAGCCTCAACTGTTCATTGCTGAATCACCAAGCACAGCAACCTCTGCTCTGTGCTGCCAACAGAAGCAGTGCTCTGATAACTATTACAAGAGTCTACATTAAAATAGGCAAAACCAGCAAGAGACACATACAACATATGTTATTGAATTTAGAATTTTAAAGGTATATTTCTTGTTTTAAACAAAACAAGCTTAGCATTCAGGATTTCATGCATAGGGTTTTTCACTTCTCTCACTCCTGCCTTCTATACTCTGGGAAACTATTTCATTCTARAGCCTATTCTCAAAATATGGCCATATAAATTGCTCCAAGTTAAACTCAAGTGTGAGTTTACAACACACTGTGCACAGTGTGTTCCACTCTGTTCGTTACATATTTTTACCTGCAAAATGGTGCATGTCAGATGGCCAAGCTGCCTAGAATCTATTTATAAATTACAGAAGGGACAGTCACCACGCAGGAGCTGACATGTTAATCCCACTCTGAATAGACAGTGTGCAGACACATATTTTGTTGTCCATTATAAATGAGTTGCCCAGAGCCATGTGAACTCTCTACTTCAATTTCTCTACTGATAAGGCTGAATCATCCTAAGCAACTTGTCAGTGCACCCTGCACTCTCTCCCTGCTTACAGACTGGCCAACACGTCATTGCGATGAGCTCCAGACAAAAAGAAATTACATTCCCTTCTCMCTGCGGGGTGGCTTTTTTAGAAGTAAAGCTGTTTCCATTTCCAGTAAAACCTGACAAATTGTGCAGCATGCAATTTTTATGCATTATGGAAATCTTATGTTGATGTTTTAAATTTAGCTCCCATGGGCATGAACCAGACATGGGAGAGCAATATCAGAGCACAGCAAGGTGGAGAGTGCCCAGCACAACAGTTCCCTGGGATCAGGTGGCTCTGCAATGCAGCAGCGGAAACACACAGACAGGTGAAGCAGGAGGTGCAGCACTGAAGTGAGGCAAGGAAGGCAAGGAGTAAAGCTGACCCTTACTGTTATTGGTGCTGTTGCCATTAAAAGACCCAGCAGCACTGCTGTTGTCTTTCTCTTTGTCTTGATTCTCAAAGTCCATATTCAGAGACCTGCAGGGAACAAACCAAATGTAACAGATGAGTTCCAAACTCCTGTTTAGGCTCATCAGGTACAGTCTCATTCCCGCTCTGCCACAGCACCCTCTCCCTGAAAAAGCCTTGTAATGCTGGTTATTAGAAACAACATCCTACACAGTGGGAAATTAAAATAAATAAAATGCTTAGTTCCAGATGAGGCCCCACATCCCAGGTCTGATGGTGAGAGCAGACACCACAGTGTCTGCACTGGGGAGTGTTGAATATCTTTGCTGCAGTTTGTTGTTACCTGATTTCTGGGAGGAGTAGAACATGATGGAAACACAATAAACATTTCAATTCTCTTGTGAATCTTTCCAACTTCTCATTTTGTTACTTTTCATTCAAATTTAATTATCAGGTTTCATTTTTAAGACAATATTATTTTCTTCCTTGAAATGTTATGAATGACCCAAACTAGCTTTTAAGTGTCTGCTCAATGTAAGGTCTTGTTTCATTGAAAAAATCTCAGCAAAGCCTAGAAAATAACCAGATATATATTTTACATGCACACAGAACAGATGACTAGAGGAAGCTCTGAATAAATAATACAAATTGATACACTTAATCCATAGGAGCTGACAACACTCCCCTGTGTACCCAGCTCAGCTGTTATTGATTCATCTTTTCATTTTGATATACACACTTCTAAAAAGTTGCAAAATAGCACAGTACGCTACCCCTTTTACCACAGTCCTTCATTTTCATGCAACTTCTAAATTATATTCTAACAGATTTGGTGTAAGTTTCTGAAAAGGGGGAATTTCGCTTAAGGTCTTTTTTGACCAGTAATAATTTCTATTGTTAAATTCAACGTGCTTTTTAATAAAAATACCAGCAATCAAGTTTACCATGAGTTTCTCATTCTGATGCATGTACGGTATCCATGATTTAGCTGCATATTTATTTATTCAAACGAGCTATGGAAAACCACCAGAAGCACTGTTCATCTACCACTGTACAGCTCCTGTCTTAAGTTTGCAGCAGCATTCAAGTATTTCAATAAAAATTCCAGGTCAACAGGCATTAAACTTCAAGTTTAGCTGTAACTGTGCTGTGCAAAGTAAACAAATTCTATTAATTTATCAGACCAGTAATAAATACACCACAGTCTTCTAAACCATTCTAGAGGTATCACAGTTATTTCACTGCAGTGCATTGATCACCTACTGCAATGCACAGGTGAGCAAGTCCGTGCTGCAGTCCCAGAACCAGGCACATCCAGGTCTAGAAGATCATGACACTTGTGGTATATTAAAGACACAGGGATTGAGCAGTTTCACTGCATAAAAAAAAAAGACAAAGGCTCTTGCAGTATAGAACTGGTTTGTTTCCTTTGCTTCTATTAAGCAAGTGCTCCCCAACATTGTTAGGAGATTGAAGCAGTTTTTGGTCTCAGGCACACCACGAGGAAGTTTTCACCTCAGACATACAGTACTTGTACACAGACCATGGATCATCAACTAAAGAGTTCTTGAAAATACAAACAGGCAATGGAGAACACTAGAATCTAACAAATTGATCTGTTGTTCTTAGCTTGTTCTTCTGAAGTTCTCTTTGCTCTGCTCTTTGTTTGGAGTGCCTCCATCCTTCACTCACACTCCCTTTTTCCCTGTTATGCATTGTAGCTTCGTAATTTGCCTCTCAAGCTATAAAATTCTGGGAGGAGGCTGACAGCCCTGCAGGACTTGGTCCAAGATTCAGGCAAACAAGATAATTCTTTTCTCAGTGCAGCATTTCTTTCTCCTCTGAATTAGCACAGTTTAGCAAGAGCCTCACACCATCATTCTCCCAGTGGCATCAGGCAACTCATAACTTAAGGGATTGCTATCAGCAGAGAAACCTGGAAATAAAAACTATTAGATCTACTGCTCATAAACAACCTCAGCCCCTCTCCTTTCATTGCAATAGTGTCAGCAATTATTATTACCTATAAACATCCCTGCCTCAAAAGTATGCATAAATTAGGAAATTACTTTCACTTAACAACACAGCTGCTCTTCTAAGTCAACTTCTGAATAATCTCCAACTGTTTTATGATTTGGCTCTTCCCTCTGCTACAAATTATCACTAACCTAATAAGAAAAATTGAGAAGCGATCACTATAACTCTCTCCAAGAAAGTTAAAAATTATACCATAGAACAAGATAAACTCAAAACTACTGGACTGCAGAAAAACGGCAAGCTGGGAAACATTTGCTGTTTTGTTCAAGTTTCTCTTGGGCTTCCAATGGGAATGTTGAGCACCTCCCATGGGGCACTAAACTGCTCTATTGTTTCTTCTGTGGGTCCTCACAGCTCCAGCTGGTAGGAGTTCTAGCACCGGCTTTCAAAGCAAGCGAGTCACCCTCCTGCAGGGATCGCTCCGGAGGGTTACGCTGAGGCCAAAGGAATGAGTAAGCTGCTGGCGCGTCACTATCATCAAAGTTCAGATTCAACTATGGATCACTTCCACTGCAGAAATGTCTCAGGGAAACAACCCTGCAGGAGATGTTCTTATCAAACAATGGAGGAAACAGGAACACAAGGATGGATCTATAGAGGCACCTGCACATGCAATTTATTGAGAAGTTCCTTCTTGCTCTACTAGTGAGGGCCGTCACCCATCTGAGAGCTCTGGGAGCCTGGGAATGCCAAACCAGAAAGCCAACCATTAGCACAGCATGTTCACATGAACACCATGAGTTTACCATGTGAGCTRCTTTATATTTACACTCACACTTTGGATACCCAAAGCCTAGAGACAGAAGGCCCCAGTGTCATCCCACACTTCTTGGTTTGGTTCAAAAGCATTTGAACAGGGAGATTTTGGGTTAAATCTGGCTTTACATAAGCTGAGAGCCCACGTCTGGGTAGGTGATAGGATAGAAAAAGATTTAGCTGTTACCTGCACAGTAACCTCAACATTTAAGTCGCAGAGAAGCATTTGGACAAGAATAGGTGGCTGTCTTGCCCTAGTAAATAACCTGTTTCAAGCTGAGCTCACCTCTTTAAAAATCCACAACTAACACATCTACTTGCATGCTCCAGTTTACAGCTTGTAACRGTTTAAAGGATTAGACTTGCCCCCTTGGCAGCCAATAATAAAAGTATGTCAAGTTCAAGGACTGAGAGACAGTCAGAATGTACATGAGAGAGACGTTCAGAAGGGCTGGAAGCTAAAACTCCTGACCYGGCACAAATGTGGGAAGGAAATGTTCGTTCATGCACAGTAAGAGAAGGGGAACTCATCACTGCACTTTGTTCTGGTTGTGGGCTTTAGCCATGATTTATTAGATGTTCTGCTGAGTATACTGAGGGTTTGGAAATTTTTTCATTTGTTTTGGACAAATGCTGCTTCTATTAATAAGGACAGTGGACCAAGGCTTTCCTTTGTTCCCCTGAAATCTCCTGCCTTAGATTAGATCCACCACACACGTGGATTTTATCCTAATGACTCACCCACCCAATTCTTTCTGATCCTATTACTGCACTTCTGTTTCAGCCACTTGCCAGGAATACCACAGTAACTCTACCTGCTTCTTTTCAGTTGAAAATCAGAAACCAAGCCCACTTTCTGCAACACGAAGGTTAACTAAGGAGTGCTWTTTTCTTTTTGTGTTACGAGAGCTCCACTGCAGACGAGCACTCAAATCCAGATGAACACACCACTGCTGACAGATGACGATGAGCATCCTAAGCTGTAACTTTCATCTTTCCAGCACATCACTTTTCTAAGAAAATTCATCCACTTTGCCAGAAGTTTTCACATAACTACTTTAAGAATTTCTAGATTAATATAATTTTGTAACTTACTACCAYACTTGAATTTCTTAAATAACTTGATTGTATTTCAGATCCCTTTGCTATCACCACTGTACAATTTTCTGTAAAAAACTGCTTTTGACCTCACTCGCTAATCAAACAGAATCAGAGTTTGTCCAAGTCCCCATCATAAACCATGGGTTTCAGCTCAGACATCTGCTAAAGAAACCACATATAGGAAATTAATTAGGAAAGCGATTTTAAAACTCTGGGACCCTATTTTGGCCTGTAACTTACATCTTGGGGTCTTCAGGATACACACAAAGGAAGAAGACTAAAACAGGGATTTCCTCAATGCATTTGTATCCATCACCATTCTACTGTAATTCCAGCAAGTCAGATTGCTCTGGAGTTCGCAGTCCTTGCTATATGAGTAGTTTTAAATGTAAAGTATAGGACAAAATGCTAAGAGCATGCAGTAGGTACCAATAGGAATAGATGGCAAACAGCAGGGGAAAAATTTTAAGGTCCAGGACCTCCAAGAAAGACAAGCAATTTAAGTTCACACACTCCTGCTGTTTTATATTGCATTATGTTTTCATAACTGAATTTTAATAAATGCTATGGCTTCTTGCAGCCAGATGCATAGTTCCTTTTTACACAATTGCATAAATTCAAATAGTTAAAAATTTCATTAGTCCCTCAACTATATGCTAATCTGACCCAAAACTTAAAGAAAAAACTAAACAAATACAACCCTTTATTACTTTTTATTATGATCATCTCTAGATTTTGTTTTCCTAAAGCTTTCTACTTTAATTCCACCAGCCATGCTGTTACCCAATGCTTGTTAACAGCGACAGCTCTYGCAAAAAAATTGGCTCTTTCATTATATGAGTTTATTAACTTACGAYGGTGATATAAAACCTCTTATCCTAAAACAGCTGCAACTTACATCATATGTATGACCACAGCTATCATCTGTTTCAGGAATACTCATAGCAGTTCAGAGACTCCATAGTGAACATAAGCCTTTTATCACAGACTTGTGAAATGAAGCAATGTTCTTCAAGAAGCAGAAAGAAAAACATGCTGTATTTAAGTTTAAAACAACAATACTTTCATATTGTGATTATATTTTTTTAATATGTCAGTATGAGCCTTACTCCTTAGGTACCACTACAGTAAAACAAACTGTATAATACAACATGCAAGTCTAAAGGGACAACTGTGTTTTCTCTAAATTATACTCAAGTCTCCTAAAATGAGGCAAATTTGATTTCTGAAGACTCAACCTAATCCTGCAGCAGTTCTCAGATTCTTTGCTGGAACTCAACCCTGGTGGCGTTTCCCACTTCTCTTTTAAGCTGTTACTCAAACTCAAGCAAACAGCAGTGGGACCTGAGGATTGTTGTTTTACAGGACTGGTTTGCAATAACACGAGCACATGCTGAATCAACCAACACTGAATAACATGTAGAAAATTCTGCTGTTGATAACATTACCTTCTCTCTCTCTTAACAATGCTTTCATATCCTCTAAAATATATTTTTACAGAGTTGTCCTCAAGGATTGACTTTTAAGTTATCTTATATGCTCTTGTACCGTAACATACAATAACATCTTTCAGAAACCCTAGCTCGCTACTATTTCTTCCTTTTCCATTTCCTTCTCAGAAGCAAATACTTTCTTTTATGTTAGCCACATCAGTCATTTGCAATACTTTTACTTGAAAAATAAAAACTCTGCAAAACCTCAAAGAAAAATCTTACCTGAAACTGCCGTAGACTATGAGGAGAATAGAAATCAGGAAAGTAGACACTTGACTGGAATCCACAAGGGAATATGCCCTGGAATTAGGAAAAAGAAGGCAGTTTTGTCATTGTGAGTGTCCATTTCTCCAGTACCATTTGCTAATTCTTTTTCTTATTATAATACAAATAGAGAACTGGATGACAAGTCTTTATGGCAGCTCCCTCTGAGGTTCTTGTCTTGCCTAGAACATAAAACCTGTACCTTGTAAATTAACTTATTATATTCAAGGCCGCAGCATGTAAAACCTGTACAACAACCAAAGGACAACTCAAAAGCCTTGTGGTAATTTATTCTGAGCTCACTGGATTCAGATTTTTTTTCCCCTCAAACTCATTAAAATTGCTTCAATTGCAGCTACTGCAACCTTGCACATCAATAACAGCAACCTGTTTCCCTTAAGACTTATGTCTTCAAAGTGGCAATGTGGCAGTGAAGGCTCACTTAGTTGGGGGGAAAAAAACCAAACGAACAAAAGAAACCCCCCAAAAACCAAAGCCCAAATGTCAGAAAAAGCTGCAATATACATTTACAACAAGCTGCAATATGCATTTATTAAACCACACACAATTACTTCCCTATTCCATCTTGCAGATCACTTGATATGGGATTACTGATGGACATTTCAGCAGGAGGCTTAAAAAGCAGCTTTATCTAGATTGATTTCCTAATGTAACACACTGTGTTTAAAGCATGGAAATATGAACATTAATACAGCAGAAGGCCACTGTGCTGGCAACGGCACAGCAGGCAAGGAGAGGCTCGGGGAGTCACTCTACAACTCCCAACAGGTTTTCCATAACTTGTGCTAAAGTAATGGAAAAGAACAAGAATAATACTCAATGCTAATTGCATTAGTATTATCCTACAAAAGAGAACTAAATATTTCTGAAAACCAACGAAAAAGCCTAATTTCAGCAAGACTATGGATATGGAACAAAGATAATTGAATTACATGATTGTTCCAAATTAAGTGTCACTGAGCAAATAAAAACTGAAGATACGAGACAGTTAAAGAAACACTCATCCCATTCCCAATTTAAAAGCCATTTAGAGAAAATTACCAAAACACTAGACACACAATTTAAAATACTTTCTTTTAATATATAAACACAAATGTGAATCTTCTACTACAGAAATTCAATATTAAACATCAGTGACGAACAGACTGACTCTCTCAGATGAAATTATACATTTGTGCAATAAACTTTTAAGAAATTAGAAACTACTTTGGTTAATTGCCATAAATAACTTCAACATAACCCTACACTAAAAGTGAAAAACAGGCATCTTATTTGCTCATAATGTTGACCAACACATAAAGGCAATCTTAAGTTTTATACATTTAAATTTTTTGGTCATGTATGATCTTTAGTTTCCAGGCTGTGCAACAGAGGTCTAAAAAGCATCCATGAAGATCAATATACCGAATTGCAAGTACATGTAACTCAGCAGTTAAAACTTGTGTACATATAAATGTTCATGTTATACACAGTTTAGTTCATATTATTTTTATGCAATGGTTACAGCTAAGCTCACACCAAAAGAAACTGCTTAAGGACAATCACAGGTTTTATGTCCTGTTCCTAACTCTGATTTCAGAGTGAAGCATTCCCTCACCCAGCCTTGTACAAAGGGAAAGGAAAGCTTTGTATTCTGTTTGAATTTGGGAATAAATAGTGGAACTCATCTATTAACAGAATATTCAGAAACTCCACATTTATGAGAAAAATAAAATGAATGGAATTTCAACTGGGATTAAACATGTCCAGGGTTATGCACTGAATTTTATTAACTTACGTTCATAAAATTTTATCTTCACAAATTGGCACATCCTTTTGAGATGAACAATGTTTTCTATATAATTCCTCATTCAGTGACAATGTTGGAGGCTATGATAATTAAAATACCATTTTGTCATAATTACTAAACATTACTCAAAACAAGGCTGTAAATGTTAAAAAGATTCGTAAAACAGAAAAAATATAGATGATAGGTGGATCGTGGATCAGCCCTGTGCATAATCCACTAAGTTTTGTCTTAAAAACTGAGGGCCCTCTGGTACGATGAAAGAAACTGAAGAAATGTAAAGCCATGTTAAACAATGATCTAACACCCCCAACCCTGCTGACAAGCTGCGGAGCTGCTCAGGACAGCAACCTGCTGAGTCTGTGCAAGGGACAGAGGAGAATTAAAGTCCTTCCATCCTACACAAGAGAAGTGCAATTGTGTCATTAGAAACTCATCACAGACCAGTGATGTTTCCTGACTTCTGCCATAGAGATCTTGTAGCAGGACAACCTAAAAACTCAGTGTTGCTACCATGATTATGGTCTCAGGAAATTCATATTCACTGGCATTCCAGCAAACGGGGACAGGGAGATACAGTCACACTTTCCTTCTTCCTGAGGCAGCTGGAAAAAGAACAAGGCAAAACACGCAGAGTGTGACAGGCTGAATCAAGCAAGCAGCTTGGGCATGTCCAGATTCCATCCAAAGTTTCCAACACAAGCAACCCACAAGCAAACTCCAAGAATAATTTTACATGGCCGAAGTGAATCTAACCGTAATAAAACCTTGCATCTTTTTAACATTTAATTTCCATACATTATTTAAGGTATTGCACAAGACCTGAAACCAGAAGTGCTTCCTAAAATCCTAACCACTGACTGGATGGACAGTTTGTTAACAGACTAAAAATCCTTGATCCCAAACAAACACTTCCTAACACATTAATCTAGGCTAGAGGTAACAAGCAAATGACTGTCATATGAAATAACCAAAAAGTAAGATTACTTCCACGTTTTTAATATTATTCAAAATGACAGTGACCTGCAAACCCATTTGTAATTTTAACTGAAATTTAAATAGCCTTCTGAAAGTCCAACACATTCCACATGCATTTAACTGGATTCTCCTATGGGCGTATTTCAAGTATCCAAGTTCACACACTCTCACAGGCAAACACGGCATCAGTGCCACGTTCTTCTTAAATGGCATCAGCCAAAGCCAAAACCCATACTAATGACATTTTTCAGAAGTTGAAGTAGACTTGGTGCAGGTCACATTTAACCAGCCTTCCACTGCACATATAAAAACAAAACCAGCTTCCTTCTAACAAGGTATTTCTGTAAAACTGTTTAATCTTGGAACAAGTAATGGAAACTTATACACAGAAAATGCCTGTTACAAGCCTGTGCATAGTTGTGCTTTGACTTAAATACTGATTTTAGATGCAATTCTTAGTACTTATGACATGACAAGCTACAAAGAAAAGATCACTATTCCTCATTCTCAATCAGAAAATTAATACTGGTTAAGGCCATGCTGAAGGCTCCTTTGAACATTGACTTCAGTGCAGTTCATCTGCGTACCACGTTACAAGAACAACTACCAACCCATTTCAAAACTCTGATATATATGCAGAACACTGCTCAAAATACAAAGACAAGATTGGTTTTCCCAAGGAAGTACATTTTTTAGGATTCTTACACTACCATACCTGAAATTCAACATCCATGTAAGGAAGCTGGTTAAGAAATTATTTAATCATGCTGTCAGTCTTACTCAGTTAAGTAACGAATAACTAACTATTAGACCCAAATATTTAATAAAACTAAACACACTGGTGCCTTAAGACCATTTTCTCAGCCACCTACAGAGAGGTGACTTCCCAATCACTTCCTCAACAACTTGAGATCTCACTCTGAACCTGCATCTTTACATGGCTGAGATCAATTTTCATAAATTCTTTGCCATTAGGCATCTGTTTCTGGCAGCCTCATGGGCAAGTGCTCACAACACAGAGCCTGCTAAGGCATGCCAAGACAGAGACACAGCAAGCTCTGTTCCATAACATATTCTGTGTGTCTGCCCTACAGCCATACAGTGAAAGCATTGTCCAGACAACAATCCCAGCAGCGAGCTCTCCAGCCTGGCACAGACTGCTCCATAGACCTTTACCTACAGAACAATTCCAGGGATGCCCAGCCGTTGGGACACACCACCACTTCCAAACAGCAACCATGCAAAATACACCACACCAGTTACAGCTGGCGTTCCAAGCAGCACTCTCCCCTCTTCTGGGAAAAAATGAATAACTTCTGTATTCCCAAGGGAACAGAGACCCACTTCATTCCCAGCTAGAGAAGATGGTAACCAGCTAACAAAAGTTGCCACAACACCACTAAATAGCACTACACTGGAGACACTTGCAAGTTCTTTTCTCTGCATCAGCATCTGCAGGTCAAGCTCTTTTCCCCTGTCCCTCCAGGTCCAAGCTCACCTGCCTTTGTGAACATTCACCCTACAAGGTCTCTACCACCTGCCTACTGCTTTCCTATTATGTACTTACTTTTTGATTTCTCTGGGTTTCCTTTTTTTCCTTTTGCACTTCCACTCAAAAAAATCCCCCAGTCAATACAAGCACTGGATTTCACGTTTCAGTTCTTCCTTATCACGAAAAGATAAGCAGTTTCTGGATAACTCTCCAACCTGCAGAAGGAACCCTTAGGCAAAGCCTGGTACCTCTTTTTGCCCTCTATGTTGAGCAATAAGTATCTGCAACTCACTTTGTTCAATGAAGACCCAGCGAAAGACTGAACTAGGAACCCAACGTGTCTCTACATGACAGTGCAGAGCATCACCCTCTACACAACCTGCCTGTCAGGGGCCAGTCTGAAATGACCACAAGCCAACACTACCATTCCAAAAGCAACTTATCACCTTTTCCAGTCACCTGTTCTCCTTCTTCATCCCATCTCTGCATAACCATCTGCAAAACCACAGGCAAAACTAGATTGGGGAACCTGCCTGAATAATAATGAAGAATGAATGGGAAAGTTTCTCAAGTGATTCACGCCTGATCAGGCCCATCTCTGGACATAAACTCAAAGAGGAAAGACTTTTCAGTGGCAGCATTGGTTTAAGTACCCTAAAACTATTGCCCAAGACATCAGGGAAGTTTTATGTAGCTGGAATAAAAACCTCGTTCTGTCTGCACAAGATGCCTACTAAATGTATGATCAAAGAAATTCAGCCCCTCGTTGTTTCAGTAGCAAATATCACTCCGCTGACTTACAGGTACAAGAGAAATTATTGTGAGGAATTCCGCCAAGAGGCGAATGAGAAGCCTGTGCCCTGAAGTTTCCATAGCAATGCATGCTAAAGGCCTTGGACATGAATCATTCTCATACAAAAGCTGCTGTAACAGCAGCAAGATAAACTTTCCCTGCATTTACTGTACATATACAAGAATGCAAACAATACAGCGACAAATAAATCACATCGACTTGAAAAGTGCAGCAGATGAACTAAGTTCACTAAAGCTCACATGAAGAAAGATTGCATTTCATCGCCTATTCTTCTTTATCAGTGATCAAATATCCAAGAATTTACAAGATTAAGGAAAACAAGACTATAAAAGGATGGTGAGCATACTAGATAAACTAGAGTAAGGATGGATTAAAATAGAAGACCTTTTGCTGTGTTTAATGGGACCAAATCTACAACTTACAGACATCACAGAATCACAGAAATTCACACTGGTGGGAATGTAAGGAGATCATTCAATTCACTGATCTTACTCTGGGGAAAGACAATCAGTTAATCAGGACAGGTGTTTACCTCATCTGTTCTTTAAAACACTAACTGGTGAAATTAGAGGACTTTCTTGACATGTAATGCAAGTCTTTCTAACTACAATTTTAGTCCACAATTTTTCTCCTATACAAAAAGTCCTTTTCAAAACTCATGGGGAACTTTTCACACTGGCCACATCTGGAGTAAAATGGATCCATATATTAATTCGCTTGCACATTTGTTTCTGAAAGATGTGGCTGCTTGAGAAGTGACCACGCAAAACTTCAAATACTCTTCAGCCCACATTAAAAGCCACAACTATTTACCAAATCAATACGGCACTCTTCACCCGCATTTCAAATACCACTCTTATCATCAAATGTCCACTGTCTCCTCCCAAGGTAAGTGACAATAATCCATGCCTAACAAAACATGCATCTCAATTCTCTTCAACAGAAAATTCCTCATACGTAAGTACCAGCATTGGAAGGGTGACATCTCCCTCTCCCTCCCTGCCCTATTACTCATCATTCATTTCCACAACTTGCTGAGTACACACCTTCAGTGCGAGGGTCCCATCTCAGCAGACAGTCAACTCTTTCAAAGGTAAACAGAAAAAAAAACCCACCAAAACACAAAAACCCCACCAAACCAAATCTGAACAATTCAGCTTCTGCTGGAAATCTAGTGTTAAATGTCAAAATCAAGAATGGAGAAAGTTCCTGCCCACCCTCCCTCCAAGGGTTTAATGTATTTCAAAAGCTTTTTAGTGTGTTTCTTCCTTCAGCGATTGTCTTAGCAATAGAAAAACAGAAAGTCAAGAAATATTAGTTGGTATACTCAAGGCAAGTTGAAGAGTATTTTGCACTTCCCCTGCCCCACCCCAGGTTTTTGGAGCTATCAACTCCATGTAGAAAACAACATTCACCTTCACACTGCTGCAATGACCCCATGCCTGTGGTTTTTTTGGATATGCAAGAATGCACCACTCATGAGGAAAACATTTTCCTGAATCTACCTGCTTTGTAAATTTTCAAAACATTCTACTATTTTATTCCTTTAAAAGTGGGTAACTCAGTGATCAGGGCAATTTATTGCTAAGAGCAATTAATTTCTGATGCTACAGTACATGGCATTTGTGAGCTACCACTGCAGAATTATTTATTAAGATGCACAAATCAAACTCAAGGGCTCCAGAGCACGGTCCTCGGGCACATGAAAGAAGAGCACTGCCATGGACACGAAGATCAATTACAGTTAATTGCACAAATACTCATTTTGGCTGTGGAGTGGACTCACACTATAGGTAAAACCAATACTACTTTTTTTTCCTCTGCTGGATTCCAGGTCAAGAATATAACTAAAAAGCCTCTTTCAACTGCCTTACATGTGTAAGATATATACATATTTAAGAACCTCCATTAGGCATGCTGCCAAACCAAAGTTAAATCTGAGTGTAACAGTTAAAGATATAATTTTAAGTGTGAAGTCATGGTGCCCACAGCTGTAAACCTATCTCGACACTATTCCATTCTTTAGTGTGATTCATAGGAAAAGAAAGCAAATCGCTACGGCTTCACTTACGTTAAATGAATAGCTTGTTTTCTAAAGCAAGTTTACAGTTTCATCTCGTCATGTGCAGATAAGGTCTGCTAAGTCTGAGTAATTTATGGTAACATGCATTATGTCAGAAAATAAACTTAAAACAACTCTGAAGTGAAACAAAACAAAAAAAAAGAAAAAAAAGTAATGTGAAATGTCCCACTAAAACCAGACTTTCCTACACAGATTCGCTTAGGGCTCAGGCAGGCATTTCAAACTGTAACCAGAGAACACTGCTGTTTATCAAGCAGAGGTCTCAGAACAACATTTTCACACTGTTAGACACCATATCTCTATATATATGTGTGTATATATATATATATTTCTACACATACAATTTAAAATCCCAATTCCCTCTTCTATCCTTTCCAGAAAGCTGTTTTCCTAAAATTCTCCCCACAAAACCAAATTCTAAGTTCCCAACTAAATTGCTAAGTGCAAACACTCCTCTGAGCTCACTTCATGAGGAAATTGAAGCGTCCAGTAAGGCATCGGGAGACACAGTCTTGAAAAAAAAAAATATTTTCTGTTAAAAACATTCTCTGAGCTACTCCTTTGGTTCACCCGACTGTTTGCCAACAGCACAAAGAATTACGTGTTTCACAGTGTTTAAGAATTACAGCCACTGGAAGATTTCCAGATTTCACATTCAGCTTGGAGCACTCGTTTCCTCACAGGAATGGGAGCACAACTTCCAGTCCCTGCACGGAAGCGTAAGAATACTTGACTTGTTCAAAGGAGCATTATTCCAAATCAACACAGGATAGCATCCATGCACCTCAAAAGTATTTTCAGCTCCTGATGTCCTCACCGCTCTGGTGGAACCACAGTAAACAGGATGTTTGAGAGCAAAACTTGCAATCAGTGGTTAATGGAGAAAAATTAACCAGTACATCTTCAAGTAAGTTATACTGGACACACACATCTGGGTATTAAGTAGCCTGAACGAAAATAAATATCCCAAATCATACTGATTGTCTTTGACATTGCTGTCACAGAAAATACTGCCTTTTCTTATTTCATACTGAATGGGAGCCTGGATACATAATTTTCATCTCTTACCTACACACACACAAAATAAAAAACTTTTCTGAGGTTTCTTGTGTTATTGAGGAAGGTTGGTTGGTTGGTTGATTTAGGCTGGGAGTTTTGCTCTCAACCAGACAAATGAAAGAAGATCTGGGAACCTTTCCTTCTTTCTTTCTTTCTCAATGAAAGAAAAAAACAAGCAGTCACAAAAAGCCAGGCATGCTTTTACTGCCAAATATATGTTACCACCAGCCAAGGAATCCTCTCCAGGAGCAAGATTTTGGATTTGTATCGCAAGGCTTTTGAAAACATGAAAATAACATCTACACAATGATGTCTGCAATAGGGGATCTCCATCGAAGACGTATCATTTCAATGAGTTAAACAGAACAAGAATATGTGGAAAAACATATTTGGTATGAAGATACAGAGCTTGTTAGTAGCAAATGTTTTACTTGATTTTGTATTTTAATTGTCATGTTTATTGTAATTGAGCTGTATCTGATCAGCCAAGTTCCTCTAGAACACTGGCATCCTACTGCAGACCAGCCCCAGCAAACTGCTGAGCCAAGGCACAGCCCCGATTTTATTTTTTCAAACAATTATTACTTTTATCCCTTCTTGACAATTAAATCTGAAGAACTCCAGCTTAGGACAGGATTTGCCTCTGTTGGTCTGAAAATCGAAAGCTTGAGGCAAGAAAGTTTAACCAGCTACACTGTAAATTGTATCCACCTTCAGTTTGCTCACCTCTGACTTCAGCGGCATTAAGAGCTCTGCCAACAAAACCTCCTTTTTCAAACACTTGTCATTGCAATTAGTTTAGGTTTTGCTAGTAAAACTTATTTTATTCATGAACAGAAGAAGAAAGAAGCAGAAAAGTCATCCCAGCCCCGTTTTTGTGAAGTGAGTTGTCATTCAGGCCAGCAGCTGCAAAATTAGTAGGTGTGACGCAAAGAGGAAAGGAGTCAACATGTGGTCAGGGACAAGATGAGACTAAAATCCTTTCAGAAGCAGTTTACAGTTAGATCTGATCAAGCACATTGTAATGCACACACCTGTAATCTAAGCTTTGCTGGAGCTAACAAAACTAACCTTCCTATTTTCCTGTAACTAACCTTCCACACAGAAGCAAGCACTGCTTTAATTAAGCTAATTTTCAAAACTGACCACAATTACTGTAGTTGCTGCAATATATAACATTTTATAATATTTCGTGCTATTTCAGTCCTTTCAGATTTATTTTTCACTAGTGAAGTGCAGACACCTTTGCTCTAGCAGCACGGCCCCACCACAGCACCACATCGCAAGGCACCGGCCATCCACTGTCGAGACTGCCGAGTAAACCCCAGCATCAGTAACAAGTAGGGTATTCAGTGAGGAACAAGAAGTAGCCATATTGCATTTGCAAGGGCCAAACTATCAGCATGTTAAAAAAATATCTGAGAATGAGAAAAATATATAACTCATCTGTTGAACTAATTAAAGAAACTGTATTGTCTTTAACTGTCTTCACAGTTTATCACTTTATAAAAGACTTCAGTTTACTGCAGAGGGTAGATTCAAGTTTTGCTGTAGTACCACAAAAATTGCCAAACAAAAGTACAGCACTGGTTTTGTGGAAGAACTAAAACCAGCAAATATCAGAACAAGATGTAAATATATAACTATGAAAATGCACATAAATATACGTATGAGACATCTTGCAAAGCAAGAAGGTTGTTGCTTAGCCACAAGAACGAACTGACCACACAGGAAGAGCTTCCTCATCTAGAAAACTGTTCCCACCTTCCAGAAACAACTAAAAGGAGGATTGGAAGGAGGGAGAAGAGAGGAGGTCAAATCAAGATCTGTTACGCACAATCCTCTCTCGCCAGAACCACAAGTATATTTCTTTATGTAAATTTTCAGATTCCAACAGACCAGTGAACTCTGCAAAGGTCAGTCCAATATTTAGCCTACCCCAAAGACTTGCTGAAACAGCTCTTCTATCTAAATTACCACTTTCAACTGTATGAATTTTCAAAAAATAGCCCGTTTACATCAGAAGAAAATGCAAATCAAGGGTGTGGTTACTGTAATTTAAGTCTACAAAATACCACTGTGCAAGCTGTCTACAGTTTTATGCTAGACAGCCTCATCATGATCCAAATAACGTTGTGTTTTCAGGAAGGGCCGTTTGGAAATGTCAGTGGTTATCCTTGGCACGGGAAAGTTTTCTGCAATTTTGATGGCTAAGACCTCTTTGGATTATAAAGGTATTAATTTATATCCCAGTCATATATGCAACCTGGACTCTTCAATCACTTGGTAGCACAGTTCTGCTTTAGACAGAAGATTGCTTAGTGCTGAGTTTCATTTTATGGCACTTATTCTAATTACAGGAAAAAAAATTAAAACTTCCCCAAAATCTTCACCTTAGGCTCCTATCTGTGTTTTGATCTCTAAGTCTTTTTATACTTAACAGAAAAGCCCACTAGAATGACTATAATAATATAAAACAGGAGGATGCTCCCTACTTCCAGTTTACAGTAAACACATTTACTGCTTGAAGAACAAGCCTGAGCCTCTTCTGCACAAGAACCCCCCATTCCCTGACAAAGCCCCATCCAAGTGACATGGGAGATGTCTACAACCCAAGAGCTGCTGCTGCCAGCCCCAGCTTGGTCACAACTCTCCACGTGGGCTCAGAGGTGGGTGCTGCYCTTACAGGAAGACCTGATGCAGCAGGGTTAGGAAGCAACTGCAGTGAAAATGCTGACAAGCAATTTCTCTCATGATTCAACACTGCTAACACAGCTGCCACACCACAAGTTGTTACATTCAGCCAACACATCTCAGAGGACCCTACACCGTAGGCTGATAAAATGTGGGTGTTTCTATAATTTGGAATTAAATATTTGTCCCAGTCCTCACTGGTGCTCCATCGGGACCGGGAAGATAGTGGTGAGCAAATACCTCATCTCTGCCTCACAATTAAGAGATTCATATTTACTTTGCAAGTTACTGCCAAACAATTCATGTACCACCTCCAACAATTTATGTTCCATAACATTGTCTACACACACAATAAATTATGTTTTCACAAAAGGAAAAACAAACAAAACCAAACCCAGCCTCTCTCAGTCAGAGAACATCAAAACAAGCTCATAAAATTGGACACACTGAACTAGCCTTACTTTTGAGTATTTTCAAACTGTGACACTCAGACTTTAACTTTTTTCTAAATTTAGAGAAGTGGGGGATAGGAAGACTTCAGCTCTACACTTGCTCATCTCAAGAACTACAAAAAGCTACTCAGGTCTGTAGCAGACCCAAAGCTCTACAACAGTATCAGATTACTTTGGCAGACACACACACACACAGAAGTCAAACTAAGTTGAATCAGTCTATTCTATTTGTATTCAAATACAAATATGATCAGAAGGCACACTGATATAAGCAGAAAGTATTATCATTACTCCTGATAATACAAGAAAAAAGTGCTGGTGAGGGAAAAAGGAGCTTAAAGTGGGTCAAGGAATGATCAGCAATTAATCCAGAAAATGTTTCATTTCTTCCTTGAAGCAGAAGCATTGACTGAAACACCCCTTCTACTTTGCTACGTAAGTAGAAAGCAAGCAGCTTAAAAAGAAAAAAAAAACCAACAAAAGCAAAAGTCCAAACATTCTATGGAATCAGAACAAAAAGCTTTAAGTAAAATCTCACACCTGTAATATTGTAATGATAATATTTCATGGTTCCAGTACTTTATTTGTAAGAATAATGCACTGTTATTCCAAAACCAGAAATATAATTCTAAAATTAAAAAGCAACATAATTTGCTTTTTGAAAAGCAAAGCAAGGCAACTTCTTTACAAATACCAAACTCCTTTAAACAGGAAAAAAACCTAGGATCTACATTACCAGTATGTCAAAGAGCAACTTTTCACTACTGAATGGATCCCACCCAGAGAGAATGCACAAAGGCATATTTGAACACACAATTCCCGTGATTAGTTCAGTTACAACTGAGGCAGAAGAAGGGGGAAATTAGGTTTAAAACTGGGAATTTCCTCCTTTTCTGATGCAACTCACACCCACAAGACACACTCCATAAAGTCTCTTGACCAATGAGAAGAAACGACTATTTTACTCAGCACAGAAGGACCAACCCAAACAAGCGAACATGGTTTTATTACAGGAGGAAAATTTCTGAGCATAAAGCACCAAATGACACACTACACACAAATACAGCCAATTAATGCAAAGTACCTGTGCCAAAGGCTGGGTGACTCAGGGTACCATGAAGCCAGGAAACAGAACTTCAGCTTCAATTGCTAGCATGGCACTAAAATGCATATAAACAGACTCTAATGCAATTAACTTGCTATAACTGCATATGATTTACTACAGAAGTCAATTAAGGTTTTACATTACCACCATTATGATTTCCCCATACTAGTCAGCCTACTAATACCAGTATTTTGGATAGACACTTCTGTAGACACGTTTTTTTTCCTGAGGTGTTCTCTTAATTTCCCTTCTTTGAATCATACAGTGTAAGAGAACACAATCCATCCAGGACAGGAGGGAGAGAGGACTGCTAAGGGGGAAGGCAGGCACAGGTATGAGTTTAGCTTTAGCAGGAGCAGAATTATTAGCCCGCCATTGGGACGAGGGCAGAGAATAGTTTCTAAGATGACTAGGAGAGATAGGAACTGAGTTTATTTAGGCTAGAAAAATACACAGTAAAGGGAGAAGTTGGCTCAGTCAAAAGAAAACACCACGTGAGGGAACTATGAGATCAAAACCACCTAAAATTGTGTTACTCGCAATAGAGGAACTCGCACTCTTTCCCAACACCAAACTGATCCAGTTGAACAATCTTTCCCCCTCAAATCAAATTTCTTTTTCCAATTAACATAGTCACATGAACACTAGTGACATGGCAAGAAGTGGCAAGTCTTCCAAGTTTGGTGCACTATGCTTTCGGGGGGGGACACCAAAACCCAAGTGGACCAGTTCCAAATGTATTACCCAGTATGCTCTTTTCAGTCCTGAGAAACAAGAAAAAGAAGGAGAACATGTCCTACTGCTCTTTTGTACTCACTTATTCTAAACAGTAGAGGTTTAATTAAATGATAATGTTCAGAGATTATTAGAGGCATCTCACATGCTGAGCTGAGCCTCCAAACGCTGAAATGCTTATTAACAGCAAATTTTCTTAACAGCAACTGTCATGTCTTCAATATTGCATCACATAAACCTTTGAGACAAATTGAAGTATATGAGTCTTCACATACAGGACCAAGTGAAATTTATATTTGACCAGCATCAAACTACGCCACTTGAAAACTGAACTAGTTTTATCAGGGACATATTGTCATTTCATTAGGTATCATTCTTCTTCTACAAACACAGAATGGAAATGTACACCTCAGATCCAGCATCAGACAACACAGAGGGTGAGTCTGTAACACTCCGCAAGCCCAGGGATAACCAGGTTCAAAAGCTACCAGAAATCCCAAACAAAACGAAAAGATTCTTTTTCCTAGACAAAATGTTTGCCTTTTAAAAAGCCAATTTCTATGTAAAAACATTGAAATAACATTACACAGGAAAGTAAGTTCTCTCCTAGTTCAGGTCATCCACTGATTTGCACTGGTCATTCTAAATACATATTTTATTTCATTAATTCAAGCTGTACTCTTTTAATGTGTACATTAAAGTGGTACTCTTTTAGGCTGGACAAACTGCAACACACCAGAGCAGAGATCCACTTGTAAAAAAGCTTTTCCTTCAGTATTCATTAAATGTCACAGCAGAGTCAGATTAGATCCTCACCAGTACAACCCTAATCCAGACAAAAAGCCAGTCCAGCCCTGACAGGAGCAGCCGCATCAGATTTTTCAGGTGTTACTAAAAATCATGACACTTCCAACCACATGGATAGAAAGGAGAACACATAAATGCAAGCCAAGTTAACTTCTTTTCTTCCCATCTTTAACAGAATTGCTTAGAAAAGTGAACYGACACTTCTGTACGAATCCTGAACCCACCAAAACAATAGTCTCCAATTCTGACATTAACTTAAAATAATTTCCCTAAGGTTTAGGGAATTAATCGCTCAATTCATTTAAGAAAAACACAGAACTGCTGGGCTCAATAGGGATGTCCACGCACCAGCAGGCTCAGAACAACTTAATATATGCCTGGCATCCAGGAGCTACTATAAAACAAACACGATGTGGTTTCGAACACAGGCTGCTGCTGCCATAGTAGAAGACTAAGCTTTCCAGGAAATTTTACATATTGGAAGCCTAAATGCTGATCCTTCACCATCTGTTTCAATTCACATTTTCATGTAATGTATGTAGTAAATAACAAAATAGGAATCAAAGTGAGTGACCAGATTTAAGCATTTCAAATGAACAAAACACTCTTTTCAACTCAGCAGCAGCCTCCTGCTATCAACAGGCAAACAAGTGAAATCAAACTGTATTTGTGGGGAGGACCAACCTTTTATCACCTCAGCAAATAAACAGCTGGAGAGACAGAAGCTTTTCAATATGTAAACACAAGAGTTTTGATATCCTCAAGGGGTACTTAAAACACCTACATACCAATTAGTTTTAAAAATTGCCTCCCACCAGAAGTAGATTTACCATTACATCAACAATATTAGAAAATTGGTACAGTAACTAACATTTGAAAATCCGGAGTTTTCCTGCTTAAGGAGAAAAAGAGTCTAGAGCTAAAGACACTCAAAATATATTAAGAAAATGAAACGGAGATGTCACAGTTCTCTAAGCAGCACCTGGAAACTAC
The DNA here is from genome assembly GCA_018881555.1 of Amblyornis subalaris. Lineage (NCBI taxonomy): Eukaryota > Metazoa > Chordata > Aves > Passeriformes > Ptilonorhynchidae > Amblyornis > Amblyornis subalaris. Next base: position 3,053,365 of record JACAXG010000071.1, read on the forward strand.
TAACGGGGAAAAATAATCCTGAGCTGCAAATGCAATGCTTCAGCAATCAATAGTGCTGAAATTTGGAATTTCATAACACATTAGCATATTTGCATAAGACTTTTGATCTAGCCATTCAAGGTCCAAGCTAGGCAGCCAGGATACACTTTAAAAGCAGTATTCTCTGTAATCAGGGGTGTAAGACAGCTCATATGAAACAGAAGTCAGCCTCTTTTTGAGGTTATTTCAGTTAAACAAATTTAATTCATTTAACTCTCATAACTTATCTTGAGGCTTTTTTCCCCATACACATACAACATATATGGGAAAGACTTAAAACCATTACATACAACTTAAATTTTCTACCTCGAATCCTATATTGTACCTGTACCATTTTTTTATTTTCTGAATCCAGAAAACTGTTTAACACTGATAGAGAACAATTTTCTCCAATCAACCAATCTGAATCAAAAATCTTTTTTATTCAGCCAGAATGCAAACACCTGTAGTCTTAGAAACATTTCAAATATACCCCTTATGTCCCCCATAACCACTCCGAATTTGGCACCTCTGCTTGCTTTCATCCCTGGTCTGGATTCTGAAGTCTCAAAGCCACTACAAAAATACTACAGAGCTAAATCCTCCCAATATCCTTCTGTAATCCCAGGGGTACTTTAAGCAACAGACCAGTCTGAAAATACCAGAGTGCCCTGGGAAGGCAGAGACTACACACAGTTGTGCTGCATCTATATTTCTGCTGATATTTCTTGCTCAGAAACAAAATGCTTTCCTGGAAAAGGTTCTGTAGTGAACATCCAGATGTTTAACCTTCCTAAAAATAACCAAGCTCACCCTTCAAACAGTCTTAATTCCAGAGCACCCTTCAGGCAAAAGCACTCACATCAGAACTAGAACATACACTAACTCCAACTAAAGTTAAACTCAGGAAAATGTAGTAGCAAGATGACAAAGCTGATTCGAACATCAGAATTTTTGGTTGATTGTTGAAGACACCAACTAAATTTAGACAAAATTCACAGAGAGTTTGTCACTTTGCATTGATTCCTGTACCTAAAAACAATATGCTATTTTGAGTCCAAAATAACATTAAAATGTTATTTCACTTTCATAACATTATTCAGATTTGATTTTACAGAGTGACGAACAAAGTAAAACCAAAAATTTAAAAATATCCCTTAATCATCCTTATGTTTTATTTGAAAACTACTTTTGCATAAGAAGTAAAGCACCATTAGGATGTAGCAAATATAAATTTTAAGCTGTTTTTAAAACACTACCTCATCACTGTTTGGCACTGGGGAGACTTTTTAAGTTTTTACGCATGAGCAACTGCAACTTGTGTTTCACAGGATTAAGCACAACAGCAAAAATCACAACAGCACAAAGTTTCAGACATTTTCCCTGCCTGTTTTGTTGCCTATATTTTAAGACAGTTCTAAATCAAAATATCTGAAATGCAAGAAAAGGCAAATAATTATGTAAAATGAGCAAAGTTGGACAACATCTTGATATGAGAAAGAGAAAAAAAGTGACAAAAAGGTGACAGATATGATTTGTGGATGAAAAAATGAAGAGAACTTTACTTCAAAGTGAACTTTCTTTTGCTCAGGACTGAACACTGGTTTGTCCAAATATTTTCTCTAATCTCTCCTAAAATTATTACAACAGTGTAAGTCTTGGAAAACACATTTGCAACTCCAAACTAGTTCTAAGAATACTAAACACATCCAGAGCCATGCTCACGCGCACATCTTAAGGCAAGAGCTCACGTTTATTAGTGATGCTGCAGGAGATGTTGAGGTTGCACTTGTGCAAGTCAGAGCCAAGTTCTCAATCAGCAACTGGGACTTGCTGGCACTTGAGCAGGTAGATGGGAACAATTCCCCTTTTTTTGGAACTGCTGTGCTGTCTATAAATTTGTGATGTTCAGTCAAATGGTGCTGTAGCAAATGAATACAGGTTATTCAAGTGCCTCTACCGAGGGCACCTGAAGCACTTCATTTCCAAGACCATGCTCCCTACAGTCAGTGGAAGAGGACACGCTTCTACCCAGGGCTTGCAAGTGTCCTCTGGTCTCTCCATTTCCTTCAGGTATTTATGCAGTCCTAGAGTTGAAGTTTAAAATTAAGTCGATATGAATAATCATCCCATAATTTCTGATATACTTCTAGTATATACCAGTAAGAATTCAATTAATCTATGTAAGTTTTGTATAACAGTTGGTATATTCTTTCTCTGATTAATAACCTATTGTGAAGGAAAGAAACACACGGATTAACAGAAGTATAATTTTAGAAAACTACATACAAAACATGCATGCAATCCACAAGACTTTTCACTCAGTTTAGCTCATGATGAAGTCTTCATTCTTTTCTCTTTCAACAGCTCTCACTTATTATGTTCACCTAAGCAACTCCATGGGAAACCACAGACGTTACTAAATATTAGAAACTCTGTGGAAGGCAAATGCTGGATTTGACCAGGAATGTGATGACAAAGAGTTTGCTCTAGGCTTCTTTCATGTTTTAGAAAGCCAATTTGCTTTCAGTTCCTTTTAGGGGGAGAATAACATAGATTCCAGAGACGTAGTCAGCTATATGAAATCTTGTTTCACAAAACAGAAAATATGAACCACAATGTCTGCTCTCCTGGGAACAGAGGATAAATATCAAATCACACAGACCTTTGACAAAGCAAAACATTCTCTTTTATTAAGAAGAAAGAGGAGAAAAACACTCTTTTTTAATATTAGGCATTTCATTTTCTGCGGTAAGTGTGCAATGGCAGTACTACCCAGTTCCAGACACAGTGTAGTATGAACTACCACAATGTCATTGGTAAGGCTGATGCTTTTCATCTTTTTGTATCAAACAAGATTTAGCAATAACTGTTTCTGAAGACACAAGAGAGTATACAAATTACCCACCAAAATTCAGACAAGATGGAATTTAATTCATATTACCTATAACAGCAGGAAAAGAAAAGAAGCAGAAATATCATATCTGGCTTGCAATACAAACACAACATACCACAGAATTACTAGTTTTAGAGTCTCTACTATTACATGTGGACTACAAAGACACTGCCATCAGCTTTCTTCAGCGTTGATACTTCCCTGGTGTTTAACACATACCTTTATTAGGTCTCCTAATTTCTCTTTGAACTCCAACCAACACCAAAATAGTCTGCTGGATTTATTACCCACTTGCCAGATTCTGCAATGGCTTCCCATTCATTTCACAGTTACAAAAGAGTCTCCTTTTGGTTTGCAAGACCTATGTAAGAAACCCTGCTCAGCATGAAACTGCCAGTCATCACTTATTTACGGAACTCGTGGCCTTCCCAGTTTCAGGCCCTCAGTACTAAACAGAAGGGTCTCTCTGAATGTGTTTTTCTCTTGTGCAACACAAATCTACCTCAGCGCACAATGCTGCTCCTAACCCTGTGCCTCCATATGCACCAGACAAAACACGTCTGGCTCTTCCCTCCTACCTTCAGCAGACAGATACCACGAATCAGAAGGTCATATATTTTCATTTGTAAACCGTGAGCTACCTTGGCAATAACTGTTCTATAAATTTATAAGAGAGATAAATTGTGAGCGTAAGTAGGCTGTATTCCTTCCCTGCCATCTTTCTGTGCAGTTCTAACAGTGTCTTAATTAGCAGCATGAATTATTTGCTATGGTAATACGGAGGTATTCAAAGCACAGAATGGTAATTTCCCTGAAAGTTCAAACAAGACACTGGCTGGAGATGCACCTCCTGAGACATTATTAGGAAAAGACAAATAAAAATATAAGCATCTCTACCACATGCAAGCCCAGACTACTGCACAAGTAAAAAATTTCTTTACAAAACACAATACAGCTGCATGAATGCTGTGATGCTCCTCATGGTGAGCTATGAGAAATGTAAGCAACTAAGCCTGGAAATGTCCAAGCACATCCACGCTAGTTCCTAACTTCATGTTCAGATGATTCTCACAGGCAAGTTGTGGCAAAATAGCAGTGTCTGTAGCACTTGATTACAGAGTTCTGATGCCATAGCATAAGCCATTCAGTAGAAATTACTTTCTTTCAAGAGGTTAAACAATTATGAATTTCTAAAAGAAAGAAAAACAAACACAATTAAAAAAAAAACCAGCCCAAGCAAATGCCCCAAAGTATAGAAGCTATTCCACCACACAGAAGCACACACCAGCTCCTAATTCCCATTCTGACTGCAGAGATGGAATACGCCTTAGTGTGGAAATTACACCTGGTACAGAATCCAACACTTGTTAATAAGCAAAGCAGGTAACTCTTTACCCTGCCACTAAACTCTGCAGAGATCGTGGACTTTCAATTCTCTCCTAATGTCATGAAAACAACAACAGGGATCTTAAATCCAACCACAACACAGCTACAGAATGGCTGAGAAACCCTTTCTCTTCACATTTCCTACTCAAGAGAGTTTTTGTAACTTTCCAGCAGGGAAAGCACATCTTGGCTGGCAGCAAGGAGGGTCTATCACTGATCTAAACCAGAGCAACACTTTAAGAGGAATTCGGAACCTCACCACCACCACACGGCAACCTAAACAGAGCACGTTCCTTGAGCCTTCACACGTTCATGGGATCTTTCCTCTTGGAAAGAATGGAACCCAACTCAGTTTAGTCAATTCTCTAATTGCAGAATCAAAAGCAAGTTCTAGTACATTTAAATCTTACAAAGCGACTTGAAAAAAATTACTTTTGTGATGAAAATTGCAAATGGCATTAGAGTTGTGCAGGGGTTTTATTACCATTTGTAATGCTTAGCCCACTTGCCTTGTATCAGAAATGGGTGGGTGGTATATCCTTAAGTTTGGTAAGATTAAAAACAGGAAAAAAAAAGCCTACTTACAACATGCTAAAAATTTAGCTGAGGACCTCCCCCATCATCAAGAAAACATCCACTCAGCATTGATTACTAAAAATATCTCAACATATTATATACCCAAGACACTTTTAGTTACAAAACATCTACTACTCAAAGCAACTTTTGTTTCCAAAATAAGAGCACTATGAATTTCTATTAGTTGGGCATTTTGCAGAGTTACTGTCCTAAGGTGTCCACAACTTTAAGACAATCTAAATAGTTGCTTCATTTTACAGTGGTGAATAGCTTGCATGGAAAAACTACAGGACATCACTCCCCTGATACGGCATCATACTAGCTCAGATCTGTGAATTCGCATCATCATTCCTATGAGTATTTTTAAATTATTTCCTTTGTTCCTCTCTCTGTATAAATTGCCAGCAAAAGAATTAACAGTCACAAAAATGAAGAATAAGCTGGGTCTCCTTGGATGATTTGGGGCATTATTCAGTGTCCAGAGGGGTCAGGAGATTCTGTTATCTCACTTCAAATTTGGAAAGACTATAGCACTGCAGCCTTTCCAAATTAGTCATATAGACCCTATTAATAGATTGTCACGGAGTTCTAGAATCCTGCTCATCCAAAGCTATCCATTTCCTATGCAGTACTGAGATAAAGGATATTCAACAGCAAGTTTCCTAACAGCACTGAAAAATTCCGTTACAAAAAAGTTCCAATAGTTGAACTACAAACAGCAAAATAAAGACTACTATTAGTACCAAGGAATAAGAAATTTTCACACTTTACCGTAATGAAAGGAAACTATACAAGCGTTCTCCAGAACTGAAGCAGTAAGTTATTTGAACAAGGTTCCAGACAATTGATTCTTTAACACAAGAAAACACAGCCTGTTTTCTATTAATGCAATTCAGCCTCATCCCAGACACTGCCAGTCATCCAAGTCAGAAATGGCATTTTTTTGAACAAGGTTGTTCAAGATAAAAACTATACAACTAATTGCTCAACTCTTGGTCCTCTTACAGCCACATTACCCAAGAGTCAGAACATGCTGCAGATCCAGGGCTAAGTTCACCTAAAGTGCAAATGAGGCAAGGCACATCATCCCAGACATATTTATCATCAGTGTTCCATCATACGCAGAATATTATGGTTGTCATGGTGCCAGCAAGCAGTCAAAAAAGGACAGTGACAAAAGAAAACAGAAAGAAAGGACTTTCAGGATAGGATATACAGAGAAATTCCTCCTGGCCTGCACTACTCTGCCCAGAGGCCCCCAGCAATGCTGTGCTCAGCCCAGTCAGACAAGTGCTGGCCTTGCACGGCCACAGCACTGAGACCGTCTGACACCTGCCAAGGTGGGAACTGAAGTGACTGCTCCATCTGCTGCACCACGAGCTGCCCAGGCTGCCCTCGGCTGAACAGCACTAACAACCCAGCACTACAGGGTCAAGCTGTGTTACCTCTGAGCACTTAATGAACGACTTCACCTTCAAAATTTTGTTGTAAAGCACTGTAAGACAAATGTGTAATCACTTCGGCAGCTTTGCTTGGACAGGAAACAACACACCGTGCAAAAGGACTACTTCAATATTTATGATAATAAACCTTAATAAATCTGTAATCTGACTTCTTGTGGGATGCAGAGAGGCAAGTAACAGACTAAACCAAAAAAGTTCAGACCAAATCATGTATCTCTATCTGAAGCAACACAAAGAGGAACACACAAAAAAAGCACAGCAGGTTTCCTAAGAAGCAGAGAGAGGAATACCACTACTTGATGCCATACTTGATCTCATCCAGAAGTCAAAACCAGAAGATGAAGTTGATCCTCTGCAATGTATACAGTTTCACTCAAGACACACAGATTATAATGGAAAGTCCATCTTGAGCAGCCTAACTTGCTCTCAAAGCACCACACAAAGAGTCTGTGCACATTCCTGCTTAAGTTCTTTACCTTGTGGCCAGTTCCATCCTTTATCCCCGGCTCCTCATCTTGCACAGGCATTCCAAGGTTCTAATAAAACCTTCACTCCAGGAGACCCAAACCGTCCCAGATCACCACAAAGTCTGTGCCCAGTTCTGGACTCGGTCACTGTCGACACACCTACATCCACCAGTAGAGAAATTCTTCCATCTAACCTTGTTCTGTCTGAAGTATAATACTCACTACAGTGAAGGACTAATAGAAGAAGGGGTTATTCATATTCATAAGGTTTCTTTCTGTAAGTGATAGAGCTGGTCATGCAGAGCAGAACTCCGATAGCAGAATGTAGTGCAAATCCCATCTCCTTGCTATGTCACTGCCTCCTCATAAAGGAAATGCAACAACTGAAGGAAAAACGGTGGTTCCGAGTAAGAAAGTGCAAGAATATTTGTACTAGAACCATACACTGATTTATCTGTAAGATACAGGTGTTTTTGGCAATGAATGCAACAGAAAAGGTTAACATATACATACATGCAGGCACTACTGGGTTAAACCCTAGAACACGTCCCAGGAAGATACCCTAGCAAAGACCCCAGGGTCTCTATCTTTTCCATAAGCTAGAGATCCTCACTTTGTAGATTACACAGGTTCAAAAACGCAGCTGGCCTAACTGATGGAAGAACACTCACCCAAGACTTCATGTACAAAGACACTACAGAGTCCTCTCATGTACGAAAGATTTTGATCTGAACACTGCATTTCTTCCAGACTAAACACATCTTTCCATCCCAATATATAAAAAAATATTTCTTATTTTGAGGTCTAATTTCCACAGCAATTCTTGTACTGAAGTTACAAATATGCAGAATACCATGATACTAACAGTTTTTTTAAGTTATCAAAATGTAGTGGGCTCTCTAGTAAGAAAGAGGTTGGTTGTTTTTAATCACAGAAGTCAGAAAACAGGATGTTTGCTCACCTATATTGACTCTACTGTTGACTTAAAAAACCAAACCAAAACCACACCTCATACCTCTGACACTTAGACTGGTATTTATTGATTACGTGCTTAGAAATCAAAATTCTTTTTAGCAATGTATCCAGAAGTCGAACAAAAATATAACACTAACAACTTTGTCAAAGTTGTTAAACAATGCTTTAATCAAAGCATTTAACAATCAGGCCTTACAATCAACAAGCCAAAACCACAATCAAATTGACCAATACGACCTTGTTAGAAAGAGCAGCTCTGAGTGCTATTGATGACTTGATTTACTCACACAGTACAGGATTATACACTTTATCACAACGTGCCTTGGTAGAACTTAACACTATTTTATAAACATTCCAAAGAAGAATGAGTTAACACCATCAGCACCCAACTACAACTCTTCAGTGATGGTGTTAAAAGTACACTCCTCTGTGAGTCAAAGCTATAGAGTAGCCAGTCTGTCTAGCCAGATTTAAGCAGCTTTCATCATGCTGGGCCTATATTAAGACAAATTCATGTTGTCAGATAATGGCTGGCAGGATTCTGAAATGAACATGACTATTCACAACTGCACCAAGTCAAGAGGAGATTCAGCTGGCATGAAAATACAAAATACTGACCATTGATGCAGGCATCCTACTTTTGCTACCTCCAGCCGAGGAGGCAAACTCAAAAAAAGAGCATCTTGATGGCACCATAAGTGGCCACCTCCCAGATGAACACAGCACATGAGAGGGGTTGTCCTGCACTAGACTGGACAGGGCCTGATCTCTGCCTCACCACCTGTGTGCAGGGGAAGCACAGAATATTCACACACCCAAGTGTCAGGGCTCAGGCAGCTGTGTCAGTTCCAGGTGCAAAAAACAGGCAGCAGAACAGAGAGAGACTGTTTTCAACAAACTCTTGTCCAAATAGCTAAAAAGCTTTGCTTGTGACAAAAACAAAAAGTAGGAACATTCTTTAGAGAGAGTGTTTTGGAAATCTTAAGAAACTTTTTCCAGTAAAGCCCCCTGCAGAGAAATATTTCTGGTTTATGGCAGACTCTTTTCATCTTCCAATTTAGCTTTAAGGTAGCTTTTTTTTATGCTCTATCTGCAAAAATATAAAAAATAAAGAGAAATATAACTAGCTGGAAAACTAACATTGAGGTTCGTCTAAGGCACTTAAGTATGATAMAGTTCTCTCTGTTCTGTACCATCTGTAACTGCTTACAGCTGCATCTGCTTTAGAAGTAGTCAAGTTGGCAGAAAATTAGAGAAAAAAAAGGTTCAGCTCTTCACTATTTAGCTTTAAAGTTTCCCTTTTACTGACGGAAAAAAGCACTCTTTAAACTATTTTCAACATAAAGCTTGATTAGATTCTACTCTTAATCTTCAAAACCCTGCAGAGATCATAATGTTCCCCATGATAGCTTTTAGCCCTTTGTGGTAACTCCTCGGAGCAGCCATCCAAGTGAAGGTATAGGATCAGCCACCTCAAGGAGAGTTCAGAGAGCAGATAATCTTTCCTCCGGCACACAGACCATCAATCTGACCTTCGAAAAAGGACCAGAATGACCTTGCGGCATCAAACCTAGAAAGCAAGACACAGACACACCTCACCTCACCAGTCTGCAACACAGGCTACAGAAATCCATATAATCCAGCTCTGTTTGCTCCCTTTGCCTCCTGCTATTTCACCAACCTCACCTTTAGCTAACAGTCACCTAGAAAAGGGACTTCCCATTGACTAAATAAGTCAAAGTCACACTACACCTATTTTATCTTGCCAAATGGGTCTGACATAGATGATGGTGAGATAAATCACAACTGTAACCTGAAAGTGGTACCAGTAAAATCACTTCTTTGTATAACAACTTACCATTGAGTTTTGGCCTTATACGAGCCATATATCTGTATTAACAGCTGGATGATCCTAATTACAATGATTATTCAGAATTCATAGTTGAATTTCTACCCACTACAAAAGTTTCCAGATAAATTAAATCAAGTTTTAAACCTGAGCTATCTATCCAACAGGAGAAGGGATGTCAGATGGCCAAGAGCCACAGACATCTGAACTAACACTGAGCAGAGCCATAACTCAGCTGCTGTGTTCACTTCTGTCCTGCTAATTGCACTACTGCAGAGCTCAAACATTTTGTAATGTTGCTTCTTGTCCAAGCTGTGCTATCGCAACTGGAGTAAGCTGAGCTTATTATTCCAGTAATGATTGAAATTAAAATAAATCCTGAGGATATATACTTGCTACTAGCTTAAGCCCTGTAGAGAACCCCCCTGCAAAACTGTCTGTGCATCACTGCTATAGAGAAACGTGCACCAAATTTACGTGCTGAGATCACTTGATTTTTTTTTTGCACCACCTGAAACCACACTGCACCATGAATCCATGTGTACAAGTTTTTGCTATTCTAACACGAAGCTGCCATTTGCAGTACTACTGACATGAGAAAATGGTGTAAGCAGAGCTCTGAGACTTCTGTGATTCACTGAAACACTATCCATTCTTAACATTTCTGTTGATCTCTGAACTTCCGGAATACTTTGAAATACACTTAATATTATGTATCATTGCAAATTTATTAGAGGTTACCTTCTGATAATTATCAGATGAACAAAAGGACTCTTTAAAGATACATCTGTCAAAAAAACAGCAGAGTCCATAGGAGTGAAGAAACAAATTTGGACTTTGGAAAGCAGCAAGTAGAAAAGCACCACCCGAGTACAATTAGAGGACTGAAGGGTGCTTAGCTTTAACAGCCAGTAGTTAATGCTACACAGAACTCTATTTTTTTTTCTTTTAGATGAACTGAAGAATAATGTAGATGTGAGCCTATTCCTGCAGGTAAGCTTGCCAACTCATGGCTAAAGTTAAAGACTGTGTGTGTGAACAGAGGGTGGAACCCCCTGGGTCTCCTCCTGCTTCCCCCACACAACCTCTGCTGTGGAGGTGCCTGCAGGAATGAGTTTATGGCATAAAACCGGAAGAGAAGCATTTCAGTCTTCAGCTACATACCCGCCTGCATGGGAAAATACATGGGTCAAAAGTCTATGAACTAGCTACAGGAAGTAAAGGAAGAACATCCAAACCCGAGTCACAGAAGAAAACACTGTTTTCAGAAGAAGGAAGAAGAAGTAAGAGTCAAACAGTGTAATTTTCCCTTCAGATTCCACTGGTCAAGGAAAATGCTACCACATACAGACTGTAAGATACAATTGTATCTGTCCAACTTCTACATTGTCAACTTCAGTAATAAGGGAGGCATCTTAAACACAACACTGTGCAGTACAGAATCATTTCCTTAGTGCATTCTCCTCTACTTCAGGACACTGGCTGTGATGATTTTAAAGGACCTTCTTTCTGACATCCTGAAAAAAAAAAGTCACTTCATCCTTAAACCCTGTCCCCACATGATTGTAAGGACATGCTCATTTCATACATTGATTATTTTGAATCCTTGTTGTTGTAGGATATTAACAATGTTCTGGTTTAATTGATTAGTTATCAGCATCAGAGTATCTTTCCAAAAAGCCAGCAGAACATTCCAACTTTCTGACAGCCCTGTCTATACCACACCACTTAATGTGACACACAGATATGGAGGCTATCCAAGGGAATCCGGGACCTGAGGCGTAGGTCTGGCCCTAAAAAGAAATACTCTACAGAATCTAATAATGAAGATGACAGCAACACAGCTACAAAATTAATGAGCTCTGGGATAATGTCATCATGGTGGTTCTCTCGGACAGAGAGATACTTGATGTATCATGAGAACCGAGCCCCTCTCAGGAAGCACAAGAGGGGAGAACCCTGGTCTGGCAGATCAGAGTATTTCAGGCACAGACACCAAAAGATTTAGAGGAAGAGATCATCAACATTTGCATCCTTGGAAGAATTACAGAGAAAGGGGATCAGGAAGTGTTGCAATGACACATATGCTCCATTAATCTTATTAAATCATCACCTTTCAAAGTCGGTCTGACTGCCTGGATCCCATCCAGCCGCACACCAGCTTGTGCTTCATCCACGCAACACCCATCGCTGGCTGACTCGCTTCAAATTCAATCCTAATCACTGACACTAAAGCAATGTAGCACCAAAAAGAAAACGTGCGCAAYTATTTTTTTTTTCCTACCAATTTTATCTTTGGTTCTTTGTGGAAACTTTCCTCGTATGTAACCAGAATTAAATTAGACTGTTTTGACTAAACAACTTGTGCCAATTATTTGCTTTTAGAGTATATTACAATGCTTAGATTCATCATAAAATGTCAAAGGGCAATRAAGACAATGGCACCTATGCCACAGATGTTGATACATCACATTATCAAAATAATGAAAGAAAATAGCTGAGATACTCAAAAAGACCAGAGTCTGTTCTGCTATTCTTTCAGATTTTAGTAACTAAAAATCACAGCATTTTAAAAAGCATGACACATTTTTCAAAGTAGTTTTTGTAGGCAGGTTTCCTAAATACTCATTTTTTGGCATTCTGTTTCAGTGACAAATGATTATTGAGTTTTCAGCAACTGAATCTGGTATTAAAAACTGTGGTATTCACCAAAATACAACTTATCTCAAAACAACTCAATATCCTCAATTAATTTGTCTGGTGGTCCCCACAAAACTCCTCAAATTCCAACAGCATCAGGTTGCTTAATTTGTACCAATATCCCAAAGTGCACAAAATAAGCCATTACTTTATTGGATCCTACCATTCAGCAGAAGAAAGACATGCTCTCAGGTTCATCAAACCTCACACAACCCACAAGAACAGGTACTGGTAGTGATGTATCCACACACTTAACCACTCACTTACCTATGACACAGGATATCATATTCAGGTCATCTTCAGTTTGTGGAAATACAACCTTTCATCCCTAGAAAAGCAGCCTGAACTACTCCCACAAATTACAGACCCTTCAGTCTTCTAAACCAGGTTTTTATCAGGGCAGGAAGTGGAATCCAGGTCCCTGCCAGTCCCAGGCAGAAAGGCCTTGCTTCCTGGCCCAGCAAATATTTACAGTATTCTATATGAAGTGAAACAGATTTAAGTGGACACACAAAGCTCAACCTCCGAATAACACACGGTTTGGTGATGAGAACACTCTCCTGGAAGGTGAGAGATGCAAGGCCAGAAACCCTGGGGGATGGAACTGATCTCCTGCATCCTGGCCAAGATCTCCAGTCACTGGGTAAAACAAAAGGAACCATTAACTTCTATTGCCACAGTATCCTGAAAAGGTTAAATGCAGAACTGACAGAAATCTTAATTAAAATAGGTGACAAAAATCTTAATTAAAATAGGTACTGCACACCAGCACCAAGAGAACATTGATTTATGTCCTTCACTTTAGAATTTTTCCTAAAGAATTATTAATACGTTAGTAAATATAGCTTTTGCACTGACAAGAGAATTTTTTTTCCTTCTGCTAATCAGTCACTATACACATGGTGACTGATTAGCAGACTACATATTCAAGTAACTGTAAACTTCTACTAATCCCATGCTCCTTGCTTTATTTGTCTTTCAGCCCAGTGCAGTAGACAGTGCCCCTGTCTACATGATACACAGACTGAGATAGCAAAAGCTCTAGGGAGGATAATGAACAAGTGAAGTGAGACTGGTACTGAAAGACAAACATATGAACTATAAACCCAATATTCTCAAATTTACTGAGGTTTAAATCACTTTTCTGATGCCAGATACTCATGCACATTCATACAATAACATCCTTGTTCTCAGGAGGCTCCTAACAATCGTTAAAATGGAATGTGCCGGTAATTTCAGTTCCTGAAAAATGTAAGATTAAAGGCCAAACTCCATGCCAGGATTTCATGAGGGATTTTTGACAGCAGCACAACAGAATTTCACCCATGTGCTTTGCAATCTCTTGCCTGTCTAGTGCAATATTTTAAAAATTCAGGTGAATTATTTGTTTTCTGTTGTGAACTGCCTCCCATCCTGAAAACACCATAATTAGTCAGTTAAGGTCTCCCAACCTAAACTGAGCAAACAAGTAAAAAATCTTGAATGCAAACAATTATTTTACTAGTACTTGACAAGTTCTGTCAACAAGCTGTAGCTCCTCTTACTCTCTGCCCTCCCACATACACATCTAATCCAGCCAACTAAGACTTAAAAGCAGCACCTCAGTCTTCTGGAAGAAACTGCATTTTAATTCACAGCAGCAGCATGTTAAAGGCTTAATTGCAATCAAAGCAAATTCTCAGACCTCTGAATGCAGAAAGACTTCTAACACCAACGAATCTGAATTCTCCCAGGAGCAAAGACAGCACTGTACATTGACACTTATTCCAAAACCTAGTAGTTTTATTGATTATTCTAACACATAATTAGCTTTCATTTCCACGCCCTTTGCATTACGTAGAGAAGCTTCTAAATATATCACCATTTCACTCATGAAACATTTGATGGCGAATACAAGAATCATCCCACTGATTATAACATTTAGGAGGGAGTTCAGTTGTTTTTAAGATTAGTGACTCAATACAGTGCCTTCTTTTTTTGTTCTTAGCTTGCCCTCCCAGTCTGTCTCCTAATCATCACTCTGACAGGACATGCATGCATCGCAATCCATATTACTCTTATACAACACTCTGGGAAAGGAAATATTAAAAGTACATTCAGTTTTGGTGTAGAAATCCCCTTCTTCTCTCTTCACAAATGAAGGAAGCTGTGAAAATCTTTTGTGCATTCAAAGGGAAAAAAAAAGAACAAAGCAATCTCTATTGCCAGGCTGGGCAACAGTAAAAAGGGAGGGGGTGTTACATCAGGCCTTGAAAAACACTAAACACCTACTAACTGCAGATAAACAAGACTCGAATGGTGCTGTGCCTTCCCAATAGGCTCCAGCACAAAACTTTCACCACAAAATGCTAGAAACTAAGGAAAGACCAAGTATTTCACAAAGTAATGATCTAGGTCCTGCTGCTTCCATATTCATCTGCTGTAATACTCCAGCACCCTGGTGCCTGAAGATAAATTTCTTGGTATTTACTAATCTCTTACATGCGCACACACGTATATATTGGTGATGGGCAAACAGCTCTGCCCATATTTATTCCCTCCTCTGCTATAGCAGAAACTTTTGTCATTAACCAGTTCCATTTCCTTGCTGGAGTACAGACAGGAAGCAAGGGGAAAATGGGTATTCAAGAACCTCTTTCCTCTCCCAACCCATTCCACTTGCAGAAAATTAATTTTAGCTCTTATTTAATCTACAAAATCATGAGCAACCTTGCCACGCAGCAGTATTATACACAGCTCTCCTTTCCTTCTATTATTGCAGGAACTTGACAAAGAAAGTTTCTCTACTCACTACTGACAAGCATTTAATTCAAACACCCTTTCTTTAAAAAAAGTGCATATTCTTTGAAAGAGCATTTCCATCTGGCACTTATCCCACATTTCACATTAAAATTAGCTTTTCCAGGATGACAGTATTCACATTCACCAGCAAAATTCTCAGCAGAGCCTCCTTTTAGGATAAGACACTTCTATCTGAAATACTGGCTCAGCAAGACTATTGAAGACATTTTAAAAAAGAGTTAAACAAAAGTATATACGGTTATAGGTGTGGGCATTTCTGAAGAAAAAAGCTGTCAGAAGAAATAACTTACAAGAACAGTGACAAAAGACAACTCATTTAAAACTATGAAAGAGATGGGGAAAGAAGAGCATCTCTCCTTCTTATAGTATCTTAATAAAAGAAAGTAATTGCATTCAGTTCACTTGGTAATTAAAAGAAAAATATAAACCTACCTTAAAATCTCAGATTTATATTTTCAAAACAATAAATATAGCAATATGAGAATTAGTTCTCATCTCTTCAAAACAACACCATTAACGAGACTACCAGTCTGAAATAAGCCCTATTTTGTGTGTTTGCCAGTGCTAATGTCCAGTAATCACAGCTGGTAAGTACATTTTTTCAAGGTATTTTTAACACAACCAAGACAATCTTTTAAAAAAAAATCAAACCCACAATCAACCTTTATCATATCTTATGAAGCTACAGTGGTTCAACAACGCACGTGGACAGTTCTGCACAAAAAGAAGTAATCAAGTTTTACGTGCTGCACGAAAGGGAAGCACTACTACAGCCAAGAACCAATTTACATCCATGCCGAGACGGGGTGTGAAAGGACTTTTCTTAATGCCAGATTATGTATTTTCAGATGTGAAATAAGGTCTGTGTAGAGCAGCTGGACACTACACCACAGAACACACCTGTTCTTGGAAAGCCGCCCTTGCAACACAGAGAAAGGACCAGGTCTGGCAAACAGACAGGACGGGATCGGCCAACTTCCAACCTGAACTCCTGCACCAGTTCCTGGGCACAACTCTGCACAACTCTGCTGCACAGAAGCACCAGTCTCTTCAGTTGACAAAACGCACATTTCTCCTAAAAGCACTAAAGCACTGGCCAATTTTATGCCGAGCTGCATTACCATAATTACAAATAAACCAATGCGAGGTCGTTGCTAAAAGTGTAACTAATGAAACACCCACAGAGAAGAGAGAATGATACACTGGATTTTTGCTCTGTCCACTGCTCTCAGACAAGGACGATTACAGGTAAAAATGCAAGTGACAGAAACTTCAGATACATAATGACACCATAGTGAATAGAGAAACAAATTTACAGTGTTTTCACACATAAGCATCATGCTCTCATTCTGCTACAAGCTCAGTACTGTAAGAAAGAACTTTCACTCTTCAGATCCACTTAGCAAGCAGTGAACACATTAAATCCCAACTTCATTCCCCTAAAATATGCAACTTAAAAGAAGAGCAAATCCTTCTCCTAGCCTCTGTTAAAAATCCTCCCTTTAGACTATTACTATGGCAAAGACACTCATTCAAAAATGCAGAGGAGATCAAAATAATGTACAACTGACATTTTGTTTCATTTACTTCTTTCAAGAAAGCTGACAAATCCCAGAGTAGCTTATGAATTTATAATTTCATTCTGCAATTAAAACACACTAAGACATATTTAATCAAACTACATTGAACTGCCTAAATCTGTACCAACACTCATTTACTGCATCAATATGTAACCAATCTTTTAAGTCAAAAGAGTTGTCTTTTTGCTGCTATTTTAAAGCAGGGCAGGCCACTGCCTGAACTGAGCTTGTGAAACAAAATAAGAATATCTAAAAGGCAGAAGTTCAATACAAATATTGGTTCTTGACAGAGAAGTGACAGAAGAGAGAAGAAGAGGCTGCTAAAGTCTCAACATGTGGCAGAACAGAAATCCCCACCGGGTTCCAAGTTTTGAAAAGTAATGGGCCCATTCAGAATAGCAATATTCCTTGCATAGTCAATCCCTTCTCCAAATTCAGCACACGCCAAGGTCAAAAGCTAAGATTTAACTCCTTTTTTAATAAGGGTACCGTAACTTTTTTCAAAAAAAAATCTAAGAAACAACTCTGCATGATATCACCGGATTTAAAATGCACTGAGAGTATCACAATAAATTGCTGCAGTGGTCAGGTCAATAGAGATGATGCACAGGTAAACTACGTGAGATATTTTGGCTGTGATCCACAACAGTACAAAACCCCTAGAATTATAGGGAGAAACTGCACCCCGTCTCTTTGATCCACTGCCAGCTAGGCCCGAGACAGTGTCAGGACACAGAAAAAAATGCCCTCTCATTTGCTATACTTCATGTCTTTCCACAGGAACTGGTCTCGTCCTCGCCGTTCTATTTCCTGTACACAGACCAAGCCTATTGTCACTAGGTGAAAACACTCACACATGCCACCGACTTACCAGCCTGCGCTGGCATAAATCTCCCTTTAGGCAGAGGTGACCTGCAGCCTCACAAGTCGTGAGCGAGGTCCTGCCCCTCTTCAGGCCCACCAGATCGCAGCTCTGGCCGTGCCAAGATCCGCTCCCACGRAGCCCTCCAGGACAGGGGTGACAGCCACGCCAGTGCTCCCAGCGATCCTCTCYCGCTGCCCGGCTGCCGGCGGGGGCAATCCGCACAGCTCGGCCGCCCCGTCCCTCCTCCCTTCCCCCTAATCCCTCCTCCTCAGCCGTGCTGAACGCTCAGCCCGCAGCCYCTCCGCCGGCACCTCCTCCGTGCCCCGGCCCCCGCCGTGGCCCCCACCGCCGATCCCCCCCCGCCCGGGACACCTTCCCCGCGTGGGGCCGCGCTCGGCCCGGCCCGGCCGGGTCGGACCCCCCGCGGCCTCAGCCCCGCGGCTCACCAGGAGTAAGTCTGCTCCGCCATGGCTGCGGCTGGGCGGCCGGCGCTGGGCTCTGCGGGGCGGCCGGGCCCGGGCTCCTCCTCCGCCTCCTCCTCCGCCTCCTCCTCGCAGGCTCCGGGGCTCAGTGGCGGCCCCGCTGCGGCTCCCGGCCCAACATGGCGGCGGCTGCGAGGAGGGAGGGGAGCCGAAGGGGGGTCCCCGCGCGGGCGGGGAGGGCGATGGTGGTGGCGAGGCGGGCGGAGGCTCAGCAGCCGCGACGCGGGGCCGCGCTGGGGCGCCGGCGGGGCCTCATGGCCGGCGGGGCGGCGGCGGCGCGGGGCGGGGCGGGGGCGGGAGGCGGCGGCACCGGGCGGCCGGGCCAGGCCGCGCCGCGTGCCCGCGCTCGCGCACGGCGGGGGCGGGGCCGCGCCGGGGGGCGGGGCTAGAGCCTTGCGCGGGGTCACGTGCCCACAACACCCTCACGTGCCGCCGGCGCCGGCCGCGCGCAGGCGCCGTGGGACAGTGGGGAGGAGGACGAGGAGGTGGGGGTGGGTGCTGGTTGTCGGGCCCGGCCGCGCCGCTGCTCGGGATCGGCCCCGCGGGCGGGCAGGTTCGCTGCGGACGCTCCCAGCGGAGCCTCGCCGCTCGAGGTGTCGTGCCCGGCGGCTGCGGGGGGCAGTGGGTGGGAGGGACGGAGCTTCCTCTGACAGAAGAGCAGTGCGACCTGCGGGTGGATTTTGGGTCTGGGGGCTTCCAGCGGGGACCCGCGACTCCCGAGGGGATTCCCGAGCCGGCGCTTCCCTTCCTGCAGCGGCCCCGCCGGAGCAAGCGGGACAGCTCCCCCGGGCTTGCGGCGTTCCGGGGCAGTGCGAGCGGGGCTGGCTCGGCTCTGTCCTAGTGGCCTGAGGGTGACGCCGGCTCGCTCGGGGCACTCCAGTAACGTGGGACCCAGGGGCTCTTCCCGCTGTTCTGGCACGTCGCTGACTTCCTGCATCCCGCAGGAGTCCGTGACTTCCCTGGAGTTTGCAGTGCTGCTATGGCGGGGGGGTTCCCCTGAACGAGGGGTGGGTGGTAAATGCACCGTTCAGGTAAGATAATTTGTAACTCTGGTGTTTAATTCATCAAATTCACAGGTGGTTCTGGAGATTGCTGTATTTTTGAATTTGTGATCTTTGAAATCAAGTAAAATCAGTAAGATCAAATGCTCAAAGTGTTTTTTAAGGAAGGAAAATAACATTCCAGATACTTTGACCAAATAAAAATGATATGCTTCATGTTGTCACCAGCCCTGTATTAAACCTGTGCAAGTCCCCGGCAGAGAAACTGCTGGGTTGATACTGGTTTTGTCTCTCTCCTCCCTGGTTTCTGCTGCCAAACTCTCAGCCCTTCATTACGTTCCTGCCAAATGCAGAAGCAGTGCCTTCTCAGTCTGCTCACGTGAGTAATCCTGACCTCCTGGGAGTTCACTTGCAGCAATTTTGTGCAAGTGGGGCTTTGCAGAGCTTGGATCAATTGTTCCAGTCCAGCTGTGCATTCCTGCTCATTGTCCCTTTCAGTGTGGGAGGCAGAACAGCCAGTTTGAACATACGGTTGGAGGTGACATAACTGCATCAAATATAAATAAAAGAACAAATGCCTGGGGCTGGTAAAAATAGGTATTTGTTTAAAAAAAAAAAAGTATGGAGAAATTCTATGCCTTAATAGAATTTGCTAAAATCTTCAAAAAATTAATGGGACATTGGGACATTCTCATTGCATCTGCAGGGATTTGGAGCCCACTCTAGTTTATTTCTGTTAGTGGATTGAATAAATTATTTTCGTTCTCTCCATCTCATTTATTCTCTTAAATGGAAAAACTTTAGGCTGGTGTGTGGTCATGACAGACGACAGACTGTAAGGAACGTCTCATTTCATCTTCGTTCTGCTTTGTCACCAGTTGCTGTGCAATCCTGGGCAGATCACTTCATCCCTGCTAGCTTGGCTCCTTCATCAATACAGAGGAAACTGCAAAGTGTTGCAGCCACCTGAAGTTTTGGCGAGCTGCAGCAGAAAGATGCTGCATATGTAACACAGGCTTACTTGGTCTTGGTGGAGAGAACGCCCAGGATTTTTGTGCTCCAGTTAAATACTGCTTTTATTAAGATGGTGCCGGTCTCTGAGGGTTTCTCCCCCTGTATCTTTATGCTTTCAAAATAAGTGATTTGGGTTGTGTCACTTCAGCATCCAAATCCTCTGTGATTTTCACAGCCAGTTGGCCTTGTGGACAGGAATGACCTTAGAGCTCCCAACACAATCAGCACTACCCACTTACTAACATCTGTTTGAGAATCGGATTTATCAACTATGAGGTGGAAATGCTCCAAGTACCGTGACTGACTGGGTCATGGGATCCCTGCTGGGGTCAGTCATGGCAGCTGCATGTGCTGGAAGGATGAGGGGGTGAGGAATGCTAACATTTCCTCCCATCCAGCTCAGGCTGGACTACCTGGAAAAACTTCCTCCTCTGTTTGATCTCAGCCCTGGCCTTGCACCCTGTACAAGGTCCCTGTGTCCCTCTCGGTAGATCAAGAGAGCTTTGGTGGATGTGATGCATGGAAAAAAGAGGAGTCATGCTCCAAACTGGAGCTGTGGGGTCCACAGCCCAGTCAGTCAGTTCGTGGGGGAAATTCTGGTATTCCCATATACACATATTCCCCTTGTAAAATAACACACTCAGGCTCCGGGTAGGATTTGCTCAATGGACAAGTTCCCTGCTTTTGTTCTCCTCAGCACAGCAGAAAAACCTACAGAAATGCTTAGATAATGAACAAATAATTTGGAATCCTCACTGTACTGTGGTGCAAGCCTGAGTGTCTGCAATGCCTGTTTGTGCTACCCTTTTCATTGATTATAACAGAGTAAAGGGAAGAGGAAAAAAGAACCTCTCTGTCCTTTTAAATCAATGCAGGGAAAGATAAATCAGGCCTTCAGCCTTGTCTTCGTACTAAAGAGCCTTTCCTAATTTTTTCTTTTTTTGCTGAGAGTAGGATGTAAAACTGATATTGGTATCTATGAAACAATATCCCTGCTTTGTGTTCATATTGAAATAGCTTCCAGTTTCTCAGTCTTGCAAAAGTTCCAGCACATTAATTTGGCACAAGTGATTTATAGCTGATGAGCAATTAAAGTATAATTTCTTTCAGCATCTCAGGCTTTGTGACTAGACTACTAAATGATTTTGCAAGCTTGCTCTATCATTACAGGATAGTGGTGGGATGAATTCACAGGAGAAATTTATTCCTCCTTGCAGATCCAGCATCTGCTCTTACTGCAAACTGGAGCACTGCTTGCATTCCCCAGATAATTTTCTTAGCACATCTTTTGTACAGTCTTTCTTTGGACCTACAAGACAGCTTTAGTCTGAATTTCAGTGACAGTTTACTCTGACATTACAAAGTCCTTCCAAAATACCTGTTCTGCCTGGAACCTTTGATGTACACTGATGCTTTGCTTAGACCTGTCAACGTATTTCAGAACTAGTAGCAAAAAACCCCTTTTTAAAAAATTATTTTTATATTTGGAAGGGCAGCTCCCAGAGGCAAGTGTGGTAGAGAAAAATCAGATGAAAGTACTGGCTACAAAGAGTCCTCACCTCCAAGTTGTTTAAATGTCAGCAGATGACATTTAGCTAACCATGTCTTGATTCTGCTATAGTGGAGGTGGAAGAACCAGAGGAGCTTCATGTAGACACTTCACCTTTCAGGAAAGGACATGACAGGTATAGTTGTCAACCCTGCTTTGTTTTGGGAGGAACAAATAGCATGGAAATGAGCAGAAAAGGAAGGAAAAAAAATAAAAATTGAGATTCAGTTCTGACAATATAGCTGGAAGCTACACGAGGCTATTTGCTTGTAAGATCTTTGTGGGATTCCCCTTGATAAACCTAATTAAAACGTGCACTGACCATGCGTGACACGATTCTCTTCACTACCACCTAGTGGGAAACTTCATAACCCAACTCCAGAGCTGCTCCTGCTCTCCAACCACACCCTCAGCCTGACGGTAGAAACAGGGAATAAGTGGAGGGAGAAAACGACAGATGACTCGGAAGGAGGACACAGTCCTGTCTCCTCATACAGGTAGGGGAATGTGTAGAGAAAATCTGTAATTTAAACTCATTCTGCCCTATGGTGTTACCACACCACGACTCCAAGCTCTGCATCCCGCCCAGTTCTTAATGGTTGTTACACTTTACTTTGCCTCAGTTTCACTGAGACCCCAAAGTGTAACAATTTAAAAGAGTAGAACATTTGTTCTTCTGAATGCAACTGAATCCTGCAAATAGTGGCAAGGAGAAACCTGGGAAGTTACTCCAGTATCTCAGTCAAAAGGTAGCTTTGCATCTCCTCCTTGGCTCTGAAAGTTTTGGCTGTACTACTAAAAGTATGGAAAGAGGCAGCAATGAAAAAAACCAGCTTCCTTCTCTGTAAAATCACATTTTTCAATTATAATCACATATTTACAACAAAGACTACTGCATTAGAACTTAAACGGGTAGATATTGGAAACATTAAAACCATGTATTCAAGGGAGTCCTCCCCACTGAGATACTAAGGGTTTGCACAAATAGCTGAAATACAACCCTATGAAAACAATCCATAAATGACAATTATCTCAGATTTTTCACACTCCCGTGTGCTTTTTGGGACTAAGCTCCCAATGCACAAATAGTAATCAGTTTTGATACTCGTGTAGCTTTTTTTCGCCCCAATAATAGAAAGAAGGGTGAACATTATTATAATAGCTCTCACACTTCAAGGAGGGGATTATGTTAATGTCATTCAGGCCAGTAAAGCATTTAGCAGTCACAGCAGGAAGAACAGTAAAATGGTAAAGAATTATTAAAAGAACAATTTCGCTGTGTTTCTTTTGCCAATGGCAATTTTACCACCCTATTCAGGGAACTGTATGGGCTGCCTCTAGTAGCACTTTTATCATAAATATATTTAGGCTTTTTTTCCTTCTCTGTATGCTCCTTGAAGCCACATTACACTGGCTTTATCCCAGAAAATTACTGTATTTTTCATCATGTACACTTAGTAATGGATGTAATTCAGTAAATTAAAACATCAGAGGTAAAAATGGTGTTGATACAGAAGTCAGACTTTGGGAGTCTATTCTGCCTTCCATGCTATTCACAAGATTCTGCTGTCCCTTACTGTGGGCTTGCCCTAGAACAATAAGCAAAATACAGACCAGTACATGTAAAATAAGAATAATGTTCCTATTGTGTACCCCTTCCTACTTTCATGCAATTGTTTTCAATGTTAAGTAATTAACTTACTTTATTAAATACGGGGGAGAAGGGATTACTTTGGAACACTTAATACAAAACCAGATACTGCAAACATGAGAAAAACAAGCACGTATCACTTGGTGTCTTCAAACTTTAAGTTTCGCCTGTCACAATTAACAGTATCATATTAATCAGAACGACTTGAGAATCAAGTCATGGCCTGAGACATTGTTACCATTAAGGAAATCAACAGATAGTAAGCACTGATAATAGATGAAAATGGTTATAGGAAACCCAAGACCCTTTATTTCAAATATTCATCTTCAAGGCACAGTCCCTGAGTACAATTCAGCTATGGGAGAACATTGTCTGATTATGGCACTCTGCAATTGAGCTCTTCCTCTGCTAGAACTAATAATCTAGCTGGTTAAAGCTTCTACACTTCACCTCTGCTATTCTCTCATCACTTCACAACTGCACTTGTAATAATCTGAGAAATATGATATTGCAATCCTTAGTGCCAGGGTATAAAATAGGGATGCTGGCTAATTCACAACAGGAATCCCCTTCAGTCTGACCACTACCTATTTATAACATTTAAGAAACACTGAAAAGCTCACTGATTTTCCTGCACTGAGGAATCTGAAATAGTTAATGGGGCTGAACCATTCACTGGCACAACCTGGCAGGTTCCAATGAATGGAAAGATGAAAGCAGGTACATTTGTTAGGCTTTTGCTAATTGTTCAGGCTCCTGTAGTTTAAAATGGACAATTCTAATAGACCAAGGGAAAAAGCCCTTCAAGATAAAGTGATAGAGAATATTTACCTCCTCCTCAGTATTTGAAAGGTTTCCTTGTTCAGCTAAGCCTTCTCCACATGGCATCCAGTTGTAGCATTCAGTGAGGTCCTAACATACACACAGATGTTCATTTCTGGTTTTATAGACTTCAAAGTTCACCAGTTTCAAAAAAAGCTTCAAAAACAGCTGAAGGTCTTCAAGGCAAGCAGAAGCAGCAGCATCAGGACTTCTGGGTGCATAAGGAATCCTTGAAACCACATAATATAGACAGATAATTTGTTGCTATGCTTTCTTCTCTTTACAGCTTCTATTGACAAATATTGCTGTTCTTTCTTTAAACTTAATGGTCTGTGTCCCATCCCCCCTCAAACATCCAACAGGTTTATATACTTAGAGAATATGGGCAATATTTTAAACAAGAACAGTGGCAATATTTTCCATCTTAGTTTATGTAAAAGAGATCACCATGCCAAAGAGAGGCAGAAATAAGTAACATAGCATGACAGCATCTCCTCTGTCACATATTGCAGGAGCTCCACAATCTGTTGTCTCTGTTTGCAAAGTCCTTGAATTATAAGGACATATCATGCAGAAACTGTATGTCATGTTTGGATACTGTAATTACAATTGAAAATTACTGTTATCAGCCAGTAATGTAGGCATGTATACCTGGGGGGGGGAATAAAGCAAAACTGTAATAACAAATAAAATGCATGGAAATAGTATCAAAACGCTGACAGTACAATGCCAACAAATGCTCATCATTCTTTAAATACTATTAAGAGTATGACAAAAAAAATCTTTAGAAGCTAAAGATGTATTTTTACATTATTGTTCACATGAAAATTTCTTGCAGTAAATATTTTTACATGGACTTGGAATTGTTACTTCTTTTTAGCCACACAAAGTCGTCTGTATCCATTAGAGCTTTGTTAACGCCCTGCAGGGAGGGGCCGTGGTGCTCTGGGCGCAGACCAGATCTGAAATGAAAGCCAAGAGTGAACACGGTCCCGGCCGGTGCCTGGAGGGACGAGGGTCCGTCTGCAGCAGCTCTGTCCTGCGGCTGCCGACTCAGGAGCCTGGAGAGAGCGGCCAGTGGTGCCCACAAGGGAAAACAGGGGCCAAGGTCCTCTGCAGCATTGTCTTGGGACAGCCCTAAGAGGCTTAGCTCAGGCTTGATGGGAGTGTATAGACACAGGTAGCTGTCCCTGGGAAGCTTCCATTAAGACAAAAGCTTTAAATCCTCCAAGGAATCATTGGCGGAAGACACTCGTGCATCACATCCACACGTGCACATCAAGTTACTTCCTAATTTAGCCACTCAAAGTAATAATTTCAGACCAGAAAAGACAATTTAGTCATAAAGACTCCTGGAGAACTGTATTAAGCAACTTCAGCCAAGCCAGGGATCATGTTTTAGGAAATCACCCAAGAGGTGGGAGCAGAACCTCAGAGCAGGGCTGGTTCCAAGAAGGRATGGAGGCAGATGATAAAGGGGAACCACAAGCCTGCCCAGAGCACTCATCAGAAGCAGCAGGGCAGTTGATGATACAGCAGGGATTTTGAGCATGACCCAACACCCAGAGCTATTCCTTACCACATACTTCAATCACAACGTCAGAGGGGCAAGCTCTGCAATCCCCTGAATTATATGGGGACATTGCTCATGATTAAGCAATAAACATAGCAAGTTAAAATGGAGGTACTACTAGTATTTGCCCATCAAGATACCCAGCAAGCCAAAGCCAGATATTAAAAAGTCATCTAAGACTTGATGCTCTGCCACAGAAGTCAGCTGGAGCTCCAGAACATCCGGTGAGCCTTGGGAATGTTCACATTAACCCAGTGGTCGCACTCCTCTGCTGGGGGTTGCACAAAGGCCAGTGCAGCTGCTAGTGTGGCTTTCTCTCAGCCCAAAGCCTTTGGCAGGGTCTGAGACTGGCTGTACTTCACTGCCAGAGCTCTGAGCAGGCTCTGTGATGTTCCAGTGGCAGTACCTTGTCCTGAACCATGGGCAGCCAAACACAGCTCTTCCTTTGGGTACTCCACCTCCTTCCTTCTCCAAAACTAATGGGGCCAGAAGTAAGCCATGCTTCTCCATCCCCATCTTCCTAGTTTTCTTCCCATAGCTCACTTTTCCATGCTGCAGATGTTCTATCCCTTCATTTTCCTCTCCTTCTCTCTCCTGCTTCCCTCCCTTTCCCCCTCCCCCTGCTTTCTCTCCCTCTGCACTTTGTGAACTGCTGCGGCAGTGCTGAAGTCCAAAGTTCAGTAACTTGCTAAAGCACACAGATAAATATGAACCTTGGAGAATTTACATTTGCTCCAATGTAAACAGATAGCCAAGGGTCCCTTTATCAGCACTGGCTCAGGACAGTCGTGGGGGGTCTGAAGTGGCTCAATTTTGTATTTTGTTTTTTTGGGGGGGGGCGTAAAGGCGGGAGGCTGTGCTGTGCCCACTCTCCTGACAGTCGGGCGTGTTACCTCAGGAACATGGTGTAGGGAAGCTGGAAGCAGGATAACCCGAAATTCAAACCCAAGAGACACCAGACTGAAGACCATGGTCTCGAAGCTGACTCATCTCCAAGTGGAGCTGCTGGAAGCGCTGCTGGAGTCGGGGCTGACCAAGGAGACCCTGATCAAGGCACTGAGCGAAGTGGAACCCTACGGGCTCCAGAGCGAAAGCCAGCGTGCTATCAATGCCCTCCAGACTGAGAAAGGAGAGCCCTGTCCCGACATCCCCAACCTCCCCAACGGAATGGGGGAGTCCAGGGTATCAGAAGATGAAACCTCAGATGACGGGGAGGAATTTACCCCTCCAATAATGAAGGAGCTGGAAAACTTGAGCCCTGAGGAGGCTGCTCACCAGAAGGCTGTGGTGGAAAGACTATTACAGTAAGGACAGATTTACTGCTCCTCTTTGCTGCTTTCTTGCACTCTCCCTCTAAATCTCTTTTCCTGTCCTCTTCTTCTCAGTGTCCCTAGTATTCACAATTGATGTCACTGCGCAGAGACAATCTTCATCCATGCCTAGCAGCCCCCAAACACCCCCAAATGCTTTATAAATGCTCACATTTTCCTTTTATCTTGCTTAAAATGCATGAAGGAAGCTATGGAGCCTGATTACATATTTGATGTGCTTATAGCATCGGGCTTCAGAATAGTCAAAGGCCTGTATAATTCCCATCTCTCTTACTGAATCTTAGGGTTTAGGATTTAAATTTTTTAATAGGATTCACAATTTCAGTCATCAGGAAAGAAAAAAAAAATTGGTCACTGTTAGCTGGGGCTATATTTGTATGTATGASAAAGGGAAGTTGTAATGTTTCCCTGCTGTATTTAAGGAGAATAATACTGTTAATTTCACTGGGGTTTGCTATAGATTAATGGCCAAAGACAAATCAAGAGACCTTGTCTTTCTTCTGAGTGCAAAGTTCCCTGACTTCAATGGGGATTTTTCTTGTAAAAAAAGCACAGACCAAATACATGCAGAGGTTAAAACCCRGACAGAACATGCCACTTCTACCATCCACTGCCCGTCACAGTTACAAAGTACATATGCAGCAACAATTGCAGGGTTTACTGCCACACAAGTTTGGCTTTGCATACAAGCATTTTTGAGATCAAAAGACAGGAAAAGTTCCCTGAACCAATAAGCCTCGTAAGAGACTCAGAGAAAGGTTGAACCGGTTTCCCATTTGGGATTCTTGCTGAGGTACAATCCCCATGGGCGATCCAAGAGGTTTGTCCAAGCAAGGATCAGGCCCATCCTACCATCTATCACAACAGATTCTTGCCTGGTTTGGGTATGTTTTGAAATGACAAGCTGATAGAAGAGGTGCAGCAACATCCTGCACTTAAAATCTTCACTAAAAATCCATCTAGAGAATTTCTCAGGCTTTCCGATCACTCTCTTCCACATGCAAAGGAAAGTAACAGAAAATATAACAGCAGAAGCAAACATCAAATCCCACCACAAAAGGCCAGAGCTAAAAAAAGAGCATGACTAGAGTCAGCATTTGCTGTAAATACTTAAAAGAAAGCTCCCTGGCGGATTGGGAGTTGATGATTCTGCAGTACCCAAGAGAGGAAAAATCACTGGATCAGTTCTTACCTGGGTGGGGAAAGCATTCCCAATAATTCAGTCTTCTTTCTGGCCCAGTATGTCTCTCATTTCTTCCCCACTTCCAGCTCTGCCACATCTTTTAGTCTCTCTATTTCCTTTACATTTTTCAAGTTCTTTTTACCTATTTCCCTTCTCTCCTCACTTTTGTCTCTGCTGCTATTCCTACCATTTCATTGTCTCCTTGACTGATTCTCTCTCCACCTCCCACTCTTTTTCTTCCCCTCATCCTTGTCTCCTTCTCATCTTCCTGAGTCTGCGTACAGGTCTTGGGGTAGTTTGAGCCCAGTGGCACCGGGCGGGCCCTGGCTAGTTACTAATTATCCAATGGCTTTATTATTTCTCTTTTGTCTTATAAATTTATAGATGAAAAGATCCTGATAAGCTTTTTGATCATTAACTTTTGATGGTTTATCAATATCTCTCCAGAAGGGAAGCCATGAAAGCTGAGGAAGACCCCTTGGCTTTGTCCCTTTTTCTCTAATGAATGGGTGAAGCAGGACTGAAGTGCCATCTGCTGTGATCTAAGAACAGATACACGGATGGAGGGAATTCCTTCCTGTCACCCTCACTTCAGCACGAATTCTGGTTTCTGATCCTCCCTGCCTTTCTAGGATCTTGCTGCCAGTCTTCCCTGTGCTTACCAGCCTCACCACAAGTCTTACCTCTCCTCCAAACCTGTGATATTACTACTTTGTGATGAACAGTCAGACAGTCTATTGAACAGCATTTCCATTTCACAAAAGGAAACTGAGGTACAGACAAATTCTAGGACCTACCTAAACTCCTGAGACAGCACAGGGAGGACTGGGCAATGACAGGGATCTCCTATGCCTCACACTGGGCCTTAATTACAAAAGCTTTACTCTGAAACATCAGAGTTCTCTGTAATCAGTCCTTCCCATCACAGCATAGAGCAATTCACTTCTGCTGTTAAGGACAGTATGAAGGGACCAGAAGGCTCAGTTTCAGCAAAAAGTTACAAGTATACTTATGGAGGTTTATAATAGATTGAAATTAATCAAGGTAAAATGAAAATCTGAACATATTTCAAATTTCTTGTCAAAGCAACAGTTTGTCTGACAATCTATTCAAACCATCTGAACCAGTATCGGGGTTGTTAATATCCTAAGAAGTTGTTACCTACTAATAAATGTTTTTTTGTTTTAAGATCAAACCTTTCCATTAAGAGATGCCTAAAAGTAATGTCCTTAAAATAGTTTTATAAGTATTGTAAGGCAGGGCAGAACAGTCTACAACAGAAATTGCTTCCAGCAATAGATAAAGAAAGGTGGGCAAGAATCTCCATGCCCAGAGATTCCCAGCAAAAGGCTTGCAAAACTATTTCAGCATCTATAGGAGGATTTCAAAATCCAGAAACCAGACGGAGGCAATTCTGCCTTTAGGCAGAAGCCTCTTTGGGCATTATTAACAATTCCTGGTCTAATACTGCAGACCAGCTTTTAACAGAGATTGACTTGCAGACAGSTATTGCTGATACAAGAAAGTCTTTGGGGTAACTGCAGCCACTGCTTATACAGCAGAATCAGGAAAAGTGTCCATTATTCGGCTTTCCAGGAGCTGGAAAGGGAAAACATTGACAGCACCAAGAGACAAACTATGTTCTCACAGGAGCACTGAAGTTGAAAACAGAGTTTGGAAAGCTCTAGTCAAAGCCGAGTAAAACAGGATGTAGACAAGATACACCCACAGCACTGGGTGTACCTATGGGTGTTGATTAGATTTTGTCCCTACAGAGAAAACATGCTAAAAGCAGTTCAGATAAAGGTTTCTCTAGTGGGGAATTAACATAATTTCATTTTGTCCTTTCATATGGCTCACTGATCTTCCACAGACTTACAGTTTGAATAAAAACATTCTTTCCATATCAATCCACACAGAAAACAAATTGCATCTATGATAAGAAATAAATGACTCAGTAGAGAGGTAGAACTGTGTGGAGAAACTCCCAGATACTCCCAGAGTAGAAAGCAAGAGAGAGGCTACCCTGGGGGAAGGGACAGATCATACTATTGCAGGTAAAGCAAATGGAGAGAGGAATAGCAACAATCCACCTGTAGGGCAAGGGGTGAAATTCCATTAGGAAAGAGAGAAATCGAGATAAGCAAGAGATTTCCCCTGGAGGCAGGGATAAAAGCATGTTCTCCAGGAGGAAAAAAGAAAACAAAGATATATAATGACAAAGGTTGAGTCTTTCCCCCTGCTTAGAATGGCTCTAGCTGGAGAATCTGGAGATGAAGCTGCCACACCCCTTTCATTTCCACATATAAACCAAGATGAGGCAAACCAGGCCAAGTTCAACAGAAAGGAACACTGCCAGGATGGATGGTCTTACCTTCCCTCGGCCTAGCCCGGCTCCAGGCTGTGCACTGGGTTGTGGAGCAGCTCCAGAGGACAGGGCCAGGGCATGGTCCTGAGCACTTCACAGCTCTGAACCTCTGTTTTAGCGGGGTCTGGTCCAAAGCAGCAATTCAGAACACACCTCAGGGAAATGAAGGCTTCTCTCACCTGAGAATCAGAACAGGAAAGAAGGAGAGACAGAGGGAATGAGGAAGAGGAGAAGAAAGAAAAGAACAAAGGAAAAAGAAAGAGAAAAGTCAGGAAGAGTGAAGGAGGGAGAAGGTCCCCTGAATGTTACATCTCCAGCTCTCTGGAATGGGTTTTCTTTAATGCTAACAACTTGATATTTACTTTCCATTTAAATTTGAGATGTTGCTATAAATTATCAACCAGCCTCTTGTTCCCTTTGAGTTTATAACTAACTACCTGGGTTACTTATTGTTCAGGTAACAAAAGGGAGGTGAAAACGCCCTTAAAAAGTGACCTCAGAACTAAGAAAATGGGAAGCTGACATGGAGAGGACCCAGACCCCTGTGGTGGGGATGATCCATGGAGAAGGGCTATGTTCAGATGGCAAATAAGCAGCTGAGAGCAGGAGAGCAAGACTTCAGAAGAAGGAAGTAAAAGCTACTTGTGTGAGACGAATTAGGAGACAGAGATTAGACTCTGAAGAAGAAGAGATGGGGAGACAGTTTACATCTGGGGAGAAAGAAAAGCTAAAAGGCAGAAAACAGTCTTGGAGATAGGGAAAGAGAGCTTGAGCAAGGCTCCCTTTCTTGCTTCTGACTCACTGAAGCAATAGAGTTTTCAGTGTAGCGACAAGCAGGAGAACTCAGTGTAGAGTGAAATCCTCCCCTCTGACAGTCAATGACAGTCTTATTGCCAGTGAAAGAGCAAAGGTTTCAACTTATGTCTTAGCCAGTGATGGAGGCTCTGCAGGTGGAATTGTGTATTTGGGCAATGGTTCATGAGAGGGTTCAGCTGTCATCACTTGTACTGTGGTAGCCTTGGGCCTAAAGGAATCGCTGCACTCATATTGCAGACTGGGCTTTGACAATGTACAGAGTAGCCAGGATTTCATACAACTGTCCTAGGAAATTACACTCTACTAAGATTCCCTGCACTGTTTTGCATCACAAAGATCCCTGCTTTGTCTCAAAAGAAGACAAAACCCACAGAGCTTTAACCACTGTGAGAAGAGACTCACAGACTTCCCGGTTTATTCCTGCCACAAAGAAGTGAGAATCTCAACACAGGAGACAAAATTGAGTCGACTGGGGTGCAGGAAGGAACTAACATGTAACAGAGGCTTCCATCAGTGGCAACGCAGTCTTTCCTCTTCCTATCTGAGCCAGAACTCAAATCTAAGAGACCAGGCTCCCAGTCAGAGTCTTTTTTCCTCTCTATAGGGATTTAGACAATAAATTCAGGGTGCAGGTGCTGGCGAGTTATCACAGATACACAGGGAGGAGACTGGTTTAGGCAGCAGGAGGAAAAAAGAGAAAACACACTGAGAAAATAAAAGCTTTCTTAAATTCAGCTCAATTTGAGGCTTTTGAAAGACAAAGATGGTTAAGGAAAGATGCTAGAAACCAGAAGCCTCTATGGCAAGTGTTCCAATGTAAAAGAGAAACAAATCTTCTATTTTAAGCAGGTTCTTCAAAAAGCTGTAACTGACACCGTTTGTGTCACACTTTAACTGCAGTGGAGCTTGCTCCTTGGACTATCCAGCCACTGGGAGAGGGGCTGCAGGGGAACAGAGATAAGGGTGTTTGTACTGAGAGAACAGGTGTGGACTTTGTCCTCCTTATCACTGAGCAGCCTCCGGCAACCTCCTGAGTCAACAAACCAATGAACAGCACGGTTGTTGCCTGTTGCTCAGACATGTGTGCTCTTGTGACAGTTTCTGCATGATCCCAGGTACCTTTCTGCTCCCCACTGCTCCTTTGATGCTGCTGTTCAATGTGACACCAGTGTCTTCCTACACCACTGCAAACCATTTCCTCCAGACATTTTGCACAGAAGATACAGAAGGATGCTCCAGTTAAAAGTGAGCCAGGGGCTATTCTGCCCTGGCACTGTTTGGATTTAGACTGACTGGTTTCACATCTTTATTTCTACTGTGACTTTCAGCTCTGGTGAAATCAATACACACAACAAAGCCACATTCGTGTTTTCTCTA
Organism: Amblyornis subalaris; assembly: GCA_018881555.1. Classification (NCBI taxonomy): domain Eukaryota; kingdom Metazoa; phylum Chordata; class Aves; order Passeriformes; family Ptilonorhynchidae; genus Amblyornis; species Amblyornis subalaris. The sequence continues at coordinate 3,086,109 of JACAXG010000071.1, forward strand.
TTTTCCTCAGGAACTTTCATGGGTATTCTAACCAGAGATCATAAAACCCAGAGATTCACATTAATTATAAAATCCCAAACTGCTTCTCAAATTTTGTGAGCAGCTCTCAAATAGTTCTATTCCCTCAGCTGTTACCCAAACGAGTGTGGCAATAGGGGGAATCAGTGGTTTGCCTGCAGTTCAGTATTGCCTTTAGTGCCTCTGAGGAGATCTAGGTGTGAATCAATGTGTTTGAGTAACACGTAGCAGATGTGTAAGAACATAATCCTGGATGATTTGTCATATACATATGCATACAGAGCTGTCATGTAACAGTTCCATTTCCTGAATCATTGCAAGGCAACCCAACCTGGACCAGAATCAGGGCATGAGTCAAGTTCAGTCTAATATCACAATCCATGTGTCTTGGAAAACTTAGTACATCTACCTCATCTGCCTTAAAGGGAGGAGGACAGAGAAGAAAAATTACGTAGGAAAGGGAAGAAAGAGGTTGCCTCTGTGTATTGGGAAATTCCCCTGGTAATGGAAGAGTCTCCTCCTAAGGGCAGATCAAAGTGCCTACAGAGATCAGGAAGCCATCTTTTGCACTTTATTTCCAATGCCATGTAGTTTTACCTGAACACAGAGTCAAAACTGAGCCAGATACCCCACAGGAACAACCTTCCTTCCTGCTGCCAGTGAACAGTCTGGCCTCACCAAATGTGATGGTGATGACTGACAGGCAAGTGCCCCTCAGGACGTACTACCTTGAAATCCAGGTCTGCTGAGAGCAGGTGTTTGATCYCTCTCCCCTGAGAAGTGTTTTCTGCTCCTTCCAGAGAGGATCCCTGGCGAGTAGCAAAGATGGTGAAGTCCTACCTCCAGCAGCACAACATCCCTCAGCGTGAGGTGGTGGACACTACTGGTCTGAACCAATCCCACCTCTCACAACACCTCAACAAGGGCACTCCCATGAAGACCCAAAAACGGGCAGCCCTGTACACGTGGTACGTTCGGAAGCAACGAGAGGTGGCCCAGCGTAAGTACGGCAACAACTGTTCGCCTGCCTCAATTTCATAAAGGCCTCTGCTCTCTCTTGCTCGTCCTTACTCCCTATTGTTTTCAAGGAAAAAAATTCCCTTGTCCCTTTGTGCCTGCAGAATTCACACATGCTGGCCAGGGCATCCTGACAGATGAGCCCATGGGAGATGACCTGCCCACCAAAAAGGGAAGAAGAAACCGCTTTAAGTGGGGTCCTGCCTCACAACAGATTCTGTTCCAAGCCTACGAGAGGCAGAAAAATCCCAGCAAAGAAGAGAGGGAGGCACTGGTGGAAGAGTGCAACAGGTAAGGGTGGGTGTTTGGCTTTGAGAAAGAGGGGCACAGTAGGGCCCCTCCACGTTCTTGGTGTTTGCTGGTGCCTGTGGGAGGCAGGCCAAAGGTACAGCACAGGGTGTCATCACTGACACCAGCCACACTTGAATTAACCACCACAACTGAGCATTCCTTGTCCACAGAGCACAAGAAGTGCCTCATGTCTTGCAGGACCCTTCCACACAGTGTGCCAGACCATGGCCTCTTTGGGGCTGTGCACTGAATTTGCGTCTCTGACTAAGCCTGGCTCAGTAAGGCTCTTCTTGTGCTTTCCCCAATAGGGCAGAGTGTATTCAGAGAGGTGTTTCCCCATCTCAGGCCCAAGGACTGGGCTCAAACCTGGTGACAGAGGTCAGAGTTTACAACTGGTTTGCCAATCGCAGGAAGGAGGAGGCTTTCCGGCACAAGCTGGCCATGGACACCTTCAGCGGACCACAGCCCACCTCTGCCACTTCTCTAACTCCTCACAACTCTTCCTCCCTCCAGCCACCACCTGCTCTCTCACCCAGCAAAGTTCACGGTAAGAAACAATCAGAGGGAGATCAGAAAGAGGGACGAACCTCCTCAGACTCAGTCACAAAAACCATCTCCCAAGTCCAGCCCTTTAGGAGGTGAACCCACAGATAGAAAAAGCAGGCTTGCTACAACAAAACAGCAAAGGTGACAGTGACCATGTCTCTGAGTGAGGAGAGTGGCTAGAATGGCAAAGGCGATAAAATTCAGYAACAAAACCTGCAGCCAAAGCTCCTCACTTACTGTGCCACCCTGCCCTCCCTCCTGGCTGGCAGGCAGCAATCCTGCAATCCCTGTTCCAGGAGTCATCACTGCCTATCAGAAGTCAGTTCCATACCCTTTTAGTTGTGTGTGCCCCTTACTCCTTTCAATACCGGCCCCATCAGACTCTGTGACTGAATTTTCAGGCATGAGGAAAGGTCATTCTCCATTCAAAAAGAGCAGAGCTTTTTCAGCTTCATAGTCCAGAACTGGAGGTTGCTCTGCTCTGGAAGAGATGATCTCACCAAGACCCTACTCTCTACAACCACATCCAGAAGAGTGGTTTCCAGTGAACGCTGCTTGTTCCCTGCAGCACTCACAGCCAGTCAGTATTTGAGGAAGCAGTTACAGCAAGTTACAGGGGGAAGTCAGGGCAGGGTGTGAGAACGCCTGTTCTTCTGGTTTCCCTACTGCCCATTAAGTCTCTGCCCAAACATCTGGAGGCAAATGCCTGCAAAGGAAACTGAATTTAGTGCCTGCCAACGTTTCTCAGTTTCTCACACTTGACAACCAGTTTCCCTCCTGTTGTGATGCAGGAGTGAGGTACAACCAGCAGCCAGCCAGTGAGCCAGAGTCCTCCAGCAGCAACCACCATGGGAACAGTTCTATGGTGACCACCCAAACCATCCTACATCAGGTTTCTCCCCCTGGACTGGAGCCCAGCCAGAACCTACTGAGCACAGACACTAAGCTGGTAAGTGATGGATACTTCAGTTCTGCTGACTGGAGAATGTCAGGTCCTCTGCCTGTGGTCATAATATGAACTATGCATAAGAATTTTTTTCTAGAATGTTCTTAAACCTACCTTCTTATGTTACATAGTCATATGTAACCTAAGTTATATGTAGCWTATGTTATTGTTACATAATATGCTATGTAACAATATGTTGTATTAGTCACTTTGCACTGATCATGTAAGATCAACAGTCCCGAGATACATGTGCCCTCTAGACTGTGGTGAGGGCAGGTATCAGAGCATAAAAGCAAGAAGCCATTTCCTTATGAGCAATTAAAACAGTCTGTTCTGGAAACACAGCACTCAAGGTATGACATGATTTCCTTCCTCCCAGGAAACCCTGTTTTCTCCTTTCTGCAGAGAGATTCTTATCTCATCTCCAGCTCTCATTTGAACTCTACCCATCTCAAGAGAGTTGATCAGACTGGTGGGATGATCAGAACACAGACCCACACTTACCTGTAAAAACTAAGCCCAACAGCCTGTATGCAGACATGTACTGGATAACTAGATTGTAACAACCTTCCTTCTCAAAGCCAATTTCCTTCTGGGATCAGACTAGACCTCTTCCCACATAATTAACAATGAAGCACCAGAACTACATGACTGATCATTTTCAGTTTGCACATGTTCCCTTGCTTTCAGAGAAACAGTTGGCAGAAGTTTGCATTAGCACATGCTGGCCTGAGGCAAAATTAAGGTCACTAAAAATAAGTATGATTTAAATCTCATCAGTCGCTCGCTTTGCTGGCTTTCTGGTCTCCTGCTGAATAAAATAAATCTTTCATGACGTCCTGAAAATCTTCAACATCTGTCTTCTAAAACTGATATCAAGGTGGTTTGTCCCACTTTTTAACCTCTTGGTGCTTATTCTTACTAAAGATTCCTTACAGCTTCTTGTCTGACGGGAGAGGAAAAAGGTATAATATAAAGCATTTAACCTTCTCTATCAGCCAAATTATCACAATGCTTTTTTGCTCTTCCACAGTACTATGACTACAGGTCTCTAAAGACAACAGGAACTCCTGGATTCTCTACCGAACTCTGCCACTAGAATTACCATGTAAAGTTCCCTGAGCCTCTTAATTTCTCTGAGCATCACCTTCTACCCTCAGCTGTGAAAAAGATGATGATCTTTCCCTATATAGACTGCAGTGGGCCTAATCTCATTCTTGTTTGAAAAACCCTTACAATTTCTTAAATGTGAAAGAACTAAACCAGCAGGGAGTTAGTATGTCAACAGCTGACCCATGCTAGTTGATTGATGAGCACAGGGAAACTGCAGACAAGCAAATGGGAGGTCTTTCTAGTTAGCAAGTGGGCAGAGAGGGCAGGAAGACGGATATTTATCACAGCTTTGGGACTCGCCTGCTGCAGGTGGCTGGTTCAGGCTTCTCCTTTCCCACAGGTGTCGGCTCCTGGAGGAACTCTCCCTCCTGTCAGCACCCTGACTGCCCTGCACAGCCTAGAGCAAAGCCCACACACGCTGAGCCAGCAGACCCAGAACCTGATCATGGCATCCCTGCCAGGGGTCATGGCAATCGGGGCTGGCGAGACCCCGTCCCTGGCACCCGCCTTCACCAACACAGGAGCCTCCACCCTGGTGATCGGTGAGTAGTGTCTGCAGTGACTCTGCTTCCCACCACTCATGGGAAGAGCTGCCTGTAATTGTTACAATTACCTGTCCTGTTTTCAAAGGCAAAAGCCTTGTCAATAAGTTGGCAACGATACAAACCCGAGGAAATCGTCACCAAAGATCAGCAGCACTGTTCGGAAGCACGAGTGGGATTAAGGGACAGATGTTCCTCGTTCATGTTAGAATTAAGTTACACACAAACCCACCTCTTAAGAGTAAGGGACTTTAACAATCTATTCCTATGCCAATGTTTTGGTTTGCTGCTCTTCATCTTCCCAAATATAAATGTAATGCTTCCTTAAAATGATGAAAATTGAAGCATGTTCATAGTGCTTGAAAGACATCCTGTTCCACTTCCTGCAAAGAGCAGCATATGCCTTTGGAATCCACAGCAGTAATTACTATTCTTTATATTTTTCACTCTGACAGCTTTTCTGGATTTTTATGAGATTTCTTTTCATTCCAAGACTAGGCTACTGCCAAAGTGCATCTCATTAGAGAAAGGAAAACAAAATGTATACTCTTCTCTTACACTTTCTTCCCAGGAAGAAAGAGGCCTTATTTTGTTCCATGGTGACAGCTGTGAACTATTTTCTATTTCCTCCCAAGGTTATGACATGGATTTGAATTCTGTGCAAACAAAAAAAAATAAAATTGGAGTGCTGGAGACACCTGCTGATTCACAAGAAAAGGGTCTGGACAGTTGTGGGAAATGGGCAGTAATGTGTGAAACCTTCTACCTCTCTCACCGATTCAAATACCATCATTTGGCAGCCCTAGCAAAAAGAGATTAAACTCCATTCCACATGGCTGGACAGCTACAGCCTAGTTTGCTCTGTTGCCAACAGGTTCATAAAATGAGTAAAATTAAATGGGCACTGAGGTGATGCTCTGAGTTTACTTCTGAGCAAGGCCTCCCTGGTGATCACTAGACTGGAAAAGAGACTATACTGGTACACAAGGATGTAGACAGGAATAAACACTGGAAACCAGAGGCGGGTTTATGCAGTGTACATTTTGCACATTTCCTCTTTGCTCTCACAAGCATGAAATCTATTCTTAATCACAGACAACCAACGGAACACCTGAAAAGCAGGATCTGAAATCACCCTGCAGTGACAGGCTGCCACAATGACTGTTTCAGATGCCCCTGTTGCAGAGCAGCCACACTCCTCCCATAGTGTGGGACACCAATGGCATCGGTCCTTGTTTTCCAGGCCTGGCCTCAACCCAGCCCCAGAGTGTTCCTGTAATAAATAGCATGGGAAGCAGCCTCACTACTCTGCAGCCCGTCCAGTTCTCCCAGCAACTGCACCCATCCTACCAGCAGCCCCTCATGCAGCAAGTCCAGAGCCACATCAACCAGAGCCCCTTCATGGCTACCATGGCTCAGATACAGAACCCTCATGGTAAGAACGTGAACTTGTTTGCTCAGCAAACAAAAGTAAAGACAGTTCTGGAGCATTTGCTGGGTCCTTGGGCTTGCAGCACTCAGTTTTCTTCCTCTCTTATTGTTGCTCTAATTATGAAATTATTTTTCTGTTGCATTCATCTCCCTGTCCCTGCACTCCCAGCATTTTGGAGACAGACAGCAGGTCCCAATGCATTAGGAGAACAACTCAGCCAAAGCTCCAGCATCCACATGATCTTGTTTTCTTCCATGCACAGCTCTCTATGGCTCCAAGTCTGAAGTGACCCAATACACACACACAGGCCTCTTGCCACAAACCATGGTGATAACAGACACAGCCAATCTCAGCGCCCTGACCAACCTGACACCAACTAAACAGGTAACAGCCTTTAGCCTTTGTTCCCCCACCTTAGAGCTGCACCAGTCTGCAAGCAGGTCCTTGCTTGTCAAAGTTTTTGGGTGTGTGATCTATGCAATCCCAGCAGGAGCATCTCTTATCTCCTGGCTTTGCTGGTACCAGCTGCAATACTGGAGGCACTAGAGCAAGCTCTTCACTGCATCATCAAGGAGGATTTAATCTCCTTAGAAACTGCACCTGTTTAACTCTTCTCTCACACCTGTTAGAAGGGATGGAGAAGCCAGGCACTATTAACTCTCTTTTCTCTAGGCATTCACACCTGACTCAGAGACTCACACCGAGTCTGGGATGCACACACCAGTGTCCCAGGCACCAACAATTCATCTACAGAACCAAGACACAACCATCCAGCACCTTCAGCCAGGCCCACGCCTCACCTCGAGCCCTGCTGGTAAGAGCGGCAGCCACTATTGTCTTTAGCCACATACTGCCTAGTTTTTCTTGCCATCACTGTAAAATCCAGTTAGAAAATGGTAACTGGGGCTCACAATTCTCTAAGAGGGCTCTACCGGTGTCCTGAGGGGTTTGAAAAGTTGGTACAAGGAAGAGACTCAGAGCAGAGTCTGCGTAAGGCCAGACTGTGGAAATTAGCCCCCTTCAGAATCTGGAAAGGAAAATAACTTGAAAAATATCAACAAAATGAGTTTCAATAAGTATCCAGTCCTGTTGGTAGTTTACAGGGCTGAGCAGCCCAAGCCTCCCTCATGAAAAGACTCCAGCTGCATCTTCCCAGTCGTAAGAGAAGAACTAGAACACCAATTAGAATCCTTAAAACTGAACTCTCTGGAGGTTGCTGCCCTCAATGTTCTCACGCTGGCTGTGAACACAAGCCAGTTATGTAGCAGCACACAAAACAGACAGACAAGAGTTATGCCCCTAAGCCAGGAGTAAAGCCATGCTGGAAATGGGAGGGTGTATGCACACAATAAGGGGACTGATGAGAATTTGGACTTGACTTCTGCCTGTGCCTTTGACAGTGTCCTCCAGCAGCCTGGTGTTGTACCAAAGCTCCGACTCCACCAACAGCCACAGCCAGCTGCTGCCATCCACTCACAACGTCATCGAGACCTTCATCTCCACACAAATGGCATCCTCCACTCAGTAACCAAGACAAGGAGCTCAGGAGTGACTGCCATGACCAACCTGTCAGGTGCAACTCCAACCGTGTTTGCCACCACTGTCACCACTGCCTTCCACAGGAAGGAACGGCTGCTGTGCCCCCGTTCTCCAGCCCCCACTGCCTCACACAAACCCCTACTCAGCTGCYGCCAGGAGAGAAAATGTCTCAGGCTCAAGACAGAAAACAGAAAGATGATGCTGGCACTGCTAAAATCCACTGCCCCCCCACCAGAAATAGCAAAGCTAAACCCCAGGAGCCAGGTCAGAATGGCAGACATCTTTTTGTGGCTGCCCAAGAAGGAATCCCAACAGTGCCAGGGCGTGGATGGGACTTTCAGCTCAGCTTTCATCAAGCTGGGCCTGTACAAGCCTGCCAACACCGGACTAAGCCATGCAGAAAAGAGCAAAGCTGAGCTGCCAAAGAAGGGACTCTGTCTCTAAACACCCTCCTCCTTTGCTGCAAGGAAGCACTAACAGGAACTATGAGAAACACCTTGGAAGTTCCTGACTTTGCAATGAAAATCACCAAGAAACAGATTTGGGAATGGCTTGGCACAAACCTGTCAGTATGGGATCACTGACTACAAGCTACAAATCCTTAATTAACTACCAAAATACCAAACATTCTCAGTTAAAAATGACCTGCTCTAAAATCATGCTATCCTAGTGGAAATGGCTTGGTTGTTTTTGATATAGCTCTGCTTTGTTTTAAATGCAGAAATTAAAGTCTAACAGCTGCAAGGAGATTCCAGTTCTCTGCATTAACCCTGTGGATTCTCATCTCTTATGACTTGCTGAATGATTTGCACTCCCCACTGGTCCCTGTCACTGCTCAGCACCTGGGAGGCTCYCATGCTCCACAGAGWAGAGGTTCTCTCGATTTTCTCTGTAAACATGTCAGCTTAGATTCATTTTACAGAACACGGCTCATTCTTAGCTTCCCTGTAGCCTTGATTCTGTAGTTCTTGATATGCAAATAACTACCCTGGGGTCTAAGAGTCTTGCTTACACTAAATGAAGGGTTTTAGTCCCAAGGATCTACTTACATAATTCCTCTTCTAATTATTCCTTTCTATTTACTCTCAAGATCCACATCACCGRTATGTCATTAGCCAGACGTGAAAAAAGCCCTAGTTAACAGGATTTTGTCTTTGTGACTGAAACTGAGCTACTCTTTCAAATGTAAAATGGATGAAAATCCTTGAGACTAGAAGAGTGAATTGAAAAAGCCCAACAGTGAAGTCTTCAGTTATCATATCTTGAAATTTCAAAATTGCAGATGTCCATTACAGGTTTCAYTGATAAGAGCCTTCTCTAGATACCATCAACAATTTCAGTAACTAGATTCTCTGAAGAATTTTATCCTAGAATTATTTCCGAATTTCCCATGTGCATCAGTTGCAAATATATCTAACTTCCAGTTAGCATAAAAATAAACCTAAAACAAATCAAAACATAATGTTTAGGCCACCATGCATTTGAAAGTCCAGGTTTAAACTTCAGTACACTGAAATACTAACTGGCCACAAGTAACTTCTGCTGGCACATTCTGTTAGATTACAAGCCAAGTTTCTACGTACCTTTTCTATTTTTGCATGCCAACTGTGTTTTCTTGACTAAAAACCAGCAAGGAACTTCCAACAATTTCCCATGCTCAAAGAGCTAAACTTCACTATTTTGGTTTCTGCAATCTGGCTTTCTGGTCTCCTGAACTGGGCCAATAAGTTGGATTTACTGAAACTCAACAATCTTAAAAGTATTTCTCAATAACAATTAATTACCTGAAAGCCTGGAAGTGAAGTATAAACAGATTAAGACWTACTGAAAACTACCAAACCTCACAGTATTTCAGAGAGACAAAAGTCATTAACCAGCCCAAAAAAGGACTGAAAGGTGGTTTTTAAATTAGGCTTAAGTCCTTCCTGTAGTAATTTCATAGCATTGATCGCCCAGCAACTAAAGAGCCATCCTGAGCCATCTCTATCTCTGCTGGGCAGAATCTGAATACAGCAAGAAAGCCACTGTTGTACAAAACCTATCAAATTAAGTAAGTCCAATAAGGTAGCAGAATTTAATAACAACAGATGCCATAAAAAAAAAMCCTATACATGAAAAAAACTTTAAATGGACACAACTGGAACAGCAGGATGCATTTATACCAAGCCTGAAATCAGCTCACCACACACTGTTTATGTGCAGGGGCCCTGGAGAGGTGCAGATTGCAGAGGGATTAGTAGTAACACAGTAGGTTTCAACAGCAGATTGTTATGATGATCGCAGGAAAAAAATAAAGGGGCCTGATTTCTGACAGGATGCTTTTGATAAATGAGTCTCCCACGGGCTGGAGCTATTCTTAGGTGTCTACAAGGAGGTGAAGAGACAAAGGAGTTGATCACCTGTTGCCATGTAAACCAAATTCAATTCATCATATACTTTCTCCAGGAAGTTTTCATGATGTGAAGGAACAGACCAGGAGGGATGCAGCTATGATTACATCCCTCTGCCATGCTGCAAGTCTGGCACAGTATCTAATCCTTTCAGACTAGGCCTGCATAAGCAGCAGCACAGACAACTGCTGTGTGAAGAGAACAATGTTCCCTTCCTCGGGGATGCCAACAGCACAGGAAGTCACTTAATTAGTCTCTCAGGCCACTGAGCTTTTAGAACAGCAGCTTTGCCAATTAATTTTCCCTCATCTGCAACAACTCTTGTTGTTAGATTTTCTTTCAGTTTCCTTCATCCATCACAACCACCTGCTGTTTGCAGAGCAAAATCATAATTCTTTTTTCTTTTTCTTCTTTTTCTTCTTCACAGCTCCTGGCAGCACTGAGATCTCTCTGTGATTGCTGTCCTGTCTCTCCTGCTGTCCATCTGCAGACACCAACTGAGGCAAATCTTTGCAGATCTGGTCACACTCTGCTGAGTCTATTATTTTCTCTTGAATATTGTTCTCTCTCCTGATTTTCTTTTTCTTCTTTTTTTTCTGATTGTGCTCTACATTACACTGATCATGGCTGGAGCTCTGGGACAGCGCAGGAAAAGCACTTTGCTTCAGAATATCCATGGCTGACACGGCAGCCTCCTGGTACCTTTGCCACTCTTGGTCACTGTCCGTGTCACTGGAAAGGTAACAAGAGGGAAGGAAGTTGTGTTGCACTTTTGCCTTGAATTCACCCAAAACTTGGATAGTAGAGTAATGTGAGATCAGAACACATGATAAACACCCAGTAGCTCTGGGACTCCCACACCTACAGTTTGCATTTAACCAGCCTGAGGGCCAAGGTGTTCTTTACACACTCTAGGAGGGGAAAGAAAAATCTCCCACAAACATTTCTATTTCCCCAGCACTAAAAAAAGAAACAAAATTATGATCTAGTGAAATGTAAGACTCATAAATACACATTTCTCAAGCTCTTCAGCTTCCTATTCCCTTGTGGGAGTCCCAGCTGCCTCTGAAATGTGGGATGCAACAGTACTTGAAGAGCAGAGCAGCTGCCAGCACCTCACCTGGAGCTAACTGGCCGCCTCCTCCTTGCTGCAGGGCAAGGCTCTGGTTTCCCACAGTCTCCTGGGACAGATGAAGAGAAGAGGCGAAAACCTACAGTACGGAAAGGGGGATTTTAGGCACAATATAAAACAGAAGTGGAAGCAATCACCTGCCTTCTCCCTGGAAGCCTCAGCGCTGCTATTGTATTGCTACAGTCCTTGACAGAAGGTATTTGGGCCTATGTGGGAGGACGTAGGGCACAGAGATCACAGCTACAAAGTAAGAGCCCTCATAGACACCAATAGAAATTCTTTTACTGCAAATGTTTATTAGTCAGTTGGATGTACAGTTGGTGATGGACAAGATCCACCTCACTTGTCAACAGTTAACAGTTACAAAACAGCCACAATGGCTGAGACTGGAACTCACCATCATCTGTAGAGTCAGACTGTGGCACCAAAGTCTGTGAAGGTCCTGATGAGTCTTTCAAGACAGTGATGAAACTAAACAGAAACCCCCAGTCAGATCTCAGACAGGTTTGTGCAAACTGAGGTAAAATTGGGTATTTCTGGGAAACAAGACTAGAGGGAGATGTTACATAGATCCTTTTTTGTTAGTGAGGCTGCCTCAGCTCCCTGCTTCCAGAGCAAACCAGGCCTTCTCTCCTCAGCAACACAAGCCACAAGAACGGTTTAGAAACAGCATTTCTAAAGCGAACTCTAAACACCAGGAATTCCAGTTCTCCAGGGCCATGCTTGCACAACAGATAAGACAGTGGCAGCCCAGTCAGAGGCATTCTGCCAGCACAACCCTGCATCAGGTACTGGTTTAGGTTGTGAGAACAAATGAAAGATTCTCCTGCCAGCCTTTACATGATGCAAGTGCTAAGGCACACAGATTTTCTTTCCTCCCCACAAGACATTCACCACAGAGGCAAACTGAGACAGGCAATGCTGCACAGAGTTTTGACCACAGGGGCACAGCACTTCAGCAAGGTTAGGTCACAGAATATTAGAAGCTTGCACTTTATACAGGAATGAAGGAGACAAGATGTTGAACTTCCTGGTTTTAGCACACAAAAGCATCAGCGTAGCTGACCCATAGAACAAACTTTCTTAGCCTTGCATACCAGTACCTGTCTAGCATTGCTCCCAGTTTCYTTGCAACGTGTGCTCTGAACTCTGGAGTTGTATGGAGCTCGTTGTCACCCTCCTCGCAGCCGTTCGCCTCACGCCGTTTGAAATAAGAACAAGGATTATCTCTTTTGAAGCCAATGACATCTGATCCTCTCACCCAAACAGGAAATGAGGGACTGTAAAATCTTCTACCCTTCCTTGATAGGGAAGCCTGCTAAGGTGGAAAATAGCTCAGTAGTAGAAGTTCAGTTCCCAAGAGAGAGCTGAACATTATTTAGCCATCTCCATCATAGTTAGATTATTTTTCTCATTGAAACAGCCTACAAAAAGCAAATAAATGAAGTCAGAACATCCCTTCTCTGGCACATGGTTCCTGTGTATGTTGCCCTGATCCAGGCAAACCCTGTCCCAGGAAAGAGTTTTATCATGTTGCCTGGCTGGCTGCCTTTGAGACTGAGCCTACAGAAGGACTGGGATAGGGCAGCAACACCTCTGTGCAAAGCTCCCAGTTCAGCTGTTGCTTTCCAGCTGAGGAGTGCTTGCCTTTGCAATCACAATGATCTGGAGGAAAAAGGGTTTTTTATATGTAACAGTATTAATTCCTTCATGAGACACTTGCAGGGTTAGATTTCTGCCAGTGGAACTAAAGCTGTAAGTGACAGGAGCAGTAGGTTTTCAAATTCTGTACTCCCCTGTTACTAGGGAGATGAGAAATGTACTTAAGAAACATATTAGTCTTTCCAGATTTAAGYATCATTTCAGATTATGGTTGGACTAATCCCCAAACAGAACAGGCCTTTCAATATGAAGTATCACAAGGTATGAAGTAGAAGGAGCACAAATATAACACATTAATTTTTTCTTCAGTGAAACATTAAGTCTGAAACCAGAAGCAAAAATACCTCAGGCTTGGCTGATCCTTAAACTGCAACTGATCCTTTCTAAAGCCCCCTGAAAAGGAAGGAGCAAAGGCACATTTAAAAGACCTGCGGCCAGGACCTCTTTAACCCCCCTCAGGCACGTTATAGCATAAAGAATCACGCCTGAAAGACAACCCTCGCCCACCTTCGGGGGGGAACAGTTATGAGGGGAAAAGGAATCTTCCCACGGGCCAGGCCTGCCGGGAAGGGTCTCTGGGCTCGGCTGGAGGCCAAGCATGGCCTCGGGAAGGCCGGGCAGAGCCCCCCTCAGCTCCGACACCGGCACCGCGGCAGAGGGGAATCCCCGCCTGACCACCGCCCCTCGCGGGTCAGGAGGAGTTGCGGAGGGACCCCGACCGGCGGGGCGGGGAGGGGAGGGCACGCCGCAGCTGCGGCGGGAGAGCAGAACCCAGCTGTCCGCCGACCCTCACCGCCGCKCGGCTCCGCCCGCGCCGCCGCCGCCTGCGCGGCGTAGTCCCAGGCGGCCTCCCGGAACCGCGCGGCCGCTTCGCCGTCGCTGTCCGAGTCCGAGCCGGTGTCCGGGCCCGAGCCRCCCGTGGGCGCCGCCATCTTGCAAGTGCGGGGCACACTGGGCGCTGTGGCCCGGCCGCGGGACATCCCGGGAGCTGTAGTCCGGCCGCATAGCATGTCGGGAGCTGTAGTCCAACACGATTCCCCCACCCCCGATCCGAAATTCATGAGCTCATCCTTGTTTAAATCAGCATCTTGTTAACTTCTTAATCGGCTACTACACTGAGAGGCCAAATTTTTGCTTGAATACAGAAGCTGTGCCAAACCCTTCTGCTTTACTGACCCGTTGAAAATGAGAGAGCCGCTTTGTTAGAGAAATTTTCAGTGCTCGTGCAGGTTAGGACTGCTTTGTGTGCTYCTCATGCCATCAGAACTATCATGTTCACATACTGCATCTTGACCTCACCTAGACATTTTCCAGTGTGATACAACAATGTGTTTGGTGATTCCAGGTGGGCTTCTGGACGACCACTTAGCCGTGGGTTTTGCCAAGCCTCTGCTGCTGAAAGCAGTAGGATGGCTCAGTATAGCTGTGTTGCTATCCTGCTGGACACTTCTGGCTTGCACGTTCCAACCTTCACACTAGAGCTGTGCAGTCTCAGGCCACCTGTCAGCAGACAGGCCGCTGACGATATCCTTGGGCTCTTTCCGATGGGTTCCCTTGGCACTAACCTCCCTCCATTTAACTATTTCCTCCTAAGGCTCACCTTTAGTGGGAGACCTTGGTTTAGTATTCACCCATTCTCCACTGCGTAAAAGCAATTTCGGGCTGTTTTGTAGCCTTGGAGTTCCCAGGACTAGTGAGGTACTCTCAGAGCTGGGACAAACTCTTCAGAGGTGCCTTCTCGAGCATCTCTCATCATTCCCTCAGACATCAGGTCACCTCTTCGGTCCCTGTGTCGCTATGGTTTCTCACAGCTGTCTAAATACCTTTATCAAGCTCTCTGTTTCCATCGTGGAGATGCTCCTCAGCTCAGATTCTAGCACTCTGCACTCATAACAATTTGTTTCCCTCAAGTTTGCCTGCCTTCCTTCCTTCCTTCTCTTTCCTTCCTTCCTTCTCTTTCCTTCCTTCCTTCCTTCCTGCTTAGGCCGAGCATTCGATAGGAGGTTCTTGCTGTTCCCAGAGGCCGCCGTGTGGACGCGGGCCCGCGCCACGTCCTCGGGCACCAGAACCACACACACCCCCAGGGCTGCGGTCGCGGGGGTCGCGGCGGGGGCTGAGCGCGGGGCCGTTCGCCCCGGAGCCCGAGGTAACGAGCGCCCGCGGGCTGTGAGTGGGGCCCGGGGTGAGGAGGGGCCGCCGGCAGCGACACCCGCCCGCCGCGGGCTCTCCGAGCCGCCGCCCCGGTGCGCGGAGCCGCCGCGGTCGGTGGGGCGGGGGCCGGTGCCTTCCGCCGGCCGCGCTTCCGGGCGGTCAGGTGACGGGGCCCGGCGGAGCGGCGGCTCGGCGCGGGCGCTGCGGGGAGCTCGGACCCGCTGGTGAGCAGGGCCGTGCCGTGCCGTGCCGTGCCGTGCCGTGCCGTGCCGTGCCGTGCCGGGCCGGGCCGGGCCGGGCCGGGCCGTGCGGAGGGGGGAGCCGGGGCCGGGCGGCGGCTCTGGTGCCGACCGGGCCCGTGCCGTGCCGTGCCGTGCCGTGCCGTGCCGTGCCCGGACACTGAGAGGCCGGAGCCGCCTGCGTCCGCTCCGGACGAGCGGGGCGGGGGCGCAGCGGGACCCCCGGCCTCGCCCGGTGCCTCCGGAGCCACAGCCGCGGTGCCCCCGGCAGGCCCGGCGCTGGCGGCCGGGGTTCCCCTCGAAAGCCTCATTTCAGAGGCCGTAGGTACCCGGTGTTCGCGCTGTGCAGGGCCGGACCCGCTGCCACGAGCGACGCCTCTGTCGCGATAGATGGGTCTGGCTCTGGGTATATCGCGAGGCGTCAGCTTCTGGTACATGACATTACTAATATTTTGAGAATTACTTATATATTAAGAATCTCTTATTACGTCTTAAATCCCGTCTATTGTATTTAATAACGATTGTATTTGATATTTTCACGATTTGCTGCTAACCTGGTTAGCCAGGCACGTCTGTCTCACACGGCACTGCCGACCAGGAAACCACTCGGGCAGCATTACCCAACTGGTTATAGCAGTTCTCTGTTGGTTTGTTGTTTTTTTTTTTTTCCTTTGGACTTTGTGAGGTAAGAGGATAAAATCTCTGTTGAAAGATTTGTCTTGGAGTCTATATTAAACCTTTATGGAATGGATAAAAGAGTAATTAATCACCTGGAGGTTTTTACTGTTTGCATTTGCGAGGTACGTGGACTCCTTAGTGTTCCCGATCCGGCCCTTCAGCTGGGCCCTTACCCTGGAAGCAGTGATTGTAACACAGAGGTGCGTTGCAGAATCCCAATTAATGAAACGAGGCCAAGCAAGGGCACGTTGGGCTGGAAGGCAAATGGCTGGTTTTGCAAGAGCAAGTGATCACATGAATTTGTATTTTGGGACCACTTTATGGTAATACTAAAAAGTAGGTGCCCAATGCTGTACAGGTTACAGGAAGTGAAAATATGAACTCAATAAATGTTTCCAAGGAGTTAAAATGTAACATGTTTGGGAGACAGAAAAGAGTGAAAAGGTAGTGAGAGATAAATATGTATTTAATGATTAACAGCAGGACAGTCATGTGTTTGCTAGGAATATCTAAAATGACTGTCAAGAAGTCAGTGCACTTTCTTCTAGGTACTGTCTGCAGTTTTCAGCTAAGGTTACTTGGTTGTTGTACTTGAAGCCCAGGCAATTGTAATATGTTAAGTATCAGATTTTTGTTAAATTTATGTGTGGGCATATTTATATAAACTCTGAGTAGTAGTTTTAGATTTAGATAGAATTTGTAATGTTAATATTCCTGTTATAAAATTTGTCACGTGTCACTGTAGTGATAAGAAAAATAACTGACAAGTTTTCTTTTTGGTTTAAACAGCAAAAGGTTCAGGAAATAAGTCGGAACTTGTTTTGTAAACAAACTAGATTTGGATTATTTCAGTTTCAGTAATCTTAGCTAAAGTAAAATTTGTTAGGAAAGAAATATGGAAAAATGTCTCCAAGGGAATTTACGTCCAACAATGCTGCTCTTTTTATTTCATTGTTATGGCAAAGAGGAACAAACTTTGGGTTTTGTTAATAAACTAGCCAGACTTCTATATCCTCACCAGAACTTTTTCCTCATTGCTCATGAAAAAGATTAAATACTTAAGACACGTTAATGTTGTTGTGCTGAGAACACATATTCCAGGACTGTTTCATATAGGTGACATTAGCTTCTAATTTATATTCCCTCTCTGTCTTTCCCAGGTTGAATTAATGTACACCTGCTGTTTCCAGCTGATATTTTTTGTGTGCTTTAACTTATGGKGGGAAGTCTTGTAGTGTATCTTGAAGTGTTTTTCCCATGTTTTTAGGGTTGGGCCAGTGTACTTTGGCAAATGCAGTCATTGTCATTTGCTGGGTTCAGAAATGTGATCTTTGACAGTAGCACTCAGTTTATGCTTTCCTGGTGTGCAATTGCTCCTAGTAGATTTACAGATTAAGTTTTTAAAATGGTTGGAAATTTCTTTCTTACTGGCTGTTAGTGGGATCTATACCCAGTACTTGCATACAGTACATAGACATTCCCAGTCCCCTGCACTTACTGCTATTGTGGGCCTCCTGTGCTTTCTGCTGTCACCGACACATTCAGGTCCCAGCGTTCCCTCTGCCTYGCAGTTTCACCCTCTCATGTATCTCCACTTCCATGTCTTCACGCTCCACCAGACTTCTGTATTTATTTAGGAAGCCTACTTGCAAATGAGTTCCTTGTGTCTTAACTGTTCATCTGCTGCCGCTCTTGATTCTTGGATATGGTAAATGTCAGTCATTTTCAGATCAACCTGTTGGGATATCATAGGGATCATGATTTAAAGGAATTAAACAGCTAATCTAGATGGCTTTTATGAAACAAAGATAATGTTTTCCTGTAAATATGTAGAGAGCAAAGAAGAAAAGACAAGATCTCTGAATGCCTGCAGTTAGATACCAGCCGATTTTTATATCCTTTCACTTGTTTTGTTTGCTGCTTATCATGCCTCTAGGGTTGATTTGGAGGCCTAATCTAAAGGACAAGGATGTAGCAAACCTCGACTGGCATCTCTCAATTCTGTTTACTTAACCCYAAAAGTCATGTTCTGTCCCAGTGTACTCACAGTCTTCCTCATGAACTCTAAAGCAAAATGAAAATGGGRTTGGTTTGGCCTGTTGTGTTGGTTGTTGATTTTTTTAGTTTATSATTTGCTTATGGTTTGTTGTTTTTTTCCCTAAAGAGTTTTGTTTCAGAGTTTAAGTAGTTCAAGTGACTGTTCAACAATTTTGAGCTCATTCTACAGGCAGAACATGTTCCATTTGCAGTTGAACTCCTGCTTTAGGATTTACAGAGTACACTCACAAGCAACACAATATATGATTATCAAATGTAAATTTAGCCACTGGATGCTGTCTCATGTTTGCTTCTTTGTACATATGCAGATGTACAGAGCCCAGCAGCACTTGTTACAGACCTGGTTCTGTTAAACGGTATTCCAGGGACAAGAGCAAATGTTTGAGAAGGCTTTTCACAATAAGATTTATTACTTTACTGTTGTTTTTGCATATATTTTTGATATTTTAATTTGTTTATATCCTAATAGGTCACTGSGCCCAATCAGCCAGTGGACAAATACTTAGGAGACGATCCCCAGTATAGACTAAGGAATGACCCTCTTGTAGGAGAGGAGATTAAGTGCCTGTTGTATTATGTCATTTTAATCTTTCTTCTGTCTCAGCTGTCTTTATTCCATTTCATTACTGATGTTTCTCTGAATTTCTCTATCATCCTTCTTCATAATGATTTATTTTGTTGTAGTTACTAAATACTAAGGGKTTTTTTTCAGTAGCTTTTGTGGAGATAGAGATTTTATCTTTCTGACAATTCTCCAGATTTGTTGTGTTAAATACATGGAATTTAATTTGGAAAAAGGGACTTTTTTTCAACATTGGTATTAGGGACACAGCAATTCATTTATTTGCCTCTTGTACACATCCTTTCATTGTGTTTTATGTCAAGATATGAGTCAGATGTTTCTTGTGACCATTCCATAAAGTGATGCTGTATTTTTTACAGTGTGTTGAACGCCTTAGTTTTAAGGAGGTCTTTTCAATTTTGATATTAATATATATAGGTCCAAGTTGGTAAGTTTTAACTTAACTGAGCAAGACAGGCTGAAGATTCTGGTAGTGAGGATGTGTGAAAAATCCAAGTGTCTTTAGCGTATAGTTTGTGGGTTGGCAGCATTTCCATCTGCCTTGATCTAACATGAATTTTAATTTTRTACAACGAACTGAGTGTAAATGGAGTCATGGTGTGAAATGCTAAGAGTCAGCACTGCTGAAAGCAGCGTATGTTGAAGTGCAGCATCTGTGAATACAAAGCTGCCCTTCTGGGACACTGTGCAAAATGATGTAACTGAATGAAAAAGCTCTGCAGAAATATATTTCACCTGCTGTAACTCTGAGTCTTTGCTGCAATACTTCACAAGGCTTGAGTGTGATGCTTTCCTGACTCTGCAGTGGGATTGTATTGTATGAAAAAAGCTGTTGGCAATAACAGCTGGAGATCCTGAGGCTTTACTTTGCTGTGCGGCACATGTGCTACAAAGAGGCAACACTGAAGAAAGCCTTTAGTGTTTGGGGGGTAAGTTTGCAGAGAAATTGCCTTCTGAAAAATTCAGGTTGCCCTTTGAAAGTGCTTCACTGTTTGTACACTCGCAAAAAGTTCAGATAATCACCTGTTTGTTTCTCACAGCCTTACCTAAATATTCCTGTTCCTGCAGCATCARCATGATATCAGAGTTTTATGGAAAGCTCGGTGGAATATTTTAAACATTTCTATTTTAGTGAATTAATTTCTGTAGCTACTGAAACTCTTTTAGTTCTTGAATTAAAAATCTTATACTGGTAAAACTGTTTCTAGAAATGTAAATGCCTTGTGCTGAGTCTCAAAGTTTTAGGTACTGTGGAATTTACTTATCAAGGAACTAGACTGTAGAGGTTGTTGCTACTGAAATAAAATAAATGCTGTTCTTTGATAAATACGATTATGTTAATCAGAGGTGAAAGCATTGAAGTAAAATTAAAGCACATTAAGGTAAAATTTTTAATACTTCTGCATTACTACTAGATTAGAAATGTTTGATAGTTTGAAAGTAGTAGAATACCAGTCATATCAGCACTGCTGTGATAGGAGCAATGCACTGCTCAGGAGACAATTCAAGTTCTTAGCCACCTTTGCTTGCCATTATTATCATTAATATTCCAAACTAATGAACATTGAACTTAAAACTGTGTTGTCAGTCTGTTCAAACTGTGAATTGCTTCATGATTAAATCGTTTTTCAGACTGCACTCACAGTTATAAGTTGTGTTGAATTTTGGAAGAGCACTAGGTGAGCTCATTCTTCTTACAGCAGATGGCATTTATGAGAAAATACAGGGGGTTTTTTTGGCTGTGGATGCTTATCAGTAACAGTAAAATACAGGTCACACATCAGCCAGGTCATACTATAGGACTGTAAAGTAGCTTAGTTTCTAAAAAAAGATCCCTCTTGGCTGTGTTCAACTAAAACCATCAACAACAGGATTCAAGAGCTTCTTAGATAAATCACTACCAGTTTGGAACGGGACCAGAATGCAATGTTATAATGCCAAGAAGTTGTTTGGGTTTGTTTGTTTTTTTCCCTTTCTCACTGCTAGGATTCCAGCAGGAAAATTTTCTTGACCTTGTGTTTGGGTAGTTCTTGAGGATGGCAAGCAAAGGACCCACAACTTCTGCATCAACAAAGAACTCCAGTACAGGAGGGACCAGTGGCAGCAGTAGCAGTAACGGTGCTGGGGACAACACTAATCAGGACAACACTTTTGAATGTAACATCTGTTTAGACACTGCCAAGGATGCAGTTATCAGCTTGTGTGGGCACCTCTTCTGGTAAGTGCTCCAGCCCCCCACACGTTAGCCAGAACATCATTTATCTAATCCCATAAAAACCTGTGATTGTTGTAATTCTAGAAGAGGGACCATGGTTTTGGTTTAGGAGAAGCTTGGGTTTGCTCCCCAGCTGGGTTTTTTTTTGTTCATGTTCCAGGGACTGGGTTTCCTGCACCTTAAACTCCCTATACTTCTGGATTGTTGTGTAAAAGCAAACAAACAAACAGCCCCACACAGACAGTTCAGTGCTTATTGATACTGCTTGGTTACATGTGTTACTTTATTTGTGCTATCTGGCCTAGCATAGCTATCTTTTTTAGACCTAAATTCCTTTCTAATCTCTGCATACCTAAGCCTGCATCTGAATCTAGGTTCTGGAGGCCAAATTGTAGTTTTCCGTACAAGCTTGCTCTTTTTTCCTTTGAAACCGTAAAAAAAAAAAAAATAGGCAATAAGCTTTTACATGTGGGCTATTTCTCATTTCCCATGGTATTGCACTTGTAATAGAAACTTTTCAGTTCTTKAAACTGACTTGGAAATAATGTGCCRCACAGGTATAATACATGTGCAGCATTTCTGATTTGAGTAACTTGGTTTGAATATACTCTTTCTTCAATGTTTAGAAGTTAAGAATTGACATGGCCAGCTGTGGGGGGCTTGGGGTTTATTTTATGCAGTGGGCTAAATCTTTAATAAAAAGAGGCCTAAAAGCACTTTTCTTTTTTGTGTAAATATACATAACATCTGAAAATCCAGAATTTGTTTTATTCACTGGTTAATGGCATGTTAAGATAAAATTAGATTAAATTATTGCACAAAAGGGTTTGGAAGAATGGAAACTTAAAAATAGCATGTGTGTTGTCGAGACCATTTTGAAAGCAGATGGCTATTTAGCAGTTTTATCTTGTAGCTTGCTTGTTTGTCTTTGACCTTTTTTTAATTTGCCATATTAATTTAATCTGTATAATGGGAATTTCTCTGCCCTGAGCAACTGGGTCTGATCTCAATAGCTGACCCTGCTCTGAGCATCAAGTTGGCCTAGAAGACTACCTGAGGTACCATCCAGCCTGAGTTATTCTATGATTCTGTGAATGTGGCTGATGTTTCAGCTAAATCTTCTAAGATCCTAAAGTCTCATTACTGACATTTTCCTCATTTTCATCTTGGCTCAGGGATATGTTTTCACGGTATCAGAAGAGAAAATTTGTACAATAAACCCTAAGATTGATGCAGCCTCTGTCTGGGCGTCTGGTATGGATGAGGACCCAGGAATAGAAGGGGAGATGCACAGAACCACGTTAGCAATTTAGATTGTGTAACCTGAAAAAACCAGTGGAGATCAGTCTTAGGCTGTGCTTTCAAAAATTACTTTAATGGGAGGCTACAGAACTGGCCCAGCTGGATTCCAGGATTCTGTTGTCACCAAGCTGTGCTGTCCCTGTACACTGTACATTTGTCATATAGAGTTCAGTAATTAATTCTATTTTCCCCTCTTTTTGTGCTCTGTGAACAAATTGTCCTGGGAATGCTCACAGTTGGCCTTGTTTACACCAGGTAAGACAAGTTTCCTTTTACTCTGTCTTTCATCAGCACCTATTGCTCAATAAAGCCCTTGGTTCTCTGGAGTATCCCCCTCTTCAAATGTGCTTTTCTCTCCAGGGCAATCACAATCTGCTCATGCAACTTCATGTGCAACACCTTGCAATCTGCTCTTTGAGCAACAAGAAAACTTAGATTCTGTTTACTTGCCTCCCACTTTTGAGTTTCTTAAACCCTGAGTAATTCCAGTTTTGGTAGAATTACTGTAGGAGCTTGCAGGGGTTTAGTTTGCAGGTTTAGGTGCCAAGTGTACTTCTCTTTCCAAACATAGTGTTTTACATTGTGGTACCATTATAGAAAAGGTAGATGAAAGGAGGGTATCTGCACTAGCCCTTGGCCTATGCAGGACCGCTGGTACTATTTATTTCTTATTTTACTCCAGTGTAGATCTGAATGTGTACACATCAGCAAGTGGATCCTTCCAGAACAACAGCTGAAGTGCCAACTCCACTTTGGGGAGTACTTGGCATTTATTGAAATGTTCTGCTTCACAGCTTTGTGAGAAATTGCTAAAGTCTTTCTGCCTGGCTGCAAATGAGGTTTGCATTATTTTCATGGTATTTTACTAGTTTTCTTGTGATTTCCTTTCTTTTAGTGGCTAGAGACCAGGCCAAACAGACAAGTGTGTCCTGTATGTAAAGCAGGAATCAGTCGAGATAAAGTTATTCCTCTCTATGGAAGAGGTAGCACTGGGCAACAGGACCCCAGGTAAGAAACCTAAATACAACTATTTTTGTTTGAAAATTAAAGATGAAACGTTAGTTTATGGTCTCAAGATTAAACTGTTGAAGTGCTGGATTCACAATTTGAAATACTTCGTCAAAAGACATAGAACTGACACTTCTGCCAAATATTTCTGGCTTTTTCAGGGCCTGGGTTTGCACACATTATTTCTTGTTCAACTGGCAATTCATTTTAATTTGAATTGAGCGTTAATTATCAATTACAAGTGGCAGATTGCAATGATTGTTATCTGACTGGAGAAGCTTATATAAAATGTTCATATCCTCAGTTTTTAGCCTTTGCAATGGGTATCTGTTATTCAAAAGTGCAGCATTAATTTGGTGATGTGCTGCTGAAGGTCCAGAGCTGCATGGTTGGCTTGCTCACACACTGCTCCAGCTCTGCTGGATGGCCCCAGGAGACTGTGTTTTATGGTTGTTCTGCCCTATTAGCCAGGCTACTGGAGATGCTGTTATCACATGTCCTTGCAGTTGAGCTAATTTCACAACTTCCTGCAGAGAGAAAACTCCACCACGACCCCAAGGACAGAGACCTGAACCAGAGAACAGAGGGGTAAGTGAAGAAACAAGCTCGAGCTGATAAGTGGTTTTTATTGACAGTGGTATTTATTCACCCTGGAAGACATAATGTGCGTGAGAGATCCTGCATGAGGATCTTGCAGCTTACACGTCTTGCTCATGAATCATTGATAGCTGTGGTGTGGCAGAGAACTCCATTCCTATGGTACTCTTTAGCATCCCAAAGAACAGGCCAACTTGGATCGTGCTTCCTGAACACAGCCCAGTGTGGTATCACTGAAAATGCTCTTCATACTTGATTGTTCTCCATGTCTAAATAGAAGGAACACTTCACTTTGAAAATTCTTTGTGGAGGTGTATGTCCATCAAAATATACCTGTCATGAAAATACATAATCCATGTATGAACTTAGATTTTTGGCACTGACACCTGCTTCTCTAATTTCTATGGGATGTTCCTGTACCATGGCACTACAAGCAAGGGAAAATAGATACCTGTCGGATACATGTTAATTTGAAGAGGGATCTGTGGTTTTGTTGAGGAGATTACGTAGGGTGAATGTAAACAGCAGCTGGCACAGATGGAGCAGGCGTGGGAGTAGGCAGTAGGACAGACCACAGTGTTCTTCAGCATGATGGCAGCGAGCGTGACCTGATGAAACAATGGCACATTTCCATGTAACTCAGCCTGGTTCCTTGGAGAGGATTTGTCTCCCTCATTCTTCAAGCAAACAACTCTGCTGGGTGTGATTAAGGTGCATATCTGTATTGAATATATTGGGAGCTCAGCTGTTGTCTTTCACTAGGGAGTTGCTGCCTTATTAAATCAGCTCCTGCACCTTGTTTGAACCTCTCAGCTGGTGCTGCTGTAAGTCAGGAATGTGGTACAAAGGCAGGGCAGTAGTGATGCTGCTCCCCTGTTCACTACAGGCTCTGTATCTTCCACACAGAGAGCTTTGCTGTCCCTCAGAGTTAGTGGCAAAATGCTTGAGAAGAGTCATGGTCAAAAGATCAACTCCTCAAATCAAGGCTCAACTGAGAAATGTTTGGGTTTTATTACATGAGTCAAATCATCTTTGTCCTCCCACTGTTGGGAGGTGATAAACCAGAGGGTCTTTCAGAATTGGTATCACTGTTTTAATTCTGAGATGAGAGGACAGATTGCTGGATTACACAACTGTGGACTCTTCAGTTTTTAGACATGACACAACCCCCTAGATTCACACACGGTTGGTTCTCAAACAGTACACTGCTTCTGCACAGCAGGATTCATCTCGATTCAGAAGACTTACCTTTTGACTTGATGTGGCATTTTAGTCTGTATCCCATGGGGTCAGTGTTATTGCATTGTAACTCTTGCTTTTTTCCTCCTTTCCTTAAATCTTCCATTCCTGCCCCAGGTGACTTGGCCACCTTAATTTGAGTCCCCCTGCTAATTTTCTTCTTTCTACTATTCCTTAAAATGCTCTCTATGCATCCCACTGACAATTTATCACTTCAGTGAGTGTTTAAATTATGCACATGTATTACAAAAATCAATTTATATTTTTTTWAAATACCTGTCTTATATGGCTAATAGCTATACAACAATACATTGTTAAGACATTCTAAATAGAATTGGTAAGGTTGATTTTGATATATTGGCAGATATCTGCTACTTTAAGTTGAGAAAGGTTACAGAAACACTTTTTTTAATTTGTGGCCCTCAAGCAAGAACTTCAGTTCCTAGGTTTCATTTTCTCAAACTTTTCAATTGCTTGGCAAGTTTGTTATTGTGGAAAACATTTTAAAACCAGGAGAACAAAGGGAGTATTTACAAGGTGTGTCAGACTGAAAGTTGCCGGACAGCCTGGCCCTCCTGCAGCCATGGGAAAGCCAGTGAGAGAGAATGTCTGCACTTCCACAAAATACTCTGAAATAGGCTTTAAATGATTGGTACCTTTTTTGTCTTCTCTTCTTTGTTCTCTGCAGGGATTCCAGGGTTTTGGGTTTGGTGATGGTGGCTTCCAGATGTCATTTGGAATTGGGGCATTTCCGTTTGGTATATTTGCAACAGCCTTCAACATAAATGACGGGCGACCTCCTCCAGGTACCACAGATCCTTCTCCAAGGGTCCTATCACAAACAGATATTTCACAAACTCCCTTGTAACTCTTAGACAAATAACCTGCTAAATGACAAAATATTCTGAACAGTAAGCAATGCTGTCAATAGAAACACAAAATGAGGGCAAACACTCATTTTGTAGTGGACATGGTGTGTGGCTGACACGTTTTGTACACAAAACTTATGCAAGAAGCAGTTTTGTCACTTCCATATAGTTTGCTGAAGGCCCTCCAGGGAGAACAGTGGCACTGGAGAGAAACAGTGGCACTGGAGGCTTCTTGCCTTTAATTCAGATGTCTCCTCTGGTACACCAGCAGACTCCCTCTGAAAAATAAGACAAATTGGACTAGAGTTTCTAATAATAATAAAAAGGAGTCACTAGGGGTTTATGACGGAGACCCAGATTTTAAAAACAGCAGGAAGGGACCATTTCCTGAAAGATGAGAAGGAAAAATTTAAACTGGTGCTTTAAACCACAAAATAATGAATGCAAAGACTGTTCATTTTTCAGAAATTTATGTCTGAGGCAGTCATCTGTATTCCACAGCCAGTAACTTTCCAGTGAAATTACTTCACTGTTTTTAATTAACAAAAAACAGTTGGGTTACTCCAAGTGGTGACCTTGCTCTCTAAAAATTAAGTGATCCCTAGAGAACCCCCTCCCTATCTTCACTGTAGACAAACTGAATCTCTCTGTTTTGAACAAGAAAACCTAATGCCCAGGGTTTTCTGGACTTATTCTGTGAAAAGTTGTGGCTGGCAAATCTCCCACCACATCATATGGCACAGGAATTATAAGGAACAAACTCATTCTTCATGTCACATGTGTTGCCACAGTCCTGTGCTGTTCTGGGGTCAAATTACCTTTCCTATTAACTATAGTTCAGTGTCCCCTGAAAATCTGGTGGGGGGTGGGACTGAACTAAGGAGTCCTGCTTCAGGGACCTGATGCTTGTCTTCCTTCTGATCTTCTTGTGCAACCGGCCAGGCTGAGGGTGGGAAATAGCAACTTTCTCATCAAGAAGATTCTTTGCATATCTATGAATTCATGAATGTACTATGTTCAGAATATACACGATCCCAGAGAAGAGGAAGGAGCTGAACTGTTGTGTTTTTTTTTTTACTTCCTGTTTTCCAGCTGTTCCAGGGACTCCTCAATATGTGGATGAGCAGTTCCTTTCCCGCCTCTTCCTGTTTGTGGCACTGGTGATAATGTTCTGGCTGTTGATTGCATAAGTCTTTTCCATTATTCTATATATTCATGACCAACAAGGCCACTGAAACAGTTACAAACTGCATCCCCATCCCATTTTAAACCTCTTGGTGTCTGGTTCCATAGCTAACTATGGGCTTCAGGAATTGGTGGTACCACAGCACAATGAGGAATCTCACATTTTTCACCAGAGTTGGAAATTAAAACATTGGTTAAAAAGTGTATTTCAGCTCAAATATGTTGTACAACGGGTTCCTGCCACAAACCATGGGCTTAGCATTGAGCTGCACTCCAAAAGGGAGTGCTGCTTTGAAATCCTGTGCCAATCAGTGACACCAGATCTGTGGGACAGAGAGTTATCCCAAGGTAGACCAGGCAGGTAAGAAAACTTCTCCGGTGTGACCAGTATCTCCTGCTTTGCAACCACGATGGATCTGCCAGAGCTGCAGATGTTATTTAATGTCTCCATCGACATCCGACCTTCTCCAGGAAATCATCTGCAGCACTGCTGAGACTCTCTGGGGCACAGCACGTGATGCAAACGGAACCAGGTCTGGAGGCTGGTTTCTTTTCCTGCTGTTATTTCCTGGTGTGATGGAAAACCCTTCCTGATGGTTCTGGTGGCTGTTAGAAGAAGGGATTCAAATTTATGCTGCAATTTTTTAAAGCCTGAATGTGCTGGAGCCAGACGCTGGAAGATTCTCTGGCTGTGGAGCCAGGTGAGGCTGCCGGACCCAGCCCAGTTCCTCACTCACAAACAGTGTTGTCTTCCCAGGCTCTGCGCAGCGCCTGTGGCTGCACTCGTGGATAATCCCCTCCCAACCTCGTCACTGTAGCGACATTTATCCTTCCCGAGGCTTTGAGACTTTCTACACAAGGTCATGTACTCCAAATAAAATCCTATTACAGATCTGAGATCAGCTTGTTTGGGGAGAGGAACAAAAGGCATCTTTATGTGAGTTTTGAGCTTAAACTTGTCATACTGTAAAGTTACACAGGAGGAAAGATGAGATCCTGCCTTTGCCAGCACATGCACAGTAGGGAACATGTGGAAGACCTTCTCTCTGCAGGTGCACACAGACTTTCTCCGTGCCACAGCAGAATGGCTACAGCGCACGAGTCTCTGCAGTATCTACCAAAGATTTTAATTTGAAGTGCTGGAGGAGACCACAACCATTAATGTGCTGAGGGGATATTTCAGAAGGTGAGCACTCTGTAGCCACTTTGGAATCCTGTTGGGTATTCAGCTTTAAAGAGTACTCCTGATGTATTTGTGTAGATTCCTTCGAAACAGATACGAGAGATTCGCTAGCGAGATGAACAGTTCACATTTTTCTGACTAGGCAACTCCATTTTTTTTTTTCTCTTACTGTTTTTAGATTATTTTGATTCAGGTCGCTGATAGTCATAATGATTTCCTGCAAGATGAATATTGTGACTTCCTGGCAGTAGTCAGAAAACTGACAAACAAATCAATTAATAGAAACTTTGTTTCAATAGCTTGGAGTTTTCTAGTGTATGGAAGAGGTTCCTGGGCAGGACACCTTAATTAATTGTTGTAGAAGTTTATTTATGTAATTATAAACTGTTCACTTTTAGTGTCGAGACAGAGGATGACTGAAGTTTAACTTGCCTACSTCCAAAATTCCATATGGCAAGTAGAATGTTGCAAAGCTTCTGCAGTGTTTTGCCACATCAAATTTATACCTGACTCGATGATAATCTGACAGAATATATTGCTCAACTATTTATAGCTGAGGTGGTGCTTCAGCTTTTGTTGTGTGACTCTCCTGGGAAGCCGAACTTCAGCGCAGGGTTCTCCTCAAGCGCGTAACTCAGTAACTGGGGCCCTTCAGAGGAGAAAAGCTGTTTGTTTGGTTGTCCTACAATGTCGCAGCTTTGGGTTCATCTCCTGCGCAGCCAGCACCACCTGCTGATGGGAAGGGAAGGTTCATGTGGTGGTAAGGGATGGATTCCTTCTCCTTTTTGTATGGAGAAACTCGATGCTGAGAGCAGCGGTTATGCAGGGAGGAGCAAGGTATCCCTTTGAAGCCTTTAACCCACAAAGAGGATACAGAAGTGACTGCAATAGATTCAAGAGGTATTGAAACATATTTAAGTAAATATATTTTAAAATACAGAATTTTAATGAATTGGGGGTGTTCCATCTATGAGTGAGAGAGAGAATGGATTTAGAGAAGGCTGCAGAAACATGACTGAGAGCTCTTATTTTCCGGCAGTTCAAGGATGAAATAGTCTAAAAGTGTTAACGCTTGGTTCCCCTTTTCCCTGGTGTGCTTTTGTATGTACCTCTGTCCCGCACCCCGACCGCACACGGCCCGGACGGTTCGGTTAGTGCGTTACCGTTCCTCCTCACTAATTTTCACTGTTGTGAAAGTGATTTAGAATTAAAAAATGGTTTTACATTGGCCGGAGTGCGCCGCCGTTCCTTTGGGCTGCCTCGGGGCCGGGAGCAGCGGGGCCCACCTGGGGCCGCGGCCGCCATGGCACGTGCGGGGCGGGGCTGCGGGCGGGGCCGCGCTGCCATTGGCCCCCGGCGCGGAAGGGGCGGGACGGCCGGTGCGGGGCGGCGCGGGGATTGGCGGGGCGGGAAGGGGGCAATGCGGATTGGTCCGGGGCGGGGGGCGGGGGGCGGGGCGCGGCTCTGCGATGCCGCGGGGAGGCGGGCCCAGGTGCGGCGGGACCCGCTGGCGTCGGGCGGGCGCGGGCGGCGGGCGCGGGATGGAGGCGCTGCCAGGTGAGCTCGGGCCGGGCCGGGCCGGGCGCGCCTCCGCGGGAGGGGCCGCCCTCCGCCGTCGCGGAGGGGCGGGGGCGCGTACACGAGGCCGTGGCTCCCTTCAGACGCGCCGCCGTTATGCGGCCGCCGGTGTCGCGAGGCGACCCCTGTGGGGCCGCTGCCTCCTGAGCCCGCGCCCCGGCTGGACGTAAGCTAGTGGCTGGGGAGCGGTCTGGAGTCGGCCCGCGGCTCCTTTCAGGGGGTGGCACCGCCGGTTCGCGGCCACACGCGCGGCCCGGGGGGTTCCCGGGGGGTCCCCGCGGCCCCGGTGCAACGAGATCCGCGGGAAGGCGATGGGAGATGCGGCGCGTCCCGCCCCAAGGCGGCCGCAGCGGGCACGGGGTCCTGCAGCGCAGGTGCCCGCGCGGCCCACCGGTCGCACTCACCCCGTCCCCGTTGTCCTGCTCGAGGTCCCGCGGTGCCCCCGAGGCTCAGCCAGTGCCCGCTGGGGCTGCTGCGGCTGCTTCTCTCTGGCCGCCTCTGACACATTCCTCCCGTCCTGGGGGACTCAACAGACCTGTTACATGGATTATGTCCGTTTGCTTTTCCTTCGCACTGTTTCCTGCTCTGTTTTGTTCATTTCCGTCGTTTCTCCTGGATACTGAAGCAATTTCTGTTGGATTTAGGATTGTTCGTTTCCGTTCGTGAGCTAATCAGCCTTCCTGGATACACTTAAACAGATGTAGCACCACAGCCGAGAGTAGGTGACTGCTTCGTGGAGTTCGGAAGCTGATGGGTCAAGTTCTGTCTGATGGTTGTGAAAGAATACCTGTTGCTTTTAGTCAGATGTGGTGTAGTCATTAGTCTTTAAATGTCTTTCTTTAATAGGATCCACAAACTGTTTTGACATGTGCATCTTGTGCTGGTRGAACTGAACGGGAGGGGATGGAGCTGCAGAATGGTTTGCAGGTGTTTTTGGCCTGCAGCAATTCCAGAAGTTCAGCTGAGTTCCAGGGCTTGCTCTGCTTGGAGAGGAGTAATTGACTGCCTGTGCGTGGAGACACAGGCACATGTGGCTTTGCCTTTTATTCCCAAGCCCGTTTGGTGCACTAAAAAGCAATTTGCTTTATGGTAGGACATAGGTATTGTCAGGTTTTTCCAAGTTTCTCCTAACCCTTAYTTTGCTGTGTAGGTCTGAGCTCAGGTGGAGTTCTTGGTGTTCTGGATTAGCAGGAGGGCACAGAGGCAGTGCGAAGCTGATGCCCACTTGAGAACTGAAGTAGCAACTTACACCACATGTCACGTTTGAAGGAACCCTTCAAGCCCTACAGTCTGCATGGAGACCTTTCTGGGTGCTGCCAGTCTGATGGTGACAGTGGTGCTTGTGGTTGAGCAACAAGTGGTTTTTTTCCCTGAAACAGCTATTCATGTAAAAAGCACAAGATCTTCACCTTGGTTAATTTTAAACGTTGTCGTTGACCTACACAGTTGGGTAAAGTGCATGGAAGGCTGATGGCTTCTGTTTTGTGTAGGTTCAAGGAACTTAATTGTGGTATCAACTTGCCTGAGCAACTACCAAGTTGTAACATTCTTTGGAAAATGGAAGTCCCGTGGTTTGTGGTTTTCCCTCTCTAAATGCACCTCTTTCCTTATGCAACTTTACTGCAAGCAAACTGTTGGTAGCAGGAAGAAACAGGTTTGAGATCTGCTCAGCTCTGTGACACATTCCTTGTGCCATCCTGTGCTGAACTAAGATTCTTGACTCTTTAATATGCCCGCACTGCCGTTGGGATTTTGGATAGCATTTATGTGTGTGCCAAATGCTCTTTGTGCACAAGCTTTCATTCTGTTTCCCTAGCTCACTTGCATCTAAGTAACCAGCTCTCTCTGGGGCTTTCTGGCGGTTCTAGCAGAAACTATTAYAGCTCTATTATAACTATTATAAGTATTTTCTGAAAGGGCAATAGGCCAGTAGCATTACTCCCTCTTTCTAAGTCTGACAGTAGTCTGGTGTTGGCTGTACAGTCTCTACGGGAATATTCATTCAAGAGTGTCATTCCTTCCTGGTAGTCAAGTTGTTCTCTACTGAATAAAGTTTGCCTTTCCTTTCTTTCAGTTCTGGGAAATCCAGTTAATTATACAAATGAGAGCAAACGTTACGTGCTGAGTCAGTAGCATGGGGGAAGCAGTAGTGTGGCTTCCTGGACTAGCGTGGTTCTCTGTAGGAATTGTTGTACTAGATCAGTGTTGCCTTCCTTAAATCTCTGCTCTGGCAGAGCTGTAACTGAACTGTTTTATGTGAAAAGTCATACTGCTTTCTTCTACAGATTGTGAAGGAGCAGATGTCATGTCTGGAGCGGGGAAAAAAAAAAAAGATGTCAGAGTTTGATTTGGGAGCTCCCACTCTGGGGTTACAGACTGCCTGTGGCTTTCTATGTGGGAAGGCTTTCCTGTCAGTTACTTAATTTAAAGTTGTTCTTTATGAAGAATATAACAATCCTTGTTTTCTCTGGTGTCAACTGGTTGCTGTTTGTCACCTTATTCCTGCATCCAGGTGAAGAAGTTTGGAGATGTCTGGGATGCGGGGACAGCATTGCTGCTGGGCAGCACCTCTACAAGACTGTCAATGAAGCTTGGCACATTTCCTGTTTCCGGTAGGTAAAGCTTTAGCCTGTTAAACCCTCCTTGTGTTGTTCCACTGTTTGGGACCTGGTGGTGAAGTACCAACATGAACTGCGAATTCCTGCAGTGATCTCTGTGCCTGACCTGTTCCGAGCTCTGGTTAGTGGACATACCTCAGAGAGGACATCCAGTCCCAACAGCAGCCTGACACTGCCTGGCAGAGTGTGGCAGTGCTGACGCAAACGAGATACAGATAAAGTGCAAATAAAAGTTCTGATTTACTGGTGGTGGCAGAAGCCATGGGTTGCATATTTGTCTTCTGCTGCATTCCAAAGTAGTGCCCAGGCAATTTGCACAGCCTGTTGCTTTTTCCATATGTGGTAGGTGCAGGGGTGTTATCAGGGTGCTGATAGAGAGGAGGAAAGGGAGAGAGAACTTGCCTTTTGCTTTCTTCTCCTTTTCAGACTCTTAAAACAGACAAACTTATGAAATCTGTTGGATAATGTTGCTGTCGGCAGGGACAAAAAGGGATGTCTGCCATGGTTTTTCCTGGTGGTTGGAGTATTGCTTCTTGTTGGTGTTCCATGAATGCTCAGTTTTCATGCTCCAGAATCACGGTTCTGAAGGGGCCTATATTTTTGAGAGGGATTGAGTACCTGTAGCTTCTACTGGCTTCTGTGTTGGCTTGAATATGGAGAGGCTAATGTTTTGGATACTGTCAAAGAAAATGGGGGAAAAGGAAGCCAAAGTGTGGCTTTGGAGGAATGTCTTCTGTGCCAAAATAAGCGTCTATTGTCCTCATTTAAAGAACAAAAAAAACCCCAACAAAATACCTCAACTTTGTTGAAGTGAGGATTGTGGTTATTGGTATATTTAAAAAAAAGAAAGCATCTCATGCTGCCAAAGCAATGCAGGCTTAGTTGACTTGGAAAATGCTGTTACAATGACACATTAATAATCACAATTACAATACACTATCATGACAAATCCCACTACTTCGAGTTTCTATTGGTTTTACTGTTCATGTTTAGCTATACTGAAGCAGCTTGTCTTAATCCTGGTTTTCTCTTCTCCCTGAAGAACTAGTATCCTGTTGTGGAGCTTCCCTAAATTGTGCCAGTAGGCAAAGCTAAAGCTGTGTGTGCTGGAAAGTCTGTCTTTCTTGCCATTAAATGTATTTCTCTTGTGGGTCTTGATTTGCAGTTGTCTTGGTGCTGAGGTGCAGAACAGCTGAGCTGGAGACAAATCCTTTCCTTGGGGCAATTTACAGAGAATTTGGTATTGTAGGTTATATTGTATAACGGAAGTTTGGTTGTTGGTTCTGGGTTGGTTTGTTTTCTGCAAGTAAAGACACCAACTTTTCTCCTGAGCTGTGCCATAACTTTTTGCATTTGCCGATGCACTTCTTGTGCTCTGTGCTTTTGGCAAGCTCAAGCACCCAGCGAGGCTGCCGTGCTCCATGAACAGTTGGAACCTGCAGTAAAGGAAGCTGCCCTTCCCTTTTTCCTAGTTCCAGGGTAGGACTGTACATGAAAACAAGTTTCCAGTTCGCACTGTGTTCCTCCTTTTCTTCTGTTGTCCCTAAACCATGCTGAGCAGCAGTCTTGTGCTTGATATCCCAAAGCCAAACTTTAAAAAGTCTCTAAGGGTAGGAGGCTTTGGCAGCTGGTAGCTRTGAGTTCCGGCAGCTCTTGTGGAGTGTTTTTTACAGTCTTCCTGTGGATTAGCTGACTCCCTGGCCTGGCACATATTTTCTCTAATGCTGATTGGCACTGCTCCAGGCTCGTTAGCTCTGTTTATTCTTGGTCAGGCTTGGCGCTGGCAGGAGCTGACGTACATGAGCGTCTCTGAGGATTTAAGTTTTTGTCACTTCCCTCCTTCCTCAAGCTGCATGTACAGGAGCTTTGTCTGTGAAACCTGCGTTTTCTCTGCTGTGGCTTGAGGGAAGAGCAAATCCCTGTTCTTGTATCTTGGATATTTTAAACTGTTCTTTGGCCAGCTGGTCCTTAGGCTTGAATCCGATGGGTTGGATCTGGCTGAGGAAGTTTCTTGGATGTTTCTGTCACAGTGTCTGTTGTGAATTAACTCTGAATGTACTTTTGTGCCTCTTGAGTTCTGTTGAGACAGCACACGCTTTCAAAGGTCACTGCTTTTCACAGTTTGGATTTGGAAATTGCATTGCACAGAACCTCAAACATTACACCAAGAAAGGGAAAGATAGAAGTGACAAGGTGCATTTTTCAGAGGTCTGGATCACTTTTATCTCAGGGGATTATTGGAAGAGCTTTTTTTGACCAAGAACTTGCTGGTTTTATTGTTTTCAGGTCAACTTTTTTCCATATTGCACAATAGAAGGTAGTGCCTTGAATTATACCTTTGAATAAAGTGTTATTACCAGTGTTTATTTTTGGTGTTTTGTGTTGGTTTTGTTTTCTCAGAGTTACTGACAAATTAAATTAAAGACAATTCCCACTTTCTGTAAGGATATTGCATATTTGGATTGGAGTAGGATGGAATGAGAAGACCCAGACATAGCTGCATGGCTTTATCTTAAGGACATGTTATTTGTTAAAAATCCAGTTTTGATTATTTGGAAACTACGAATTCAGATCAAGCCTGTGGACTGCATCCAGGTGGAAAATGCATACATATGAAGAAAATCATTGGAAATGGTGGTAGGAATTCCTACTGTAGCAGGGTGCTTCAGCACTTATTAGGAAGGATGACAGCTGAGGCTCAGTTCCTTCCTAACCATGAAATAACAGAGCATGTCTATTACTGTGGTCTATAAAATAAACCTAATTTAATTAGCCAAGCAACACTGGCTTGCTGCAGAAATGTCAACCAAAAGCCAAACCCAGAAAAAACATTCACAGTATATCTTCAAAAGTAGCAGAAGGTGATAGATTACTGGTGATTTTACAGTTACAGATTTACAAAATAYACCATTTAGTTTATGCCCAAACCARTTAATTAAAATCTGAAGAATCATCAGGAGTTTGAAGAGCACTGGATTAGCTATCCATGGATCAAGGGGGTGCCCTAAGGTCCAGGCTACTGAACAGAAAGAGAACCCCTGCTAATTTGCCAGCTCTAGTGATTTGACTGTCTTGCAAAGATGTGATTTTTCTATACTGAATGCCATATTTTGGGTTCTACGTAAGTATTTTTTTGCTCAGCAAAACTTAGTAAATCACTTTGATTCTTTTTATATTTGGGAGCAGGGGAAAGCAAGCCAGACAAACTTGTATTAAGACTATATATAATTAAACCTGGTCAGGGACTGCAGGATGAACTAGATGATTTCTGAGGGTATTTTTCTAAATCTGTTTTCTGTTTTTAGTGTATCTACTATCAACTTACATTTGAAGCAAGTAATTTTTGTGGCTTAGGAATGATCAAGAAATTGGTCACTTATCAATCTCCCAGACTGTCTACTAGCACTTTGTTATCCTCAGGGTTAGAACCTTCTGTCTACTATCTTGAGAAATCCCATGTTGCAATATAAATCCATTTCTTCTAGCCATATTCATGGAAAACAAGCTTTTTCCCTGCTTCTGTTATCCACATAAGCTTTTCCTGTCAGAAAGCAGATTGTATCTCCCATCAGTCCCTCTTAGATGTCAGAAGCCCTGGACTTTTTCTCCAGTAGCTTTTTCTTCAGACTATTTTCTAGACTTTAGATCACTTCTCTTGGTTCAAACTCTTTGCTTCGTTTTCCAAAAGCAGCTCCCTCCCCAAAAGACAAATGGATGTACAGGGGCAGGATTTCAAGCACAAATGAAGATGTAAGCAGAGGGATGTATTAGGAGGAATTTAAATTGTGGGGATGTTTAAGTCTTTCTTTAGCTTTTCAGCTCTGAGCACAAAACAGGTTTTTATACACAGCATCTGAATTCGAGAGCAGGGGAAAGATCAGTGATAACAAAAGGCAGCTGAATTAAGGTAAGAGCGGGAAGACAAGAATCTCCTCTTCCCTGTCTTCTCCGGTTTCTGGCAGTTACAGAAAGTTAATGATAGGGGCTTCAGAGGTGAGAACTCTTCACTAATCCTGCAGACTCCTGGGAATGTYGCCTTGGTGGTGTCTTCTTCAGCATTGAAATTCAGCAGCTCACTATCAGATTCACGGAGAAATAGTTGCCTGTCGGCACACAGATCACTATTGACTGTTCGAGAGTTTACAAATTCAAAGAAACAATGAAGCACTTTGCAGGTGGCCACATTCCACAGGGGAATCTATCAGCTACAGGACATCAATGACCGCCCTTTACATTTAAGGAGGAATGGGGCATTCCAATCCAAACTTTCTTTTTGTTGACTTGGCAGCTTGTCCTTTAGGGCACTGTTATCGAGCATTATTGTATCAAGGTAATTAGAATTACTCACACAGCCCAGAATGCGGTAGGCTTTCACAGGAGTGAGACGGGATCCTTCCCTGAGGAGTTTACAGTCTTCACAGACCAAAGCAGCACGTTAAGGAGGAGTGATGATGCAGTGGTGTGTCAGTCTTACTGCCGTATGTGCTGCATTTACAGAGCAGAAGTCACTGCCTTCCAAACCGTATATAACCTATGAAGTTTMTGTAGGTTGAATTGCTTTGGTTTGCTACTCTCACACGCACATTCAGGAGGGCTGCAGCCATCAGGAGAGTGTGATGGGGATAAAAATTCTCCATCCTAATGTGCGTAGTRATGCGAGGTACCGAGAAGCAGCACGGTGTTGTTCTGAAGTTGTGCTACTGCTTAGAAGTAAGATGCAGTTGATGGAGCTGAGCTTCACTGTTCTTTTTAGTTTACTCGGGATCCGTGTGCAAGAGCTCTCGGAGGTACGTGCGGATCCAAACGGTGTTGGTTTCAAGAGCTGACTCTGTCTTTCAACAGCAGCAAAGCACGTGTTACATGTTAAGTGCCTTGGAAATACCATGAGGTGTTGGGATTGTACTGAAGTATTTGGAATGCCTCCAGACTGCACCCATGCTGAAAGACAGGCTTGCTGCAAACTCTTCAGGCATTCAAGCAGATTCCTCTTCCCCCAGTCCCACACATATCGAACTGCCTGTCTGTGCCAGGATAAATTTGTGTATCTTAGGGCTGGTGGATGTGCTGAGCAATACATCTGTCTGCAGATATGCTACTGAGCAGCACGAGATGTGTGGCAAAGAGGGTGTTGAGAGGCTGCCCAACCTCAACTGGGTCAAGGTATTAATCGCTGGAATATCACAATAGCTGTGTCATGCACTTCTGTGGGGATAAATCTGTAATGGATGAGACTCAATTGGTGATAAATATCATGTAAGTAGTTGTCGAGCTTTTTCATGTGTTCCTTTTTATTTGTTCGTTATAGCCTTTCTGGCAAAAGTTACTGCCCAATTCTAAACCATAATGAGGAAAACAGCTCCCCCCGTGATGGCTACCTGTTTGTAGTGGAAGTGATGTCAGCATTTGCAAGAGGGAAGATGCTGATGTCTGACTTCATTTAGTGAAAAAGAAATTTGCTCTGGTGCTTTTTGGCCCCCAGAGATGGTGTCAGTAAAATTACATAGAAAAGGTCCCCCCCCACACACACCTGTTTATCAGCATTTTTGAAGTACAGTCATTCTGGCATGAATTCAGATCTAGAATGTATGAACACATTAACACCTTTTCCAGAGCCCTTTTATCAGAGACATTGTTCTCAAATAGGTCATAGAGACAACAGAAAAAGCAAGAAGTAACAAGAGATTTTTGTGTAGCCAAAAGTAACTTACTGGCTGCTGCTGCTGCTGGGTCTTGCTGCAAAAGTAAAATCATTTTGATAAGATGTTTCCTGTTTAAATAGACATTTGACTATGTGTCCTTTGGCTTTAAGGAAGTCTTAAACAAAATCCTTTCCTAGTTGCTTAGCTGTCTGGGTGGGTTTTATTACTTTGAAGTTAGGCTTTATCTGCTGGCTTCATTCACAGACTAGCTGGCTGCTTATCACATCTGTGGATCAAATCTTCAAAGGTTTTGTCTGAAGAGTTGGGATTTATGAGGTCACGTGGAATCCCCCTCGGAGGGTGTTCAGGCCGTGGCAGCAGAATTGTGGGGAAAGGCTTTTGTGTGTAGGTGATATTGGCAGGAGGGGCTCAGGACGTGTGTGTGTGGTGGGGAGGTGCTGATAGCCAGGGAAGCGCTGGATTGGGAGCGCTGGCCCCTTTTCAGCACGCAACATATAGAGAATGTGGGAGACCAGAGCACATTCCTAGACACAGACTCACCGTGTTGCTGCTTCCAGTAGAGCTGTGTGAAATGTCAGAAGGAATTAGACCCGTGCTGAAACTGACAAGCACATCGGGCTCTGCAGCACTAGGCTTCACTGCGCTTTTACAGCCAGGCTTACGAACTGCACTCAATAGGGAAAATTGAGATTCCCCACCCCCCCCTTCAGAAAGGTGGCTGCTTATTAAACGTTAAATAAAAAAAAAAAAATTAAAAATTAGTTTAAAAAAACCAAAAAGCTGCGTGGCTTTGTGCTTACTTCAACAGCGAGCAGCAGCTGTCAAATCTGCAGCCAAGACTGCCTTGTTCCAGCCCCCAGCGTCCCTGGAACAGTGTGCCAGCTGAGACGAGCATCTCCAGGAAAAGCACATTTGAGTGCTCTTGCCTCTGGAACAGAGCATGGTTTTCAGGCTGTGTTCAGGCATGCCAAGCTTTGCTGACTGTACAAAAATGGGCGGGCTTGGTGCAGCAGCATATGTTTGTTGCATTTTTGAGTGTCTTGCGAGCAGCTTTAGCTGATTAGGTCACTAGAGATCCTGCTTGGCTTCAGACAAGCACAATGATACAACTGCATGTGCTGCGAGCAGGAGAGAGTACTCTGTGCTGATTTATACCTCTCAGCTTCCATTCAGGAGATGATGATTAGGTTAAAGGATTGTAATGTTCTCTTAAAACAGTATTGGAAAGAAAACAATTTTTCCGTGGATGAAGCACACTGCGAGTTACTTCCTGTGCCAGGGTGAATGGATTGTAGGTGCTGTGAAGGCAGTATAACCCCACTCACTGTGAGGGGTTTAGGAATGTATATAGTTAATTTGACGTATTTGGAGATGTGGCTCGTCGTCTTCCTTGACTTCTGCATTAGAACGTGCCGCTGCTGCAGGGAAAAGTTTCACGTGTATGTGCTTGTATTCTTTGGCCAAAGCTGCTCTCTTTCAGCACTAAATACGCAGTCCCTCTTTGGGTCGGAGCTCCAACCCCTGTGAAGGAGCAGAGCCTGTTGAGGCTCTGGAGCCGCCGCTGTCCGCCTGCCATGGCTCCTCCTCCCCTCCCACCCTTGGGTGGAACCAGAGAAGGGAAAACTTGCCAATAGTTAGCAGGCAGCAGAGCTCGCAGAACYACTGCAGCAGCATGTCCAACTAGCCCGGTTAGCTGTGATTCTGTCCTTCCCGAGGTGCTGCTGCTGCTGAGTGCAGGAGAAGATGGTTATAGCCATGGGAGCCAGGAAAAGTCTGAAAAGGARTGAACAGCCGAGAGACCTGGCATTCCTTGGGCAGCTTCAAAGGGAGGTGAAGTATCTGAATCAGTGCAAGAGTAAATGAGCACTGGCTGCTGCCATGTTGGCAGAACAGAGCTGTTCAGAGGCAGTTGGACAAGTTTGTGGCTGATCCGGTTTATCCAGTGTCGAAGATGGGAAGTTACTTGTCTGCCCCAGCTTACTTCGCTCCCAAGGATCCCTTTCGGTAAGTCTTGCACAGGATTAGCAGTGGGCCTCCAAAGTGTGGTTTTCCTCCCTGCAATGCCTTCCTAAGCCGTCAGTGTGTGAGGCTAGAAGAATGAGATCCAGTGCTCGTGTGCTGGGAACAGCCGGCCTCAAACTGGGATCCTGTATTGCTTTGAGGAGGCAGCAGGGAAGATTCTTATTGCCAATCTCTTCCCAGCTTCCCYGTTTGAGGGAACAGCTCCAGTGTGTGCATAGCCCAGGCAGGCTCTCTTGCAGAGAGCATTAGATGTGCCACTGTACCCTGTGCCCCTGCGCTTTGCTTACCAGCAGAGGAATGAGATTACTGTGGCTGCCGCTGCTTCTCTTCCAAAGCTCCTTGTGCCTGGGTGAGGTGAGGTGCTGCTGTGGGAGTTCAGGAAGGTGATGTAATCTGCAGCAAGGCAGTGCATAATCCTGTTTGAGAAAAGAAATCAAGTACTTTGCAGGTAACTAGGGATGAGCAGCACACCTCCCTTATGTGGAAAGGATTATTCTGTGATATTTTGGTTTATTCAACTTTTATTCATTTTTGGTCCAATTGAACAAACGAGACTCGAGAGAGGCAATAGTTCCAGAATAACACTTTGATTGCATTGCATCTCCACAGTGAGAAAAGTTAGTGGGACTGAACACAGCCAGGCTGGTGACTGACACTGATGTGCTGATTAGGTGGATGGATGGGGAAAGGCAAAGCTTGCACTTTCATTGTCTCTCTCCTATCCGATCTGCTTGGATTTGCTTGTTATTGATCCTGTTCTGCAAACAATTTTGTACTGATTTGAGATTAAGGAGCCATTTGGTAAAATAGTTTAGGATAGGAGTAAATACTGCTGCACAGTTGCTGAGCTTCTTTGGGCAACTTTCTGAAACAGCAACTGCTTTCAGAAGGAAAGTGAGCAGACACTCATTATTTGTAATATGTGTAGGGTATTATGCTAAGCCATAGATACACCTTCCCTTGAGTGTGTGGAAATGGTTTTGCATAGTCAGAGCTTAAGCACTCTCTCTTGTCGTAGTCTGTTTTCTAGCRTCTGTTCTTCCTTGTCTAGTGTCTCTTATGTAGCCAGTGCACACAGTCCTGCTAAGCCCGGGTGAGTAAGCCTTTGGGTTAGCTACAGGCTGGGGTTATGGTTTATTCTGCAGCTTTCTGTCTGCGTGACTGTCCTCTCCCCGCCCCGCCTGCAGAATTGGAACCATGGCTCTTCCGAGCTTGTCTAGCGTTAACTGATCCGGCCTGACAGTGTGTGTGAGGGGGRCATTTTGTTAATGAGCCCTTCTCAAAGGGATCTGTCTCTTCAGTGCCAGGGAAGTCTTTGCTTCCATGAAGGTATTGGCTTTCATTTAGCTGTAAAAGAGATGCCACATCAGTTGAAACCAGGCTGGTTACCTGTTGTGATGTGATCCTCCTACCACCCCCCACAAAACCAAAAGTCCATCAAGCAGCGATTTGTGAGCTCTTTCTGCACTTGCTATGCTGCAGAGCATCAGGGCTGAACACCGCACCCAGATGCTGCCTGCGGTTCCTGGAGGATGGCTGTGGGAGGCAGAGTAATTTATTCTCTACAGCCAAAGCTGGGAAGTGAAGAATCGTAATGTCTGGTCTGTATAATCAGAGCAATGTTCTGTGGCTCTGAAAATGGTGGCTGGGCAGCAAGAGGAAATACGTCAGGTATGGCTGTTACCAGTCTTCCATGAAACTTGATTACCAGTGTTTGCTACTCTGTAATAAGAACAGCAGATAATCTAGGAGAAGATTAGTGGTTTCTAATCTGTAAAAGATAGAGGAGCATGAAATATTCCTTTCTTTTGGTTGTGGTGACTGGCAAAGGTTAGCTTGCTTAATACTTGTAGCAGTAACTGCATTCTTGTCTCAGCTGATGCGAACATTGGTGCAATGGCACAGTTCCAGTGAGGAGGGAGAGGAAGAAATGGTAACTCTTGTATCTTCTGTGATAAAATTCTGACATATCTCTTCATGAGAGCCTTGTGGAACAATCACGTGATGCTTTTATCATTTGGGCGAAGGCATTAAAGCGATACCTGTGTGCTGTCAGCCAGTTTCCCACACCTGTCAAATCTAAAGCCTTTTTGAGGTTACAGAATGCATGGTAAGTAACAAAGGTGCTGCTTGGCAGTATGGGCTGTAGCCATGTCCTATTCCTGGCAGTGATTAACTAAGCAGCCAGTTAAACCCATTCCCAACATCCAGCCTCTCCGGGGCTGCTTGCTCTGTTCCTGTTGCCTCATTGCCCAGGGTGGGGTTCTGAGCCTTAAGCTGCAAACTTGTCCTGCCCAGATTTGTTTAATTACATAGCAGAGAACTGACTGCTTGCTGGCTCCACCTCCTCACCTTCATTTTGTTATGGGTGTGTTCCAAATTAGATAGCAGGGCTTATTTCCGGATGGAAGCAAACGAAATAAAGTGCTATAAGCTTGAATTAAACCATGAAGTAGTAGAGGAAGGGTAAAGGGAAGACAAATGCATATGATCCCGGGAAGACAAATGCATATGATCCCCAGAAGCTCACCTAAACAGAATTGCAGTTTGTGTTGCTTTTGCAGAAATTTTAGATTTACTTAGGGAGAAAAAGGAAGTGATTGAAGGTGAAATTGAAGAGGGGTGAGGAGGGGAAGGTGGTGTCCTTTAAAAGAAATAAGTAACCCACCTGCCTGGAGAGAACTTAGACAGAAAGTCAAGTTCTGAAGTCCTGGTGAAGCAGTCTCAAGCATTGCTGTCTTCATCCCAAGTGCAGGTCTGGTCACAACTCCCTAGTTGAAGATGTAATCACTCCTGGAGCACACACTGGTACAGGCATGCATGCAGGAGTTGGATAAGTCTGAGGGATCCGATTTGCCCATGCTGAGCCAGATGTTCCTGCCACAAAACGATAGAAATCTTTGCTGTTAGTCTCCACTTGCTCTTTTCTCCCTCCCACTCACCTACTTGCTCATTCAGCACGGGGTATTTACTGCAAATGGAAGCCAAAGGCCAGTGGTTGAAGGCAGAATGCACTGCAATGYCCTCTGGGTCTCTTGCATACCACGAGCAGGGTGTAACTATGACAGTGSCCCCGGGCTGGGGCTGTAGTGATGTATGTACCATGTAGTGCAGTCTTAACTTACTGCTCCCTCTGCTTCACACAAAATTGGCAGAGCCTGTTGCACATGCTGGAGTTCTTTCCCATCACTTGGAGGGGGGACAGGATTTGATGCTCCTCAGCTGGGAGAAAAACATAATAAAAGCCAAATACATTATAAGGAGCAGTCTTCCTGAGGGTAGGGTACGGCACTGAATACTCCATGAGGTGTGTTTTTCCCTAAAGCCAAAGGCTGCTTACAAGCAGCTTTGCCTTGTTGCTTTGCAATCTCTTGAGATAGAGCAAATAGCTCTCCCTGTGTTGGAGCACGACCAGCTTCACATATGTCACGCTCGTTACAAGCTGGTGGAGTTTACAAGGAACGTCTTTGGCACAAATAAGCTTTCAAGAAGCTTGTGAGAGGTGAAGTCAACTGTAGCTCTCAGCCCTGGGAGCATGTAAAAAGTGCACCTCCAGTGCCACCAGCAGACTCCAGTACACTGGGTGCTGAAGGAGACTTGCTGTGTGGAGGGACACCCACGTAAACCCCCACCCCACTGCAGTGGTTTCCCTTACAGTGTAGTAACTGAGACAGGTGTTGGGCTAAGGGGCAGAAGAAGCTCTTCTTTCCATATTTGGGAAAACATCATACTGATGGCGATATTGATCCTCGAGGTGTTTCTTTGGACCAGTTATTGGTGACTAACCCACCTTGGATTCCACACTCAGAAATGGCCAATGTCAGACTTATTGTCCTTTTCAAGTCTGAGAAYGTGCTGCCCAGGGCTAATGGAATAATCCTTAGTGATGCAACTGCTGTCTGTGCCTTATCTCTCCATTAAGTCACACCTCCATGCTGCTGAAGTTACACTGCCTTGCCCAGTGCGTCCTGCTAAGGCAGGATTTCTTGAAAAGATGTAGACAGACAATGAATCATGGTTGCTTGTTGAAATAGAGGTTGACAAAGATATGTAAAGGATATTGAGACTCCCTTCATGAAATCAGAGAATTAGTTTTGTTTAGGTTTTTTTTGATTGGTTGCTTGTGGTGTTTATTTTCTCATGCACTATCATCAGCAGAAGGGAGAGCAGTTGGTGGGGAGAGGTGGACTTTCATCACAGTTAATTGGTGGATGCAGTAAGTATGTGAAGCTACAGGGATGAACTGCTTTGAAAATTCTCCCTCAAATGCAGAGTGCTGCAGTTTACCTTTTGGGAGAGGTCTGCTTACAGAAGAACAGAAAAGCTTTCCAGAACAGTTGGTGCAAAACTGTCTTTGTGTCTCATAGGGAAGTGGATCCTGCCTCTCTGTTCCCCTTCCTAAACCGGCTGAGGAGACAGGTGCCCTGACACAAGATGGGTGATGCTATTGAAACACTAAGTAGAAACAGAGCAGTGCTCTCTCTGCTGGGCAACTCTGTAGCTGGAAACTTGCRTCCGGGGAGAGGGGAAAAGCAGAGGAGCAAAATTTATAAAGCAGAATTTATAAACCTACTGATGTGTTTTAATGTGTGGGATTTGTTTTAAGCTTTGTAAGCTTCTTTTTCTTTGTACTGGTTGATTCCACCTCTCCTTACAAACCTTGGATTTGGTGCTAATTTTCAGTTCAAAGAGCATTGGGAAGTGGAAGGCTTTAGTACATCCATAACTGGAAAACCTACCTGGTGGTGAGCTGCTGCTGAATGTCTGTGTTCTCCATGCAGGAAAGGACCGTCGATTTGTGACTTGTTGCCAACTGGAACTTTATTCCTTTTTCTCCTTTAAGGTGCTCTGAATGCCAGGATCCCCTCACTAACTGGTACTATGAGAAAGATGGGAAGCTGTACTGTCACAAAGACTACTGGGGAAAGTTTGGGGAATCTTGCCATGGCTGCTCTCTGCTGATGACTGGACCTGTGATGGTAAGGACTCTGAAGGACTCCTGCCTGGAGGCAGGATGTGCCTGCCT
The DNA here is from genome assembly GCA_018881555.1 of Amblyornis subalaris. Taxonomy (NCBI): domain Eukaryota; kingdom Metazoa; phylum Chordata; class Aves; order Passeriformes; family Ptilonorhynchidae; genus Amblyornis; species Amblyornis subalaris. The sequence continues at coordinate 3,130,948 of JACAXG010000071.1, forward strand.
CCAGCTCCTCAAACTTAGTTGCAAGTTGTCCTAGGTATTCAGATAACCAAATAAACTGAGGGTAATTGTCTCCTTGCTACTCTAATCTCTAATCAAAGATTAGAAATGAAACTTGTGTGTGCATCTTCTAGATAAAGATTAATTTTGAATGGGGGTAGCTGTTAAAGGAGGGAGATGTGAAGATCTGAAGCATATGAACAAAGAAAATAAGGTGCTGAAAAGCATAGGCCTGAGCAGTAGAAAGGTGATTCGGGGGCCATCTGTTCAGTTTCTGTAGCACAGTGCTTCAGTGTCTCCATGGGGTGATTTTCCACTGCACTGTGTAGTCAAACCTCTCGGCTCAGGATAAGCAGCAGGTTCTGGCTATGGGGAAAGTTGCCATCCAAGTCCCACCTGGGTTGTGGCCAGAGCGCTTTTTCAGGCTGATGGTGTCTTGAAGCAGTGTTAGCCCCAACTGCTTTGAAGCACTGAACTCTGCCTGCACAAGATGGGGCTCAGCTAAATGTTCCCCTCCTGCCACAACCTTGCAAATATTTAACCTTTAAAACTGCCAAGAATGAAACATAACCATTATTTTTCTATGGGCTAAATAAAAAGCAGGATGGTAGTCAGTAATATGATTGCTAAGTCAAAGGGAAGTACTGAGAAATGTGCACATTGCCTGCAAAAGTCTTTGCAAAATACTGTCACTAAGGGAAGTTCTCATAAGGAAAATAGAAAAACAGACCAATTAATAAAAATATTCTTTAAAGGTATTTTTTGTCTCAGTTTGCACTTTTTTTTTTCTTAGCTGGCTAGTTAAATATCTGAATTTGTGCRTTGCCTCTCTGCCAAAAAAAAAGCCCTTTCAGCTTTATTAATTCAGGCGTAATGTTAGTTATCTTGCCAAGAGCAACTGAACAGGAAGGTTTAATACCTTGTTTACTAGTCTGCAGCAGACTATCAACTATTTTTGATAGTGGAGCAGCTGCCAAATATAGCAGAGGTTCCTGGGACACAAGCTTTGCTTAGCATGTTGACATGTTTGTTTTGGAGTTCTGCAAACAAGGTGCCAAGGGTGAGGTTCAGGAAAGACAGGACAGACTAATATAACTCTCCAGTAAAAACCTGCCACTTGCCTTAGAGATGTGAATGAACACATAAATTCGAGAGGAAAGCAGGAGCTGCATCTGCTGATGCGTTTTTGCCCTCCTAAGCTACTCCCTTTTCTGTCTATAGGTGGCTGGCGAATACAAGTACCACCCCGAGTGCTTTGCTTGTATGAGCTGCAAAGTGATCATCGAAGATGGGGACACTTATGCACTGGTGCAACATTCCACTCTCTACTGGTAAGAGGAGCTGCACTTTGCCACAGAGCTGCTCCCTGCTGAGCTTAAGCTGTGTTCAACTGGCTCAGAGTGGTTCAGCCAAATGCTACTCTAAGAAATGCCAGGAAGTTGCCTTTGAGGGAGGGAAGAAGAAGTGGTGTAAACACTAAAAATTATGGTTTGTGGTCAGTGAGAGAACTTASACGTGTGAGTTTGGCAGGGAGGGACAGGGCATTGCCATAATGACTTTTTTCACTTGTTCCAGTGGAAAATGCCATAACCAGATTGTGCTGACACCGATGATAGAAAAACACTCCACCGAGTCTCTGCGTGAGCAGCTGCCTTATACGCTGACCCTCATCTCCATGCCAGCAGCGACGGATGGCAGGAGGGGGTTCTCCGTGTCTGTTGAAGGTGGCTGCTCCAGCTATGCCACTGGTGTCCAGGTGAAAGAGTGAGTATGACCTGGTCATGTGCAATGTACATGTCCGTGCAGAGGGAGCTGGTAAAAATCCTGGAGCACTGCTGTTCTGAGGGAATCTTGGTGTTACAGGGACCTATGTTGACTATTAGTCATTTGTATTTGGTCTTCATTTCAGTCTTGTGACAACCTTAACTGATAATTTTATCTCTCAGTGCTGTCTCCTTCACTGAACACAAAACATTTGGACTAACAATTTACCATTGGTCATATGAAGAGCTCTCTTCAAACCAGCTCAGACCTAAGCACTTGGTCTAATGGTAGCTCCCTGTGTCAGTAGGTTAGCATTGTTTTATTTCAAAATACAGAAATGAAAGGGAGCATATTTTTGATAATTTTGACTAAGCTGACTTCACACACACACACTGTAATTCCCATGTTTAGAGTTAACAGGATGCACATCAGCCCAGATGTCCGAAACGCCATCCACCCTGCAGATCGTATCCTGGAGATTAATGGAGCTCCCATTCGTACATTACAGGTGGAGGAGGTGGGTAGAGTTCTATTCTGAAGCCTCTTTCTCCTCTACCTTCCTAGATCTTTTCTGTTTTCTGACACTGTTCTCCCACCCTACTTACAGTGTGTGTACACCCCTGGTACTTGTGCTGACAGTAGGAATAAACATGAAGACAAGCTTTGCCTTCCAGCTGAGGAGGAATATGTAACAGATGGAAATGGAATTAGGATGCAGTCCTGATTTTGTGGCATTCAAACGTGAAGGGAGGTAATAAGAAAAGCCTAAGGCTGTGACAGTGGACAGAGAGGCTGTGAAGACTTTCCCATGTATTGCTAGTGAAGTGCACAGTTCTGATCCTTTTAGAGGCACTGCTAACACAAAAAGGCCAAGCTGATCCTAGGGATGTTTCCCATTGCAAAAAACCTATTTTTTGTCTGTATTTACAAGTAGATGCTTTCTACAGGTATCAGGTGATGATGCAAGAGTGTAGGGGGAGCACCATTCCCTTCACTTCCCAAGGATTTTATTAACATGAGGAGCACAAGACATCTCTCGGATAAATATCCATGTAGCTTTTGCAAAGCTGTTTTTTGCAGCACTGTTCAAGGTGGAAACTTGCGTAGCTTTTGAACACTTCTCAGGAAAAGAAAAGTATTTAATAGAGTCACAGAATACCAGACTGGAAAGCACCTCAAGGATCATCTGGTCCAATCTTTCTTGGCGAAACCACCATCTAGAGCACCATGTCCAGCTGAAACATAAAAGCATCCAGTGTTGGGGAATCCACCACTTTGCTGGGGAGATTATTCCAAGGGCGGATTGTACTCTGTAAAAAACTGTCTTTGTGTCTAATTGGAATCTCTCCAGGATTAATTTGTACCCGTTACCCCTTGTATTTTCCATGTAACTCCTTGTAAAAAGGAAGTCTCCATCTTCTTTGTAGCCACTCTTCAAATACTGGAACCTGTTGATAAGGTCTCCCCTAAGCCTTCTTTTCTCAAGGCTGAACAGATCTGGTTCTGAGCTTTTCCTCTTGTGGCAGCTTCACAGCACTTCAGTCATCTTTGTGGTCCCTCTCTGGACCCTCTCCAGCCGGTGCACATCTTTTTTGTATAAGTTACTTGTAGCTGACCAGAAAGAAGACTTGGATAGCATAAGGAACAAGGAACTTCTGTGTTGCCAGCTTGATTTGTCTGGTGTGGTGCTGTGGTGCACACAACTAAACCACAGCTATGGAGTGATCTCACTGAACTCTCTCCTCTGATTCTTGAGGGGCATTCCCTGTGTCTCCTCTGTCTCCTGTTGTTTGTGTTTCTCCTGCCTGCTKCTATCCTGCCCTTTGGTTTGATTTCAGGTGGAGGAATTGATTCGCAAGACAAGCCAGACCCTTCAGCTGCTGATAGAGCACGACCCTGTCTCGCAGCGCTTAGACAGGCTCCGCTTGGACTCCCGTCTTCCCACCCACATAAAGACACCCATCTCCCCACACTCCCTCTCTCCATTGGACATCAAGGAGAACCTGGAAGGAACACTCCGACGGCGCTCCCTCAGGTAAAGACTTGGAAGCACTTCCTCTGATCTATCTTGCCTTTGCCCTGTGCTTCCTGGGTGGGCAGCTTAGGCCTTGTGATCKCAATGACTGCGGGAACAGGGCTTATCTCTGGTGTGAGCCATGGTATAAACCATTGGAGAAGCTGTGGAGAGCTTTGGATTCTGCTGTTGATGTGTATTCTCTCTCCATTCCYTTTCAGGATGACAGACTTTCCTTAATAAAAATAAGGAGCTCTACTTTTCTCTAACAGAGAAAAGCTACTAAGTTTCAGAGTTAGAAAATGTAAAGGTCAGATTTGTACCAGCCTTAAATGACTGTGGAGGAGTTTGTCCTTAAGGGGAATCTGGCTGAGACCTGGTACTTGGGAAAAAGTCTTTCTAGAGTGGAGCACTCAGTTGTTTATTTAATCATTTACCAGTATTTTAATCTTTGTTTAGAGATAGCAAGTGGTGCATCTTCACAGCTTCCTCCCCCTGTTCCCGGAGCTCCACCTTGGACTGCCAATGCAGGAGATGTGTTGTTAGGCAGCTCTGACTTGAAAGCTGCTCTGGGTTCGTAAAGAGCTTCCACAATGCTGGGAGAGCATCTGGCTTTGGGATAGTAAGAACACYGGAGCACATTAGAAACTGGTCCCTTAGGAGCAAATGATGGGATATGATGGACCAAAGGTTTCCCAGCAGCTTCCCTGATCTTCCTGTCATCCTTGTTTTCCAGGAGAAGTAACAGCATTTCTAAGTCTCCCGGCCCCAGCTCTCCAAAGGAACCTCTCCTTCTGAGCCGTGACATCAGTCGTTCCGAATCCCTGCGCTCCTCTTCTAGCTGCTCCCAGCAAATCTTCCGGCCCTGTGACCTGATTCATGGTGAAGTTCTAGGAAAAGGATTTTTTGGACAAGCAATCAAGGTGAGGGAGGTCCTCAAACATTCATCATTTACTTTGATTACAGCAATGTCTGCCTGTCTCGGGATCCTTCACCACAGCCTCAGTGGTTTTGCCTTGCTAGTAGTGATCGGTCTTGGATCTTCCCTGGTTTGCTCTGAGATCCATTTCTGTTTCATTCCCTGACTGTGAGTGTCTCTGGCTGCAGATGGTTTCAACTTTGTCCCCTTTGAATGTCAACCTTGGCCACACATGTTCACCTCCTGACTAAGATTTAGTACTCCAGAGTGCCTGTCACAGCAACCTCCTGGGTGAAGTGAGGGGAACAGGCTACACTTCCTCCTATGAGCRTCTTTCTTATGATGAGGTGCATTCAGCTGCCCAGCACAGCATTTCTCACCCGTCCTTAGTGTGGCACATCTGGGGGTTKGCCAGGCTGATGTAGTGACCATCTCTGAACTCCTGACAGAGCCTCAATGGCTTATCAGTGTGGGGGTAGTGGTCAGGTCTTGCATGACTCTCACAGTTAAAATCTCAATCAATAGCAGTTCTTTTGCCTTTAAGCTCTCTGATCTYGTCTGAGGGTGCTCCAGCAGTTCCAGTCCCAACATCCCTGATAGCATCAGGGGGCAACTTCCTCTGCCTTGTTAAGGTGCTGTGAGCTCCTCAGTACTCAGACTGCACTCACCATGGGATGGGACTTCTCTCCTTACACTGGTATAAACTTGAGGTGTCCAGCCACCATGTTGATCTCATGTTTCCACGGGAGGTGATGAGCCAATACTACAAACCCAATGCTTGATCCATACTAATGAGCATATTTCTCTTCTCCTCTGCTCATAGAGAAATAACAGGTGCGGGTAAGTGGAACCTTTGCTCTGTCGCATGCTTTTGTCATCTTCGTCCCTACAGTTACTGGCACAAAGGCATTTATTTTCTGCTCAAATTACCCCATGGCCATCCTGTTCTGGTGCATGCTCTGGGAGTTAAAATTGCCCCCTTGGAGTTTCATGTGACACTTGTTTCAGTTTTGCTGGTATGTCAGCTTAAGAATTCCACTTAGCCTTGTCTTTGTCTCTTCACTTCCCTTCATCATTGGATATTAGTTGTCCTTGGCTTTCGTATCCCTGGCTGAAACGTGCAGCGTTCCCTGTCTCCTTACTTGTGTATGGATGCTTGATTTCAGACAGGAGCAGAAGATTATTGTACTCTTGCTTCTGTCGTGTTATTCCATGCACTCACATTCTACCTATATCAGCCTTCTTATGTCCCATGGCTTCAAACAGAACTAGTGTGTCACAGTGTTTGCAAGAACTCATAAGCTTCCTAAATAACATAACTGGGTCTTGTGTTCTGGATTGCAGTTCTAGAGGTTTTCTGGAAGGTTTTTTATTTTAAAGGGTAGGAGGCAAAAAAGTGACATTTTTYGTAAGCTTCAGATTGACTGGGTTTGATGCAGCAAGTACTGTATGTGGTCACATAATTCCCTTCTGATCCTAGAGGCAAGGTGGTTGTTTAGTTCCCTGGAGATCTTAGGGAGCCAGAGTTGTCCAAGTTAAACAACCAAAGAGGAGAGGATTTCCASGAAAACGTGCTCATAGGAATTTGGACCCTTTCTACTCACTCCTGCACCCCATGCAAGCAAGGCTGAGCTGGTTACAAAAAGCCTCCATAACACAGCAAAATGCCAGGAACTAGTTGGAGAAAGGCAAACAGTTCTTGAGGAACTGGAAATGCTTTCCATGTCAAGAGCCAGGAAATTTATTACCTTATTATTATGATGGATTTCTTTGTGTTTTCCACTGTTCTAGGACATTCCTTGCAGGTTGAAACACACTGCTCCAAAGGAGCAAGGTAAAATTAACTGCTTCCTGCCTTAACTGAACAGCCTGTGCACCCCAGTTCCGYTTGCATGTGGATAAGATTCAGATTCCCCATAAAACCAAAGCATTCATAATGCAGTTTTGGGTTGTTTGGTTTGCTTTCTGATGCAAGTGAACATTGATTCCTTTGCTGATACAGAATGTAGTTGGTAAAGCCTGTTTACAAAATGTGAGCATCACGCTGGGCAAATGCTTTCCATAAGGGAACTTGAGGCATGCACCAGTGTGGAACTGGAGCCTTCAGCTCTGGGTCTTGGCATAATTCTCTGTCAGCTTTAGGTAGTTTCTGTTTCACATACGGAATCTTTGGTGAATTCAGAAAGGAGAAATTTCATGCAGTTTTCAGCAGATCCTTTGACTCTGAATTTTCTCACACCCCTATTCTTCTCTGGATGGAGGGCAATGGTACCCTCTTTTTCAGAAGAGTCACAGGAGCATTGGAGCTGTGTATTCTTGAACCTTGCCTGTAGTTGTGGGTTTTGTTTCTACCAGGTGACTCACAAAGCAACAGGAAAGGTGATGGTGATGAAGGAGCTGATTCGCTGTGATGAGGAAACACAGAAGACTTTCTTGACAGAGGTAGGAGCAGGATTTCAAAAGGCTTCTGAGGCAGTAGTGTGGTGGAACTGTCTTCCATCTTCTCCAGAGAGAGCGATCCTGCCAGCAACCTGGCAGGAATGGAGGTGCTGAGSAGGGAGACATTGCATGGGGAAAAGCTGACATGAGCTGAATGTTTGCTGCAGTGAAGTGTGACTCACTTACACTGGGCAATAGACATGGCTTCAGCTCCAAGTTCATTAATTTTTCAGTGATAAAGAGCAGCTTGAGTCTGAAGCAAATTGAGCTGTGCAGTACATAAAGGATTTATCCCTTGAGCCTTGTGCATAAATACAAAGGATGAGAGCCAATATCTGTGAGATATTTAAGGCTCAGGCTGTATTTAAGCAAAACTATTTTCTTCATGGCTGCCTACCATGTTTTTCAAAGTCAGATTTAGCTTAAAGGCAACTCCCTAAATACCTGACACTGCTGTTCTGGCTGTGACACATACAGCACAGACCCAATAGCTGCCCTGGAGAGCTCCTGGCTCTGAAAATTTAGCCAAACTGAAGGGTGTGCTCTCCTTAAAGACTAAGATCAGGCTTGCACAGTATGAAAACGAAGAGGCAACAGTCAATTGATTGACTTAAGGTTGGGGGTTGACTGTTCTCTGTGATCGTGAATGGGATTTTCAGCACTGGAGTGCTTCTCACCACAGAGCGGATCTGTCAGGACTTGTTCCATTTGGTTTTTGGGGTGGGATGTCTCTTCTTGCAGGTGAAAGTGATGCGCAGCCTGGACCACCCCAATGTGCTGAAGTTCATTGGTGTGCTCTACAAGGACAAGAAGCTGAACCTCCTCACGGAGTACATTGAGGGGGGCACGCTGAAGGACTTCCTCCGCAATGCAGTGAGTGTGGACACCTGGGAGAGCTGTAGTCAGCCTGACTGTTGTTGGTTGTACCAGCCTTATGTACTCACTGCTAGTCTTCTCCTTTGGAACTGTGTGGTAAAGCTGCTTCTTAGCTGTGGGTGGGCCTGAGGCAGGAAGCCTCCTCTTTCTGGGGCTGTATTGTGTGTCTCTGACTGCTGGCAGAGTCCCTGTTGCGGAGGAACTGCTGTCACCAGCTGGGTGGTAAGATAGTTTCTGATCATCGAGGACTTGTCTTTCAGGACCCATTTCCCTGGCAGCAGAAGGTCAGCTTTGCCAAAGGGATTGCATCTGGAATGGTGAGTTGGAACGGTCCTTCATCGCAGAGCAAACTCTGGGGTCAGGGTTAGTGKCTTCAGCAGGGTGGTGTATGAGGGGCAGTGGACACTGTCCGACTACTGGCATTGGGTTGTGGATGGCTGTAACACCAGCTTTTCTCCCTCTGTTCCAGGCTTACTTGCACTCCATGTGCATCATTCACAGAGACCTGAATTCACACAATTGCCTGATCAAGTTGGTGAGTTACACCTCTGTTCCCACAGCATGCTGCTCCCCTCCTTGGTATCTTCCTCCCTTGGTTTCGTCCACATGATATTCCCTTTTGTCACAGTGGAACTGATTTCAGAGAGGCTTTTAGTGCCCCAAACAAGGGAGCTTCATCCTGACACAGGATTTTCCAGACTGATTTAGCTTTCACTGTTTCTGTGTTCTGTTCTCTTACCACTTTTCTTCTGGTAGGAGCTCCTGTCACCTTCTGAGAGTTAAGTACAGCTCTGTTCTTTATATCAACTATGGGGTGTTCTCTACAGCTGCTTCTGTTCTTTTAACCACTTGATGACTTTTTATTGGCACTCAGGATTCAGACAAGTGTGTAGGTGTGTGCACATATGTGTTCTCTCTTTCTGAAATGCTGGGTCACAAGATTTTTGTGTAGCTTTATTCCCTCAAGCCTTGCCCTTGTTCACTTGGCTGGAACATGAGATTAGCATATGGGCTTCAAATGACTCAGGATGAAAGTCCAAGTTAATTCCTGTCCAGGTAAAAGAGAAAGATCTGAAAGGAAAGGTTCAGGTTTGCTCTGGCAAATGTAGCCAAATTGATGGGATAAGTGCTAGCAACCATGCAGGAAATAAGACAATGAAGGGAGGAAATGATGAGTTGGGATTGTGAATATCTTACTCCTGTCTGGACATCTTGCTACATTCATGTGGCTGCAGGAAACCTGGATAGTTGCCCTTACACTATAGTTGGTCGTGAAAAGGAACTGCAGCCTCTTTGCTCCTGAAAGGAGCTGAGAGTAATCAGTGGCTTGTACTAAATCCCTTGTGCAGGATAAGACGGTGGTGGTGGCTGACTTTGGTCTGTCCCGACTGATCGTGGAGGAGAGAAAAAAGCCCACTTTGGAGAAGCCGTCTGCCAAGAAACGAACGCTCCGCAAGAGCGACAGGAAAAAGCGCTACACGGTGGTTGGGAACCCATATTGGATGGCCCCAGAGATGCTGAATGGTAAGATTCCAGCAGCAGGGGGCAGGTGAGGAGACAACCTGTGACAAGGTACAGAGATGACAGGATTACTGAAAGCTTCTGTGCCCCAGTAACAATCAAACCCTTTAGAGCCTGTGGTTTTAGACCTGCTAATGTGGAAGCTTATTTATATACACAGAGGCTGTAGCTGCAGTCCTGCAGTACCTGACCTGGTAAGCCTTTGTACCAGCCCAGGTAATGTTTGTGGCTTGACAACAGGATTCTTCAGGAGGGCAGCTGAAGTAAACGTGCTATAATCCAGATAAAAGGGAAGACAGAAGAGGCCTGAGATAAAACTGAACCCAAGATCAATTTCTGTTATAGCCTCACGCTTTGGAACTGCCCCTTGAAACAGGGAATTGTTAAACTCTGGGATGAGGCTTACGTGTGCTGTTGTGTAGATCCAGGGAGAAGCCATCTGCTGCCAGGTTTGCTGAAGCCTCAGGATTGAGGTGGGAGTTGTCCAGGTGCAGGGAAATCTGGTTTTTGGCATGCAGCCCTCAGTTGCATTAAGATTGAGCTGTGACCCTTAGAGGAAAAGCTGCCACTGCAGGAGTTGAGGTGAGGGTGAAATACAGTGGATACAATTTTCTCCTAACGAGCAGGTCTGTCTGACCAGGTTGGGCAGTTTGGCTGGCTGGGATATCAGCATTGTCCAGCATAGTCTACTGGGGAAGGGAGGACTGGGCTCCTCTCCCTGAGCTCAGTTCTCCATGTTGCTTTCTTGTGTGCTCTTCTGTTGGCCTTCCCTCAAGGCCTCCAGCCCTACAGGAGTCTGAGGCTGCTTCTCAGAGCTTGTCTCAGTCCTGGCATTTGTCAAGAGAACAGCAAGAGAAAAGTCTGACATCACCTCTGAAAGCAGGGCTGTTTACCAGCTACGGGCTTGGGAGGGGTGTGTCTCTAAGCAGAGCAGGGCATGCTAGAGCCCGCCAGCTTTCCCAGGATCAAAGTGCTGCCGGTGTGTAATTTATTATCTCTGCAGTCACTGCAGCAGGCACCCGGCACTCCCTGGCTGCTGGGGAAACTGAGCACTGGCTCCATRCACTGTAGAGATGCACTTGAACAGCAATCAATGGGAATGGGCAGAAGCTGTCCATAGTCATCCTTACCATTTGCTCAGACCTGATACACAAGGCTTCCCAGTGTTGTCCTGTAATTCCCCAGTATAAAAAAGAAGCAGGTTAAAATCTGTGATGGCAGTGTAATGCAGTTAGTATATACATATCATGGGGTGACTGACCCTGCTCAGATTTAAGCCTTGCTTTGTCTCCTGTTTTAGGGCCCTTGAGGGAATAGACTTAGTTAAGCTTTGTAGTGGCAGCTCCTGAAATAGCTGGATGGGCAACTGTCTCTCACAGAGCTGAATGTCTTATGTTTCCTACAGGACAGAGCTACGATGAGATGGTGGACATTTTTTCATTTGGCATTGTTCTCTGTGAGGTAAGACAAGGACATTACATGGCATCTTTAATGGACCTTTTCCCCATTGCCATCTCCTTGGACACACRGTATCACCCAGCTCTCTGTGTCTGAGTGTGCAGTCTGTGACCTAACAGCACATCATTAGTGAGTTAGACTGGGAGAACAAGCTTATCTTGCCTCTGTTTCCTCAAGGAAGATAACTGTCTTGTAATTTTTCTGGTCCCAGTTTCTTTCTGGACTGAAAGAAATGCAGAGGTTTCTCCTGGACTGAGAGAAGCTGTAAAAAAGTCATCAAGTTCTGACTGAGCCCTGGTATCCATTTGAAAGTAGATGTATTGCCTAGAACTGTGATACTTTTTTCTTTTTCTACTGCCTCATTAAAAGAACAATCAGCTGCATAATCTCAGCAAATTCAGGGCCTCCACTGGGGATGGCACTTCACTTCAAAGAAGGGGAAACAAAAACCTCTTTGCAGGTCGATTAATGAAGCTTGCACCCTGAAGTCTGTTGGCTTAGTTTATTTCTGAGCCAATGCAGAGTCTTACTGTTATATCAGGCTTTTCTATCTGCAGAACAAAAAGCAGGACTCGAAAGCTGCAAGGTATTTTCAGTTTAAAGAGTGTGTATGACAGTGGAAATACTGATGAAAGGCAGGGTATTATGTGGAACACAGCAGTTGCAGGAACATGGGATACCAGCACAGTTTCATCTTCAGTATTTGGATGAAAGGGACAAAGAAAATGTCTGTGCATAAATCTTGGTGGCCTCATCTGGTGCTCTGTTTACACTGGGTCCTCCTCTCAGAGAATGTTGTGGTTGTGAGTGATAGATTTAGGAACTGGAAAAATCTGTCTGTGGGATTAAAACAATTGTTTCATCTAGAAAAAAAGACAAATAAAAGGGTAGTAGCATATGGACATTTTCCTTGTCACCAAAACAATGCTAAAGAAAAAATTAAACACTCAAACAGATAAGGAAATAAACTTGCCAAAATACATAATGGGCGTTTCTGTCTAGTTACAGGATGTGGTTGTCCTGCCGAGTTATTGGCATAGAAAAGCCTGAGTGGTTATAAATAACACCCTTTCTGTGATACCTGATGAGGCTTTAACCCTAATACTCTGTCCATGTGAAAGTTTGTATTGACCTTGTGAGTCCAGATCACCCCCAAGCTCTCTGCTATGAGTTCCTGCCCTCCTATTACACTGAGTCCCCTCGTGCTGGAGGTGGAGAGCACTGGGGCAATGCTAGGGCAGGGCTTCCCTGTCCACCCAGCCCTTTACTGGATCTCCTTTACCTGCAGCTTCCTGGGCATCAGTTATGGTTGTTCTTATCTGTCCCAACCCTCTGGCTGTGGTGAGAGTTGAATCTGTCACTGGCAGAACAACTCAGAATTAATTAGGGGTCCTGTTGGCTTCCCAGCATTGTTTAGGAGAGGGTCTGTACAGAGGGGCTTTGCTGGTGGTGTGGTAAGAGGATGAGAAAGGGGAGGCATGGAATGGTGATGCAGGTTTTGTTGATTACCTGCAATTAGGAGGGGCTGCATCATCCCCAGCAGCAAGACACTGTCGAGCTCCCTGAGAGGTGCACATCATCCTGTGTCTTCTGGCAGAGAGACCCTGGGCAGAAGGAGGTTGCATCTGGGCCTCCCTTTACAGCCACAGCCACATCACCAGGTCTTGAAAAAGTTTCCAGTGAASTTTGTCTGTACATAGTGCTGTGAGCAAGTGGCTTCATTGGAAAAGAGGAACAGTGTTTCCATTCTTTCCTTCCACCATAATATTCTGAAAGAACCCCTGCATGATGCTGAAGTTCCCTGTTTGTTAACACTCTGGAACTGTTGCAGTACTTAAGTGCTTCTCTCATTTTTCCCTAGATCATAGGCCAGGTTTATGCTGACCCAGACTGTCTCCCACGCACACTGGATTTTGGCCTTAATGTCAAACTGTTCTGGGAGAAGTTTGTTCCTGCTGATTGTCCTCCAGCCTTTTTCCCTCTGGCTGCTATTTGCTGCAGACTGGAACCAGAGAGCAGGTAGGTTTGGAGTCTGGAGGACTCCTCTTTGTAAGCCTGCAGGATGTGTCTGTCCCCCCATAGTGGAAGGACTGCTTTGCACAGAGGGCAATTCCAACCTTCTGTGGGAATGCTCAAAGGCTTCCTTGTGTGGAGAGACTTCAGACTCAACAGTTTGGGAGAGAGACTGCTGTGTATGGTAGAGATCTCTGAAATAATTCCAAGACAGAGGGAGTAAAGGAGGAATGATTGTTCAGGATTTCTCAGGTACAAAAAGTAGGGGCAGACTTTGATAGTAAGGTGGAGACTTCATTTGGTTGCAGTTATGAAACCTGTAGCTTCAGAACAGTGTTGATGCCAGTAGGTTTCCAAAGAGCCAGACTTCCCTGGCCACTGGCTGTAAAAACGGGTAGCCCAGACAGATGTGGGCTTTGCAGCCTTGGAAGCTGAATGGGGAGGGAATCATGTCCCTGCTCACAGCTCTGTACATGGTACAGGAGCCTGGATGGACAACTGGCTCAGCCTTTCCAGATGCTGTTCTGCTTCCTCTTTCCTACTCACGTTTCCTCACTGCTGCTTCTAGGCCCCCTTTTTCCAAGCTGGAAGATTCCTTTGAAGCTCTCTCTCTCTACCTGGGAGAACTTGCCATCCCCCTTCCATCTGAGCTGGAGGAGCTGGACCACAATGTGAGTGTGCAGTATGGACTGAACCGTGACAAGCTACCTGAAAACACAACCTAGCCTGCTTGTCCTGCTGCCTGCATCACTTCCATTGGAACTGGGATGAACGTCAGGGAGGGAGATGCACTTCAGCCACTTCCAGGGCATTAAGGGGGCACCACGCCGTGCATTTGCTGCACTGCCTCTCTCTCCCCACCCAGCGTTCCCTCCTCTTGGATATCCTGATTCACTCTGGATTTCTGGCATGTTTCAGAAGCAAAAAGGACTGTTTCCTGCCAACTGCACCTAGGAAAGCTGCTCAACACTATTTTCTGGCTTGAGAAATCTCTCTCTGGCCTTTTCAGGCTTCTTTACTGTGGTGCCTTAGAACTTGGCTGCAAGCTGTGAAGCCACCCTGGCCTGTCTGTCAGGGAGGGAATTGCTATAGGAGACTCCTGGGCAAGGACCAGCACTTCTGGAACTGCTTCTCCCACTGCCTGCCCTGCTCAGAAAGCTGGGGAAATTGGACATCCAGCAAAATGTCCCAGCAGGACAGCACATGTATATATTTGCATGTGTTTCCCAGAACAACCCACTGAGATTTTGGCCTCTGACATGCATCAGGGGAGGGAGTGAAAAGCCTCAGGAATTGGGCAGCTCTCCTGAAGTACCTTGTCTCTGGTGAAGCACATATGAATTGTTGTTTTGGTTTTGTGGGCTTTTTTTCCTTGTCTGTCTGTGAATACCTCCAAAAGCCTGCCTAGAAACACTAAGACTGAGTTCTGCTTGCCCCTCCTGATGGTAAATGAGGCAGGCAGCAAATGAGCCACTGGAGCATCTTCAGACCTTGCGCCTGCAGTGAGTTTGCCTGCCCAAAACCTTAACCTAGGTGAAAGTATTTGAACCTGAAGGTGTAGTTCTGCACTAGGTGCTGGCTGGGGACATTCCTGAGTGCTTGAGCTCTTGGCCTGTGGACGTGAGGTGACAGAAATGGTGGCAGAAGGTGCTTGTCAGAAAGCCAAAGTTTTGAAGTGGCTCAGACCTTGGGCATGGACAATGGCAAAGGGGGACTTACCCAAGGTTAACTAAAAGATGGACGTGTCATGAACAGAAAAGTGCTGAGAATGTCCCATCCTCCCTGGAGTGGCAGCTGGAGAACTAATAATTCAGTTGCCATTACCTCATCCTCTCCTGCAGTTTGTGCAAGTTGCTCCCTTTGAAGGTCCTTCTTGCAGCTGCTGCTGCAGCACCTGAGCTGATTCTCCAAACAGAAACTTTCCTTGGGGTCATTCCCTGCTCTGGGGAAAAAAAAAGGGCTTGGAGTCATTGGGAGGCGAGTGGGTGTGTACTTTCTTCCAGTACTTTTCTTCCTCCCTTCGTGGGAGAAGGAAGGAAGCAAGCTACTGCTGCAGTAGCTCATGTGGTTGGCAGAACTGAACAAAAAGCTGGATCAAGTCCCACTGGTAAGCCTCACAAACATCATGGTTTAACTGGATTTTTAGTGTGCTCCTTTTTCCTCCTCCTCCCTTCAGCACTGAAGGGTGGGGAATGGGTGTTAGTCTTTGCTGTTACTTTGGTTTCCTTCCCCTACCCATGAATTTAAAGTATTATGTAAAATAACATGGGACCAGCCGTCACCTCACATCAGGTGTGCGAGGGGGGGTGTTTTTAGTCTGTGTAGTGCTATTTTAGAAACACTGGAGACTCCCTGTGCCATGAGTCAGGCAGGAGTCTCTCTAAACTGGGTCCAGTGGATCCAGGATTGTTAATAGGATTTGCCCTTTCATTCCCCCTCCCAGGCTGGTTTTTGTGGGGACCCCTGAAGGGGAGAGTCCTCCTGGGTGATGTGTGGGTGGGGTTTATGAACTGTGATTTGCACAGCTCCACGTTCTAACTAAATTAAAAAGCAGTAACTGTATGCTATTGAGAACAAGATTTTGTGGTCTCTGTGTTAAATAAAGCCAGAAGCTGTAACTTTCTTGGGTTTCTATTGTAGTCACAAAATGGCAGCAACATCAAAACGGCCCTGATGAGGTACCATGTGGAACACCCTTTTTTGAGTCAGTGGGCTCCGCCACATTCACAGAACTGCAGAGTCACAGTGCAGTGCTCTGTAGGACTGTTTACCCGGAGTGATGGAAAGGGAAGAAGTTGTTAAGTTCTGTTCATTCGTTCGTTGGTTTTTAAGGGTGGACAGGAATCAGCAGATCATGGAGCCTCTCTCCATTTTCCTTTTCTAATCCAAGGATAAAAATACAGCCTGTTCTTGGAAACCTCTTCTTCTGAAATATGTAGTTCAAGGGGCATTTGTTAAGACAACAACTGAACAAAAATGCTTGCTCTGTCAGTGCCTCCTATAACCTGCTGTGCTCTGTCTCCATCATACTTCTCAAGGGATGGAGCTGCTGCTGAGCAGCACCAAAGCAGAACTGACCCAGGTCAGTGCAGAAGGGGCTGTAACCAAGAGTGTGTTCCCACGGGCCAGCCTGCTGAGTCACCCACAGCTCACACACCCACAGCTGCTTTTCAGGAACAGTGTCCCAGTCCAAGACCAGCTGCTAGCAGCAAGGAGACAAGCTCCATGCCCCTCGTCAGTGCTGGTAAGTGCAGGCACTGCTTGTAGGGATTTACCTTTAGGCCTGGCAAACTGAAGAGGCATCTTCCCTTCTCCTCAATTCAAAGTCTGCAACAAGGCAAAGGATGCTGCTCTGGCAGGAGGAATGCACAGATGAGCCACAGTCCACACAGGTCTACAGAGCATTTTTCTTTTAAGCTTTAATACAAGGTAGCACAGTCTGCACCTTCTCATAATGAGGTATTTAAAACATTTTACAAAGAAATGGTATTCAAAGGCATTTAAAAATAAAACATTTCCCTTTTCTGAATCAAACATTAACACTAAAACCCCTGCTGCCAAGTGCTGCTCCCTCTTAGGCACACAGCTGTAAAGCAGATGGCTAGAAAACTTACTTGAATGGCTTGAATCCCCTGAAGCGGGGACAGATGTTTCCCTGAACTTGCCTTGCCTTGGTGCCATTAGGGAGACACTGCAGCAACCATCCCTTCCAAACCCCCAGAAATGCTGATAAAAGTTGTTACAAAACCTCTCTAATAGGACCAGTCTCTGTAAGTAGTCTTGCTGCACAAGCTGAGTGTGTGACAGAGGCTGGGCCAGGAGCCACGCCAGAACTTCAGGATCTTACAAAACAGCTGCCCTGTTCTGCCCTTAGAGCCAGAACTGCTGCATTGTGATCAGGGTGACCTCCACAGCCTGGCCACTCTGTCCAAGCTCTGTAGGAAGCCAAGGGAATTCAAAAGAGGATGTTATCTATCCTCAGTGTTTAACCTGCTGTAAGTAACTGAAGGGCAGTTTGTTTTCTTCACTCCACAACTMTCTACTGCTGGCCCTTGCTCTCCTGATGGGTATAAGTGAGCAGGAGGCACAGGCAGACCCCCTGGTGACCTACAGCTGTGGCTGTGCAGGTAGCACCATAGGGGAATGGAGAAGTGGCCTCAGCCCTGGAAGACCTGGATTTGTCAAGAGCTTGAGGAGAGCTTTTCCGAACTGGCACTGGGGCTAAACATACTGCTTCTGGCCATCCAGAAGACATCCCTCAAATAAACTCTTCCTTGGAAAAAAACCTGATCCAGGTAGCAGGATTCTGGACAGTGCTTCCAGGTCTCAGCCACTAAAGCAAAAAGGCAGGAACTAGAATCAGAGTGTAATTATCTAGCTAAGTCTGACATGAAGCTCCCCTCAGTCCCTGCAGCACTGCTCTCTCCTGAGGTTCCAGGCTGAAACTTAAGTAACAGTGCACACCATTAAATAGGAAAAGAACAGAAAAAGAGGAAGCCAAGACCACACTCTGGGCTATGGGATCTGTGGCCAGTTTTAAGCCTGGTCCATCATCCCCCCCAGCTCCTTGGCACATCATGGAGACAGGTGGGAGGAAGCAGCAGGGTCCACCACACCAGCCCCCAGCTGATCGTGCACTGAATGGTGCCCTTCAAACAGATCGTGATGAATAGCCCATTGTTCTGTTCCTCTACATCACCTTCATCCGGCGTTCATCAAAAAGAAAACAAAATAGAAATGAACACACGCAACCCCTGCACTCACAGTGGGAAGCTGGAGGCTTTGCTCAGCCTGTACCGCTCCTGGGCGAGCTGCTCAGGCACCAGGAGTCCCCGCCTGCCCCATGAGGGGGCCGCTGCCGTCCCGCGTGTCCTCCACGGGCGTCTGGTTGGTGTGCACCACAATGGTGTTCTCATCCACGAGCTCGCAGGCAGGGTTGGTGAATGCAGAGAGCGGCAGCGTGATGCGCTGCATTTCACGCTCATAAACCTTCTGTTCGTGCTTCTCCTTCAGGTCTCTTCCCCTGCATTAAAACAAAACCCAAAACACGTGCTTGGGGTGAGTGGTGCTGCTTGGAGGGAGAGTTTCAGTAAAGGTGATATAGTAGAGAAGGGACTCTGCTCTTTAAGATAAACAGAGGTTTCAGCTGCATAAAAAGGGCCAGAAATATTCCCTATTGTAAGCAGAGCACCACAGCTAAGCATCTTTAAAAAACCACCAGCCAAGTGAAGTCTGTCCCTCCCTCAAACTGGCTTATTCACTGACATTGCTGCTGATAAATGGTTACTGTAAAGCCAGGCCCCTCCTTCAAACCAGAGCTGCCATATGTTTCCTTATCCTTTACAGTTCCACAGCACTGCCTGCTGCAGGCCCAGGGGACAAGTGAGACAGTGCAGAGGCCACTGCTGTGGAAAAAAGCTTCTATAACCTGCTTAATCTGAAATAAATACTAGAGGTGATGACAGCTTCTGCCTTTTGTTGCAGCAAATTAAGCTGTCCCTGAAAGTATTACAGCTGACTTCAGAGCTGGCCCTGCCTTCTGCTGCTGCAGCTGTAATAGCTTAATGCCACAACCAGCTCCTCAAACCTACCTCAGTCTCCAGCCTGTTGCTAAGGGAAGGAACACCTCTGTAATTTGTGCTGAGGAAGAACTGCCTTGCTTTAAAAATGGATTTGGCATTAATAGCATGTTGTCTCCAGAAAAGCTATGTATACCAAAAGCTACTAAACCCATTAAAGGTTTCTCACCACACCTACTACCCAAACCTGCCAGTTTGCACATGCAATTTTGAGATCAAGGCAAGGAGGGAGACAGTAAACCTGCACTGCAGCACTGTGTGTCTGTGAATACTCTGTGATGGGAGAAGCAAAGCTGCATTTGGACAAAGCCCAGCGCTGGTCTACTCCTTCTTCCCGCCGAAGACTGGAGAGAGGTGGGACAGGCACCACTCACTCCTCCTGGGGCTCGTGATCCCAACGAGGCAGAGCTGCTGGGGWTTCCTGTCAGCATTTTGGCTGCTGTTCAAAGCTGCCTACAAGCGTGCAGCAGTGGCTGCCGTTCCTGCCAGCACACAAGACAGCATTCTCTGAAGTGACACCTCAAATCAGATTCCTCGACAAGCAGTGCTCTGTGTTTTGCCCCTTATATAACACTCCTYGTCTGTTTTTTTTTCTGTCGGCATTTATTATAAACACTTACATAAGGACATGTCCCAGCTTGGGAAAGGGCTCCTTCTGCTTGGTTGTGTCAGACTGCTGTCAAACAGCCAAAACACAGAACAAACCCTCCCAGAGGAGGGAGCCTGGGCCTTCGCTTGCTGCAGTGACAATCACTGCTATTTGTTAATCCTGCCCTCTCTCTTACAACTAAGCAGCTTGCTACTGCCACTGCCCTTGCATGCTGCTGAGCTACAGAAACATTTCTGTCCAACACAGTGAAGTGGCTGAGAAAATAGTAACTGAAGTGCAAATCAAAACTGACCTGAAAGTATACAGGAGCTTTGCTAAAATGAACTTTGACCCAAAAAAAGGTGCTACCTGATATTCAGCTTCATAGGATACAATGCATGAGTAGCAAAAAATTTGCCAACTGTTTTTCTTCTAAAGCTAGACTACAGAAATCAGGGGAACAGGTGGCCTGCTAGAAGGATTGTTCTTTCTCTGATCAGAAGAAACTTCCTGTGAGGGCACCAGCGATCTGCTCTTTCCAGTTCTGACATAAAATCCAGCTCCCCTGGATACAACTGAAAAAGCCACATCAAGGTGCACATGCACACACAAAACCCCAAAGAATAAAGAGGGCAATTTGAAACTTTAAATGGGACAGAACATCACAATGACGGGGGGAAATGGGAGAAGAACAGGATTAACTCTTCAATAGTTCTTTCCCAACTGTGAGAAGAAAAACTCTTGCTCAATGTGCACAACCAAACATATGCTTCTGTACCTTTTCCTTGGGATCTGGTTCAGTCTGCAGGTGCTCAGACATTCCTGCTCTATATAYACCAGCTTTTGAATGAAGAACACCCACTCACCTCTTATAGATGTATCCCAGGACAATGCCAGCTCCGATGGCAATGATTATCACCATCATGATCAACCCCAGCACATAACCTGTGAAAAGAGAAAAAAAAGAGAAAATTAGAGGCAGCAGATCCAACTATGATGTTTCTTTCAGAGCCTCAAACCAAATCTGTCCTGCCAGAATTACAGGAATGGATCCATCACACGATCCTGGGTTTGTACCTAGTGTCCCTAAGTCCTTCTTTTCTTTGGAGTTCATCTGCACTCTCTGACTGATCCCAATGACGGGCTGCACTGCGGCTGCCTCGCTCCGGGAGGGCAAGGTATCAGCTGGTTCAAACACCTGCTCATCCTCCTGAGAAGCACCAACTTCTGCTGTAGGGACTGAGGCTGTGGTAGCTGTAGCATCTGTTGAGAGGGAAAAAAATATATATATACAACATACCAAGCACTTACGAGTACTTCAAAACAACATGTACCTTGCAAGTGGGACCGATCTAGACCAGTATGACTGACTGCCTTCAAAGCACACTGAAAAACACTTGTTCACTCTTAACCTGTTGCCAGAAATCCTACCGAAGTAGACAAGAAATATACTCCTTTCCCCACTTTCCTTTGACACAAACCTATTTAACTAAGAGTCCAAGGCACCACCACAGATGAGAGCAGTCAGACAGCAGAATGAAACCCAGGTTCAGGGCATGAGCCCAGGGGATGCACAATGACTTCACTTAGTGCATAGATCGATATACAGGCTGCAGCTTCAATCACGCTGAACAGATGTGAACAAGATTATGAGAACCTCTGTCCCAAATCTCCCAGGAGCCTATTTATCTCTCTTCTGCCTCAATCTTCCTGACACAGGAAAGTTTGACAGGAGACTCCAGCTGGTGTGAAAACAACCTGGGGATATTCTTCTTCCCCAGCCCTTCTTTGCAATGGTATAGCAAACTCCAGTAGCATGTTGGACAGGCTGGGTCAGAGCAGCCCTTCAGGCAGCAAAGCCACTGACTACTGTAAGGACAGCGAGTTCCTCCTCAGCCATGGCCCAGACAAAGGCACCCAAGGATGGATGCTCATAACACAGGTTCCCTCCCAACCCTGTTTTTTATCAGTGCTGTTTATCAACAGCATTGAAAGATTTTCAAGGTAGCTCCTTCTGTCATGACAAAGTTTAAATGGAAGCTGTAGCACTGTAAAAGCTGTGACGGTATTATCTGTTCTACACAAAATCTCCTACTTTTTGGAAATGGTATTCATCCACACCTGAAATCTCCCTCCACCTGGATCTTGCCCCACAGCTGGCAATAAGTCCATGTGGATTTTCTATCTGCAGCCATTTTGAATCCTCAGTGGAATGTGAAATGGAAGCACAAAAGGGAGTTACAGACAGGAAATCAGGGTCTCCCGCACAGTAACTTCATGTAGGGTCAGCCAGGGCCAACTGAACTAAAGGGAACTGTTGGACTTGACTACCATGAAAAGGTGCCCACACTGAGACGCAAAAATAGTCAAACCTATTAAACATGCAAATGGCTGAAAGGTCAGGTAACTCTTCTAATCCCAAAGCTGCAGGGCTGTTTAGAGTAAGGGTCTTGGCAGCAGAACATTTTTTTTGCTTCATCTTCAGGGAAAAGCAGGCAAAAAAAAGAACAAAGTGAAGAAAAGGAGAGGGTGTATGTGCATGGAAAAAGGACTTAAATGCAAGGATAGCAATCTCAAGGGACAGTGGAGTGCGTGAATCTAGCGGGGCTCAGAAGTAGTAAACAGTTCAAAAAACCCCAAGTGGTTACTCTGGCATCAGTCAATACTGACACCTCCTCTCCCTGAAACAGGCTTTGACCACAGTTCTTYTGGCAAACTGTTTCTCACTGTGACTATCAAGGAGGAATCCAGTGTTTGGGGTTTTCCATTTCTTACTGTCCTCCCTTCTAGTTCGTATTTTTTTCAAGTTCTCCCCCTCCATCCTGTACTCAAATTCCCTCTGGCAATCCTTTAGCAGCAGGAAACTTCTTCATGCCCCACAGTAAGAGTCTACCAACACCTCAGCAGTTCTAGATGTCCAGACCTCAGCCTTTTGGAACACAGCTGAAGAGCCCTACAGTGGTAAGTGAATTATTGGGGAGCAGGGACTTCTCACAGGCCTTTTCTGACACTAATGGAAAAGCTCTAGGGGCGGAGCAAGGCACAGCTGGGAGGCAGATGTGCACACACAGGCAGGGGCTGGAGGGGAGCCCCGGGTACACGGTGTTCCCGGGGGAGGTGCTGGCGTAGCCCGGGGTTGTTTGTGCGCAGGGGGGACCCCACCCTGGTCAGAAACCCAGCCCCTCGCGGTAGGAGGCTGGCCGGGGAGGGCAGGAGGAGAGGGGGGCCGGCGGGGGCCGCTCTTACCCGAGCACTGGGCGATGTCGCAGGGTCGCCGCTCGGGGACCCCAGTAGCGCCTCGGATGTAGCACCAGGGCGCGGCGCCGCCGTCCGGGTTCCTGCAGCTGTTGTGGTCCTCATCGACTGCTGGGGGGCAGCGGGCCGTCAGCGCGGCCCCGGCACCCTCCGCTCCCCCAATAGCCGCCCCCCCCCCCCGCCGTCGCCTTCCCCGGCCCCGGACCCACCTGCCGGGAGCGCGGCGCCGGGGCCGCTCCGCACCGTCAGCCAGTTGAGGCACGGGGCGCCGCCGGAGGCCACTTGCCGGCTGCCGCGGTAGGACGCGCCGTTGCCGCGGAGGCACTCTGCGGAGAGACGAGCCGAGCCATGCGGGCAGCCCGGGCAGCCCCCGCCGCCCCGGGCCGCTCCCCAGCACGGCCGCCGCCTTCCCCACAGGGGTCTCCCCCCTCCCGAGACCGGCCTTTGTCCCCCACAAAGCCGGGCCGGCACTCACCCTCGGCGCCGCGGGCGGCCCCCAGCAGCAGCGAGCCCAGCAGCAGCACAGCGCCCAGCGCCCGCCGCGGGCCCCCGAGCAGCATCCTTGGCTGGGAGGGCGAGGAGCCGCCGCCCGCCCGGCCGCGCAGCTCGGCTCCGCTCGGCGCCGCGGCGAGACCTGCCCCGGCTCTCCCCTCCCCGGTAAACAACCGCCGGGCTGCGCTTCCCCCCCCCGCCCCGCAGCCGCCGCCGGGTCCTAACGCTGGCGCTGCCGCCGCCCGCCCCCAGGAGGGGAAGGGGCGGCTGCCGCGGGGCAGGGCTCGGGGCAGCCGGGAACCTGCTGCCGCTGTCCCGCGGCCGCGGAGGCTCCTTCGCCCCGGCACCGAGCGCGGCGATGGGTGCTCGGTGCTGCGGTGCTGTTTAGCTCGAGCGGGACACGGGGAAACGCTGCCGAAGCGCAGCTCGCCTTCCCTGGGCTTGTGTCCTGCAGTCGCAGGAAAAGTCTTGGACCACAAGAGGAGACTTCCCACACGGAACTACGCTTGAACCGCTGCCTGTGGCAGGGAAAGTCTYTATCTTCAGGATGTAAAACTGCTACCTCCCCTAGAGAATTACCATGAAGAAGGACTAAATCCTGCTGCTCTTATTCTCCTTTTGGGATCCCTTAGATCTAAAGAGACGTTGTGGGGGGTTCACACTGCCACGGAGGCTGTGCACCTCCACATTAAAGGGGTTTACATTCTCGCTGCTACTAATCCATTACTTTTCTTTGACTCCACGTACTTACTCTAAGAGCTGTGTCTGCTTATAGAAAAAAAACAAGGTAAACGGCATGAAGATAGTTCAGAGTAGTTCTACTGCAGGCATCCAGCCACTGTGATAAAGCCTCTCTGTAGAAATTTCACATGGGTTACAATAGACACTTCTGTTTCTGAACATGCCAAAGGATTCAGATAGTGCAGTGCCAGTGACTGTACACAAGCATCTGGAGTCCTCAGAAATGTTTCTATTTTACACCAGTGAAAAACAAGCTACTGAATAATTGGTCCTGTTCGACAATGAGCTCGCAGCGGCAGCCTGGGCCAACTGATGGGTTTGTAGCCAAGGCACAGGCCTGCAGCACAAGGTGCTATTTCTGGCTTTCCCACAGAGTTCCTCCTGACCTTGGCCAATCTGCCTGCCTCACTTCTTTGCGCTTTCCCTTCCTTTCCGTTACATGAGGTACAATCAAACCTTCCTTCTCAGGATAGGACAGAGAAGTTGCCTTCTTTTAAAGTGCTTTGAAATCACATGGAAACCATTGAGCACATAAAAAGTATTTCTATGCCAGGAAGCTGCTTCAG
The DNA here is from genome assembly GCA_018881555.1 of Amblyornis subalaris. Classification (NCBI taxonomy): domain Eukaryota; kingdom Metazoa; phylum Chordata; class Aves; order Passeriformes; family Ptilonorhynchidae; genus Amblyornis; species Amblyornis subalaris. The sequence continues at coordinate 3,155,171 of JACAXG010000071.1, forward strand.
TGTTTCATGAATCACTTTTCAAGGTAGTGCTGGCTGTAGCAGTGGTTTTCCTTTCCACTTCCAGATGTTTCCATCCTGGCAGTGCTCTCTGTCAGGCTGCTGCAGGTACTTGTGTGACAAACCTGCTCAAGGTGCTGATCCAACCCAACTTTTGCTCCTTTTTCACCAGGTCATTAACACTTTAACCCCTTTACAGCCAGGTCACCTGCCGCATTCAGTCCACAGTGGAGCCACAAAAACACAGATGTACCAGTATGACAGATGGGTAATGAGGAAACAGTCAATTAAGCAGCACTACCACCAAGTATGAAACCATGGGCCTTAGCACACATTTGTGTGATTCACACTTTAACAATATGATTTACCACTACAGAAAATTTAGTTTTGTTATGTCAGATTAAAAAAAAAGGTTGTAAAAAATCAAAACGGGAAAACAAAAACCAACTGTATGTGTCAGTCCTGACTGACATCACCAGCTAAGATGCCGCCTTTGTGGCATTATGCTCATTGTCTGCACAGACACCCCGTTACTGCATTCCTGGTGCTCTCCAGTTACTCTCTGTGAAGGCAAGGCTAACTGGAGTCAGCAAGAATTTTTAATAAGGGCTATTGAATCAAGCCGCCTGTTTGTAATAGCTCGTCATCACAGATTTTATGGGACAAATTCCATTCAGCAGAAACTGCAGGGCCACACATGCATCCAGAGGCACTGCCTGTCCAAAACTGTTTGCAGATGGGCTGCCAACCTGCACAATTAATTTCTTTTTGCTCATTTCATGAGACTAACTAATGCTTCCATGCCATCTAGCACAGAAAGCACCTCCTCCTGTACGTACTGATCCAAGGACTGCAGTAATCTCTGTGGAAACAAATCTCAGACCTTCTCAGCTCTCTCTCCTACTATGTAACAAGATAAATTTGCACTTCTCATTACACCCAGCCAAATTCCAGCAAACAATTTGAGCTTCTAGTCCACAGGACAATGGGGAATCTGGGAGAAATGCAAAAACCTTCACATTAATGGTAAAGATCAAAGTCTTTTCCACAAGTGACTTCTAAGCATAATTTTTTCTTTCATCTCTAGCTTTCTCCAGGATGAGGGAAGATTTATGCCTGGCAGTTTCACAGAGTTAAGTTTAATAGGATGCCAGGTGGCAKCTGTCAAAGGCAGACTCGATTGCTCTTTCTGCTGCTTGGGAATGGGTTTGCTCTTCTTGCTACACTTTTAGAGATTAAACATGACATTATTTCCCAGGACTTGATTTTAAACTACCCAAACTATAAGTAAGTTAATAGCTCTGCAACTACTTCCTCACACAGTTTACACTTAGAAGTCTGTAGGTATATACATCCCCACATCCACAAATGCTTCACAGGAGAATATATACACTATATTTAGGATCAAGGGACATTAAGCATCCTCCCTAAACTCAGTGTGAACCAGTTTCAGCTGTGAGCTGGTACCTTTTTGCTGTTTACTTTATACAGGTTCCAGAATGAACAACGTCTGCTTTTTCTCTCTCCTGCCTGTCAGCTGCTCTTTCTTGTTTGTTTGTTCTACTTTTTCACCTGTGGAAAAATTCAAAGCGTGTTGAGATTTTTATTTTAAAAAAAAGTAATCTAACATACAGCACGGCACACTGTGCCAAGGGAAGCAGACACAGATGTACAGCTCTGGAATGACTCTGCAAGAAGCCATCAAACCCACCCTCCTTCTCTGGCTACAGTCAAATGTGTTCAGATCTTGCCGGGCAAAAGTTCATCTAACCTCCTATACAAGAAATAACATGCTTTATTACTTAATCTTACTAAATAAGACACTGGGGGGAGTAAGCAAAATGAGTTTTCTAATCTGAGAAATCTTTCCTAGCCAAATTAACATGGATTGCTTAAAATGGAAAAAGCTGACCATTGCCCTCCTTGTAASAGGACATACGTCATGTTCCCATAACCTCCCCTTTCTTCTTCCTAGGTAACCAAAATAATTGTTCCAATTTTTTCTCAAAACTCATTTTTCTAAATTTTCTGCTTCCTTCATAAATTGCAATGCTTGAGAATAAAGATAGTACATTCTGAGACCTCATCTACCACGAACAGAATATTAGAGCAATTTGTGCTTAAAAAACCGCAAGCATCAAATGCTACTAAACACTAAACACTATTAAGTGCTTGCAACTCCAACAAAAGCAGGATTTTTATTCCTTTTTTGCCTCTGTCTTGATCATGAAAATAACTATTGGTCTCACCTGCATAAAGCCTTCTGTAAGCAGTGATGTAGGAGTCAAAAGCAAACGTTTCATTTCTAACCTAGAAACAATTTGAATGCAATAAAAAAACATCAGGGCTGCAACAAAAGRATCAAATGTTGAGTTCATGAAACTGAGCCGAGTATAACCAAAAATCAAGACAGAGACAGTGACTACAAAGGAGTCGGTGTGGAGCGATAGGAGTATCTGCTGGCACTGTTGCATCTCGCTGCTGACACACTCAAGGAGAGGCTTTCTCCTCCCCCTTCAGTCTGACAGCATGAGCTATTGCTAAGTAAATGCCAGCCACAGCCTCCAAGGACTAACAAGGAAGTCTGCAGAAGCAAAACAACCATATGCAATATTTGAACTGGTTCAGACTGGTTCAGAGTTTGCTCTACTAACTCAGAGTGCTTTCTCAGATGAGCTTTCTGTGTGGGCTGTAATAAAAGGCCAGAGGCCTCGGGAGGGCAATCTGGGGCCTATTGTTTACTGGGGAGAAGCACTGCAGCTACACTTCTCCAGCATTAAGAGATTAGCACTAAATACTCTCGGCAATCACTGACTTAAGAAATTTCACACACTGAGTCCTCTCTAACAGCATCAATTTTTTTGTCCTTTTTTTTGTCAAGAACTGCCCAGTGCCTTTCCACAGTTCTCTCATCAGTTTTGAAGGGCCCAAGTGCCAACAGACATTTGTGTTCACACTGGCCCACTGTGGCAGTGGTGAAGATCCCCACAGATCATCCCTCGGCTCTTTCCCTGGCTGCAGCATTCCAATCTCGGTATCTGAATCACAGACTGCTTTACCTGCTATCCAATGGGTAGGTGTGTCTCGTAGCAGGATACCATAAAACCATAGCAATATTGTTAGGAATTGGGTACGGCTGGCTAAAGATGCTTCGGTCCCCAGCTGCACTGGGTTTTTTGTTTGATTGTTTGGGTTTTTGCCACAGATGCAGGCTGTTACTGACAAAAAACAGAGCACACATTTTTAAGGGTGGAGGAAGAGAAACTATTTGCAAAGATACTGTGATCTACTCAGAGAACACGTTAAGTCTGAGCCAAGAACAGGAGCCTTACTCTAGATTCTTTAACTGATCTTTGCCTGATCTTAGGCAAGCTTCTGCTTTGGTTTCCCATGCTAATACTTCTTATGTCACAGAGGCAGAAATGATTAAATGTCTCCAAAGTTCTTTGAAAGCTTCAGACATGCAATACATACCTTAAGAAATGGTATTGTAGGGGAAGGAATCCTGAAGACAGATATGCATGAGATGTTCTCAAGTTCTCATGCGTAGTGCTGACTTAGATGAAAGTACAAATATGCATTAATGCAGGAATTAAAATAGGAGGATGTGTTGTTTGGTTGTTTTTTAAGGCATAAAAGTAGTTTTGTAACCTTCTTGTTTCTCAAACCACTGTTGTGCCCAGCAGTACCTGGCAAAGCTAAGCAGTCTGATAAACCAATTTGTTCTTGTTAGAAAATGCCTATCTAAAAATAACTGTTTATCTGCACATGAGAAACATGAAAAGGCAGCACCAAAACATCTGGAGATTTGAGTCAAAAGGAATAAACATTTCTTTTCTGGTATCTGTTCAAATTAACTTCCAGTGAACTGGATGGGATTAATAAATATCCTTCTACCAATCTTTCACTCACCATGGAAGCCAATTTCACAGTCAAACAGAAGTGGTAGCCCAAAACTCTGCTGTTTAAACATCAATAATCGTGGAATATTATCAAAGTAACAGTTAGATTCCATTGTGGAAAACATGAGGTTAGAGTTGCACTTCAATATGCAAAACTCCCAGTCTAAATAGCACAACCACTCATATGACCCCTATCCCAAGCCATCAGAAAGGTTGTAAGGTTATAAACTTGCACACATAAAAACCCCAAACATGTATTTTCTTATCTCTAGGGCTTTGGGAGTCGGACTGGAGTCATCAACATAGGAGCAGAAGTGCAGACTTATTTTGTAATGTGTCTCTTTGTAATTCAACATGTGAGCAGAGAAGCAGAGACCAAACCTTGCAGTAGAGCTACTACTGTTTCCTCATAAAGCGCAGGATTCATGGAAATTTACAATGCAGAGCTCTCACCTCTGGATTTTGTTTCTTAGCTGACCTGAAAGCAGATAAAACCATTGGCACACRGGTACTGTGAAAGACCTGTCTCCACAGGTGTTTGCCTGAAGGCTCTGGGAGGAGTTGTTTATTTTGGGAAGTTGCCCTTTCTTTCCTGTGTAGAAAGGCAAATCTCTACTTTCTCTGGGTCACACACATGCCATAAGCATGCAGAGATAGCCTTTTTCATGACTGACATAGGCACGTGGATTTTTTTTACATCTACAACAGCAAAGACTGTTCCTTAAGTATGTTTACGGATCAGGGCAAACCCTTGTTGTTATTTTGGTCTTGAGTTTGCCATTCTTTTAGAAATTTAGGGCTCCAACTGGTAACACCATGAGGAGCTAAAAAGCCAGGAAAGAACAAAAGCTTAGTAAAGTTTCACCTAATACTTGCACTTATTTCTTTAGAATATAATGGTGTGGAGTTAAAACACTGTGCATTTGACCAATGCCCCAGCACCTGAGGTAGTCAGGTCAGAAGCAAAAATCTATTTATATGACCTCAGTTTTATTTCACTGCCATTCAATGAGGACAATACCGAATTTCACAGATACTTGTTACTCCATCCACTTATGCTAAAACAACAAATCTCATCACACAGTGCCAGAGAGATTTCCTAGTCACAATAAGGCCATCCTGATACACAGTGTTGCAACCTGCTCACCACACTATGAATTCTCACATAGAGCTGTGGCCATGTGCAAAGGCAGAACTGTCTCTGAAAAGAGGAAGATTTTCACATATGAGAAGTCCAGGCCATCTCTCTGTGCACTCATGGTCTCTACTCTCCATCTCCAGGAAATGAATGCATGCAGCCTGCAGAGTTTAATTCTCTTTTGGTTTATTACTATTTAAAAATCAGGTTTTGTATCCCCCTTCTACAGAGGCTTCACCTTCCAACAGAACATACAAAAAATACACACAATAGAAAAAAAAAAGATAGGTAGGTAAGTTGCTTTATACAAACAGGTCCCTAAGAACCCAAAAAGGCTAAAACAGGCTCGGTTTCAATAGAAGCAGGCCCATAAATAGGCAAGAGACTTCATTCAAGTAGGGAAAGAGTCATCCATCCTCACCTAAGATCCTTTCTTGCTCACACTGAAGACAATGGGAGGATTCCCAACAACTTCAGTAGAAGCAGGATTGGGATTCATCAGAGCCAATGGCAAACTTTTCTGCTCCTTCCCTTCCAAGGCACTGTCTCTTCCATATGGCGTGCAGCCAGGGAAAAATACCAGTTTTCCTGGCTCATCCCACACTCATGTTTCAGTTGTTCACTCTACAGGACATCTGAGAACAGCCTTTTATTTTCTCTCTTACTCTGGTATTTGCACTAATTGCAGCAAACTTTCAGATTACAACAGTACCAAAGAAAAATTCTGAGCCCAAGAGCAAGGCTTGGTTGATTCCTTAAGAGCCAGCAGTCAGTCTGACAACTTTGCAGAAGGCATGTAAAAATTGCCTGGAGAAGGCACCAGTTTGTAGACACAGCAGCCAAAAAGATATTAGCAAGCATGAGATTGATTTATTATAAAATCACTTACCCAAGGTCATTATATGACTGCAGGATGCTCAAGAGCATTTATGGCTGCAGTGGCTGCATGCAGTAACTCCATGGTCCACATGGAACACAGGAGCTGGGAGGGAGTCACTGGAACATCAGTAAGACTCCAGTTACCTCCTTCCTCCAGCACATCTCGGCTCAGAGCACTTGCAGGTCTCCAAAATTGCAGTACAARTATGGAGGCCACCCAGGAAAAGCTTCATTCACATAAACCCTGAGAGCAGATCAACAGAGCCAGGTAGTCCTTAAATAAATTTAAATATCTCACCTTTCARGAAAAATGTGGCCAAATGTTTGTTTAACTTTGCATTACACCTGAAGTCAGTGAGGCCAAACATTTGTGAGAGAGTTCAGCAGCATAATTGTGCAGCACAATTTGGCATGTCAATTATATATTGGCACATTCTGACCCAAGGGTTATCATCATCTCATTTTACAGATAGGAACACAATACAGGAGGAGGCTAGAGATAACACAGGGTGTTAATTCTTTGCACACTGGCCATCCCTGCCCACCACCACAGAGTGCACAGCTGTGGTTTTTCACTAAGGTGCCGTAACCATTCCAACCATCACCACAACCCCTCACAGCCAGGGCTCCTGCTCCTGGTCTGCATCACTCTGCAGTTATTTTTAAGTGTTTTGGTTTTTTTCTTTTTAGCCAAATAGCTCCCTGGTTTGTTTACAGCCAACCCAGTTATTTGCAGGGCTGTACACATGCAGCCACACTGGCTTAGGGGTGCGTGGAAGGCAAGGGTCATGGGAACAGGCAGAAGATACTTTGCCAGTGTTGGTGCTGACTCTGTCACAGCACCCGTGGCTGCAGCCCAGGAGCACTGCCTGCCTCCCTCTCTCTGGGTCCCAGGCTCACTGCTCTGAAACATGCTGCCTTCTCACAGGGACAAGGAGCTGCAGCACGTTGGGCTGGAATCCAAATCTGTTCCCAAAGGCTCATTCACAACAGCTGAAGGATCTTGTTTTGAAAAGGATGTTCAGGACAAAAAAATGTGGCTCTTTCAGGAGACACTGGAATCTTCCAGAATCTGTTTTCCTTTTAAAGTTTTCCTAGTGGCTTTTTTTTTCCCCTTCTTTGCTCACTTGTTTTGCCTTTCAGGGTGGAAATGAGAGCATAAGCTCAGAGATTCATTGTGAGCTTATGTTCTGTTCAAATAAAACTCAGGTATTGTGCCCAAGAAAAAGGTGAAGAGTACACTAAGCTGGCTTAATTTACATTTGGCTACTGACAATGCTATTAAGGTATAATCATAATGCTGAAAAAGTCAGCGCATTCCATGGTTTTGTCTGGCACTTGCTCTCAGAGTTTCTGCCGTGCTGACAATTGAATATATTTTATTATTTTTGTGGGTGGTGAAGAAAAGCCTTTCCTGTTTTGTTACTTAGAATTTTGGTGGCTGTTTTTTACTTTGTCCATTTATCTCTCATGAAACCCAAGGAGAGCTCTTGCTCTCCATTCATTCTTCCAACACTGAAGTCTGGAGTTCCTTTGAAGTTTACTTTGGCATCTACTTCCTCAAGCAAGCACCTTAAAAAAAATTAAAGCTGAAAGTGGTACCCCACTCCCGACTCAAGACATAAGTTTAGATATTGAATTCTAGGAACAAAGATTTAGTGAAAAAACAAGACACTAAAGTTACAACAGAGCCTACAAAATCTAGGTTAGCTTTCATACTAGCAATTCAATGAGTTGAGTTAGACAGACATTCAGTTACACAGTTCTTCTATTCAAGTCATTCCTTACTGCTAACAGCAGTTGAGGGAGGAACAATAATTTCAGGGAATACATGGGAAATAACAAATATTCCCTAAGTCACTGGCACTCAAACAGGTCTAAAATTGTAACTGGGCATTTACAATTATTCAAAAGATTGGTAGGAAGACCAAGTCCACACCATCTCAATAGTTCTAGGCTTTAAAAAACAAAAAATTCTTCCCCCCCAACATATAATACTTTGCCCTACTATAATTAAGGCACTGGATTGAGAGAAGGAAAAATCTGTGTTCAATTTCTGGTTCTGCTATCAATTTCCCACGTCATCATGGGCAAATCACTTAGGGTTGAGAGCTCACACACACATTACCATGCATCAGGTGAGCCACACTAAGTCAGTCTGCACACATTTAAGACATGACAAAGGCAAGGTCACGTCACCTAATTTAACTCAGTATGGAAAAAAATTCATATTAAATTGCTTTACCTTGCATTTTTTGTGGATTAACATACATTAAGATAAATTCAGGGAACAAAAGAAGCCTGGTAAGTCTGTGGCCCCACATTTAACACAACACTTAAGCATGCATGCAAGTGGTTTTTAGTTCTTTATCTTTCTTTCGCTCATTCACTTATAAACATCTATTCCTTTCTTGTCTGTCTTTAATATTGAGATTACGAATTAAGGTATTTCCATCATACCTAATACACAAGGCTCTGAGCCTCAAATGAGAGGTTATGGACTCCTATAATACAAACAAATACTACAACTCTGATTATATAAATTTGCATGAACTAAAGTTTCCTTCTTGGCATGTGCATTGACTCAAACATTGGCTTGCAGTCCCTTCAAAGGAGATGGCAAGGAAAGGAGGGTGGCCCAAAATCAGAACTACTATCTATACACTGATATGCCAATTAAAAATAAAACGTATTAGCAACAAGCTGCAGGTCAGGGCATGTTATGTACTTCCCTTCGAACTCTGAACTTGTGAGGCTGAGTTTTCTGTTTGGATCTATCTGTCTCATGTTCTGTGAGAAACAGGCATCTCCCACAGTACAGAATAGAATTTGCATGTAGATTAAATTACTGCCCAGAACGGAACAGTATGCCCCCAAAGCAGCAAAAAGCACTGAAAACACCACAGTTAAAGATCTGCCCAACTTCCTGCTGGCACTAGCCTGCACCAGCCTCCTGTATTGGTACAAATCTATCCTATTTACACCAGGATGATCTAGAACTGTCATTTCAGGATTGTTAACTTCCTGCCTAATTGTTTCCCTGTCCACTAGACTGAGAAGTAAGTAGTTTTCATTCATTGTATTCATCACAACTTAGTAAGCATTTTCTTTCACAAGCAGAATGCAGAGTTAGTGTTTTAGAAGGCTTCGTTTTTAGTTCAAGGCTTTTCTTTTGTTTCACCAGGTCAAATTCTGTAGCATTTAAAATAAAATTCTGATAGATATAGCCAAAATTCAACCCACTTGTAACACTAAAGTCAGGAGAGCGAAGTGTAGGATGAAAATATCCTATATTCTGGACTTAGCTTTTGGAGTTGAGTTTTATGACTAGTGCATCTTCTTTGAGTGCATATAGAAACATCAAGGACACAAACTTGTATCTTTTAGCAAACAGCCTCAGTTCAACAGAAACTTCCCCTGTGGATTAATTGTGAGCTATTAGTAAATCAGTGACTGCAGCTGCATTTGCTAATCCCAATGAATTGTTATGCTGACTGGAAAGCCTGCTCTCTCCTGACTGGCTTGGCAGCTTACAAGGTTGTCTCAGCATTGTCTAGATTTGTAAGGTATCTTAAAATGTTTTGTCACTTTTCTGAAATGTTCTGTTTTTACCTGCCCACTAATCTTACCAGTACAGCAAGAACAATTCCATGAAGCTTTAGTGGTGGGATTTGTTTGTTTCACTGTTTTTTGCTTTTAAATGAGGCTCATACCTATTCCAGGATTCTGGGAGAAGATGACTGGAGAAGAACATGTCCTTCAGTCTCCCAATATAGATTAATAGCAAAACATCAAGTCCACTGCAACATGCTCTCAATTTAGAAAGTGCTGGTGCTATAAAGAGAAAGCCATTGATTATTCATCCTTGATTTATAATACTCGAGAGCAAGTACAAAAAGTAGCTTCTTACAAGAGAGAATGTGGGTCTCCTAACTGTAGAATTTAGAATGTAATTCCAAAATCCATATACTTACAAAGGGCTCTCTAATTCTAACACAAAAACAAAATAGGAATGTGTCTTATGTCAGTTAAGCACCAGCTGCAGGGTTTGGATTAGGAGCACCTGGGCAATGCGGGTTGTGGTACAACAGTTCGTGGCTCTGTGCACATTTACACAGACGGATCTCCTGCAGCAAATGTAGATCCTGGTCTAAGAAGCTCTGTCCTGCTCCAGCAGTATATTAATGATGGAGACAGATACTGTTTCATGGGATGCAAGTTTGGTGCAGGACTTGGGCTCTTCACAGTGGCCTTTCTAGAAATACTCAATGCACAAAGCAGTTTAACAAATCACTGCTTAAACCTTTGCTCAATAACGCTCTCAACAACTGTGATGTAGAGAAAATTCTTCACAGATATTAAATTAAGGAATAATCCAGGAAAATGTTCTATGTGACCTTGAGCATCAACAGCAGAACCATAATTAAAACTCAGAGTATTCCTAACTCCTAACCCTGTGTTAAACAACATTTATACCTGGGTTTGGTACATAAAACCTTGACTAGTTACATGGAAGGAAAGCGAGGGTCAAGAAAGGACATTATTTCTGCACAAGTGGTATTTTCAGATTAAACAGAATCTCCAACAGTCTAGAGCCCAGCTTTCTTTGCATTTTGTAATCAACTCTTTTTCAAAGATCTGCTGTTTGCAATTCCCACCTCTTACACCAGAAACTCTTCTCATTTGGAAAAGAAAGGAGTAAGAGTGGCTTTTGCAAACCTGACTAGAGACAGATCAGGAGAGCATGACTGTTGCCAAAAAGCCCAGCTCACTGAGAATACAGCACAGTGCAGAGTGGGATTAACATATTATTTACTGGCTCTCATTTGCACACCTTTTGGACAGGTGGCTAAATTGCTCAAAAACCAGACAAAACGAGGGGATACAAAGTAACATACTAACTTCTTTAATAGAGTCCAATCCAATTAAACCAAAATCACTCTGTGAACCCCTGGGTTTATTCACACTAAACAAGTCAGTGGTACATAGTGTTAACCCGATAGCTGATCGTGTTCATACCCTAGGTCCCCGCATGAAAAATGAGCACCAGTCAACCAGACTGTAATGATATTTTTCCTTCCTTTTTTTTTTTCTTTTTTTTTTTTTTTTTCATAAAAACTATTTCTTTCATAGACTTCAACCAACCAACTAGCCAAGTTATTAATTATGGTACATCTAAAAAAAAAAAATTAATACTAACCCTAATGTGACTGCTGCTTTACGAGTGCTCTGTGTATCGCCTTAGACTGGCTTTTCAGTAGCAATTCACTACAACAGGTCCTAAAATAATAATAATAAAGAATTAAAAACCTGACAGCAAGTTTAATGGTCAAAAGTAATAAAAACAACCTGTTCTGAAAGGTGATTTTTGTCAGCAGTTCAGCCCTGCTGTAGCACTCACAGCCTCACAAAGGCAGAAGGGGTTCAAATTCTCTCACCTTCTTTAAATTTTTCTGTTTTTAAAAGGACAACTGCATTGTAACCTGCTAGGAACCATGGGGCATTTTACTTAATGTTGTATTCAATAATGGGTCTGTTTTTAAAACTTACTGTTTTTCTGGGGGAGTTTAGGGAGGGCAGGGGAATAGAGAGAGAACAAAATCACAGCTCCGTGTAGCTGCAGCTCCCCAGGTGCCTTGGTCACTAGGACTGTCTCATTCTCAGACCAGTGCTGGCAACTTTTGATTACTCTAGAAAAACAGGAAGAAAACACCAGCAGCAGCCTCTGAAGCTCCATTTGTTTTGGGTCATGTCTTCTATTCAAGGCCACCATCTTCTGTAATTTATCAGCTAAAGAAGCATTTTCTCCCTCTCCCCAGTGAAGGTTTAAAGGTGGGGTAGGGCATGAGACAAAGAGGGAAGCTAAAATGAATAAAAAATTCTCAGCTATAGAACCAAGTTTCATTATTTCCTCTTTCATTCACAGCATCTTATCATTATAGCCAGACTGCTGCTTTGCTTTGTTAAGATCAAACTGATCTCATTTCCCCTCTGGCCCCATTGGTTGCTGGTCGACCTCTGGATCCACTAGGGATGATGCAAATGCTGACTGGACGATCTGAAACCCAAACGACTCCAGAAGAGACATGTTCTGTTGGGGTGAGAAGGGGGATCCTAGAGCAGGACCGAGGTCCCCCAGTGGGCCACCAAGGGCCCTGACGTGAACTTTCTGTATGTGTTTGTTCAGATAAGACTTTGATCTGAAAAAGCTGCCACATTCAGGGCACGGGTACTTCTTCTCTCCTTCTGTCTCCATTTTGTTTTTGCTGACTGCCAGGTCACATGAGAAGGACCCGTTGGTGCTCTGTTTCTCAGGAGTCTTGAGGTCACTGGTGTCAGAGAGGTCTCCGTATGAATCAGAACTCTCAATCGGGTCCGAATGTGAACATTTCTGGCCTTCTATGGGAAAAAGAAAAGAGAGAAGTTTTCAGAATCTTAGCCACCAAAAAAAGGCATTTAGCATGCATTAAAATAAATCACGTTGGTTACCATCTGATCACATTAATGCCTGTCACAAAAGAATGATACAGACTTAACATCCAATCCCTCATATTCTAAACCCCTTGAGCAAAGGTCCTCTTTCCAAACCACCAGGCTGCTATCAGAGCAATGGCTGGGGTTTCATTAGGGATTTGTCACAATACTGAATGCAACCATAATGGGTCTCTGGTTTATATAACACTTTCGGAATCTCAAGGATGTCTCACAATGTTTACACCTCAGACACTACAAAAGGATGGACCTAATGATGAAATTTTAGCTGTGCAATTCACTTGCACACTTCTGAAATACTGTTGATACTTTGGAGGAGAGCCTAGAAACTTCATAAAGTACAACAGGCTGCAGCAAGATGTGAAGAAACCTGGAAGTACTCAGCAAAACAGCAGTAAGCTACTGCAATTTAGGAAGTGCAATTCCATTTAGTCTCAAGGAACTCTTTTTTACAAGTGCAACACTGTTAGAACTGAACTTCACAACCTAAAATTGTTCCATCTTTAAATACTGTAGTGTGAAACAGGAGAGAGGTTAGGGACGTTATTTAAGTTATTTGGATATATATCCTGGCAAAGCCATTGGTATGTTTGGAGTCTTCCCCATTCTCCTCTGGCATTATGCCAAGGAAATTTGTCCACACTTTTTTGCTCAGTGCATGTGAATGGGCGTGAGAAACCCAGACGTGCTCACTAAACAAGTCTCTGAATGCAAATAAGCTGTACCTACTATTAACTCTAAGAGACCAAAGAACCACTTGGCACAACCCAAAAGACAGATTTGCTCTGGACTCAGCATTACAAACCAAACAGGATATGCATGAAATCAATACGCCACTGAGCTGGAGTAAATCTCTTGTTAAGTCAGCACACCACCCAACACTAAAGGGCTTCTGTAGTAACTCTATCAAGACTTCAACAGAAAAAATTACACAACTGTAGCTTTCTGCTGGCACAGACTTTGTTTAACCCAGCCTGCTGTGTTCTCCTGGGCAAGAAAAAAACCAGAACCATGGTTTTGAAGAATTTTCTGGTGTTTCAGCTTCACCAGGAATACTGACAGCCCAAACCAAGAAGCAAAAAGCCATTCTACACAGATAAACACACTGGTTTACTTATTCAAAAGTTAAATACTCTTTAGCTATGCTTACAATAATATCTTTTTCTTTTTTTCTCCCTCCAGAAGTTAAATTAATGTTAAAAACAACAAAAAAGCACCAGTACTATTATGACCCTTTACCTTTCCTCCCCAACAACTGCATTTAGAAGTATAAGTTTGGCTACAGACAATTGGCTGTATGTACAGCATGGCTCCTCATCACCTCGAGAATGAATCCTTATGAACTGCACTCTGCAGCTCCCCTTTCCTTCACCGAAACCAGGAACATGGTTTGACTGACGCAAGATTCAAGTGCAGTGGGACAGACGAACTTGCCCTCAGGCAAAATTCAGACACTGACTGCTCCAAGGAAGAGAGCGAAGATGAACTAACATGGCTTTTTCAATCTTCAAAATCAAAGAAGCTGCCAAAAATTCACATCCTCTTATGTGTCCATCTCTTTCCCCTAGGCTTGTTAAACCGGCTATCCAATGACAGGTATTACATCCTATGTGAAGCTATGGAATTTCTCTGCATCTCCCTAAGCTTTTTTCCAGTATTTTCCCTATCCTTCCTCCCTCCCCTTTCTTGTGCCCAGCCCAATACCCCACAACACAAAGTTCTGCACAGAGCAGCAAGGTGCAGAGCAGCGAGTCTCTTGCCTTTGATGCCATAGGTCCTGACGCAGTGGAACGCTGCTCCCCCATTCGGGATGGACTCCTGGTGCCTGGAGACCTGGGGAAGGGGAACACCGTGGTGGGTTTTAACATGGACCTTTAAGTAGGAGGCAGAGGAGAAACCTAAACAAGATAAAAGGAGATGAGATCCTGCCACCAGCAAAGACACACATCTGCCTTCCCTGTTCCTTTAATCTTTCTCTTGCTCCTGCTCCCTATTGCAAAGCTGCTGTTCCACCAGTTCCCTCTGACATGCTCAGGTAGGATACCTGTCATCATGACACAGTAATGCAATGCACACTTTTCATCAGACTGAGTTTGCTTTTTGTTAGTCACAATGAAAGAACAGCCTCCTTGAGAAACAAATCCTGTGTAAGTAAACCTAGCAGGTGACATGAAACTTTCTGGAAAACAGGCAGAAGAGACATCATACAAAAAGGCACCCATGTCTCTTCAGCATCTTTGTGCTGTTTTATTTATTTTAATTAAAAATGCCTTTGTCGTCTGATAACACCTTGGAAGATAGTTCAACTTAGTTTATTTTATGCTGTTAAGATTTGAAGGAATGCCATTTAGTAACACCCCTCATTGGTTTCTAGTGTGCTTTCCCCTATCTAGCATTTATAGTGACTTCTGGAAGGCAGAAAGCTAAAACTACTGGGTTTTTAAGGCATACAGTTTTGTTCTATAATAATTTTTGAAAAACATCTTCTGCAGTCAGCTCATCCTGAGTTTTAAAAAGTATACTAGAACTCATATTTTGTCTACAGTTAACAAAAAATATTAAAAATAAATTTCAATATTTGTATTAGCTCTGATCTGTAAGCCCCAAACACTGAAAATGAAAACATATATATCAAACAATTGATTTCTGAACAAAACAGTTTTTTACATTTGTGCATGTGCTTTTTAAACTGGTTTTTTAAGTCTCACCAATATATCCTCTTCCTTTAATGCAATAAATTATGTCACATATACTCTGGAATGTTTTTAAATTCAATCTTAATAAGATCTGCAATTACTACTAGTACATTTGGACCATATATGAGGCACAAGGAGGATAGAGTTTTAAAGACTTCCTACAAAGGTAAACCTACCAACACCCAGCTCTAATCTTCTGTTATATTTTGAACAGAATATTATGGCACTTTCATGTTAGAAACATTTTCCACTAACAACTAAGAACACAAGGTTCACCACCACAAACCCATAGTTGCAGGTTCCCCTTCTGGAGAGAGAAAACCCAAGTCCTAGATTTTTTTAAACCAATATGGCATTTACAGCACAAGTCCTTGCAAGAGAACTTTCATAACAATACTTCACTTAAAACGTGAATAGATATTCTGCCATAAAGCCATTTTTGTAGTGATGTAACTGTATTTACATTTGATGATATATAATAACATATTAGGAAGGATGCAAACCAAATACTGCATGCCTCTCTGGGGTGGATTTTCTGACAGAAGCTGTTCATTTCAGGTGCTGAGTTTAATAATGAGTGTGGCTTTACACTAGATTTCCCCATGCCTGGCCAACAGAATATCCCTCTATCCAGAATTTTATCCAGGGGTTATTAAGAATTATATATACAGGACCTGCAAAGCAAGGCAGAACACCACAGCAACCTGCTGAAGGAGAAAAGGGCAGGTTGCTGAGAATGAACAAGAGGTAGTTACTGTGGACCCCTGAGCTGAAGATAAAAGTACAGAAAAGTAGATACATCATAACTGAAGAAATTGAGAACATACGACTCTCAAAATACAATGGAGCAGAATCACCACGGCCAAGTCATCCAGGGAATTAATGTAAGGATATAATCCTCCAAAATATTGCAAGACCTACCCTCAAACACGAAATGCTGCACTGAAAATCTCACTGAGCAACAAGAGAATATATTCTTACAAATACCAAAAATTCACTGTAGACATGGAAAGAACAAGTGTTTGACTGGTAGAGAAAAGGGCACAATGTACAGATATAATGGTGACACTTCCACCTACCCGGTACTTTCCTTATTCCACACATGTGGCTAATAACCACATGCATGCTGAGATCAACCTCTTTGATGCAGCAACGCACTAAAATTTCACTGCCGGCCATTAAAAAAGAACTGCATGCAGGTATTCAGTGTTTTTCTATACTACAACTGACACAGGAAAATCTGAAGTTGTAATCTCTGCTACACAATATTTTTTCTGAACTCTGCAGTTCTATTTGTAGAGTACATTGTTTTATATAATGAAAACTGCTGCAAAGTGTGTTAGCTCCCCTTTATGCACTTGGCAGATGAACATGTGAGTCATCAATTTCCATCAAAACCATAAGAATGCCAACTGCTTCACAGAAAACTGCTTAAAGAGAGACTTTTTTGGGGTTGTTTTCATCCTAATTTTTTCCTGAAGCACTTAGCACTGGCCTTGTTTTCTCCACTAGCCTTTAATTATGAATGCCTGTCCTAGGAAGATGGGGGTTCATAGACAATAATCCTTCAGGTTTAAAAGTCTCTTTCTGAACAAAGTCAGACTTATCCAGACGATAAAGTGGCAGTATTTTTCAGAGGAGGAATGTATTTATTGCTTTACCCATACACATCTCTCTGCTTTGCAGAGCAGATTACTTCTTCATACCAGAAGAACCAATATTAAAAACATGCATAGAGAGGTAATGATTTGCTTTATATAAATGGGACCCATCCCTTGATCTCTTAGATAACACCTATAAGGAGGTAAACTATAGAAATAATTGCAGGATGCTCCTAGTTCAAAAATTCTAATTTGGATTTAGCTGGAACATGAGGAGAATGTGACTTGCTTTAATGGACTCTGTCCACCATTAAATGTACAAGAACTCAGTGTGAAAAATAAATTCTATCTCATTTGTGATTGGAATATTTACCCTTTTCCTAATCCATTTGATTTCTGTAAACAAACGATGCATGTTTGAAACACAAAATCAAACTTCTAAGTTGCACATGTTATTACTAAGTACCAGCTCTAAGTCATTAATGTCTTAAATTCTTAGAAAAAAGAACATAAAAGCAAATAAAGTTCCTAAGGATGGCAATAGAAGATTATGTAACAACACAACAGGAGCATGTCTTTTTTATTTAAACTGATTAAAGAGAATTTGTCTTAAAAAGTGAGGCCTGAGGATTATTTTTTTCAAGCACATTTCAGACTAAGTCTTAAAAAAGAAAAAGAAACAAAACAAAATACCAAACCAAAAAAGAAAAACAAACAAACAAACCAAAACAAAAACCAAAATCCCAGGGGAAAAAAACCTCAACACAACTCCCCCCAAACCACTTCACTGTTTTTCTGATTTAACAAGATTTAATTGCTTCCATGATTATTCTAAGCATAAAGACCCCGATTAAGAAAATAACCTGGAAAAAACATCAAATCACAGCTGGTAATTTTTGGACATTATACTGCCACGTTGCAAAAGAAATAAATATGATCAACAAACGAGTACACACATGACATGGCAAACCATGGCTACTGCTTTCTGTCAGGTATTGAGTTCCATCCCCATCTCCCAAAGCCATTAAATCTTTAAAAGAACATGAGACACTCGATTAAGTTCCACAGAAAAGCCTTCAGTCCAATGGGATAAACTGAGGGATTCTAAGCTTTGTCATTAACACTGGGAATGTTCAGCTGTGTGTAAGAGTCACCTCTGCATCCACTTTCTTTTTTTAGTGGGCCAACATCCAAAATTCTCTCTACAAGCAGCTTGAGTTTGTAGAGCATTCTTGCTTGACAATTACTATATCCTGAGGTTGACAATTACTATATCCAGAACCAGCTAAGTTTCAATTTAAAATACATCAGCACGTTAGCCAAGGGAAGAATAAACGAAATCCCATTGCACAAGCACTGTAGCCACGGCACAGCTGAGGTTGGGTTACTGTGTGTAGCTGCTGACTGTACCAACGCCTATCAAATAGATGTTTCTTGTCCAGAAACTTTCCACTAGACTTCATCTTTCCAAGCTCTACAATTTAAAAAGATATCTACTTAAAATAATCAACATTATAACTCAATTCTAAGCACTTGGATTAAAAATTCGTCTGTCATCAATCATAAATATATAAGCAAAATTTACAGCATAAAACAAATTCACAACACAGTTGTTTGACAAATCCAGTCTGTAGCTTCTTCTTCCTAAGAATTTTAACCCTGGGTAGATATTTAACAGTAATTCACCAGATTAATTACATTTCCTAAGTCCTGWTGTAAACTGAAATTCACAGCACACAATTCTGACAACTCCCATGAAATACACAAACTGTACAAAGAAAGTAGTTGCTTAAAGTTTGCTGTACAACAGGTTCTCTGCCATTCTACAGAGAAATGCATATTTTATTTAAATTTCCACTGTACATGTAGACTTGTAAAATGTGAATAAACCACTTAGTCATTTTATTGTTTGAATGCCGGGTCTGTCTTTGTCACGCTGGCTCCATTTCCAAAGAGCTGCAGTGACATCCAGTGGTAGTTAGGTTGAAACTTAAGCTTACAAATCGTGGAAACAAGACAATTCCTCCCAACCCACCTGAGTTTCTGTTTGACACCATGTTCAACAGAAGGAGAGGGGGATAGCACCTGGATCTCAGATAGTATCTTCCATGTTGTTGTCACAAAAAGAATTACGATAAGCTTAAGTAGTTTTTCAGAAGCCAGGCCTTCAGCTGAAAAGGAGGGCAAGCTTCATTTCACACCATCTACCTGGAGCTTCAAGACCTGAAGATTTTCAACACAGATGCCTTTTCCACTCACACTAATAACATCACTTTCAGGACCTTACAGACTGCTCAACTATTGGAAATACCTCCCTTGCAATTTAATGTCTCATTACTCGTCAACTCCAAAAGCTCCCTGTACAGTCCGCACATTAAACACAGAAGAGCTTTATTCCCTCAAAAGATTTCGCCTCTCTTAAATTAGAAAAGAGAACACGTCAGGAAAAAAGACTCATCATGAAAAACAAGATTCCAAAACACAGCAGCAACCTCTTCCAGCATCTGCTAGCTACGTACGCCTGTGTGAGCCAACAATACACTCTGAAGTTTTGTATTACTCACTCAAAAAAACCAGACACCAGTAAGTCAAAATAATTTTTCCAGCTTGCCTTACATCCCACAAAGCCTAAATTTCCAACTCTCTCCAACTGAAGAGTACCACAAACAGATGGAAAAGCTTCACAAGCTCTTAGTCACATGGTTTAGTTTTACGTAGTCCTGCAAGGAGCAGGGAGTTGGACTTGGTGATCTTTATGGGTCTCTTCCAACTGTGAAAAGCTGTATTTGTACAAATAAAGGTAAAGCCCATTTCTAGTGCTCTTTACAAAATATGTTTTAGGAACGTACATTAACACAAAGCAATTTCTTGCGTTAAGAGGGAGGAACAGCTTGACTCTATTGCACCAGGAGGTGAAGTAAGACTTAGTAACATCATGTAGATTCATGTTCAGTGTATAATTTTCAACTTTATGTGTATTTCAAAGATTCTTCTTCCAAACTGACTGCAAGGACTCAAGTCTAACCAGGTATAGAAAAAAAGATGCATGTTGAAGAGTGGCAAGGCAACTTATCATGGTTATTGTACAGGGATCTGGCTATTTAGCAAATAAAATGTGCTTCAGATTTAAACTGAGTTTCTTTTGGAACTATGAGCCATATGAAAAGGCCAGACCTATACTCCATCAGTTTCAAGGCTAAGTATTCAGTAAGAAAAGCAGAGTATGTACACATCTGTGGTATAACCTCCTGTTGCAGAGAGAGTCACRCAGCCTTACAGCTCCCCTCAAGTGCTGTCCCATCCCACTGAAATAAAAAAATAGTTTCTTCATTACCTCGGTTACAGATAGTGCAGAAATTGCTTGGTCCTTCACTATGCTTCTTCAAGTGATCTGCCATATATGCTGCTCGCAAGTACTTCCCACACACCTGGCATGGAACTTTGTCTTCATGACATGCCAGGTGTGAGCGCAGCCGGTCACGAGTGGCAAAGGAAGCATTACAAGTCTGCAGGTATAACGAGAACCATGTGACTCATCAACTCTGCTAAAAGCAACAATATTGTTGAATATATTTAGTATTCTTTAGAGTAAATCCCTTAGATCCTGTGCAAACACAAAAATGACATGATGCACAAGCCATTTTCCCCAAAATAAAAAATTCAGAACACCAGCACATTGCACAAGATGTAATGTTACTACTCAAAAGAATTAAGAAAACAGCTCTAACATACTACAGACAGTAAAATTTAAATCAAGATAGGCTTGTAAGACTTTAGCTCCTCTCTGAGGATGAAGATACTAAAATTTTAAGTAATATTTAACAAAGAAATAGTACAAACTACTTCTTTCCATTTACAGTAAGTTCTGCCGTTTCACTGAACCATTACAATTACTTTAGACCACTCAAAATGTCCTCTCTGTCATCTTCCTAAATTCTACACTTTGATGTGATCAATCTAACTTCACTACACAGAATTCATTTGGARTTGAAGACATACAAAGGATCAGAGAATTATCTGGGATGAGAATATGATGAGAGACAGTAGAAGAGTCATCCTGGTATCCACAATAGCAGTGCAGACAATCCGTAGAAGTGAAGCCTCAGAACTGAGCAGGTATCAAAATAACTGCGTGACATTGTAATCCGTTTATAACTTACCCCTGATCAAGGTATCATATTCCACTTACTACCATAAAACAAGCTCGATTTGGCGTAACATAATATTGATTTTTTTTGCCCACTTTCCAGCTGAAATCCATATGATGAGTGAAGGCTCCCTCCCATTTTTATAATCCCAGCAATGGGCAGGCAGGCAGGCTATGCCCACTGCCTGTTACAACAGCCTGCCAGTTCTGAAAGGCTTGCTCTGTCTCCAACATGGGAAGGGAAATAAATCACCAGTAATACGCTGTACAAGGTATTAGAGTTACAGTCTAAACCATTTCACAAGCGCAAGAGGAAAGACAAAAGCAAACACACACCAGAATGACCAGACCAAGCGGGAGCAGTGACGTTCAAGAGTGTACAGTGTTTTGTTTACACCACCTTTATATAAAATAACACAGTTTTAAGAGATATAACCAGAACCCCCTAAGAAACAATATGAAGCTGTTCAGTGTCTTGGGAACTGGATATAATCTGTGTTTTCAAATATCAGTGTGTAATTAAACCACTGTTTCAATRGAGATAAGACTTGTTAAAGTAACAATCTTAGTAAAATTTCAAAATTCTAAGTTCAAGTGAGTGAAATTGGTAATACAGAAGAGGATAACATGTATAGTTATATAAAATTCAGTTAATCAAGAGCTTAATCCAAAAAACATTGAAGGCAGCTGAAAAGCACCTATCAATTTCAACAGGCTTTACACTCATTCGATCCTGTGAGATGCTTAAGTATGGAAAACTCCCATAGAGCTGAGGCTGCTCTGCAGCAAGCACAAGACTTAACACCTCAGAGGATCAGGACTTAATGAAATTAAAAAGGCAACAGTAAAATTATCTGGATTTCTGTGATATACACTAAGCCCGCCAGACAACGATTCATAAATTACAAGTAGCAAAGATTAAGAGAAAAATTCTTGAACATGGAAGATTTCTCTTCATTTGAAATCTCAGTACACAGCGCTGAGCAAAACAGGTGCAGCTTTCACTTACTAAAATGTTCTTAGAGGTAAGCACTCTCTTAAGGCAGGATTGCAGCACTGATACTAACCAATCTGTTGGATATCAACTAAAGATATATAACTAGACAATCAAGAATGACAGCCAAGAGATCCATCATCAATAACTCTAAAGCTATGGAGCTGCAGTAAGGTCCATACCCAAGCATTGGGAGTGTGTTAGCCGATGAAGCAGACCAGAGACAAATCACATAAATGCAGTGATGCCAGAAGTAAAACCATATATATCCCATAGTGAACGTAGCAAGTTGAAAGCTTAGGCAAAAGCAATATAATAATGTATGTGTTCGATTTCTTACTCTTGCTGCTGAGTTGTGCAAAGCTCACCTTTGGATAAGCTACATAGTAAATATATCTGCAACGAAGCTTAAAAAAAAATAATTAAGTCCAGTGGAGAAAGCAAAAACCAGTTTAGCTGAATCATAACAATGGGAGACAGGACTAGGGTTAAAGAACACCCCAAAGTTAATATTCAAATAGTTAATATTTATAAAAGGTAYAGAGAAAAAAAAAAGTTGTATTTTATGAAAGATGTGAAGTGCTAAATGAGTGCTAAGTATTTATCATTAATTGTTAATCATAGAAGAAAACTCTCCAGTGCTTTCCTATCAAACATTGAACAGGTATATAAATAGATCAAAAAGCATATATAAAGTTTAAAAAAAACATTGTTTAAGAAATACCTCTTGAAGTTTCAACTTTTCTATGGATGTGGATGTCTCTGAGCTTATTCCATGGTGGCTGCCATTTTCCTGCTAATAGGCAGGAAGTAAGAGAAATTAGGACAGGAAGAAACTCATTCTGCATTGAAATCAATGGGAAACGCACTGGCCTTGGGATGCCAAATAAGTTGTGCTTTAATTTAACCTGCATTTTTCTTTTTTATTTAATTTGCCAGAACAAAAACCTGTCTTGTCTCCGAGAAGGAACAAACTTCTGTTTTCTCCCCTTGTTCTTTCATGTCCAGAGATTTTCAGATCACTGGTTCCTCCCAAACTGCAGCCTAACTTTCATACATTCACACGCAAAAGCCAACCGCTTCACTCCGTCCTGTGGAGCAGCACGCTAAGATATCCCATTATGGCTATAAAACTGACTCACCCCTTCTCCTATATCCAGAACTCAACCATCCGATTGCAGGGAAAAAAAAATTATAAATTCACCAGTGCAATAATCCAAGGGAAAAGATCCAGAGTGCCGTTTGCCTGGACACCAAAGCAACTTCTTGGATCTGATTCCTCTGCTGCCCTGGCCCTGGGGAGACTTTCCCTAATCTCAATCTATCTTAATAGTAATGAAAAAGCTGGAGTTAGGACTTTGGCATCAGGTGCTAGAGGTGCTGGAATTTAGGGTACTTGTGAAAGATCTGTGAAGCACAGCCATTATTTCAGGAGGATGAGTGCAGGATTACAAACTGAGGGCTGAAAACTACAGCTGTTGCAGGGACATTCAGCTCAAAATTGTTCTGCTTCTCATACTTTCATTTATTCTGAAGTTGGGTTGCCTCATTCCCACTTTTATTTTGGTACTCCAAAGTGTACCATGATGCCACACCAACAAAACATTAGATGCCAGCAGTTTCTAAAGATATGTAAGAGCTCAGGTAAATGACCAGTGGATTTTGTTTAAATCATAACAAAGCACAAATTCCAAAAATGCCATTACAATAGAGGATTCTGGAATGCTCTTCTGTTTACTGACAGAATAATTCTCTTTTCCAGTAAACATAAACAAAGCATGACAATAACAAGAATTTTCAACAGGAACTCAACAGATTTWAAAAGGATGCTCAATGCTGTCTAGGCTGCTCTCATGGGGAGCTAATTTGCCAAACAAAATCAATGGGAAAAGGGAATGGAAAATGGGCAAACAACATGCCAATATTAAGCTATTTTCCTTCTTAGCGGCCAGATCCTGTATTAGATACATATCATGGAACAGACGCGTAACTGGTTATGAGATAATTACAAGGAGAACTTTATAACTTTATACATCAGCTTTCATATCTGAAACAAGTTTTCAGTAACTGCATCCCCTCTGTGGTTTCTACAATGTATAGCAGATCCATGCATACTTAAGAAGACCTTCTAAATCTGATAGGATATTACAAAGTATTTTTTGTGAAGACCCATAACAGGTCGTTAACAAATTTTCTGCACCTTAAGACTCATGAAAAATTAACTTTCAGCAGTCAAAAATCAAGAACAAACCAAGCCTGAAGAACAGTCTCAACTCTGTCCTGATGCTTGTAACCTATAGCCCATACCTTTTAACTGAAATGAACAGTGCATACAGTATTATGGCACTTTAGACAACACATRAGAAAGACTGTTCTTGGAAACTGCTATCACAAAATACGTGTGTGCAAGGAAATGGAGTTGAGCTTGGCTGTGCCATCTTAGCTTCCATGTTTCTTTACTTTGAGTTCCTAGTGTATCCTCTGATTCACGCAGAGTTGATATTTAGTATTCTTAAATCAATCTTAAACTATAAAAAAATTATTGGTCATCACCTGGCAAAGTACAATTCATAGCTATCAGTGTTATTTGTAAACCGTGTTCATTCAGTAATCTTGATATCAACCAGCAAAAGACTGATGAGTTTCTGTTCATGTTGGGACCTAACCATTCATCTTCAGTTCATCCACCCAGACCTCCTGCTGTCTCCAAATTGTGAATTCTTTTTATGAGTGGAATTTTCCAGTTGGTATRAATCTGTAACCCATAAATCATCTTAAGAAGCTTGAGCCAATCTAAGGCTTTATATAGGACATACAGTTAAATCAATGTGACAGCTCTRTGGCCTGACTTTCAAACGTGCTGGGCTTTCACAGATCGTATGGATGTCAACAGAATCCTTTAGGTGGCTCCAGCTGTCTGGAAAACTGTTCACAGGATTATCAAAATTGCAAAACGTTTCAAAACTCTCACTATTTGAAAGAAACATAGAAGAGGTGTGTCAAAATGTGCAAAACTGCAGATCGGGAGGCAGCAGTCATGTAGTATTGAATAGGTTCATAAAACGTGGTTAAATATTTTAGAAAAAAAAGTCCCCTAACCTTCACTGTCTTCAAAAAAAAAAAAAAGAGTTATAGTCTGGTGGAAGTTGATTCTCAACTTTGGCTTTAATTGATACTTCCAGGCACCTTTTAAATCTCTCTATAAATGAATTACAAAATGTCTTCCTTCATTTGATCTTTCAAACCCTATTAACTGTAAAAAACTATATACATCATGACATTGTACAACAAAGGATACTGCGATGCCATTATTTACATTCTCCCTGAGAGAAAAAAAGCTTCCAATTTTGCTCAGTGCAATGTTCTGAAGGCTATGCAATTAAAAAAATAGTATCTTGACAAGTTATGATAATTATAATCTACTAATTTTTAACAGAAATTGTTCTAAAAAAATGAAGTCAGCATTGGAGCCTCCTGATGGCAAAAACTGCAATTTAAAAAAAAAAGGGAGGGAATCATCAGTGACATTGACTCCAAGCCCAGGTGGCTGGGTAAGAGATCCAGAGTGAGACTGGGACAGAGCAATAGGGAAGAACATCTGGTAGAAAGGGGGGAGGCAGGAGGACCAAAGCTGTAGATGACGTGAGGGGGGACGGGAGGGATGTAAAGCAGATGTCACTGTGGAACACTGTTCTTTACAAGCATTTATCCCAATTCACATATACATGGTATTTCTACTGGTACTTCAAAATTGTCTGCACATGTAAATGCAATGCCAAAGACTACCCATACATCAGTCTAAACCCCTCTGGCTCCTACCTGACACTTGTGAGGTCTCTCTGAGGTATGCACCTGTTTGATGTGTCCATTCAAG
Organism: Amblyornis subalaris; assembly: GCA_018881555.1. Taxonomy (NCBI): domain Eukaryota; kingdom Metazoa; phylum Chordata; class Aves; order Passeriformes; family Ptilonorhynchidae; genus Amblyornis; species Amblyornis subalaris. The sequence continues at coordinate 3,180,891 of JACAXG010000071.1, forward strand.
TGGTCTGGCCTTAAAGGAAAATACACATAAGCACACTTAAAACAAATACTGAAAATAAAGTTACAATTTTAACCAAAAAAAAAAAAAAAAAAATCCCAGCGCTGCATCTATTACAAATGTAGTGATGTTTAACTTTCCAAGAACCAGATCAGCAACAACTGGGACTCTACCTTGTAATGTACCCTCTCCAACTTGCTAAAAAGGCAGCATTTTCTCAGGAAGAAATCATGACTGAATGATCAGAGAAAACAGGAAATACAAGTTATGGTTTTCAAGCCTGCAAATTCCCGTCCAAAATCCTATTTAGACCTTGAGAATCAGGGCACTTTGATTTACAGTTGCTGAATATTTGAAAATCAGACCCTTTTGGTTTACGTCCCAAACACAGATGTAAAAAGCCAACTTTAAGCACCTTTGTGCACAAAGACTCTCTAAACTCTGTTGCTGTGACACATTTTCCACCTGCAAGATGAAAAAATACTCCTAACTCACGACTTGGTCGGGAGACTGCATTAATACAAAGAAAGTGCTCTGAACGTTCCAACTAGAAGGTGCAATGGAAGAGCAAATTACTACTGTAAAAAGTTAGACCATTCTTCACAACCAGCGAAGCCTACTTTGAAAAATATAGGACTGAAGAGCTGTAGATTGTCCTGGTGGGTGTTTCTCCTAGTGGGAAGAAAGCTTTACATTGTATGAGACCAAAACTGCTTGGAAACAAGTTCTCCACCCTCTCCTCCCCCAACTACCCAGCTGCACCAATGAGAGGGCGCGGGATGGAATTCATGCACTGCAGACAGAAAATAGGCTGAACTTCGCAATGAGGCTCTTAAACCCGATGCTCCAGCCATGGGCTGGAGCAGTGTAACCGGACAGACTGGTTGGGGTCCTTCTGGGTACCTCAAGCCCAGCAACCTCACGTGCTGTGCCACTGAATAAAAGGAAAGGACACTAAAATTAGAAATCACGCTTCCAACCTCCTTTGGCTGCTCCTAAGACTGAATACTGAAACTTAAAGAGTCTCTAGTTTTCATTCATACTTTGGTTTTACAGATACGCAAACATTTTTGTTGCTTACTTTTGTAACAGCATTCTCGCCTGTTCATATTAACTTACTGGGAAAAATGAGAACTCAACATGTATTTCTCACTTCCCCTTAATGAGAAAAACCTTTCATACAGCAACAGCAGAAATCTTTAAGTGTCAATAAAAACAATAAAAATTGGTACACGATCCCAGGTAGCGCTATAATAAGAAAAATACTTTCACTTCTAGCCGCAGATGAAATTTTCATTTTAAGACCTTCCATCACTAAATCTGCAGTCCTTATGAAGATGCATCCTTAATTATTGCCAATAAAAAAAGGGGGGGGGGGGGGGTGGGGCTACATCTTCATGATTTATTTCAATAACAAAAAGTCCCACTATCAAAAAGAGACCAGGGACACAATTCCACGATTTACATAGCCTGGTGGCCTTTTGATTTGTTTTCATATCTCGATTTCTTCCGTTGTGTTAGAGCAAATCAACTGCCGTAGAAAACCGACTGCTGGTAGAGAAAGAGCAGAGTGTATGCATCCCCCTCCCTCCTCTACTTCTAGACTCAAAGCAAGCAGCAAACTTCCAAAAAAGTTTCAAATTCATTAACTCAGACTATAAGATACCACTAACACAACTACGTGTACCAAACTACTTATTAAATTAGCTCCCACAAACAGCGACAACAAAAAATCAGCAACATTAAATGCACAGATCTTACGTATGTTGCAGGGCAGAAACAGGATCCCCTTCAGAAGGATGTAAACCCAAAGGACACAAAGATCATGTATTAAAAGATACTTGATGCTGCAGCCTTTGAAATCTCACCTCTTCCTTCACATTTGGGTGATAAAAAACATTACGAACTAAGAGAAATGAAGGGAAGTTAAGAAAAAGAAAATTTAAAATGGATACGAGAAAAATAATAATCTTGAGATGTATTATTTTGCACTTCAACAGCACCTTCAAACTACCTACACATCAGTGATCTCAAGACACTTCTGTGAGGCAGGTAATTATTTCAATACCCATTTCACAGAAGAGTTATTTGAGGGAGAAACTAACTGATTTGCCCAAGGACACGCATACACCAACTCTGGGACAAAGCTGGGAATGTTACCCAGAAGCCAGCTGACTCCCAGTTCTATGTCTTAATTACTTTTAAACCCTTCCAAGAGACTGCAGAACAGCATCCCAGAGGAAATGATGGAAGTCTCATTTCTCGAGACATTTTAAAGTCGAACAGTCAAACTATCCTAAGTACATTCCCAAGAGATAGGAAAGTCAACTTCCTAGGTCTCCGTTTGGGTCAATGGTCCGTACAAGCATTCTCTTACCTGGAAAAGCCTTTCCCACAGCTCTGACAAATGTAGGGCTTTCCCACAGAGCCATCATGAGATCGAACATGATAGGACATCCTGTCTTTTCGCTTGAACCGCAAGCCACACACTGGACAAGAGTAAGGCTTTTCGCCGGAGTGTGACAGCTTGTGCCGATTCAGGTGGTACACGTCCCGAAAAATCTTGCCACAGATCTCACAGGCCACCTGTTTCCTCGTCCTGCTTCTTTTTCGGGGTGCATCAGGGTCATCCTGACCAGGGACACCATTTTCACCCAGTCGTGGGGGTGGGATRTCTATGTAGCCCAGCTGCAAACTTGTCACCCCATGTTGAGCCTCGTGCTGACGAAGACGATTAGCATCCGTAAATACTTTCCCACAGAGACCACAAGGCAGGATACCAGCCTCTCGCAGGCCCCCTGGGGTACCAAACATCATCGAGTCCAAGAGATTGGCTTTACGGGGACGCCCTCTGCCCCTCTTGGTGCTTAAAGTGGGGGCACTAGCAGCAACATTCTGGAAGGGTGAGGCCAGCAGCGGTGGGGACAGAGGTCCTGCCACCATGGGCAGGCGGTCCACACCCTGCAGGACAGGTAGGGAGGACTGTGCAGCAGTGAGTGCAGCCCGCGTGGCCTCGTCTTCAGGCATGCCAGCAATGCCATTGCCATTGGGTGCCAAAGTGGCACCGTTGGTCATGTCAAGAGGGAAGCCAAGGTCAGCGGCCCCCGGACGGAACAGCATAATGTCAGGGCGTGTAGGGGGCACGAGGAGCTGCACGTTGGACTGCTTGATGACCTCCTGGCAGATATCAATCACAGAGCGCATCAGCAGGAACTTGGCGGCCGTCATGAGCTCCGGGAAGCTCTCTAGCCGCACCACGATACGCGACGTGTAGGCGAAGTCCAGAATGTCTCCGAACACCTTGGAGCTGATGGTGTGCATCTCCAGCTCCCGTCCGCCCCCGGGGGCGCTGCCGGTCGCCGCCGCAGTCCCACCGGCCGCCGTCGCCTCAGCCGCGCTCCCCTCCGCGCCGCCGCCACCGCCACCTGCCCCGTCACCCAGCTGCGCGCTGAACACCGACTCGAAGTACTCGCTGCAAGCGGCCAGCACGGCGCGGTGCGCCGGGAAGCTCTCGTCGCCCACACGCAGGAGCACGTCGCAGAAGCGGCCGCCGTTCTTGCGCTGCTGGTTGAGGCTGTGCAGCACGTCGGCGCTGTGCCGGCTCACCTGGTACGTGTAGCAGCCCGACGAGGGGCCGCAGGCGGCGGCCTCGCTCACCCGCTCCATGGGGGCTGCGCCGCCCTGCCGGCGCCCGCAGGGGGCGCGCGCGCTCCCGGGCCGCCCGGCGGCGCGCGCCGCCTCCTCCTGCTCGTTCCCCGCCCCTGCCCSGGCCGGCGGCGGCGCGCGCGCGGCGCTCCCTGCACGGCGCGAGGGGCTCGCGCGGCGCGGGGGGGGCGAGACAAAAGGATCGGGCGGCCGAGGCGCGCGCGCGGCCGCGCGAGCCCCGCCCGGGCCCGGCCGCCACGAGGCGCTGCGGCCGCGGGGCCGCCGCGGGAAGGGGCGTGCGCGGCGCGGCGGCAGCAGCCGGGAGGGACGGGGGTCCGGCGGCGGCTCCGGGCTGCCGGCTCCGTCCGTCCCTGTGTGTTTGGAGCGGAGGAAAGATGGCAGCGGCTGCACTTCCTCTTGCACTTTCACCCCTGGGGGGAGGAGAAGGAGGGGGCGATACCACCCCCCCTACAAAAATCCAGCGGGGGCCCCCCGGCTCCTGCTCCCCGACCAAGCGCCGCCGCCGCCGGCCCCGGTCCGGGCCCCGCCCGCTTCGACGCACCCTCACCACCGGCGCCGCAAACTTTCCTCTCTTCTTTGGACGAGAAGACCCCCACCCTATTCATAGAGACCCCCCCTCCAGCCACTCGGGCTCCCCCCTGCCCCCCCGCTTCCTGCCCCCCTCCCTCCCCGCATCCGCCAATGCAAGAGCAGCCAGAGCCAGCAGGCCGGCCCCCACCCCGCCCGCCCGCGGGGGCTGGGGGCTGCAGTCTCCCCCTTCCCCAGCACCGATCCTCCAATGCCGAGCCGGCAGCGAGGCCCCCGCCCGCGGCACACGCGGGTGGTGGGGCTGCGCTCGCCCCCTCCCCCAAATATCCGGGCTGCAGCTCGCCCCCCAGGCCCCCCTCCCGCTAGAGAGAGGAGGAGGGGCCGGCGGGGGGGGCTGCAGGCAACCTCCCCCCCTCCCCAGGCGCGAATCGTCCAATGCAAACCCTCCCGGAGCTGCAGAGGCGCAGAGCGGCCCCCACCTCCTCGGCTCGCCTGAGGAGAGCCGATCCCAAAGGGGCCAGGGGCTGCAGAGAAGACCGGCCTCCCCCCGGTCTTTCATTGCATTTCTCACCCCCACCCCCCTTACCACGATCAACTCTCAGACTCGCTGGAGGAGCGAGGCGCCGGCATTGTGGGGGAGGGAAGGGGTACAGCGGGAATTCTTCCAGTGTCAAAATGCCCTCCCCTCGGGAGCAGTTGGGAGGAACGGTACCCGCGGGCCGGGGGCTGCGGGAGGCACGGGCACTTCACAGCCCCGAGTGCCTCCATGTTGGGGAAGCTGCTGCCCCGCGGAGCCCCTCCCGCGCACCCGGGGTTCCCACGGCGCTCGGCGCGCCCCACGCGCCAGCGCGGCGAGGCTCCTGCTCCCTCAAGTTACCCTTCCCCGGGCCCAGGTTAAACGTTCCAAAATGCACCGCCGAATTCACTGCGCGCAGTTGTCTGGACTGTCCTAGTGCTGAATTTTCGCTGTGTACTCGAGGTCTCTCTGTGAAGAGCTGCTATTTCAACATCATCATCATCATCATTACTCATTTGCAGCTGAAATCTGCTTTCTGTCTCAGAGAAGAATTTGTCTCTACTTTTGAAGAAATATCTCCCCACACACACCCCCCCCACACACATTCCCCAAACAGAGTTCTTTGTTTTGTTAAAGACAACACTTGAAAAAAAGTGTTCAAGGACACTTTTTGCATTTGTAACATCAAACCTAATTAAGAATGCTTGGATCACCTATTCACGATCTAATATCGTCACTTAAACTATTCTGTGGAAAATACTGAACTTGGCACATGTGAGGGCATCACAAACTGCAGAGCCTTCCAAAAGCTCAAATCCAGCACTTGAATTAAATAGTGGTGGAACTGAAAAAGCATTCTGGGTACTGATGTGCAAATGAGCGCACCAAGCTTCCAACTTCCAAAATATTACGTTAACACTTAAGGCCACACAGTGCCTTCAGCCTGTATGCCAGATTTCTCCTGCTTTTCATAGGAACTGTTTGTCTCCACTGCAGTCAGAATATTACCAGTAACTTTTTATTACTGCACTATGTGTGCACACACCCTGATATGAACATATGTTTTGAGAAATTCGAGGTGGAGTGGCAGCAATGCTGACAAACCCAGCTTAAATACACCCTATTATATAGATAACACAGTGCTCATATTCTCTGTGTGCCAGACACAAAAGTTGTACTTGCTACAGTGAGAAAAATGATTATGTTTAACACACTAGCCAGGCTGCAAGCACGCACACACACACAGAGCAGTTAAAGAATCTGGAGTTTGCTTATCTTTCCTAGCGGCTCTGGACAGTTGTCCGCCTTTCCCCCAGTGGTTTATTAATTTGCTTTCTTTTAGCCCCCAGCCTCCTGACATGGTTCCTGCTTCCTATTTCAGTTCCCTCCTCGCCTGTTCTTTGTCTCTCCTCTAGGCAGGGGGAGGGGGGTCCTGCCTCTCTCACAGCACTTTCCTCAGAACTTTCTCCAGTTGCCACGGAATGTTCTGGTTTCAGCTTCCAGCCCTCCTGTTTAAAAGACGCCATCCAACACACCCTGCTTGCTTCTTTAGGAAAAAGCTAAAAAAACCCCAAAGCATGGTTGTTTCTTGGGAAGTGACCCACTTACATTTGCCACAAGGATGCCAGATCAGCACACTAGGAGCTCATACTCTGAGTAGATGCTGGATGTTCATTCAAGATGACCGCCAGCACCTTGCACTCCGAGGTAATCACAAAGACACCGACACAGCCTTTGCCTTGGCTCCTCAGCACTCTGCTATGGCAATGGCTGCAGCTCTCCTGTTGGTACTTACAGTCTTTCTAGACTGGCCTCCCACTCCCTGAGGCTCCACTAGCCCATTTAAAGGACCACTTCTTATAGCGTTTTCTGGCCCCAAACTTACCCCGTCTCAGAATATGGCACTATCAAAGTAGCCACTCAACTAACATTTTTTATAACATAGCCAAATTTCTTCTGAAAATAAAAAGCTTGTACCACACTGAGACAAAATTTGGTTCATCACTATAAACAGACTTGTAAGGTAAGGTTCCCCAAATTTAATGTGATGACTAAATGGCGTTTCTCCATACATAACTCTGTGAGCAGCCAGGAATGATTACCTTTGAACTCAATTACCATCACAACTAGCTATTACTCTGTGAAGACAAAGTTCCAGATGATGTGAAAGAAAGTTTTAAATTTCAATTTTAAAATTTACATTTTCAGTATCCAGTATTTCCTCCCCTTTTCAGATGATTCCTAATCTATTTTCTTTGACATCTGCTGTACTGGGATGTGCTGAACTTCTTTTGAATCCATCTCTCTTTTAAATAAAGGCATTTTCCTCAGCTACTTTATTCAGCTCCTCACTATTTCCTGTCTCACTTCTGCTCATGGGAATTCCTGAGCTGTCCCTAAATGTTTTGCAGCTGCCTGGTGCCTGCTGAAGCACTTTGATTGGTATTTCAATAGTATTAATAATCCTCCTTTGCTCCAAACATGTGTGTACCATTTGGGACTGCACACTGTACATTGCTCGCTTCACTGCAGATCAATTACTACTGGCCTTACTCTTAAGTGCAGACCTTAAATTGGTGTGCAAATATAGGAGGTAACAAAAGACTGTTACAGTCGAATCTATTCAAACATATTTGGGTATATGTTAATTAGAGTTGAGTCATACCTATTTGTTCAACACTCTCAACTCATGAATCTGTGTAGGTCTTGAGGCTACTGAAATTTTTCAGAATAGTGCCATTATTATACTCTTTAAGAAGGTTAGTCACTATTTCACATGGATTATAATATTAGCAGAGACATTTGTGCATAGCACTTGTGCCAGCTAATCAGTCATATGAACCATTTCCTTTCTATGTGTGTTCCACAGAAATACACAACATTGCACAGTTCATGGCACACTTGCAATTTCGGTGAGTAGCTGTCAGTTTTTCTGAGCTTTCACTGGTATTTTAATTAACTGCTACYGATATAACAAGCAATTATTTTAGCATTCATTACTTATTAGGTTGATTATTACTTAAATTTAGTTTTCAAAGCTTGCTCAGTTTTTTATTGGAAATCATCCCATGAGAATGCCAACCCTAGCAGCAAGGATTCTCAGACTTGGAGACAGCACAGTTTCCTCTGTAACCCAGACGTGGGTTTAGTGATTTGTCAGCTTTCTCCTCTAGAAGCAGATGAAAACTCTTGTTTAAGAATACCCAGCACCCTCACAAAACCGACAGCAATAGGAAGGTATATGATGCTGTGGAAAGTATGCAGAAAGAGTGGTTTTAGAAAGGGAAAACAGTACTGTTGGTTTTTCCTCTTTTTGATCACTCTCCTCACTGCACTCATGTGCTGTGTAGTCTATGTGTTGCATGGCAGTCCATGACAAAGTCTGGGGAGCTGATGCTAAACTACACACTTTTTAGTTGTTGTACTAATTTTACACAGTCTTGGAAGACAGCCTTTGATATTTAATCTCCCTTTGTTCCCTTCATTTCTTCAGTCTACCCAGTTTAACTTATTCTAGACTGCCTGGAACCAAAGCAACCTGACCCATTCAAAACAAGATTGCCACATTAGGGATCTGGGCAACATGGAAATACAACCTAGGATTCCATCTCGTTGATTTCCAGTGAATTAGGCATCCATGCCTAGCTAAGCAAACCTGACAGACAACTTTTTCTCGTGAAACATAGGTTACAATACACTCCTAAATATGCTATGCAAGTAACAAAGGTTTGGTATTTACGGATTAGTAGCTAAACTACTGTGCTGTTCCCACGACAACTCCTCCCTAGATAACAAGTAAACTGGCATAAAAGAAGTTAATCCTAGAAGACAACTAGGAATGGCTACATTTGTACTTTTTACAACATTCAAAAGAGATACAACTTTCTGTCTATTGCCTTAAGAGTTAATTAAGATGTGAATCCCATCAACTTTCAGAGTCACTTCACCTCAGGAAATCAGTATTATGCTTTCATTGAAGATTCAATACCATGGATATAGAAAATCTTACCTTTTGATAGTGGGTTTTCAAAATCTCTTTCGTCCAAACAGGCATGAGGCTGGCCCTTAGTCAGCTCATTATAGCTCATTATAGTTTTGTCTCCTCTTCAGCATGAGCAGTTCTTCCTTGAAAYACAATAGTAAAGTTAATTAGCAGCCAGTTCTCAAATTGAAGTACAGTTCATAGGGTAAATTTGCAAAACGGTAAAAATTTTAAAAAAACCCCAAACCCACCGAAAAATCACATTTAAATTAACCAACTCTCTATATGCCTTAACTTGCAGTTAGCCCTTTTTCATGAGGAAACTCTGGCAGGTTGGTTACAGTCCCATACCCATAATTCTTAAAATCATAAGTACTCAGGTCACACTTATTGTTTGATACAGATTATTTTTCACTGAGCTGGTGATAATTTCTGAGAGGATATGAAATTTCAAGAGCCTTGTTTCACCTGAAATCATGATTTAATTTCCTCCCTGTCACCTGCCTCCCACTTTCTGAAATCCTGCAGAAATCCCACCACTAACCTAAAAATGCAGTCCCTAGCAAGCCCACAAACACACACAGCACCAGCTGGTTGCCAGTATAGTCTGCAGCTTCTGGCACAAGGTGAATTACCAAAACCGCAAGTGCTGTACTCCCAGAGTGGCTCTTAAGCTAAAATGACCTTCTCGGTGCACTGCGAATAAACTTGATATCCACAAGTATTTGAGTTATTCATTAGAATATAAAAGAGGGAGAAAAAACCCTAAACCTAACTAGGTGAGCACACACTGCTTATTTTTAACAAGGTTCTTTATGTGATTTTAATGAAGCACACACAAGTTATCACAATTAATTTCATACTCACAGTATCTACCATGTATTTTACAATGATAAATTTTACATGATTATCCAAAAGACTTGCAAGCCTCTTCTCAATGTACTTTGTTTGCATCTCACCGTCTCTTGTAAGTAAAACTGATACTCAAGCTAAAATACTAGTTGTTTTAGAAAGAATTTCAGAATTTGACCCCTAGTGAAGCAGCTTATTTAAAATTGGTAGTTTGACAGAAAACCCACTAAATGCATTAGCTACTCAGCTTTCCTACTGAAGTGAGCTACAGTTATCATACTTGCAGGGCAGTGCTATGGAAACATGAAAGTTTCAATCATTCTGCGGCAACTGCACATTCCTGTTGTGCAAAAATAAAACTGAGGCACAAGTAAAGGAAATAACTTGCTCAAAATCAATGTCAGCAGGACTGGAGTGTGTAGAATATGAATTTCTGAAACCCATTTTTCTACAGCCCTCCATCATTCAGATATTGCTGATGAGGTATATGCCATTTCAGTCACATTCCCGTCACTTGGTGAAACAAACACTCCTGTTTTTTCCCGATCACTGACTCCATACTGTGTCATTTTCCTTAACTGTTTGATGAGACAGCCTTTATTTCAGATGCAGTCTTTGTCCACTTGCTGAATACCCTATAGTATATTGCTTTTCTTATCTTATTAAGAATATTATTAGCAAAGTGCTGAAGTTATGTACTTCCAGTTTATCAGTTAGTCATTCATATGACTACTTAATTATTTGTGGGTTTTTACTCCAGATCTGAACTTTTATTCTTTGTCATCTGCCTTTTGTAGGCAGTTGGTCCCTGGGGAGATTGACTGTTGTGCAAGTTACAGCCTTTGGAAGTATTCCCCCTGTTGCACTTCATCTAGATTTCCTAAATGGAATTATTGCAATTTAAAAACCATACATATACATTTTAATAAAAAAGATGGCAATTCACATACTCCATCTTCCATCAGTGCCTACTATAAAGCTCAATTAACCTTTCCAGCAGATCTCAGTCTCTTGCATCTCCTTTCATTTTCTTTCAGGTTCTACTGGGGGCTTTTTCCTCTCCTGACATTATATCCAATTTTCTATTAATATTTCCCTTGATTTTCCCCTTGTCTGACTGACTTCTCTTTCTTTTTCTCTAATAAGGTTTTATCATTTGCACTCTATTTTCTAGTTTTGACTGCAGTCCTCAGAGGACATAATTTATCCATTCTCAGTCACCCACCCGTTCATTTTTCCAGCTGTTGCACCTTATTTCCCATGGTCAGAACCACCCTGTTCTCCAAGCACCACATCACATAAAACACCTTTATATAAAAAATTCACAACAGTCCTCACAGTAAATAAAAATAACGTTACTCTATTCACAACCTGGAAACAATCTCTGTTGAACAATCTTTCTGAAGCTTAAAGGATGGTGCCGTTATAAACTAATATAAACTACTTTAAATGTCCTAACTAATTAGAACGTGTTTATTTGGCTACCAAAAATCGGSCTAATTATCTTTATTAATTAAACTCTTTCTCCCTTCAGGTAATTAAGGACAATACTCAACACTGAAAGAAGTTTTTAGGTGCCTAAATTCCTTATAGCTTTTGCTTGAGTAACTTTCTGAGAAAAGAAGAGTTTAAGAGCATACTGAGCAGCTGTATGTTAAAAACACTATGGAAATCTAAACCAGGAAAACAAAAGCCCACCAGTAACTAAATTTTCAAAACATGTATTTTATTGACATCTTTGTTCATTCAGCCCACACTTAGAAAAATAATTTTAAGTTAGACTCAATATACGAGATTTGGAGTGAGTTTGTAAGAACTAATATTCTTGCTAGCAACAAGTTCTGAAGTTAACCATGGTCTACTGCATAAAAGAGGGGTGCTCTTAAACCCTGATTGAGCATTCTGAATTTGTATTTTTCTCAGTGTTTTTGCTTTTACTAAAAAGGACCTCAGATGTGGACTGATTGTATGGCTGAATTCAGTTGAGGCATAAACAAGTCCAACTCCATCTGAAGTAAGTAGGAAAAAATTTATACAAGGGTCAAATCTCTGTCCCATGTTGGAAAAGGATATTGTTCACAAGGAATAATTAGAAAACCATGAACAAATATACAGTGGTAGGTGCATTTATATTTACCCTAGCTTAGCTGAACTAACATTACCAGGAATAGTAATCCTATTTTATTTGAGATTCTATTTTAGTAAGATCTGTATAAGCTTATATTAATGACAGTTCCTACTATAAAGAGTTTATGACAATAAAGGCTGCTTTTTTGATTAAGATGAGACAAGCAAGGAAATGCAGAGGCAGAGAGACCACAAATAGCAGTGTGGTTCCCATTGCACTTGCACTTTTTATTTATTTTCACTGTAAGTTAAAGAAGATTTAGTGACTCCATAACAATGCTATCACCAAAACTGTTATAAGGTTAGTTAAATTTTGTCGATTGTATCATACTCAGAATCCTGTCTGAAGATGTAGCAGATGTGTCTGTGTCACTTCTCACACCATGGGCCCAGGAAAGTATATTTTTGTTTGTTTGTTTGTTTTTTAAAGTTAAGTTTTACATTTAGGTACATCATATAAAAACAGACTTTGCAATAAATTGGGGCAGAAGAGCCTTCCTGGAAAGGATACTGAATATGAAGAAAAAGGTTTCTATAAATATTCCAATTCAGAAAAAAATGTGACAGGGATACAAACTTGGAAACCAATATCCTGAACAATGATGAAAATGTATTTCCTTGTCATAAAAATACTTTTTCTTTAAAATCCAATTGTTTGGCTTCTTGTGAATCAGCCAAAAGCTCGAAATACTTGGCATTTTCAAGTTTGAAGGGGCCATTAGAAAAATCCTTTCTCTATTTAATTAGCCTGCATTCAATGGAGAGTTAGAGATGTCCCTGGGGCAAAGTGGTACGGCCAGTGCTCCGCTGAAAGGAGCCGTGAGAAAGCTCCAGCATGAAGTCCCGGTTTGACAAAGCACCAGCTCGGGAAGCCTCCGCCGCGGGCAGTGCGGCAGCGCCGCCCGGTTCAGCAGCGCTGCGGAACACGGAGTACCACAAATACACACCTGGCGAGGAGCAGAGCCAAGCGGGCTGCGGGAAGGACCGCGGAGAGGCTGGTCCGGTTTAACCCCAGGGAAGGGCACACGCCACCTCCCCTCACGGGCAGCGAGACCCCCGGCTCCTCACACGCCTCGGGGCCGCTGCCTCAGCGCACAGCTCCGCTCGCACCGTCCTCACTCAYAGCCGAGCACCCATCGCCTCATGCCGGCTTCTCTCGGCGCCGCAGCCCGGCTGCCCCTCACAGCCGAGCGCCTCAGCCTCRCCAGCACCGTCCCCGGGCCCCCGTCAGGGCTCTCGCACACCCGGCTCGTGCCGGCTCCGACGGCCCCGCAGCCGCTACAGCCGAGCTCTGCCTCACACGCACGGGTCACACGCAGATTACACTGACACGGGGCACACGCACGGATCTCTCACACACATGGATCTCCCGCACACACGGATCTCTCTCACACATGGATCTCACAGACGCCTCTCTCTCTCACACACACGTGCCTCACACACACGGCTCGGATCTCACACACACACGGATCCCTCACACATGCATGGATCTCCCACACACAGCTCCCTTCACACACATGGATCTCACGCACACACGGATCTCACACACACACGGATCTCACACACACACGGATCTCACACACACACGGATCCCTCACATATACGTGGATCTGACAGACACATCTCTCTCACACATGGGTTTCTGTCCCTCACACTCTCCCCTCACAGCGGAGCCCGCTCTTTCTGTGAGGCGGCGCGCGCACTACACACGGCCCAGGGGGCGCTGCGCCGCCTCCCCTCAGGGCAGCGCGCGAGGCCGGCGGCGCGCGCCGCGGGCCCTTTCCCGCCCGCCGCCGAGGCGCGTTCCCGCCGCCTCTCGCGAGAGGCCGCCGCGCGCGTGCGCGGGGCCGGTCGGTGCGCGAGGAGCGGCAGCGCTGAGGAGCGGCAGCGCTGAGGGGCGGCCAGGCGGGCCGGGCCTGACGCCACCATGAGCGGCACCCTGGCCAAGATCGCGGAGATCGAGGCGGAGGTACCGCACCGCCGCCCTCCGCCCCGCGCGGGGCGGGCCGGGCACGGAACACCGAGCGGGGCGGCCGCGAGGCTCGGGCCGGGGCGGGGGGGACGGCCGCGGGGCCGCTCTGTGACGGGGTGGCRGGGCCCTGTCCTGAGGCGTCGCGCAGGGGCCGAGGGCGGCAGAGCCCTCCCGGTGTGAGCCCTCGGTCCCGTGCCCTTGCAGATGGCCCGGACGCAGAAGAACAAGGCCACCGCCCACCACCTGGGGCTGCTGAAGGCCCGTCTGGCCAAGCTGCGCCGGGAGCTGATCACCCCCAAGGGAGGCGGCGGCGGCGGCCCCGGGGAAGGTGCGTTGTCTGCAGGAGCTGCTGAAGTGCGGAAGTGTGACGAAACTCGACCTAACGGAGGGGGTCTCTTGTCTGCTCAAATCGTGTCAGATTGTCTGCTGATTAATCATAGAATCACAGAGTGGTTTGGGTTGGAAGGGATCTTAAAGATAATTTCGTTCTATCTCCCTGCTATAGCAGGGACACTTTTCACTAGACCAGGTTGCTCAGAGCCCCGTCCAACCTGGCCTTGAACACTTGCAGGGATGGGGCAGCCACAGCTTCTCTGGGCGGAGCCCTTCGTGAAGTGTAAATGAAAGTGCGTCTGCATTTTGCCTGATATAATCTTGTATTTGCAGAAGTTTTAAGGTTTTTACATGAAGAAGCATCTTGCAGCAGCCACTTGTTTTTATATATAAAGGTGTGAATTGTCTAAGATGCAGTGCTTAAAGGGAGTGCTCCACTTAACACTCAAGTACAATCCACTGTGCAGCTTTGCAGTCAAGACTTTATTAGACAGGTACATGCCATGGAGTGTTACAAAGTGGTGCAAGGCAATAAAGGTTGTGAACAATCTGTTTCCCACTCTCATCCTCCTAGGAAAGCTTACTTGGCTTTTGCTTAGGCAATATTAAAAATAATAGTGGGTCTGCTGTCCAGAAYATTAGAAGATAGAAAATGTCAATCATTAGACAGATATTTCTTCTTCTTCTTTGCAGGTTTTGATGTTGCAAAGACAGGTGATGCCCGAATTGGGTTTGTGGGTTTTCCATCAGTGGGGAAATCTACTCTTCTAAGTAATCTTGCTGGTGTGTACTCTGAGGTGGCAGCGTATGAATTCACTACACTGACTACTGTGCCTGGAGTCATTAGGTACAAAGGAGCAAAGATCCAGGTGAGATCTTGTTGTGTCTGTAAGGGTAAGATGGTCTATATAGATGCAGTGCTGTTAGGGTTGGGTGGTCTGGCCTGACATTAGCAGGTTAGAAGGGGTGTGTAGAAGTGCTTGAGAATACCTTGGAAATGTTTCCATGAGGTACTGATTTTTCCCTGCTTTTCACTTTGCTCTGTGAAGAAGTTCCTGTGGTAGTTCTAATATTCCTTACGATGATCTGTTCCACTCTACCAATAGGGCACATGAAATATATGACAATATATAACAGTCAAATGGGAAACAGTCTTGTCATATTCTCTTCAGATTTGCAGTAGAGTCAGCTGGTGTTAGGAGAAGGGTAAAAGTAAGATTGCTTTTCTTAATGAAGAAGAATATTTTTCTCATGTGATACTTTCCTTCCTGTGAACAAATAGCTGCTTGATCTGCCAGGAATTATTGAAGGTGCCAAAGATGGTAAAGGCAGAGGACGGCAGGTCATTGCAGGTGAGTATATTAGAGCTGGAGACAGCAGCCTATCACTGGTTCATTTAACACAGCACAGGAGAATGAAGAGTTGAATCACTGTTTCTGATGTGTTTAAAAAGCTGGATTGTTTGCTGGACTTGAGCTGCCTGCTGAAAAGCAGTAGCTGCTTTCATATTTTGTTTTCAGTTCTGGCTTTGTGCACTTGCTGGGCTTGTGCTCTGCATTGACATTTCAGTGAAAGTACATTGCCAGTTTTGCAGGCAGATGTGATCCCATCCTAAACAAGGCTGCTGTCTTCATTTCCTCACCCAGTTAATTGTCCTCAGTCTGGTGTCTGAATGGAGACAGGCAGACTTTTTCCAGCCTCTGTCAGTCTTACAACATGTAAAGATCTGTCTATCAGTGATGCTTGGCCAGCACAATAAACTTCAGTCCTACACTAGGATTTAAAAATAAGCAATGTGCTGGCCTTCAGGGGTTTCATATTGTCGTCAGTCCACCGAGCCATATTGTGGTTGTTTTTTCTCAGGCTGTGTGAGTGTGCTTTTTGAGAGATGACTTTCTTTTTCTGATTCTTAGTTGCTCGAACTTGTAATCTCATTCTGATTGTTCTGGACGTGCTGAAACCCCTTGGCCACAAGAAAATCATTGAGAATGAACTGGAGGGATTTGGAATTCGTCTGAATAGTAAGCCCCCCAATATTGGCTTTAAAAAAAAGGATAAAGGAGGCATTAACCTTACAGCCACAGTAAGTTGGAAGTTTTCTTTAACCAAAATTAAAAAACAAATTGCTTGAAGAAAGAGGCATTTGTAGTTGATGGTATGATTGGGACCATGCTATGCTCTGTTACTTTCCTTAGAGGACATCCACACCTCTCCTGGAGCCTGACCACCTCCTTGCCCCCAAATCAGAGGCTTGGTCACTTTCCACACTTAACAAGTTTGAGATCCAAAGGAGAGTGTGCAAAAACTGCCTCTTACTTGGGGGTTACAGTGTTCTTGTGGAGAAGATTGCTCAGAGTTTCAGGCCTTGCAGCCTGTTTACCACTGAATCTTTAAAAGTATAGAAACAGCCAGAGATACCAAAAATCAGAACTCTGGGCTCTAAGCACCTAATGTGTCGTCGTCTGGGCACTAAACTCGTAGATGTGTGGGTTCATGTTGTACCTGGTCCCAAACTGACAGGAAACACTGCTTCTGAAATGTCTGATTGCAGCTCTCAGTGGGGCATTAATATAAATGAAGCYGTTGGGATTTAAATCTCTTTTCCCCTCTCCTCAGACCAGCTATGGTGAAATTAAGAGTCAAGTCCAATATCTTAAAATGCAGCTATTATTTCTAGTAATGTATATGCAGTGGTTGCTAGGTGACAGCACTGTTAATTGTAATACTTGATTTGACTCTTCCACTCCTTAATACTGTGTCTGTCTGTGTTCAGTGTCCTCAGAGTGAGCTGGATACTGAGACAGTGAAGAGCATCTTAGCAGAGTATAAAATTCACAATGCTGATGTCACACTGCGCAGCGATGCCACTGCTGATGACCTGATTGACGTTGTTGAAGGAAACAGGTACTGTTGGGTCCCTGGCTTTGGCACACTTGCAGTTTGTATTACAAAGAAGAGAATTGTCTCTCGGGTTTGCTTCCCACAGAAGCTGAGCCAGCAGTGTGGCATCAACATAGGGATATGCTTTTTAAAAAAAAAAAGAATTTTTTTCTTTCCAGTGAAGGTAGCTGTGTGCTGCTGCCAGGTTGCTCTAACAATTTCCTTTTCTTTGCAGGGTTTACATCCCATGCATTTATGTCCTAAATAAAATAGACCAAATTTCCATTGAAGAACTAGATATTATTTACAAAGTACCCCACTGTGTACCAATATCTGCTCATCATCGCTGGAACTTTGATGATCTGCTGGAGAAAATCTGGGACTACTTGAAACTAGTCCGAATGTGAGTCAGAATTGCTGCCTTCTGTGGAGTGAAGAGTAATGCTGAGACTGAAGAAGGTCTCAAGAATGGATGAAAACTATTTTATAGTGCTTTTCTACTAACTGATGTTTGCTTTGTAAACCAGAAATTGTACTCCTCTTAGCTGTTGCGTGACAGCCACAAGTGCCGTTTTCAACTTGTAGGGGAATTAAATGAGGACCTTGTGAAACCAAGACCAAAGCATATCTTAAAAAATTCCTGAAAACATGGAACTCTAGTCAAACTTAGTGTAACACTGTGATTCCAGAGGTAGTCACCTTTTAGTCTGTCATATATGCAGTTCCATTAACAGAACTTAAGTTCTTCATCTAGAATTTCAGATATTTTTACTATAAATTATTCCAGGTTCACCTCATAATTCTTAAGCATTTTTGGATGAATTTATGAATGAATCTATTAATACTGATAATACAGTAATTGTTGTCTTCTAAATTTATATCTATCTTCTTGTGATAATATAAAATCTATTGTGAAAAGGGATTTAGTGTGTCTAGGTATCAGGGCTATAGACTTTGTCACGTGTTTTTTCTAATATATGTTGAGTTTTTCACAGAAAAAAAACCCACAAGTGGGAACCATAATACTGAAGATGTTCTTTTCCAACAACTATTCCCATTTCACCTTTTTTTAAGCACCTGCAGAAAGCTCACTAGTGAGAAACCTTTGCAGTTACAAGGGAGAACCTGCTGCAGCTGCTGGCTGCCCAGATGCATTTTCAGCTTAGGCCACCACACGTTTTGCAGGATATCCATTGCCACCACTGAAATCGTGGAACTTAGCATATGTTCCAGGGGCGACAGTGCAAAGAAGTGATGAAATGTCATGAGAGGTTTGAAAAGGAAGGTTTTGGTATTGACTGACACTTCCATCTGTGTTACAGCTACACCAAACCTAAAGGGCAGCTCCCAGACTACACCTCTCCTGTGGTACTACCTTACTGCAAGACCACGGTGGAGGATTTTTGCATGAAGATCCACAAAAATCTCATAAAAGACTTTAAATAGTAAGTATTATTGTAAAAGAAAAATTTAAATAGAATAGAAAATTATACTCAAAGGCCAGTTTCATTTCATCCGCTTGTAAACCAGAAGGGAGTAACAGGATTTTTTTTTACGTTGAATTGATCTGCCTATGACAATTAAACTTACCACTTCAATTGCTATATTTGATGTTCTCATGCTCTTTCCTGCATAAATTTCCTCTATGGGAAAATTTTGTTATTTGAAAGTAGTGCTGGATRCAGCATGACAGGCCATTGTTCCATACACTTTGGCATTTTAGACCACTTCATGCTTTGTTTTGATCTGCTTGTAACCCTGGTTCACACAGACCACTCAGCCAGGTACTTGAAGGAGAGTAAAAATAGCTCTGAAGCACTGCTTTCTGTATTAGCTTTGTGACAGAAATAGCTGCTGTTCTGCTTGCATATCATACTTCTAAGCCTTTTAAATTTGATTTTTCTTCTTCTTTCAGTGCACTGGTCTGGGGTTCTTCTGTTAAACACAACCCTCAGAAAGTTGGTAAAGACCATACTCTTGAAGATGAGGATGTTATTCAGATTGTGAAGAAATAAAGTTATTCTTACATGGTTTGTGGCTGTGCCTGAAATTTGTCATTAATTGTGACAACCCCCCCCACAGTTTTGATTGAGAAATGGCCTTTTATTGTAGTATCTTGCTGCATGGTTAGACTGATGTTTCTAGCCAACATTTAGTGCAGTGCCTTGTTGCAGCAGAACTTAGATGAGAAACTCCAGTTAAATGACTTTCACAAGGGCAAAATCTCACAAGCTTTGATGCCAGGGATGAGTTTCTGCTGCGTGTACACATCTTTCCAAATTAGAAGAAAGTTCACGCATCAGGAATTACTGTAAGTTAGAACAAAACATGAAAAGCAGAGGCTAGAGAACCATCTCTTATGAAACAATGCTAGAGGACAGAATTCCAGCTACCTTGATCTGAAAGTGTTCTTGTTGGAATACTTCAAGGCTATTAATAGTCCTGCAGTTGTGGAAAAGCTGGTTCAGTTCTCCTCAGGAGCAGTTGCTTTTTCAGATGTCTACACTGGTGGAAGCGAGGTAAGCTGTTTGTGTCTATGGGACTGAGAGCTTTTAAGTTTGCTTAAAAGGATTTCCTGCCTAGTTCAGAGAAGTCAAGTAAGGTGCCCAAGAGAAGCGCCTTGCTCTTAAAAGTGATTGTGTTGCTTACTAGAGATGAATAAAGCAGCTGTTAGCTCATGTCAAGAATGCTATCAACTGCATCAGCCTCTAGCATTTGCTCTCCTACAAAAATGAAGTAAGGGTGTTTAATTATAGGGGTGTTTATTTAGATGCATCAAAAATGCTCCCCCTCATGTTATACATTCAAGAAGAAATAAAGTGATTAGAGACACGCACTCAAGCACTAAATCCCTGTAACAGCAATTGCTATTCAGCCTGGTAAGGAAACATCCAAGCCTTGATTCTGCCCCAAGCATTTCCACCAGTACTTTTTCTACATTCCTGCGTAAGTGAGCTGAACTGCTGCAGGTGTGCTGGGGTTATCAGCCTGAGTGGAAGGGGCAGGAGATGAGAATGTTACTCAGATTGTGAGGAAATAACAGTGAACCCCATCTGCCCTTTGTTTAGAGCTTTGTTTGCAAGTTGGTGTAGTACACTGAACCTCATTCCTCACACTTAACCATGACATTTAAATGCAGCAATTCCATTCTGGGTCTTCAGTGAGGCCAGTTACCTTTATCAAAGCAGACTTCCTCCCCACCCGTGGACTAATTGAAGTTTTCTGCAGATCAGCTCAAACCCTGGTTCCAGCTTACGCACAAGAACATTGCTTAAAATTAATCAATATTCTGACATAATTTAGTACAAGAGCAGTTGATACAGACAGCTGGTAGAATCAACTTTATTTACAGAATGTTACTGGGAAAGTGTCAAGTTAAAAAAGTATGAAAACAATCTTACAAGGACAAGCTGGTGATTGCATGTTTTACAGGGATTGTTTTGGGAACAACCACTAGAAGTATGGGTGATCTCCAACAGCTTCCACGTTGGAGATTTCAGCTTGCAATTTCCATACAACACTGTCTCTGCTGACTGAAAGAAACCCACCACAGCACCCTGGCAAGGGTTAGAATACAGACAAGTGATTTTTTTTTTCCTGCTGCTGGTTTTGCTTTCAGTGAGACCTAAGAAGGAGCAAGTCTGTGAGAATTCTGGTTTTACTTTCACCTCTTCTAAAAGAGCACAATGGCCTAAGCTAGGTAGAGGACATGACAGCAGTACTAGACTCAACACAAGTGAGGGAGTGAAGTGAGAACCATGCAGAAGGATGGAAGAGAACATGTAACTGTTCAGGAAAGTGAAACAGGCTTAAAAGGAACATAGTATTTTAAAACCAAATATACACAGTAAGATCACAAAACTACCCCATCCTCCCCCTTTCAAGCCACAGAACAAGACTCCAAAGGCAAGTTTCACAGTAATTGCATCACTGGATGCACATTAGACTGAGGACAGTTCTTGGGACTCCCTTCTATAAACAGCACTGAAGGCAGTATAGAATATTCCACAGCTTTGACTGAGGAGTTGAAGGGTGAGGATTCAAAGGCTCCATTTTAATGACCTTTAGTAACTGGCTTGAAAGATTAAAACAAGGAAAATACTGCAGCCAAACAAGGACCAGCACCAGCCCTTTTGAAAGAGCAATAACCAGTAGATACCTACAGACTGAAGATCTGGCTTTATCATGGCTGCACCAGGCCCCATCCTCAAGGCTGTTTGAAGACTAATCAATTCTCTCATTTGGTGGCAAAAGTCACACACAGGGAATCAGACCTTTGTTACACAGACAGCAAGATGTGGGCTTTTACTTTGACACTTTAGCTACACTGAGTGCACAGTACGTGACAGAAAAATGTGAGAGGGAGACCTAGAGGAGATGAGCAGCAAGAAAAGGCAAAGCAACTTCATCCTGTTCACTCACACTTAGGATATGCACTTTAATCTTAAAGAAAGTCCCACACGTACAATGGAGAAAGGTCCAAACCATAGGCACAACTAAAGCTCAACTGTTATCAGCTACTCTTATATACAGCTGTATAGATTCAAAAAGGCTATTCTAGGTGTGTATGTACAAAAGATTGTTTATACACAAGTCTGTACAGAAGGGTCTATACATGTAGTTTTCTGCAGAAGGAATCCATAGCTGCTACCTCTACACTAGAGAATATCAGCACTTCATTCACATATCTTACAAAAACAAACAAAAAAAATAGACACTTCCAGGATTAAACTGGCTTTGTCGTGCATCTAAATTTCTTCAGGCTTCACTATCCAAGCCATAATGGATCCTTTAGTCTTGATGCAGACATGAGACCAGGACAGGTGCCATGTGCTTTAGTCTCTCAAAAAGAAATTTTGCACAGAGTGCTAAAAATAAAAGCCCCAAAAAAACAAACAGAGGTGAAGTCCTGACTATGGACATTTTCATCCAGTCTAAAGAATCACAAGTGTTCCACCCAGTGGTCACTGTTCACTGCCGGTATTCCAGTTCATCTACACTGATGACTTTGGATGGCATGGATGGAAGAGGCTGCTGCAAGACATCTGAACCAAACCATTTTGCAAGGCCAATGGGAGAGCCACTTCTCTGGCTGGGGCGATGGTCAAGCTGTGTGTGCCCGTGAGATAATCCAGTCCGAGGCAGCACATTTTGAGGGGTTGTTTGTGCACCAGAAGGTGATCCCTGTGCTCCAGAGCCTGTGAAATGTAAAGCTATTAGAGGTGGAGTAATACCCAGCACAGATTTGCCCTTGAGCTACCACCTGATAAGGCATTTGAGCTGAATGTGGCTTTTACTCATTCTATGAGCCCCACAAAATCCAGGTAAACACGTGTTTATTTTCATTAGTAGTCCCATAAATGGCCTGACACCGCCAGTTCCGGACACGGTATCACACAGGTTTGAAGGGGAAGACCAGGATCAAATAGCATTTCCCTAGAGAAGGTGGGGGGCCTGAGGCCCAGGAAGGCTGAAAGCCTGCACACATGCTGCAAGAGTCAGATCTGTCAGTAGCAACACATGTTCTGAAACCAAACACTTCACTTGGACTTAGTTCTGGCATAACAGCTTGCTGTGGCCCAAACCACGTGAGACCCACACAAGGTTAGTGATTATGAATAACTAAATTAAAGTAGCTTCCTGCTAGCACAGTGTACTCAAAGACCCAGCAAGTACAGTACCTGGAGCAGGCTCATCAGCCTTCTAGGATTCACACTCCTGGTGTCTGTTTTAGCCTACCTGATCGTTGTAGCTGCTGTTGCATCATGGCAAGCTGCAAAGGTGTCCCCGAGCGTGGATTTAAGATGTGATGGCTTGCTGTTGGTAGTGGATAAAAAGGCTGGCCAAGGATGGGAGCAGATATTCCCTGCAAGTGAGACAGGTCCACTCCAGGAGGAAGCATACCTGTTGAACATGAGCAAGAAAACTTCTTACTTGATAAGCATAAGGAACTTAAAGCAAAACAAAATATGTGCATTTAGATGGATTGGAATTTATAGTCTGGTTCTAAAGATAAGTTCTGATATAATAAACATTACCAGTAGTATCAGTTTGTGCCATTCCTAACACAAAGTCAGTCTTAAAGAGAACATGCATTAACTTAACAGGAAAAAAGTATGGATTACCTGCTTGCAGCAGAGGAAGATGTTGCGGATGGACCCCCTGTGCCAGCATTCTCTGGACCAATCCTGGGTGCAGTTGATGAGCAGGTCGTACAAGTGGTACATGGGGAACAAGGGGCACTTGATGAACAGGACGAAGGAAAGGGCCTCCTGGTACTGGGGAGGCCATTGTAGGAGTCTTCCTACCAGCTGATTTAGGCCTGTAGTCTTGCTCTTTGGTGCAACGATTTGCTTGGGTAAGAGGTGTGGAACATGCAGAGCGTTGCAGTGCAGGTAGTTTGGTACCTAAGGTGGGCAAAGTTCCTTGATCTGCATTCTCCACAGAACTAGACAGTAGGTTATCTGTAGCTAGAATTGAATACAGCTATTACAGTCCACAGCTAGAGATTGCACCTAATGAAAATTAAAGCTTAATGACTGGATTTGAGAGTCAGTTTCCAGAACTAGCTGAACTGTAGTCGTATGTATTTAAGAGTAAGCATCTTTTTTCTGGATGCTTCTCGCCAAATTATTTCTAGAGTAATGAGAAGGAATATGTTCCACAGAAACCCCTTGACAGCAAGTTTAAATTAGACCAGAATCAGCAGTAACTCTTCTTTTAATTCTTATTTTCCATTTTTCTTAGGAATTTTTAACTGGCCACATGGATGAATCAGTGCCAAAGGTGACAGGAGGTATGACAGATCCTCTCTAGACAAGATTATAATTTGGAGTTGTGCCAGAAATCTAGCCCGAAGTGGTTTTTCAGTTTAGCTGTGTTCAGGGGTTAACAGCAGCCTTCTCTGTCTGACATCTGCTTAGCAAGATTTGGAACACTAAAGCACCTCCAGAAGCTACTTCCACAGACCATCCAGATCAGTTAGACAAGGCCTAAAATACCTTGGCATCAACTACTACCAGTGGAGGTGTTCCAGCTGGACTGCTACCACGAACTGCAAGCTACCTCTGCAATTACCAGCACAATGTCAGGAGCACGGCTATTAGCCATGTCAGTCTGACTGGGTCAGGCAACTGCTGTTGAGCATTTCCTTTTAATAGCCTCTTACATCAGTTTGGGCAACAAAATGCTTCCCTGATGTGCTAAACTTAAGAGCTTAATTGGTCTCAGCTTTGACCATTCAGTTAAGATGTCTCAAGAGAACTCTAAGTTTTCAAGTGCTGCTGTAGAGAGCTACAGAAGCACTATTGTTATTGTGCTTGTTCATCAAGAAAAGTTGCAAACAAACAGTTATGGTCCAGGCCTCTTAGTCTTGCTCAGAAACTGACAGGGATTAAAACCCAGCACTACTGGAAGACTGCACTTGGAAGTGTTTCCTCTCCATAGCTCTAACCTCTCCTCTCATAGGGTCCCTCACTTCTACACCCTTCTCATCTCCACAGATCAGGAATGTCTAAAGGTAACCTGGGTGTATTATGTGCTGAGACAATTTGATTCTATTCAAAATCCCTTTTGTTTGTGGTATTTTAAAGCCATTACAATACCTTCATTTGGTCTCTGATTTTCATCTTTAACATCACTGATTTTCATTTTCCCAGAAACTGGATCCTCTTTGCTTTTCTCCTTGCTCTCATACATCTTGCGAATCACCGAGGTAGGTGTGAAGGAAGGAGACAGCTGCAGAGAACACAGTAAGAAGCAATGCCTCACCCAGTGCTCATTATCCAGGCCACACTATCTCAGTTGTGGGTGGACACCAATTCTAGCATATCCTTCCCATTTAAAGCTCTTTTGAATCAGCTGCTGGCTGCCCACRATTTTACTTCACCTCATTTCATAGCTTTACAGTTTAAGCACTTCTCTTTAGCTTTTTCAGAAGTACAATATAAAAATCAGCACCTGTTTTCAAATGTACCTTAACAGGCTTGAAACAAAATAGCTGAGCTGTAGTTTAAGTTACAGCTGTTTCCTCTTTGCTATTGGTTCAGAAGAGAAGCTCCATAGGGATTCCTACAGAGCTGCTTTATCTGTGTTAACTCAGGGCTGATCTTCTGTAGAGAACTATTGCCTCATTCGGGATTTTCCCCCATTCAAAGTTCCACAGCACCTGCAGAAGTCACTCATTTGTAATACGAACTTGTATTACTTGTTTCATCTGGCAGGTGATAGTCTGTGTCAGTCCTGAGCTGCAAGCACTTGACTGATTAATTTGAAGATTTAGATCAAAACAGCATTCTACACAGTATTGAAGGCAGTGAGGCAACAGCGGGGCTTTGAGATTTTACTAATTTTCAAAGTGACCCTGAAGCTCCTAGGTATTTATTTCAACCCACAGACACCTAGGTCAAACACTTCATACCCAAACACCAGCGTGCTCTGAAACATCTAATGGCTTTCAACACTTGTCTTCTGAAAACTTAAGCATCAAAATATGATGGTCTGAGCTTTTATACAGGTCAAAATAACATTAGCAGTGTTGCTTTAGTTTTTTCAGGCTCTTTTCCAAGGTAAAGACATTCAGTTAAGCATGAAGTGAAACTCATTCTCGTATCATGTGACCACTGATACAACATGAATACAATTAACTCTATGGCCTTCCTTTCTCCCATCGATTACCACTGCTATAATCTGGTTACTGCAGACACTTTTACAGTTCTCCCTACAACCACTGTGCATCAGGTACTGACCATGCTGGTAATGGATGCTGCAGGGGCTGGAGAAGATGCATTTCCTCTGTGTCCTGGTGCAGGGGATTTAGTCACTCGCTGCTGCCTGTTAAGAGACAGGGAGTCAGAAGAGGCTCTGCTCTTGGCACAGAATGAAAGGCAGCATTGCCAAGAACCAGTGCAAGCCTGAGTGACTAATGCTAATATCTAGTGACAGACAATATTCACATTAAAAATCAGTTAACAGCGTACCCCTTAAATTTTGCAGTCAAGTGCTCACCTGTTTCTGTAGCCATCTCTGCTTTTGTCCATTTGTGGTTTACCAAAGCCATGCTGATAGAAGTTTGCTGCATGTATGGCCAAGTCATGTGGGAGTGCCAGTCCCTCTAATGCAGCTTGCTGTAGCTCTAGGGGACTCATCTGTGCATAAAAAACACGCAAGTCAAAGCTCGTATTTGGTTGGGTTTTAAGATTCTGAAGATTGACTATTATATCTACTAATGTCTTCATCAGTGTCTGCCCACAAACAGCCTCTGTTTTATTAACAGGCAATAGAAGTTTCAAAAAATCTTGTACTTGAGAACTCTAAGATGGGCCAAATTGCAATGAGGTTTTGAGACTGTACTAAATTAGACTTTGCATCCTCACACTTCGAGTAAACTTAATGAAGCACAAACATCTGGATTCAACAGCTAAGTGTTTCCACAAGTTAATTCTAGACCACGCAACATAAAGAGATGCATATACATTAAGCAAAAATCACGTCATCTAACCTGTGCAGCAACCGGGCTCATGGGCTTCCTTACACCTGGAAATGGATCACCAAGCAATTGCTGAGAACCTTGTCCAAAACCTAAAGAACATTCAATAGTTGTATTTAAAAGTACTAACAATTTCTTTCAATACATACAATATATATCCCAAGGTAAAATGAATTAAGGATTCCTTGTGAGGACACTCAGCTCACCTCTTAAATCCACACTCTTCTTTGTCACTGGGCTAAAGAGCTACAAAGGAGGCTACTGGTAGTGTTTTGTAATACAATGGCCAAGAAAGTTATTCTTACACAGTAGCTGAGCACATTATTCCACACCAGAACTCACTGTGAGGTCTGGCTGATGAATTTAACAGTAGAGACTAGTAAGTGAAAAGGTACTTTGCAATCGAAAGGCAGACACTGCCCTAGTTGCCCACTAAGTGCCAGGAAGTTTTTATAGTTCTGTAAAGCATTCTTTAAAGAAAACTTAAGTAATAAAATACCACTTTGCAACCAGTCTTACCAATGGGTGAAGATATTCTATGGCGCAGGTAATCTGCGGAAGCAGCTCGTGTTGGGAACACAGGTGGAATAGGGGGAGATGGGGCTCTTTGTGTCAGCAAAGAGCCTGCAGGTTCCAAACCACCTATCAGGCCACTCAAGACATTTGATGAAGCAGGTCTGGTAATGGGTGGACCAAGAAGTTCCTAAGAATAAGTAATGAAATAACATTCAGAATATGACCAATTTACACAAACGAGCTCATTTCACTACTCTACAGGCTACCCTATTTACAGAAAGTTAAAAACAAGGGGGACTTGTGCAACCAGATACACCAACCCTGGTTTGCTCAGAATTAGGCACTCAGCAGGGTTTTCATTTTCAAGTTGTAATTACAGGAAATAGCAAGACAAGACAAATTTTAAAGTAAACTGATCTAGTGACGGGTTCTCCTCTATAGTATCACGTCTGACTACTGATCCCATAACTGCCTTAAATGTCTTATTTTCAAATAATTTTTCTTTTTCCATTGGGGATATGCCTTTAAGTACTTCCCTCCGCCCAGTAAGAATACCTGCAGAATATTCTTTGATAGAGGCTGGCCCGACATCTCTGGAGGTGACATTAAGTGGCTTTCAAGGTTCTGCTAATAAAATGAAAACACTGTATATTAGACATAGGTACAACCAAACTCATTGAGAGACTATCCACACATTTGTCTCAGTGACACAAATAATTTCACCTGCTCTGTTAGAACACTAGTTTATGCATCAGCCAAAGAAAAGTCCAGCAAAGTTAAGGGCTGAGCTGGCTCTCAGATCTTCCCTAGCTAAGAAAATACCCTGTGCTGGGTTGCATACAGGCAGTTCACTGTGCCTCATTCAAGTTTGGGTCAAATATATGCATTTATGTAATTGTGTAAACTGGAGACGGAACATTCAGCCATCAGTTAACTGAAAATATGCACAAACTGCAAAGTGTTTGTGTATTAGAGAAATCATTTAAGATACTCTTCTGTGCATCAAAATTGCACATTAATATAAAGAGACAGCCAGAAGCAAAAGTCTTGATTTAAGTCTGAAATCAATCTGCAAATTCTTCACAGGGTAAATTTACATTCTTCCCTGTCTTTTAGTGAAGTAGGATGAGTCTAAAAGTCCTTGGGCATAGTTTGGCAGGAAAAACAAATAGTTTAGACTTACTCAGTTGTTAGAAGTATTTTATGGTGCCCCAAGTATTTACTGACAGCTTCTGGGTCAAGCATACTCTTTAGGCAGTTAGGGGCAGGATGAAATTTCATCCTACAATCTCTCGCAGTCTAAACCTTAGTATCATCTGTTGTTTAATATTAATCTTCCAGCTAACAAGTATTCACTTCAGTTTTATTTTAGTACAAATGTAGTTAAAAGCCAAGTGTAAAACATTAGATAGCACTGACATACCTCTATTAAAACAAGTCACTAAAAAATCTGAGCTTCAGATAAGGGTTGGCTGTTACCCCCCTGTTAACACAGGTCACAAGAGCCAGTGGCTGCTGCTTACATTGACTTTGGGCTGTGATGGCAGAGTCCCGCTTGCCTTCATGCTGCTGACGAGTTTGTTAAACGCAGTCATATCTCCATCCTTCTTCATCTGTCTGGAGCCAGTGCCATTCAAGGCTTCTTCCATTTGCTCAGCCATAAAGGGAGTGGCAATTTTCCCCTCCTGATCTACTTTCAGGCCTTTCAGCCCAGCTTCAACTTCTTCCACTGAAAGTACAACTCCTGAATGAGCTGAGAAATACAGAAGTAGTACTGGTAAACCACAGCTCTGTTTTCAACCGAGCTAATAATTCTTGTGCAAGTGTTGAACAAAAGCTGTCTGAAAACTAGGAACAGACAAAAACTTACTTTTTGATACTCACACTAGCTGTCAAACCACGACTGACCTGTGTTTAGGCTGACATTCTAATAAATCCAAATTCAGAGAACTGACATGCACAACTACTGCCATGTAAGACTCCACAAGAACCTGTTTAGGTTTCAGCTGCTAAATTCTCACTATCTTTCATTTATCCTGCAAGACATGGTGCTACTACATTTTACAACTTTGCCAGCATTTAACAGAGAATATTCACGTGACAACTGAGTTGGCTCTTTTTCAATTAGGAAAGTTTCATTTATCTTATACCCCAGGAGACCAGATGGTTTTACAGCCACAGTGCAAGCAATGTTGGATTGTCTGAAGCTATCATAAGTAGAAAGAATACATACCTGGAAAATCTAGATACTTTAGAGACTCAGTTACACACTTAAGCTTGGTGTGTATAAAGTCTTAAGTAGATTTTCTGCTCAGAAATAAAAACCTCTATAGAAAGATTTCACTGGCATAACCAGAATAAGGTACAGTGTTATTAGCAGTACTTTTTTCCTGTGTATGCATCTATATAAATACCTATTGGTGCCCAGCATCAAGGTTAAACATGCTTTATGGACCAGCTGACATACACCACAAGGTATGATACCTTAAAAGAAAAGGAAGAAGAGACAGAAGCATGCCATGGGTTGCTGCAGCAGATGTTGGCCCAAAGAAATAAGATTTACTGGAAATTTGGGCAAGAAGGTGGAGAAAAGAAACCATGATGCAAACATGCAGTATGGAACATGAGTAAATATAATGCTGGTGGAGAGGAAGTGACCTGAGAACTCCACAACACTTGAAGAACTGTACAGCATTTTATGGGAATGCAGAGCCCATATCAGGTATTTTTGAGCGAATGGAAGCTTCCCCATAAATTTTTGTTCCTTCATCCTTGGTTTGTGAGGATCAAAGTTGAAAAAGTTTTTAGTAGGAAAGTCAGACTAAGCAGAACAGAAATAGAACTACAAGTCTTTTCTAAGTCAAATTAAGAAAGTTCTTCACATGTTAGCCAACACTCCCTACTCTCAGACTGGATGTTTAAGAATATTTGCAGTGCTTGGATGCTTTCCTTCCTAGCTGCTTCACACTAATCAGAGAGGCATCACTTTTT
Organism: Amblyornis subalaris; assembly: GCA_018881555.1. NCBI lineage: Eukaryota > Metazoa > Chordata > Aves > Passeriformes > Ptilonorhynchidae > Amblyornis > Amblyornis subalaris. Next base: position 3,210,739 of record JACAXG010000071.1, read on the forward strand.
GTTCAGTCCATTTAAGTGGCAATACATGCTGCTTGCCAAAGAGAAACCAATTTGGAATTAGACCTCAAGATTTCAAAGAACACATGCATTTTGTACACTCCATGCATGCTATGGGCCCAAACATGCAAAYCCCTAACCTGGAGGCGCCCTTGAACATTCAGTTTAAAGTCAGGCCTGAACTCAGTTTAGAACAGCTGATGCTGCCAAAGTGAATTCTAATAGACTTTGTTCCCTGGATTCCTGTAATTCCAGCCAAGTTAAGGACAGATTTCTCTTAATCATGTTATGTTGTAGCTTTATGTTGTTTAATTAATGCACTGAGCAGTGAGCACAGACCACTGTGCTTCAAGTGCCAGGAACAGTCTTGAGGAGTTCAAGTTTACAGAATGCACTTGGGGAAAAAAAAATAAATCACATCCTCAAGCCACTGTTCAACTTCTTAGATACTGACACTTAACAGATCAATGCGATCCATTAGAGACACCTTCAAGGATGACTTACACTGTCAGTTTTTGGTAAAGCCAGAGTTTAAATGCCACAGTTTCAGAGCTGACATTACCAGTCTCCAGTATGAAAAAACTTACACAAATGCCATACACAAAGCTGGAAACTCAGATCAAGACTTGCGTCATCTTACAATTGTTTCTGGCCAGTAAAGCAGTCTGATAAAGTCCTGATGTCATCCTGTGATTAGGATGAAAAGAATCAGGTGATGATAACTGACACAACTGAGCGCTGCTGAATACTGCGTTTTCAGTACGTAAATCTGTAATACTGCCTACTCCTGGATTTGGCAGTTGAGATTTCCAGAATACCAAGCCTCTTGCTGTGAGATATTGCATCACAAGAACTTGACAATAGCTGAAGAGGCACTTACTGCTCTCTCTAAGCTTTTCCTTGTTGGCTGAAAGACTTGAGAGAAGAGGTTTTAAGTCCACTTTGGCTTTCTGTAGCATTTCTAAGATGTCCACTTTGTTTTCAGAGTGGTCTTCCAATGGAATGGGAGCAAAGTAGTTTCCAGAGTTCTGGCCAGGGGAGAGAATGGCTTGCTCTAGACCTGAAACAGCAAAACCAGGAGCACTGCGACATCAGTTTACCAACCCAATGGCTCAAGATGAACATACACTGGCAACCAACTTCAACAGGTCACTGGAAAGTTACGCCTCACACCCCTTGCCCAAGATCAGCTGGAAAGTCATCAGGAAGCATTGACAAGACCATTTATAAAAAAAGAACTTACAGCTGCTTACTCCAAGAGCTTCCAAAAGAATGTCAAGTGCTTAAACTGTGGGAGAATTCGCTGTCCTAAAGCCTTATCTGCCATGTTCTTATTGAATGAGTAAGAAAAGAATGTGGAAGGAGGCTACCTGACCCTGCATTGTCCTACAGCCTTACCTGCTAGCCTCTCCAGTTCCTCATGAGGGGTAGATCTCAAGCTGCTTGACCGACTTCCAGAACGACTGGGATTAGAAAACCACCTGCTGAACCTGCTGGCAGACACTGAGCCTTCCCCCAGCACATCCTCTATCATCTAAGGGAGGGAAAAAAGAGAAAATCTTAACAAAAGCAAGATCAGCAGTATCTTTGAGAAGCTYTACTGCGCAAGCAAGATTCTTCTGCTACAGACAACTAGATGCTGCTCCCAGAGTTTAAAAGCTTTGAATTCTCCTGTAGTCAGTTGGCATAACCCAGTGTACATCTCTTACTGACACCAAGTATTTACTCACAGTGAAACTGTAACTGAAACAGCAAAATCAGAGCACCCAAAAAATATTAACTACACCATTTTAAAGTGAAGAGGCAAAGAATTTAAAAAACAGTGCATTACAAAAATATAACTCAATCTAAAGCTTCTCCTGTCTTGCAAGACAGGACCCAGTTAAAGCCTGGCTCAAGAGGCACAGATGCAGTTTCACCAGGCAGCATGTTTTCTTTTAGAGAAAAGGAAGAGCAGCCTCTTCCTCTCAGAGAAGTTGTTTTTTCTAAAAAAAGGGACACTCAACACTTTTACAACAGCAAAAAAAAAAAGGTAGTATTGCTCCATTTGGTTTTGATTGTTTGATTGTTCTAACATATTAGAAGAATTAAGACAAGAAATGTACAAACCTACAAGAACACTTGTCACAGACATATCACCGGTACAAAAAAAATCACTTTTTGACAAATTATGACATCTGCCCATCTGTTTTATCAGCAAGTATTTTGACTTGGGAACTCCCTGCTTTTGAAAGGAATCACCATCTTGCAGGTATGCTGAAAAATCAAATTATCAAGTCTAAAGATATCATACACATCTCCTATAGGGAGAATGAACTCTCCTCCATGTATTTGTCAAATTACTGCCACCATATGATGAATCTTTTCTAATGCAAGCAGCTTATCCATATTAAAAGTTTAGGTCAGAAGTCCATTTTTTTTAAACCTCAATGTTTCTAAACCATGTCAGGTCTGTTTCTTTGCAGTCAGAATACAATTTTTGACTTTAGAGTGAATTAGTAGGCTATGTTTATCCAATTCAGTCATAATAGTTCTAAAAAATTAACTAATCACTGAAACGTTTACGTAATAAAGATTCAAACCCTTTCAGATACACATCCTTTCAGTCACATTACCAGGAGTGTCTCCAGGCTCACTGCCTGCCTGGAAGCCTGCACAAAAGATCTGTTTGCTGCAATTCCCAGACTTAGCTGGAAAAGGTTGCTTTCAGCTATACTAAATTTGTACAGTGAATCTTCTCCGAACATATCTTTAATAATTCCAAAGAAGATCCATTTGGGATGTCAATTTTGAGTCTTTAAGTAGTGACCAAAAGGAAGGAAAAATCACCTAGTTTGCCTCAAACACTTACTTTGGAGATGGAGACAGTCCCAGGGATAACACTTTGGTAGAAACATCCTAACACTCCAAAGCTAAATCTCTGCAAATTTATCTTAAACTTACACACTGCATAAAGGAACTTGCGCAAAGCAAGAAGTTTTAGCTTTCACAGAATGCAGTTGCAGCAAAAATAGTTCTCATGAATACACCCAGTCTTAAAAACCAGAAAACTCACAGAAGCCAGGCCAGGAACACTTTTATCCAAGTTAAAGAAYTCATTGAAGTCAAACTCTCCTGGAGCTGGTTCTTGCAAAACAGCTTCTCTAGGAACTTCTTGATCTGCTGGAGTTTCATTGGCAAGGACAGTTTGCACTTCATCCTCTTCTGCCACTCCACCATTGCATTCTATGCCTTAAAAAGAAAACYGAGTGATTGCTGAATCACTGAACTTAACTATTTCCTGTGGGAGCAGTACCTGACAGCCAATGCATTTGCCCAGGGATTAGAAGAACAGGCCCAAAGTATCCCAGCCCCCATATGATCTCATGAGTTATACTGTGCTGGCTGCTGCAAGAGAAAACAGCACCCACTACCGCTCCTAGCACAGAACTTTTAGTCTGTTAATAATACCTAGCTCAAGAAAATAAGAATTGCCATTGAACTGTGCACAAACAACTGCATCCTGATCAGTCTGGGAAGCACATATTATGCCACCAGATATTATGCCACACCAAGCACATACAGCTGTTGCAGAAAGTCAACAGCTGCTGCTGTTTTTCCATCAAGAATCCTTTGGCAGCTCCTGCCTTCTTGACATGGGTACTTAAAAGTCAACATATGACAAATACTTCTCCTCCTCCTCCATCAGGAGCAAGGCACTTGTCATTTTAAAGACTTCCCAACAAGTTTGCACAGGCACTGCAAAAAAGCTGTGACATGACTACAAACTCCTGTGCTTGGAACTGCACTACAATTCAGTTAAATCTCAGATGTAGCTGTGTATCCACTGATGTCGTCCACCTGCAGAATTTCCAGCATTAAAAAGTCATCTTCTCTCTTGCCAGACTGCAGCTTTTTTTTGTTTTGGTAATAATCCAATGACTGCACACAAATTCAAGTCTCCAAATTCAGCTTAAAGCCACATTACTGGCAGCTGTATGCCCAAATCAGTGTTCCTAATTTTACTATTACCATAAGGAAAAAAAAAAATTTCAAGTACCTCAGAGCATTAGCTTAATTTAAACCAAGCCTTTAGCACCTGGTAGAATACAGAAATGAACCAGACCTTTGGAACAGCCTGATTTCATTAAACATCCATACAAGGCTTTTTTCCCAGCCTCTCAATCCTGCCCTTCTTTGGAAAAAAAAATAGTATTTTATCATCTGATCTTTTTCATTTCAAATATGCTTATAGGCTTTACATTTTGTACTTCAGGATGACGAAAAGCTATGCAAGTTTAAAATAAAAGTTGGTAAACTGTGTTTTTATTTACAGTTGTCTGGATCTGTAACAACCACCTCTATATCCAGCAATAGCCTCTATACCACATTAGCAGACAAGCAGAGCTTTTGTGAAATTTGCCATTACCTTCTTTCAGGGAGGCTGTGCGTCGTCTTGTACGTTTTCTTCCTTTGTGATCTTCCTCCAAAATTTTATCATCAAACCCTGTGAGCTCAATGGTTTCAGACTGACTTGTAGGACCAGCAGAGAACCACTCAGGTTCCTCTTCAGTGTAAGAGTCATTCCTTCTTCGCTCCCCAAAGACACGTTTGCTGTCACCAAATTCCCTCTGTAGTGGGGTATTAAAAATATTAACTATAAAATGCTGCTTCATAAGATTCCTCCCTGACTYCCAAAACCTTTTCACACAAATTCTGGGGATTTTTAAAGGTTTATACACCCTCCCTGTATGCTCAGTAAGCTTTTAAATTTTAAACTTCCCAGCTGAATTTCTGCTTCATTACACCAATGGCTATTGATCTGCAAGTGTCTCTATAAACTCAGTTTTGTAGTCTAACAGCTAGTGGTTCCTTTTTTTAAAAAAAAAAAAGATTAAAAAAAGCCTGAAAGCATGGAAAGCTTCCGTTTGCTGAGGCTAAAGACAAYGCTCACTCACAACTGCTAGGTCAAGAACTACAAATGAACTATTAGACTTTTGAGTATCTTGCTAGTAAAAGTCAGCTATGGGCAAGGTTTGTAAGACAAACAGTATTACATGCAACCCTGTTGAGTTCTCTGAAGGAATGTAACCAAGTTCTGAAGTACCAAGTGCTCACCCTTTACACCCTACAAATAAATGGCCTGCTTGCACAGAACACTTAACTGTTGTATGCAGCTCATCTGCCTCTGTGCTTTTAGTGCAAAGCATCCAAACCCCTTGATTTGACATGCAATCAGGAAAAGAAGGAACAAACCCTGAAGCGTTTATCTTTGTAGTCCCTGTCACGATCCCGGTCTCTTGCATCTCTGGAATCACCACCCCGATGGTCTTTGTCAAAGTTCCGAGAAGAGATAATTCTCCCACTGCCAATCCTGCGGCCACCAATCACACGGACACCATCATTGTCCTTTTCCAAGGGGCTCCCTGCTCGACGGGAGCTGACAGATGCAGTCACGTGACAGCCACCCCCAAAGCTTCGCCTTTGTGGACTTAGAACTACATCCAAGTCATCTTCTTTCACTCGCTCTCTTGGATCTGCAAGTCAAAGACCACACAAAAAGCATTAAATTTAATGTATTAGTAAAGACAAGTGAGTTGTCTGTATAGCAGCCTTCTGTTCCATAGCCCTGCTGCTATCCCAGGGCTTTTTGAAGGAAAATGCTCATGATCTATTTTTGTGAAGCTAACCTAGCTGAGACCATAGGAAGTGCAGACAAAAAAGAATTTACAGCTAAATATTGAGGAACCACTGTGGTCTCTTAGGAAGTACCTGCTTTCCCACTACAGACCTTGTAAGTACTCAGCCTTGAGTTGTAGGGAAATTGTTCTGGCACTTATATTATTACATAYGTATTCACTACTACATAGCAAGAATGGGAGGATATAACTGACTGCTGCCAACATCTGTTCTTAGATAACAGCCACCAGAAAACCCACTATATTCTAGTTGGAGCAACCCAGATTTCTTTGACACTTATCCTATGCAGTCAAACAATTTTCAGAGAGACTTTGCGTTATCAGAGTCTCCTTTGTGTTATCCCAACAGAAAGGTTTTGCCGACAGCCCAGGTTCTGTTGGAACACACTTACCTACTATCCTACGCATAAGAGAAGTCCGGTCTGAATCCAAATCTTTTTTAAAGCTTTCCACTGGTGAAGTTCTTCCTGAAGTTGGATATAAAGATGCATGCCACTTCTCTGGATCCCAGACACCATCACTAGGAAAATAAAATTGCAGGTTTGCTACCTTGTAGCCTAATAAATATCTCATAGTGCTGCTGCTGAAAACCTAGAATTCACTGGTCAGCAACTTCCACGAGTGAAACATCTGTCATAGCCAACTTCTAAATCTCTGCCTTGCTGTGGTTTACTACCTCACACATGGTATCTGGATCAGCAGAGGAACAGCAAGGAACCTTCTGTAACAGCAAGGAAACATAATACTCAGTGTCAGATTTTAAAAGACTAGTTATTGGTGAAGTTTGCCAGGTACACTGAAAAACAGTTCAAGTAGATCATATGGTGCTGCTCTTAAGCATTCACGTAATTTCACCTCAATTTCACACTTGTACAGTAAATTCATCTGACTATTAAAGAAACTGCTGCTTACTAAACCTACAAACACAAGCCAAGAACACTTACCTTCATTTCTAAATGAGGTACAGTGTCAACATGGGGGAGTAATCCACCAAGCAAGGCAGCTTGGTACAGCCTGACCCAGTCTGTGCTACACAGCCATCTATGTTCTTGGTACTTTTTCCTGCAAGTCTGTAAGACTTATGTTGTGTGAAGTTATGAGATCCAGCAGAAAATAATCTCTGTTCAAAGAACAAAATCCCTAGCCAGAGCACTGAATCCTTCCTAGTAGATTAGTACTTCTGAAAACTGAACTCTGTAGCACCCTGAAATTCCTACTCTGAACTCTGCAGCATGTATATCTCCCATCAACATAAGAGCGTGTAGCAGCTAAGAGCTTTTTGCAACTTAAACTTTTATTTTGAAAGAAATGTATATAGCCTTTGTATAATCAAGAAAATACCTGTCATATTTTTCAGAAAGACACGAAGGTCTTTTCTTAGAGTAGGGACGCTCTTTAATATCCAGCAGTTCCTCCTAAAAAAAAAATTGAAAAAAATCAAGACACGAGTTTTGATTCACACCCAGACAAGACTGAAGTGACTCGAACAGTCTATTCCAGACTGCCTCTTCAATTTAGTAATTGACAGTTCAGGTTTCCCAATATGTTGTTCCATATCCTGTGAAATACTGCTGTGAAAGTTTATGTTTCATTTGTTCTACCAGTGGCCACCGACCAAAAACTTATTTGAAGCACTAAGCCCAACTAGGTCAGGTTCAGTCCTCATGAACACTCCAAGGCTGTTCACACCATAAATGTTTACATATTCACTTCCCTGGACAGTTCCGCTTATAAGCAACACAGGCATTGTGGACACTGGAGCTGGTGAGTTCTCMAGAAGGAATCAAAATTGCTGTGGTTAATGCTATATAAGGTTCAGCAGGTAAAAAAAGCATTCCCACAATTCCAGCTACTGGCGTAGATCTGGAAATTCCAGACAAGCTTGCCATTTCTGACCATCACCAACTCCAAGATATCAGAATGTATGTTATACAATTATCCTTTCCACACAACACCAAATCAATGCTGAATGATGACTTGTTTTCCCACTTTCTACCAGCTTTCAAACAGTCCCTAGTTTACCACTGCACACCCTGAGCAGTCAGTCATTTGACTGGCAACCAGTGCAGCCTCACTGCAGTTTGCTACACTCAAAAAGCATTATTAATGGTATAACCATCAGTGCTTTAAATCATTTACTCTGCTGCAGCCAGGACACACATTTCTAATTAGAGTTACTCATTCTCCCTAGATCACCTTTCTTCACTCCCAGCTGTACTGAATTGATTCAGAACTGTGCAGAAATCAGTGGGCAATGGGAAGGACAAAGAAATCCTAGCAGCAGACACCACACATCAGCTAAACTGAAAGAAATCTCTCTGTTCCTCCCCCCCCCAAAATACAATATTCTTCAGAACTCTTACGTTATTATCCCCATGTGATTAAAATCAGTTCATTAGCTATGTGAGTTTGACACTTGAAAGTTTCTGGATGGCAGTTTGGTAGCTAGTCAAAACCTTAACACACACATTCCTCTCCAGACATCACCCTGTACTAGTCCTCGGCAAGGAGAGCTCCATTAAAGGGAGGAACACTGGCCTCCCTGCCCACAGCTTCCCAAAATAAACCTCAATCTGTGAGGAACATCAGTGCTGTAATACTATCAGAGCCTGATGCAGATGCTACAAGTATTAACAGCCCTGTTCATCACCAGATTGGGAATGGGCTGTTTTGCTGGCCACGAGAGGGAGTCCACAGGCTCTCAATCACATCCTATCACAACCCTTCCATTCAAGTGAGGAAAATTTGAATTGTTTCTTGGCTTTCACTCATTAGCTGTGCACCCCTGGAGCAACAGCTTCCCAAGAACTAGAAAAGACACAGCTTGGACTATACAGCACTCCTGTAACAGTGCTGGAACTTCCAGAGTGTGGTTTCGGTGTTGTTTTTTTTCTTGTTGTTTAATTCACACACTAGTACTTTTAAGCAGGTGGGGGAAAAAGTGTGTTTAGCTGTTATCAAACAGTGTTAACCAAACAGCTTAGAACTACTCATAGTATGAGCCAGTTGTTTTCCTACTGGTAGTAAGTGAAYATAAACGACTAAAGGAAATCAGCCCCGTTTCCAAATCAGCAGCACAGGTCCCAAACAGTGTTCCCTCAATCCCTAATTAGTAGGAAACCGGAACACATGAAACACATGAAAATGTCTTACAGTGTTGATTACATGAACACCTTAAACCAGGTATATTTAAGCTGTTACATGCAAAACCCCCATATGATACAAGATATTTTAACACAGATCGATTTCTGTTATTTCTTGATTTAGACTCCTTGGAAACCAACAGATAAACACAACTAGGCAACTTCTGGCACTAGTTCTGCAACTTTAGCCTGATCAGAAACTACAGGTACCAAATTAACAAAACTGAAGCTACAAATGTGTTTGTTTCAGTGTACAGCCACCACCAGCACTGGCTGAACACTGCCCCAAAAAGCAGAGCAGAATTTGAAGCTGCCTTGGTTACTACACAAGAGGAGCTAGGCGAGACTGAACGACAATAGATACCACTTTTTCAGCAGGGAAGGTTTAAAAATAGCTCCTCTCCTTCACTTAGCAGTTAACTGCCCATCAAGGTCTGAACAACAGTATACTTTGCATCCTCACAGGTTAAGTGCACACCTTTTCTAAAAAGTTACACAGAATTAGAAAGCTGTACTATTCCCATGAAATTTTGCCAATTCAGAAGGATGTGGTTTATTGTTGATGTCTAGTTAAAATAAGCCAGAGCTCTCCTAYCTCAACACAACAGAGCCACAATGATAATTTTTTTTCTTTTAAAAAACAACCTACTAGGAAGTCAACAGCTCCAAATTCCTCCAGTAAGATAACACAATCAGCAACAGTAAACTGTCTCACCCTGTTCCACACTTCGGGCCATTTGCTGCAGAGTGTCTTAACAGATTTCCACAAAGCAATGACCACCTGTTCCCACAGCTTACAGCCATGCGAAAATCAACCACCATTACAGACTCTTCCAAAGGCATTTTTCAGCAGTGATACCAAAACCCCAAACAAGATTTGAACCCTAGACCCCACAGCACATCAAACTCACTTAGTACTGAAATAATTTTTATTTGCAAGYTATTTGGTTGTTCTTCCACTCATACATTTATTTACATATTACAGTTAAACAAAAACACCTGTGTTAATATTTTAACACTAAGCATTGGTTGCAGTCACCACCGTTTAAGCTTCCAGCAGTCAAATATGAGCAATTCTAAGGTTACAAAAGGCATCCAGTAAACATACTAAAGGTCCTGATAAAATCTGGTGTGCTACACCTTCCTAGGAAGTACCATCTACTGCAAGGAAACGTTTTTGTCAACTTTGTAAAAGAACACTGCTGAAAGTGGAACTGGAACTATGAAGTGCAAGCGCTTGAGAAAGCTGGTAGAACAACATACTTCAGTCTCCACCATAATCTCTCAGCACATGCTGTGGGGTGCTTAGATATTAAAACAAGGTGGTGGGAATCAGAAATATATCGAGAACAAGATCGCACAACTGCATCACATTTAACAGGCTGCTCATTTTATACCACCTTGCAAATCCTAATCCAGGCAAAGCCTTTTCAGCTTTCACCTCACTGTTTCCCTCTCACAGGAGCCTCCACCTCCCACTCTACTTCTGTGACCGGCATCTCCACACACAACTCAGAGAGGAAAAGAGAGYGAGCTGACCTTTGTGTAACGATGTGGGTATTTGGTGGTAATTCTGTTCAGCTCCAGGAAAGCATCGCCATTTTCAGCTTCTGTTACACCTCCTCTTTTATCCATGGTTACTTCAAAGCCTTTGACCACGGAGCTAATTAAAACAAAATCAAGCCATCAGATTTCAAGACGTACCTTTCTAGAGGGTGCGTTTTCCTTAYAGCCTGAGACAGTTTAGCCCTCGGATACAGCAGAAAAGAGCCGCGCTCTCCAAAAGCGCCTGCCCCCTCCCTGTGCCTTCCCCCGCCCCAGCTAAGCAGCTCTCGCTGAAGGGTCCGACCCGCTCCTGCAGCCCGGCCGGCCCTGCCCCGCGCTCCAGCAGCTTTAGGACGAGAAATATTCGTCTGCGGGCACGGCCAGGGCGCGGGGCCGCCAGGACTCGCACCTCCACCCAACCCGCGGGCCCCGGAGGGGTCGGGCACTGCTCGCCCCGTGGCGCGCGGCCAGCGCGGCCCAGGCGCCGTCCCGAGATGCCGGAGCCGCGGGGGAGAACAGTGGCGGCACGGCAGGTGACTCAGCGGATCCGGCCGCACTCACCGGCGGGTGTCCCGCGCCGCTCCGCTCCGCTCCGCTCCAGGCCTCACCGCCGCCCGCGGCGTTTCCTGCTCCGGCCGCCGGCCCCGCTTCGCCCCCGCCCGCCTCCGCTGAGGGGCCGCGCGCGCCCCGGGCCGGCACCGCCGCCGCCCCCCCGCCCACCGCCCCCGCAGCCCCGGCCGCCCCGCGCGCTGCCGCTGCCGCCGCCGCCGCTCCCGCTCCTCCCGGCGCCGCCTCCGCTCAGCCGCCGTAGCCGGGGCCTCACACCGCCCGCCCCGCACCCATTTAACGCTCCGCGCGCAGGCGCGTCGGGAGCGCGCACCGAGGGCTCCGCCGCCTGGCGCCTGACCGGGAATAGGCGGCGGGAGCCGGTGACGGCGGCGGGGCCGCGCTCCCGCCGTGTGTCCCCGCCGCCGGCCGCCCGCGGAACTGGCATCTCACCTTGCGAGCGGCGCGGTGGGTGAGGAGAGGCGCGGGGCGCGGCGAGGGCCCGCAGGCAGTCTGCGCGGGCAGCCCTGCGGGGCAGGTGGCTGCCGGCGGGATGCGGTGCGCGCCATGTGCCGGGCGGCGGCGGGACCGGCCTGTCCCCGTCCCTGTCCTCGGGACTGTTCCTGTGTCCCCGTCCCCGTCTTGCCTCAGGGAGGCGCGGGGTGAGAAAAAGGCGGGAAGCGGCGGGGCGGGTGCGGCCCCTCGGCGGTGATGGCGGGCTGACAGCGCGCTCGGCGGGCGCTCCCTCTCGCACCGCGCGTTCGCCGCGGTCACTGGCGGGCTGGGGGGGGCTCCCTGAGAGCGCCTTCGCGTCCCGCCGTGTGCGACCCGTCCCCCGCGGGTGAGGGGCTGTTTGGCCGACCCTGCACTGCTGCCCCCCGCTCCGCAGGAGTGTGAGCGCAGGATCTCAGTGTTCTCAAACAGCCCAGACCGGTGTCCTGTCAGGTTGAAGTCTGGCATTCCTGTGGGACAGCAGGACCTAGGTTGGTGCAATGAACAGAGCAGCTTATTCGGAGGCACCAGACAAACCTTTTAGTTTTTGCTAATAAGGAGCAGACATTGTTCTCAACATCAGTTTAAGGAATTTACTGAGCGAGATCACCTGCTCCGCTTGCCCACAGCTCTGTCTGCGGCACCTGCATCCATTCTGCCACAAGAACCCAGCGGGGCCCCAGGATTTCCAAACATCTTGAGCAGAGAGGTCTATATAGGAACAACGAATTTCGTGTAGGATCTGGTGAATAAAGTGTTTTCTTCTTTGATCTCTAATGAAGTTGAATACTAGCATTAAAAACTGGTTACCTGTGGAATGAAGAAAAAAAAATTCTCTTTTCTTTTCAAGACAAAGTGCTGCATTATTAATGAGACAGCACTGTAACTATTGCTAAGTCTCTCGAAGCCAGTATACTTTCCAAACAAATACACAGGGAAACTCCATAGCAACCAGTGGGCCACCAGCCTCTGGCTGAGTGGTTATTAAGAGATGCTGTACGCTTTGAGAAGGCCTGAACTATGTTGTGTTTCACTGTCGCCTTCTTACGCATCGCTGTTGTGAGCTAAAGCRCAGTTTTTTTGGCTCCCAAAGGCACATACATCTGCCACAGGTGCCGGTTACTGGATGCTCACAGCAGAAAAGCCCAGTGGCACAGAAGCGGCAGAACACTGTTTTTCGTGCCAYGGGCTGCTCAGCGCGTTTCCCTGCGTAGGCTCGGTCTGTGTCCGCGCTCGGTCCATCCCGGTCACACCGGGGCCGTTTCCGGGCGCGGGGCAGCGCTCGCCCCTCAGCGCCCGGCCGCGCGGGGGCGCTGCGGCGCCTGTYCAGGGGGTGGGCGGGGCTGGCGCCGCCGTGAGGGCGGGAGGGGACGGGCAGSGCCCGCCCCTCATGGCGGGGCTGCCTCAGGCGCCGCTTCTCTGCTCTTTGCGGTCGGCTCCTTCGCTGCTGCCCACTCGTCCCGTACACCGGTCCCGCCTCCGCCGGTGCCGGGGTGTGTGGCGCCCTCAGCGGGACGAGGGCGGCAGGGCCCGGCTGAGGGGCGGGCGCCGCCGCTGCGGCGCCTCACGGCGCGGTTGTGGAGCAGCGTCGTGTGGGTCTCCAGTGTTTGGCCATAAGCACAAAAAGCGTTCAGGGTATAGTTACCTCCTGAAAGGAATTCGGTGCACAAAAACTCTGCAGAAAAATTTCGTGGGCTTTTTTTTTGTTTGTTTGTCTTGGTTTCTTTTTTTAATTTTTTTTTGGGCGGGCGGTGATTTTGGTTTTTGTAGGGCTTTTTGTTTGTTTTTTTGTCACACGTTAAGCAATACGTAGAGAAATAGCCACTTTGGATCTCACGTTTAGAAGGAGATGCCTGGCCATAAGTCCAGATGCTTTCACAGAATTGAACTTTCGCCAAGACATTTGGAAGTCACAGGGTTCCATGCATAGAGAAGTTCTCCCTGGAGTTGGATGGAACTCATAGTTTTCTGCATTTCTAAGTGTTGGTCAAGGAGAAGAACTTAGTATTTAAAAGAAAGGGTGAAAAAGAGTGAGCTGCTGATTGTGTCACCCTACGTTATTAATTTATTTTAAAATAGGGGTACATAACTTGTAGTCATTTCCTTTTTACAGCACCTTTCTAGCACAGTTTTTAGGTGGGCACAGTTATTGCTCTAGGATTAAGATGTTTATAACTTTATTGCCATTAGTTTATGTCAGCACAGTGTTGCTCAGGGCAGTGAGGCTGTGAGACACACAGATGCTTTTCATGTTAATCATCTGGAATTGCATTGTACTGTTTGAGTGCAGGTTGTCTGAGTGGAAATTGTGTCATTGGTATGATACAGACCTCCTTTACCATAGATCGATTTGATGGATTCATCACAACTAACAGGTGCCAATTTATGCTTTGTCCAAAGTTAATAGACAATGTTGTATGGCAGAGAGCCCATTTGTGCTGCAGACTTGGAACTACAGCAAAATGGAGAAATTCAGGAGCAGGTAAGCAGTAATAAAAAACTACCATGTTAAAGTTAGCTCAGCTGTGTTTTATTTTAAATTTATGACATCTTAAGCTTTCCATGGTACACAAGAAAGTTGAGTTATTCTCACAGAAGGGCTTATTGGTCTCTATGGAACATTGTTTACCGGAARGTGTACCTCTTAAAAGCAAAATAAAAAACCAGCAAACGTCCCACCCCCAATCTGATCATGAAACACAACTTTATGTGGGTTTACATTATCATAACATTTAAATTTAAAACTGATGTTCTTGAACTTGAGGTATTAGACTGGAAGATATTTGGACATAGTTGTTGGCCCAGCCACAGATTTACTCCAAGTTCTTAGTTCTCTCATTCTTCCCATGCTTTTACTTTCTGACTTCATCAGAGAGAAATGATCCTTCTTTGGCTCTTATTTCTCATGGTCTCTTCCCATAAATTTTGAGGGACATAGGCTGTCCTCGCTGAATGTGTGCAGCACATAACAGTGTTTCAAATAGAGAAATAATCTGTTTAAAAGTACATATGTTGGAAAATTATTAGATATTCACATGCCTTAGACTTCAGTACAAAACTTAGGCATGTTTTACCCAAGCTTGATTTTTTTGACTCCTTTGTGTTAGGTTGTCATTGCATATGGTCAGACCAGGTTTACCTTTGGAGCAGATTAAACAGTTTTAAAGGGAGTTGGACCTAATAGGTGTGTAGAGGAACTTATGCTGAAAACTATTTTGCCTAAATTTTAAGGTGCCCAAAACTCCTCTTCAAAAGTGCATAGAATTGCCTTAACTGCACATCTTGATGTGAACAGAATTCTTTGGCTGCTGGACAGGGCCCACCTCTTTCAGAAAATATTCAGATATTTTATAGAACAAGATTTTCTCACCCAAAACACAGGCCTTGTTTTCTTTCATTAGCTTTTTTTTTTTTTTTTTTAACTATTTGCAGCTTTCTGGAACAAGCCAAAAATACTGTATTTCCTGCCAGTGATTTGTTGTTAATAGTGGTTATTCAGCAGAACTTCTGAAACTTACATTGTTCCAATGACTTTATGAAAACAATATTTTTTTCTGGCTGCAGCCATGTTTTCCCTAGGTCAGTTCAGGAGATTATTAGGGTGAGATTTCAGACTATCCTCTTCTGTTSCTTCTTCTGGAACTCAAGAATGTGTTTGTGGTTCTAATGTGCAAATTTTCAGGGTGGCAGCAGCATTTGTTTTGGGAAAGAAGCTTCAATGGAACTGGTTCAGCAAGTTTTATCTGCTTAGGGTTTTTTTTATCCTTGTTTTCAGAAAATTACTGAGAAGAAATACTTAGAATTCATAAAAACACACTTGTTATTTTTCAGATTAGAACTACATGTGAAAGTAAACTGTGTGATGGAAGAATATGTCTAATTTTGTTTTGTAATGATGAATATGTAAAACAGGAAGAGATTTTTAGGGTTTTTTTTAAGGAGAAACACAGTTAAMATATGAGCAAAACTAGGAAAGAACTCCTTGTAAAAGAGCATTTCAAGTTAAAATGGAAAATTCTCACTTCAGCTCACTAGTGCTCAAGAGAATTTTTCAGCAATAGACAGAATACCTTGATATGTTTGAGACTAAAAGGTAGAAAATCACAGTCAGATCTTCTCTGTTGAGACACTCTGTGTGCATATACATAGGAGGGGAAGCACAAGTGCATTTGAGTGCTTTTTTATTTCAACCTTAGAGGAGAAAAGAATTATCTGTGACATGATTGTACTGAAATGTRTCTTCCTGGTTGTGTTGGGGAAACTTTAAAATTCCAGATAGTGAAAAACACCTGATAAAGAGACAATAAATGTTTTAGCATTTTGTAGCTGTCACATTCTGTATGTAATTAGATACCTTTGTTACAGACTAAGGTATTGAAATAATGCCACTTCTTTGCAGGTAATGTAGTTTTACACAAAATATTTCTCCTTTCCTTTTAAGTTCAAAATCCCTGATGATGCAAGAAATCCAACAACCACCTGAGCATGCAGTTGGGCAATCTGTTGCTCCCCAATCTGCAGCACATGAATTCCAGGACAGAGGTCATGACAAGCCAGATCAAGTTGGGTATGCCTGGACTCAAAAAAGAAGGTTAAAAAAATTTGAAAACAGGTGATAAGTACAAAACGTATTTTTCACTGAGTGTAGCAGGGGATCGGACCTGAAAAAATCTGRTTTTAGTAGTACCAGTGCAGGTTACAGTGGAAGTTTTAGTTCACAGCCACGGCAGATAGTCCCGAAGATGCCTTGTGGTAACTTGAGGACAAGCATTGACAGTCAGATTTCACATACTTTTAATTTTCTGAGGCAAAATTTAAAAATTGCTATTTAACAATATTCTTTGATACACTGCCAGGTGTAATGATTTCTTGCCGTCCTCTATAGTTGTATTTTTTTTACTTATTTTGTTTGTTGAAAGAATCTTGACAAAGGTAGGATGTAATTGTTTAGAGATTAAAAGTCTATCATTTGCTGAGTAAGCTCAGACCTGCTGAAAGGGGGAGTCCCCTGTTCCTGGCTGTGTGCTTTAACTAATTACCTTGTGAAGCCTTTGGTGCTTATTGGGGCCCTCCGTGTGCCAATTAACTCTTCAATCCATTGGGAAAAAAGGGGGGAAGGGTGACAGTGTCACAGTAACACATTTGTGAGCTGAGCTGATACTGGGCAAAGCTTATGGAAATGTGGAAGTGCCATGGGGAGGTGGGAAGAAGGAAGATCTGCTGGTTTCAGGCAGGGCCAGACATTAGGTTGGSTCAAGTATTCTGGACTCAGCTGGTTGACTTGAGGAAAACAGTGGTGTTACCAGATTTAAATCTTAGAAAGGGCCCYCAGTTAGCCAGCACCCTGCTCGGTAGTATCACTGGGTGTAAGTGGGCTGCCTGGAAGGTATTTTGTCTACCTAGCTTTCCTAAAGAAGTACATCTCAATAATAAAACTTCCTATTTTCACTGCTGTCTGGAACTTCGCAGAGGAGGAGTACAAAGGCAACTAACCTTTCCTTATGTTCCAGGTATCTAGCAAGGAAATTCTTCTATCTGTGGGCAAAAATGACATTCGGGCAAGTTCTCCCTTCCAAAGCCAGGTAGATAAAATTACAGAACTCGTGGGTGGGTGTCTTTTTTTTTAATGGCCTAGTGGTAAACTATTGGGCTAAAGAGAGTACTGGCTGCCAAGAAAATATTTGGATGTATTTTGAGATCACTTGAAGGTTTCCTTTGATTACCCTTCTTGCTCTTGCTTTTTTGTTTGTTTTTAATAATCGTGGTTAAACTTTCCTGACCAAATTAATAGGCATTTTTGGTGTTTTGATAAGGTTGAACAGCATGTACATATAAATGATGGGATATGGTTGTGACACCTGCTCTAAATTTAACTATTTCTCAAAGTTATGACGAGAGAGATTTCACAGGATGTTCTGAGTTGGAAGGAACCCACAAGGATCATTGAATCCAACTCTTAATATGAAATTCAGTTAATATCACTGTTTGTGCTATTTTTCTTCATGTGTATCTATATAYGTTTGGTATCTGTCTGACTTGGAAATACCTGTGGCAGATAATTCCTTTCTGTTAGAGTTCTGTGAGCTGCTGAAACCCTATGCTTTGATACTCTTTCCTTGTTTTGCTTTAATTTGCATGTTCATTCTTGCTTGACCACACCCTTGGGAACTGAAGCAGTTCCCAGTGGGAAGACTTGCAGTTGGAATAAGATCAGGTCCTTAGTCATTCAGTTTCATTTTTCTGTATCAAATATATTCTGTTTCTGCTTTGTTTGGTAAATGGAAGTTGTCCTGTGAACCTCACCATTCCTGCTGTCCCATCTACTGAATTGGCACTACGTTGGCTGTCTATAAATTCAGGACAATGAGTAATTTATTTTTTAGGGGAAATTCATTTTATAAAGATCGGCAAGGAGCATAAGCAATAATGAATTGCCTCTTTAGATTTAAAAGTCCCCAGTTCTCCGTACCTTTAATTTGCAATACCTATTAATGCATGTGCAATACTGTTAATACACCAAGTCCAAAAAAGTAACATGTAGCTCATTTCTTCTTTTCTTTCCCCCCCCCCCCCCTCCTTTTTTGCATGAGTGCTTGGAATGACTTAGCAGCTTGGCTTGGGGTAGGTGGCTGTGAATTGCAACTTGTGAGAGGATTGATGTGTTTCACTGAGGGACCTCTAGGTATTCTAGGCCAAATTCTGCTGTTATTACACGATGGAAACATCAAAGCRTTATAAAATCTGATGTAGCTTTTGTATTTATTTATGTATATAAAATATTTTGTGTTAAAATAGCAAAGAACAACAGTAGCAAGGAAAATACATGTATTGTTGTCAACTGTGCTGGTTGTTAGAGTAAACACAGAACTGAGGATAAAAGATGTGAGTAGGTCTCAAGTCAACTGGCACTCTGATATTTGGCAAGTTAACAACATCTGTCTTTTATTCCTTGTTTTTATGTGAAGTATTTACAGTCAGTAAACTGATTGCTTCTTGCAATACTTCACAGAGTCTTGGAATAAAGTGTCACAGTAGGGTAGTGGTTTTAAATGCAGTTAGATGTTGTTAGGCTAATCAGGCAAGACTGGAGAAGAGGTGGTGTAATCTTCATTAAAACTGATTTGTGATCGCTCTGGAAACCTGTGTGAAGTTTCCCGTGTCCAAATCTTTCAACTGTTTAGATGCTTTTATGATCAGAAGATTCTTCACAAAACCTTTGGAGAGTGGAAGGAGTGGTGGACAGTTTGCAGAGAAAGGAAGCTCAGCCTCAGAGCAGACAACCATTACAGGTTTGTGAAATTACTTCCCATTGGCGTGTGTATGAGATATTTTCCTTAGGTTCTGAAGCAATTTTTAGTACCAGTAAGCAAGTTACATCTGGGGTACCTCTAGGCCAAGAGCAATGTCTTTATTGCTTATTTTCACATTTCACTGAGTGGCACTTCTTTAATTTTTCAGGCATTTACTGCATAATTTGATATTCAAGGCTTGGAGAGCCTATGTATGCCAGCAGCAGGGAAAGAGGAACAAGTATTATGTTGCAGAGTCTCATGGTAAGTGAAGTGATGGTAACTATCAATATTTGAGGATGTACTGAGATGGGAGATTCCAAGGGAAATATTTACCAGAATCTGTGTCCCCTGTACCTGTTTGCACTCTGAGCTCCCCTACCCCATGGCAGTGCAGTGCTTCCAGGAGCAGATGGCAGGGGAGTTCTGTTACAGGGGTATAGCTATACAGTTATTTAGGGATGCCAGTGAATAAGCTTAAGGGCCCCGCCATCTGTTCTGGRTCGCACTGTTTGTTTTTGATGGAGTGGTTTTGTTGCTTCTTTGGTTTATTTTTTTTACTTAATCACAATATGTTTTTGAATAGATGTTTTTCGATAGACTGTGTTATTGGAATTCTCTATCAATTGTTGCTATAAACATTAGATAATAATTCCCTGTGGTTTTAACTGCACTTATTTTATGTGTATTCGTTGTTTCTTCCATCTTATGTCTTGCAACTGAAAGAAGCCCAAACTTTTGAAGTGCCCTTTGTCTTATTGTGTAGGTTCTTTGCTCTGCAAGGGATTTGACTTGGAGCTGTCTATACTGGTAGCAGCTTTCTTGGGTTCAGGGAATATGTTTCACAGAAGAGGAGGTTGACCCTTGTATAGAGATGATACCGTGGTTTTGTTCTGTGCTGATTTGCAGAATAAGTTAACTGGTCTCTTTGCACATGAATGTAGCTTCAGCATATCCTAGAGACTGGCACCTTTGGACACAAACTGACAGGCTATCTAGACTTCCTTTCTTACTGAGTGAAGCCGGAGTATTCACAGCAGAAGCTGTGTGTTACTTAGTCAAAAATAGAAAAAGGTGACCTGTTTCAAGGTAGGTTAATGCTTGATTCACAAGGAAATCTTAAAAAAAAATGTTTGGGGTTTTTTTATGTGTAAGTGTGAAGTGGCATAGAATCAATGATGTTTTTTTCTAATAACTTTGCTTCTATAGTGTCAGTTCTGACAAGCCAGTCTGCTGTTAGGAGAAAGTGCAGTGCACTGCATAAAGTGGTAAACTGGAATTTGTGACACCACTTCTGCTTTTAGCTGCATGACCAGCCTGCTAAATAAACTTGACTTGTTTCTGGTTGATTTCTCTGCTTGTAGTAGAGAATAACTCCCGAAAAGCAACTGATGAACCTGATGAACTTTTTTTTTTAAAACAAACCAAAGAAAATCCTGTAATTCTTACCCAGTAGGGTCGTTGCGCTGAATATTGTTCTGCAGTTATCTCCCCTGTAAGCACTGAAGACAAAGCGATGCCATTGTCTGATAATTCACGCTGCTGTGAACAAGTGGCATGGACGGTGCTGTCAGCGATTCTGAGACTTGTCAGTGTGACACCCTCGGCCRGGGGGAGGGTGGCTGTCATTTCAGGGTTTCCCACGAGGTGTCCCTGCAGGTTGAGGACACAGGCGTCAGGGACGAGGTCTGATGGATTGGTTAAAACATGCCAGATTCCTGCGTGAACTTAAGATGCTGCCGTTTTTTGTTGTGCACAGCAAAGAAGCAAAATATGCTAAGGACCTGGCAGCGCTGGCTGGTTYATGTTGATGGTCAAAGGACAAAACATGGGATGCAGTCTGTGGCACTGACATTCAGGGAAAGAAGCTGTTTGCGGTAAGGATGGCATCCAAACAGGCAGAGGCACACTGACCATAAGGCCTCTTATGGTGTGTTATCTTTTCCTACGGTGACTTAGTTCAATGTTCGGTTTTTTTGAATAATTTTTTTTTCTTTTTGGGCTGTGTGAATTCTTCTGGCACACCCCTGGAGTGTGAATTTAAGAGATCTTATAGCAGCCTGCCAGTACCTRATGGGACCTTACAGGAAGGCTGGAGAGTGACTTTTGCAGAGCCATGCAGTGAAAGGACGAGGGGAAATGGCTTTAAGGTGAATAAGGTAGATTTAGGATATTAGGAAGAAATTCTTTACTGTGAGGGTGGTGAGGCACTGGAAGATACTGCCCAGTGACTTTGTTGACACCCCATCCCTGAAAGTATTCAAGGTCAGGCTGGACGGGACTTGGAGAAACCTGGTCTAGTGGGGATTGGAACAAGGTGATCTTTGAGATTCCTTCCAACCCAACCATTTAGTGGTTTTTTGAAAAGATTGTTGTTCGTTCCTTTTTCCTGGGAGAGGAAGGTGATTTCTTGCACCAAATTGTGGCACCTGTGTTTGAACATGTCTTTAACATTGTTTTGGCAGCATTTCGTGGGCGGTGTGGAGAAGACAACACTACCAGAAATGCACTGGACATAAAATGAATATTTTGGCTCTGCAGCATTGGGCCCAGAGCCTGCAATTTCGAGTAAGTCTCAGGACTTTCAGCTACTGCCATTTCTAAGGTTTAAGTTGTACATGTGTGGAAATGTTGCAGAGGAATAAAAATTAGGCCTTGTACTAATTTACTTTGCAAGTTGCAGCACTTATGGAGTAGCATATCAAGACATGAGGAAATGGAATGAAGCTGTGTCAGGGCAAGTTCAGATTGGACTTTAGGAAAAGGATCTTCACTGAGCGGGTGGTCAGTTCCCGGAACAGAATCCCTAAGGAAGTGGTCACGGCACCAAGCCTGTCAAAGTCCAAGGTGCATCTGAACAGCGCTCTTAGTCATCTGATTTAGTTTAAGTAGTCCTGCAAGAAGCAGGAAGTAGGACTTGGTTCTTATAGGTCCTTTCCAACTTGAGATATTCTGTGATTCTATGAAGAAATTGTCAAAACAATTTTCTTGAAAAAAAAGTCTTTACGTGAAATCTGGGCAAGACAAACTGGATTTGTGTCTTACATTTGCAAGRAAGTGGACTGTCCAAAGGAATTATACTGTCTTGTATAATGCTTGATGATGGTGCAAGTATCTGAATTCTCTCCACCAAACTAACCAAGGTAGATAGGAGGTAAAAGAAAACAGGTGTGTGAGTTTGCAGCTGTGGCATTTTGAGCAGGGCAATGAAGGATGGCTGCTTCTGGCTCTTTAGAATGCTTGACTCCATAGAGGTCCTAGCCACTGTCCTGTTAGGAGGCAAGATAGCACTGCTCAGCTGTTTGACAGCACTTTACCTCTTTAAAACACCATTTCTTGTGTCTTAACTGAATTTCTGGGAGCACACTTAACTTCATTCTAGGGTAAGAAAATAAGTCCAGCATTTCATATTCTTGAGAGGTTGCCAGCTCCTTCAGTAAATCGTTTGTCTTAGCTGAAGTGAAAGCAATGTGGGTCTTTCTCTCTTTCTCTCTTTCTCTCTTTCTCTCTTTCTCTCTTTCTCTCTTTCTCTCTTTCTCTCTTTCTCTCTTTCTCTCTTTCTCTCTTTCTCTCACTGAAACTGTGGCTTTTTGTCCATTTCGTTAAAAAGAAGGGATGGTATTTAATTTGGCCTGCACTGTAAGATGTAACATTGCCTGATTTAGGGCGGTATTCTGCTAAGGAGAGAAACTCGTGACTTGTGACTCATGATGTGATTCCCTTTGTGATTCCCTTTTATATGAAAATACTCTGAAAGAAAGCCTGTTGTCAAAAAAAAAGTATTATTTTGGTCTTTTAACAGGAAAAAGTGTGAAAACATAAAAAAAAAGGGAAAAAAAAAAGCTTGATTTCGACATTCTTTGTTTTTGACCTTTTCTATGCTGACATTTCTTTGGCGTTTTTGGGGTTTGTTGGTTTTTTTTTCCCCACCTCTTATGGTGGGGAACCTCATTATTAATGGCTTTCACCTTTAGAACTTACATGGCATTCCCTATTGGCTGTGTTCTTCCTCTTCAGCTCTTTATTCTATTTCTCTAATCTTGTCTGTATTTTCCCCTTGCTGCCCTTGCTCCCTGATTGTTCTGTCAGGCTTGGTTGCAGTGGCGAGAGCTGTATTTATACACCCAGAATGAGAAGCAGAAGGGGACCAGGGCAGTAACTCACCATTGGCACTGGGAATTGAGGAGATGCATGGGAGCATGGCTGGGATACTTGAACCTCCACAGAGTAAAGAAACATCAGAATGGTGAGTGAAAATGGTGAGTTAGGACAGAACAGGGCTCAGCCCCTTTGCTTAGGGCAGGATGATGGTTTTTTACTGTTCTCGGAGACACTGAAATGTCTCTGCCCACCAGATGATGAGCTGCAGCTGGGGCTGTCCACTGTGACAGGCCTGGCTAGCCAAGGTCATATGCTGAACTGTTGGGAAGATCACCTGCTTTCCATGTGATTTAGAAGAAAATGCTTTACAATTCCCTTGAAGGAAACTTGCATACTGTCTATTATATTTTGACTGAGATAATCTGTGAGAAGGACATATTCAAGGCTCTGATCAGTCAGTCTGTGGATTTGCTTGATAGTCAAATCAAAACTCATAYGGGATGGTAAAGATTACTACACCAGTTGTTTTGTTTCTTCCCTTGAAATCACTGGAATGAGTTCAGATATTTGTGTGAACTGCCTTTTGATAGGTGGTAGTGGAAAAGAATCCAGCTTGGATATCTAGGAGCTAGTAATAGGAGTGTGCTGAAATGTAAGGAAGCTTGAGTATGTTGAACAAGTAACTCAGTGTCTTAACTTCCCCTTCTAAAGTCAGTAGAGTAGATTGCTGCTTTAAAGCTGCCTTTGTGATCAATAGGAAGAATATAATCTGTAGCTGAGTGTTGATGTGAATCCTTGTCACCATTTTTCGGTGTTAGTTTGTCACTTCTGAACCAGAGGCTTAGATGCCATGATCTCATCTGATACAAATGAGCCTAGGACRGAACAAGTCATGAGTGATTTGTGTTTGTCTTCTAGAGCTGGCCCAAGAGTTTCACCGCAGCAGGATGCTCCAGCAGTGCTTCTCCGATTGGCGGCTGTTGTGGGAGTGCAGGAGAAGAATGCACGCTCACCAAAGGGACCTGGAAAAACAGGCAGCAAGGATTGCCTTATGGAGAGTCTTTGCACACTGGAAGCATTGTATCCAATCTGTAGTTAGTCCTTAGCACAGACAAGGTAGAAGCATTCCCGCGGGGGAAGGATCCAGTTAATAAGCAGGAATGTTGTGCAGTAGCATGAGTGACAGCAAACATGTTATCATTAGGTAGGTGCATGTAGTGCCATGCTAACAAATCATTAAACTGTTGTAATTACACAACAGTTAGCAGCTAAGAGCCTGCAGAAGGTAATTTATGGTTGTATAAGAATTCCTTACTTGAGTGAATCAGAAACCTATTGTGATAAGCCAGCAAAATCTAAAAGTTTGACTGTAGTCAAAACTTCTGCAGCTAACAATGCTGGAAATTCAAACATTGAAGCAAATTTAGATGGAGATACAGTGCCCCTCTGTGGGAGAAGGTTGTGTGTGTATTGGGATGGATGTTCCTGTGTAAAAGATACTTTAACTTGGTGACAGATGTTGTGCTGTGTGTGGAAGAGGCTCAGCAGCGTGAGCTGGCTGAAAAGCACTACAGGTGTCACCTCTTGGTAAGAGCACTGTTATGTGGCAGGTGGAAGGGGGTGTGGAGTGTCCCTGTAATACTGACAGTGGTGTGTGGGTGTTAAGTGGGGGATGTACCATGTTTCTAAATTTCAGCTATTCTGGAATCTGCCAGTTGAATCCAAACGGGGAAACTGTGCTGCCCTCCAGAACACTTCTTTTAATTGGGAAACTGGGGAAGTAGGGTGTTGGGCTACCTGCTGTCTGGCTATTCCACCATGAGATTTCATTTTCCCCTTGATTTTTTTTTTAATGCTGTTTTGCTACAAGAATTTTTTTTTCTTCTCTGCAGTAATGTGTGCATGCTGCTTTTCACATGAGACCAAAGATAGTTTCCTGCATGTGCAAGTAGTTGAGGGTTTTGAGGTTTTATTATTTGATTGTTTTTAAAGAAAAAAGAAATCCCTCAAGGTAGTCTGAAAGGTGGGCACAAATAAGCYTCCAGCTTTTTTGGAACTGAATTATTTTCAAGGTTGGATCAGTACTGATCATCAAAAGAATGCCAATAAACTGCTTTGGATCATGAAGTGAAAACTCTAGTGATTACAAGAGCACTTTGAAGCAGGATGCTCTCATAATGCTATTTACCATGTTCTGCCCTCAATCAAGGCATTCCAGGATTGTAGACCAGTTCTAAATCACCTGATTTGGATTACAAATGAAAGTCGTGTATATTTCCTATTATTACAGAAACTTGGCTTTAAGGGTCTTTGGCAGAATGTTGTGAACGCTCGTCTTCAGCGAATGAGAATGAATCTGTCGTCCCGTCAGCATCAAGTTACAGTGAGTTTGGTTCTTGTGTTTAGTTTTTCTTGAGCTGTCCTATTGACTTCCACTGTCACCTACAAAGTACTTTTGTATTACAGCAGTGGCTTTGTTCCTAAATACTAATAGCCACAGAAAATCTCCTATATGAGTCAACTGMCACTCTTTGATATGTTATTTTAGTTTTTTGTTTTCTTGTGCTTATGGTGGTTTTTTCTTTTACCAGAAAAACTCATGGGAGGTTATACAAGTTTGGTATATGAAGCAGTGCAGGAGRAGTTTCAGTAGGACTTTAATAATTTCTTTCTTTGCATTCTTCTCCTCACTTGATATCTATGGGGGTTTTGTGTCTTTCTTGTTTTATTTCAGGTGCTGCAGAGGTTCTGGAACCGTTGGAAGTCCCACTTCGAGGAAAAGGAGGAAGAACAGCAGCAGGCCTTAACTTCAGTCGCTCACGCCCATTATAGGTATGCAGAGAAATATTAATACAAACTTGTACAAATGTGGAATTTGTGTGCTTTTGGTTCTCTTCTAAGGTATGGTAATACCTTTGGGGGCRTGACCATCTTCATGCCGATTGCTCTGACATTTTCTATGAGTCATGAATAATTTACATCTCCTGCTTCTCTGTGGCATGTAAGAGGGAGATTGGTTAAGTGCAGCTCTGAGGCTCGGTTAGATTTGAGAGCTGGACTATATCAGAATAATGATCTATTGCTGCCTGATTTCTAAAGRAGGCTTGTATGGTTTGAAAAATCAAGTAACTGTTTAAGTTGCAGATGGATTGGTTGTTTGACATCCATAAAATCAATATGTTTTCTGAAGGAATTCTCTCCTGTGCTGACATTCTCCCTTTTTGCTTGCCAGGAGRGTGTTGATGAGACAGGTGTTTGACATGTGGCTGCTGAAGGCCTGCAAGCTTCAAGAACATCGAATGGGAGAGAAGAGGGTAAATGTAACTCTTGTACCTGGCCTTGCTTAGGCAATAGAGGGGATGATTTGTAGTCACACTCTGTGAACGTGAGTTAGCATGAGATGGACTTGGGTATCATAAATTTCCTTTTCCCTGATGCGGGATCAGGTCAGGGGAAACACATTACAATCAATATTTACTGATCACCTTTCTTAGGTTAAGCAGTTTGTTAATAATAGAATAAAGTTGTTATTATTAGAGGATAGATTCACATAGTTCATTCACTTATTCCCTCATCCTGTAAGTGTGCATGCTCTCTCTCTCACACTGTTTCATAGTTACTTCATTGAAATAATTATAAAGGGCCAACCACGGCCTATTTAAGAAGTGCAGGGTTGTACTGACAAATCAGTTGATTCTAGGTAGGTGTACATAAGGTTCCTTTCAGGGTCTTTCATTTTCTAAGGGGGTATGTGTGTGTATATACATGTATAAATGTATATAGTCCTGAAGTCTTTACATGTAGCAGTCACTATGGCCTCTTATGTGGTCTCTTACACAACTCCAAGTTGACAGCAGTGTGTATGGGTGTCCTTGTACAGATATGGCTCACTCTTGGTGGTGTGATATTACCAGTTCTTGTAAATTCAACATGACTGGTTTCTGGAACTTATCGTTTCTTAGGAGTCCTTCACATGCTATTTATCAGCTTGTGTTTTTCCTCTCTGTGGCCTGCTGTTTTCTGTAACAGTTCCTTCATCCACATGCACAGAGATACCTGCAGAGCATGTTATATAACCTCACAGCAGAGGGGCTTTGGTGATGTGTCCATTGCTGTTCAACCTGAGAAGAGAAAAACAAACACTGGACAGTTCTGTGCACGTGATCTTTAAGGAGTTGTTTTCTRTTGTTTGTAGCTGGCCTGTGTTGTGAATTCATTGCCACCTGCTTTCCATTTTAGGCTGTCCTTCATTTCGAAAGGCAACTCTTGCGCTGTTTCTGGTGCTCCTGGCGTAGGAGAACAGCTGCATGTTTGGAGGAGCAGAAGGGCTTGATTCGTGCAAGAGATCACTACAGTTACCAACTGCTGCTAAAGGCCTTCTGTCTGTGGAAGCAAA
Source organism: Amblyornis subalaris (assembly GCA_018881555.1). Lineage (NCBI taxonomy): Eukaryota > Metazoa > Chordata > Aves > Passeriformes > Ptilonorhynchidae > Amblyornis > Amblyornis subalaris. Next base: position 3,237,926 of record JACAXG010000071.1, read on the forward strand.
AGACTCAGGCGAGAAAAACAGAGTAAGAGGTTTTTTTTAAAACGGAGAATGACTTGGACTGGCCCTGTGGTGGCCTTCTTTGGACAAACAGCATTTAATTCACAATGATGCTGACTTTTTTTTTGTGCTTTGGAGTCCACTGGGTTGTCTTTCAGTAAATGAACTACTGAAAATAACAAATACAGACTCAGGTCTGTGCTAGAAGGGTGCAGTAACATGGATTACATTGTAGGAGAAATAATTRTTTTTCTTATAGGAGGCTCAAGGAGACACAAGCCTTAAGATTTCACTGTTCAAAGTGTCTGCAGCAGACTTGGAACAAGTGGAAGGAGGTGAGAAAGTTAACTGATGGGGAAGAGCTTGAATTCTTTCTGTTATGTTTGAATTGCTTGTACCCATATGGCTACAAATTAAATTGTTTATTTTAAACACTAGTCATTCCTAAGCTCTCCTCCCTTTTCAGGTGGATAAAACCAGTTCAGTGTGGGTGGAACAGGAACTGTGTAGGGAGGAGAGAGAATTCTTTTTGTTCATGTATCTAGATATGGTGAGAATGGAACTACAGTTTAAATGCACCTGGGAATGTAACCAGACTTAGTGTGATGAAATTGTCCCTACCCAGTACTGGGTGTGTCCTTTTCAAAACTTGAGTTAAGTTAGAAGCTTGCAGCCAAGCCTTTGTGTATGGCCTGTAGTTGTGTACAGTTTGTAGCAAACACTGTCACAGAGTACTTTTATGCTGGGCCTTTTCCTTACCATGATACGAGGTACTAGATGTGCCTTGCAGGATGTCTTGAGAATCTATGAGAAATTTTATAGTTGGCTTTGGTATGTTGGTGCAGACCTGTTAACTTGAGTGGATTGCATCAGTCTTCAAGAGGATTCCTACAAAGGGCAGGAAAAAAAGCACCTCAACTAGGCCTTTTGGGGAAATAGCAGAGTGCAGCCCCAGTTTGAGTAAAAACCTGTTATAGCAAGGTGAAGGATTGATGTTTTCCCAGAGACTGGGAATGGTCCTTTTCCTTCTTCTCTCTGCCGTTGCCTGTATTCCCTCCTTCATGTGCACATATCTTGGTTTTTTCCACTTTCTCCTTATAGTATGTGGGACATCAGCGTGAGAAATGGAGGAAGTTGRTGCAAGCAGACCTGTACTATCGACACACATTGCTGGGGAAGACCTTGGCAGCTTGGAAGGTAGGATTGAACATCCTATTCTTTGAGGCACTTGTCTACATGTGCTGTAGTGTTTCAGTGAGAGCTGAAGAGCAGCCACACTGCTTCACTCCAGGCATATACACACCAAGTGTGCAAGGTAGAATGGAGGCTGTTGTATGTAGAGCTGTATAAGCTCTAGCACTGCTTTTTGGAGCAGAAGAACCAAGGTAATCTTGTGGCCTTGGTAAATAGTATATCATAGCTAGCATATTGTGTAATGACTGCTTGTCACAGAACAGCAGCATTTGATTTCAGTGGCTGTATGTATCTTTTTCCCTCTGTACTCTACTGCCATTGCTGGTCTTATGAGCTGCTACTAAGAGTTTCTAGATGTTTCCTCTCCTCAGAGGTGTTAACAGTTGAGGGGAAATTTACCTCTCAATGCTATTTCTTTTCTGTAGATTTACCAACAAAATGTACAGTCCATTCTGTATCAAGTACGTGAAAGGGAGAAACAGCACACTCGACTGCTGCTGAGGTGAGCCTTTTCCTAGGCAGCGTGAGAGAAGTGACTGCACTGCAGTCAAATTAATTACTTTCTTTCACTGCCATCTATGTAACTTTTTGMATGTTTAGGTCTGGGAGTTGACTCTGCCATGCATTGATGTTTCTTTCCATGCAGGTCATCTAGTTAAAAGAAGTCAGCCTCTTCCTGTTTGCTATCTGTTTTGCTTGAACATTTTTTAAATCTCTGTTTAGTACAGCAAGCTGTATCATTCCCCATTATGGTATTAAGGCAGCCTGGAAGATGTGGAGGCTGTCTTGCGTTACAGTGAGGAGAGTGATTAAAAATATGATGACATTGCATTGGTTGTTTTATTATATTTTGTTGTTTTGTTATATTTTAATTAGTTTTAATTACCTCGTTTGTTTTAATGCTATACAACTTGAGTCACTTGCAGAGTCTGACTGGTTCAGCTGAAGCTGCTGGATTTCAGAGTGTGTTCTCTTTTGCACTGCCTTCTCTTCAGCAGAGACCTGAAGGGGCAGAAGTTGATTTGCATGATTGAGTTAATAGATGCAGCTGGTTTTGGTTCCCTTGTGAGTAGGAAGCTACGAAATGAACAAGTGAGAATCATTCTTAATGGGTTTTGCTTGTTTTTAAATTTTGTATATATTTTTGCCTTCAGACAGGTGCTGTGCACATGGAGAGAAAATGCCCTTGCCCTTATACATGAATCTAAGGCGACTACTTGGGCAGAYGTGCACTACAGGAGAGCAATCCTGTCAAAGGTAGGGTGTGTACAGCAAGTGCCAAGGTCTCAGTACAGATGCTGGTTCAGGCAAGGGTCAGGTAATGGAATTAGAAGGACCAAAAACTTAATCTAAGATCTGAAAAGTGGGAGTCTCATCTTGTTTTTACAGGTGTCTCTGAAACTTGCCTRAGTGAACTCATGGCTTTTCCTCTTCCTTTTTCTCCTCATTTCTTAGAAGGAAGGGAAAACTAGTAATATGATATAGTAGTATTGAAGTGAGGCAGGGAGGGGATGGATGGAAAAGAAGAATGCCTTGGAAAATGCCAGGGGGACCCTCCGAAATACTCCTGTATTTAATTTGTAGGAAATTTTCACTGTCTTGCTGAACCTTATGTGAAAAATGAAGTGGAAATGGTTATGTTACCAGCAATGGGGGTAGTACATTGCATCCCCTTTCATGGCAGTGTCAGTTTGCATCTCATCTCCTGTTTGCATTGTATCTTTAGGTGTTGCTGCAGTGGAGAGACATTGCCTGGCTACGAGCATGTCACCGCCAGCAGAAGGTGGCAGCTGTGATGGAGGCCAGAAAACATTTGGATATAGGTGAGCTGATGGAGATGTTCAACTCTCAGAAGATCCCATTGTCTGTGTATGAGCCAAGGGCAGTCTGTTGTGTCATCTGTRCAGATGAAGTGACTGCATGGTCTGTTGGTTTACAAAGAATGTCCCCACAGAAGACAGAGTGACTTGGGACTCCAGTAATCTGCTGGACACTGCTTGTGTGACTTCTGCTTCTCTGTTTGGTCCTTATCTATATAAGGGATGGTAACACTTTCTTCCTCAAAGGAACTTCCCATTACTAATTTTGAGAAGCTCAGAGATGTGTTTTGAGGGCAGTGCAAGTAGCCTTATCAATTATTGCTTCAATATTTCTCCAGTAATTAATACTAAAAGGCCCTTAGACTCTGCAAGTGTTTTCATGGAACTATGGTACATTCTTGATACAAGGACTCTGAAGCACAGAGGGCAAATGATTTCCTAAAGGTTATAAAGAATGTCGGTGTCAGCAGGGAAGACTTGCAGGTTATGGCTCCCTGTCTGTTACGTGAAGACTTTCACAATTCTTCTTCCTATACTGAATATTGTGAGTGCTGAGTACGTTAGTAACATGAGAGTCCATGTTAAGTATTGCTGAAACAGTCTGGAAGAGCATCTGAGCACTTGATATTCTGAGATTAAGAGTCTCTTTTTGGTACATGAGTTAATTTATCTTCCCCTAACAGTGCGTTTACAGACCCTGTTTCTTCACTGGAAGGAGTTAACGAGGGAGTCTCTGATGCTGAGGGCTCAGCACCACAGGGCAGCACAGCACCACCAGCAGCACCTGCTGCAGAAGTACCTGGTGAAATGGAAAAATTATCATCAGCAGTGCCTTGGGAAAATGGTGAGAAAGATCAACAACCTCCCCAGCCTGTGTGGAGGAGCAGACTGTGTCCCCTGCTAAAGGGAATGGCAATCTTGGCTGAGGAGGAGCATGACAACTTTGTGTACTGAGGAGGAAGGAGCATGGCTCTGTCTTGCCTGAAGAAACTGATAGAAGTGACAGACTTAACAAGACCAACCTGAGGTTGCCACGGGTGGGACCATTTACTGTGAATGAAATCCTTGCTGAGMTCATAGATATCTGAAATGGAGTTACACAGTAGGGCACTTGGGTATTGAGGGTGGCCTCAACAGAGCAAAGAGAGTGATAAAGGCTGTTTGGTAGCTGTTCTGTTCTAATAGCATTTGGCTCAGATAAATGGGGTTTGTCTGCAAGTGACTCACTGTTTTGGTTGCCTTACAGCTGCTGCAGAGAAGGGGAGAAGACCTAATGACTCATAGACTTTGCTCTGCTTCCTTCTCCTGCTGGAAAACTCRGGTAAGGAATTTTTGCCTGGATGGATACCTAGCTCCGTGTTAATCCTTACCCCTTCTCCTTCATGTTCCATTTATAGAAGGACCAAAAAAAGTTTATTGAAACATTTTCAGGATTTTTTGGTTCAGCTAACACAAGGGATACCTTGCCATAGACTGGGTGAACTGATTCGGTTTTTCTGCTCTGGCTGTGCCATCACTTTGTCTTTGGTTGATGCTTTGGCTGGTGTTCCTGATGTGGGGTATGTGAACTCCTAACCTGCTTGCTGTGCATTTTTTTCCCCTGATAGCTGTTGCAGCGGCAATGGGAAAAGCGGAAGACGGTGGAAGCATTGTGGCACTGGTCCCTTTCAGTGCAGAGAAAGGTAAGGGGGTGTGCAGGGCAGGGGCAGGCAAGTGAGTTTGCAGGTGTGCAGATTTGAATGCAGGCAGCAGACTGCACGGTGAATATCTGTTCCCTTTCGTTTTTGGGATGCTGGAAAACTGTCCCTAAAACTTCTTGCCGATTACCCATCCAGCCTCAGCTGACTTAAATCCCCGTCCCTTTGTCCCTGTGGAAGTGTGCTGCTGTTGCTGTAGCTCTGCCTATTCCTATCCAGTGGAAGGGAGAGTGTTGCTGTCTGCAGGGGGAGTCCCTGGCCTGGAACCTGTTTGTGTAACACTCGAAGCTCTCTATTGTTTCTGTTGTAGGTCTTTGATGCTTGGCTCACGTTTGCCAAGGGGCAACGGGAGAAGAAGGATGGCATTGAAACAGTCACAGTAGTTCACCACACAACTCCTCTGAGACAAGGTGCAGCCCAGGCCTTGAGAAACACCACTGGCATGAAACAGTTGCAGGGACAGCTCCATGCCCAGCAGCAGCTGGAGGTGAAAGAGTGGTTGCTCAGATATATATCCAGAACTGGGCTGCTCTGACATCTACTCTGTGTGGGGGGTGTGTGTTTGTGTGTATGTGCGTGTATGTATCTTGGAGCCCCACATCCCAGCTGTTGTCCAGATCCTACRTACACTTCTGTCTGTGGTTCAAAGCATTTCATTCAGCTGAGACTAGAGCACTTCAGACTCATGTTGCTAATTGGGAACCTTTCTTAATGAAACTATTTCAAAACTGGCAAATTCCTATCATAGACAATATTTCTGGATTAAACCTTTGCRTGTGGCTAGGGTCAGATCTCTAAATTCTGTGCTAGAATTAGAGGCTGCATCTGATCCTGTCTTAGCTTTAGTGCTGCTTATACCTTCAAGTGTGGGTTAGTGTTGCTTCTGCCTTGGAGTATCAACCCAGCCCTGTGTGTGAAAAGGATGCCTGTATTGATCGCTCTGTTCCTACTTCTGGGCAGCTTTCCCAGCTCTTTTCCAGGTTTTCAAGACACCAGTTGTTCCGTTTGCTAATGTGCAGCTTGCCTTGTCGCGGAAGCATGTGGTTAATTCTCCTTACCCAAATGTTACCACAGTGGACTTCCTGATTTAGTTTAGAGAGCTGATACGGCTGTGAGGTCATCAGAAATCTCAGTTCCTTCTGTGGTGTCCTTCTCCCTGGGTGATGTGGTGCTTCCTGCTCTCAGCTGTCAGATGCTCTGCTATTCTTTGCATTGGCAGGCAGCCTACAACCTTCACCAGTCAGTGTATTGTTGTGCCATGCTGTGGAAACAGGAGGCTCTCTCCAGGAAATTAAATAAGCCTTATTTTTTTCTGCCACTTCTGAAGAAACAAGTGAAATTTAAAAGGCCTGATGTTAGTCCTGAGACAAGAGGACATTCRTCAGAGGAAGAGCCATGGCCTTCAAAATGCAGACATCTACCACTTCACCCTGCTGATGGGGGCTCAGTTCTCAGTGACCCGTGAGTGTAAATTTTCAGTCCCTCCCCTTTTTTTCTGGCATATATGTACCTTTCCATATATGTAAACTATCTATGTGTGTCTCATTTTTGTGTTTCCAAGTTTTCACAGTGACGACTTAGTCCCATGCATTCTCCTTAACTCTCCAGCATCTTTTGGCTGGTGGTGCAGAGTTATAGAAGAGCTGCTGTGTAATGCAAACATCAGCCCACACATAATGAATTTGTGACTGTACTTTGCATATCAGTGACAGGTAGAACCAGCTCAGCTACAAACCTTCCACTGTGTTTCTCAAGGTACAACTGAATTCATGGAGCATTGGTCTTTTGTCATAGGAACAGTTACACAGAGAAACATTTGCAAGATAGCTGTGATGGGACTTTGGCCATCAGAAGAGCTTATCTTGCCCAACTGACCTAGAGCTGTCACTGAGGCTCTTGTTCTTTTCACTGAAGTCATGTCTGATGAAGTGATGAACATTAAGATCCTTAAAATCCAAGAAGATGAGTTTTCTTCTTGCCCTTTTCTTTGCCCTGGGGAAGCTATTCCTTAAAAATTTCCTATTGATCACAGGGCAATTGCAAGGAAGAATCTTCCATGGAGCTTCTCAGACCAAGACAGGAGCTGTACAGGGAAATAAGATGGTAACTTCAGATTGCTTTAAGCAAGTATATGCTGCCAAAAGAAGAGTTTCTGTCCTGTCCAGTTGTGTCTTTTCCACCACTCCTTGTGTTGGCACAACCATTCACATGGTGAACCAGATTCTCACATTAATAGAGGTTGAAATTTAATCTTCAAGAATTATTGCATGCAAGGGGAATGTTGCAGAACAGGGATGAATGATGGAACAGGACTGTTTCTTTAGCTGCAATGTCAGCTTATGCCAATTTGAAATTCTCATATATCTGAGGCATTCTTTGTTCTGTTTTTCTTTTCAGAAATGCTATTCAACGAGCCAGGTTACCACCACGGAAGCCTGACTTCCTTCTGGAATCTCTAGAAAGCGAGGAACTGGTGGGACCTCCTTTTACTAGGTAGAAAATCCTAATTTTAAAAGTAAAGAGGGTGACTTACAGTGGGCATAGTAAAGCAGCTAATTAGAAAGCTGTATGCAAGGGAATGACAAGATTCTCCCTTTTTTTGCACTGACTGCAAAGGAGAAGATCAACAGGTTGCAATGTATAGTGACCTCATCCTTGTTCTTGTACAGGTCAGAGGTGCCCTTTCAGCAAACATCTGTGAATAAATTTTCTGCACAGACTGGGAACTTAATGCTGACACCTCACATGGAAGAAAGTAAATGTCTATCTCAGATGGCCAATACTGCTCATCCCTGTCCCTCTCTCACCTGTGCTGCTCTCCCCTCTCTCCCTCTGTGGACACAGGACCTGCACCGTGCTGGGCAGGGGCCAGAGCTGTGGTCTCCTGCATCTTTCATGCCCCAAATGAAAGCTGGCTCAGAAAAAGTGAGTGTATTGCAGAAGGAACAATTAGTGTGTGTACTGGGCTGCTGTCAGCAGGCCTGTTGCTTATTTCTGTGTTTTCCCGTGGCTCTTCTGAACTGCCCACCTGGATGTTGAGCTGTTTTTCACTTATTCTAGCTGTCTTATCTAAAGCTGACCAAATGAACTGCCTCTGAATGACCAAGAACTGGTTGCCCCCACTCTGAAGCAATTTACATGTGTACTGTATTTCATACCTTTTTTCCTGGTGATCTTCCTAGATCTTTTCCTAGCAAGTCATGTGAGGATGCTGCCCCTTCAGAGTTCAGAGCAGTTACAGTTTGCTGTCCAGATTGCAGGGATTTAGGAGAAACTCAGTTTGGGAGCAGTGGCTATGTCTGACAGATCAAAAAATTGAAATTCACTTAATCTGCAAGTAGGTGCTTGCATTTTGAACTCCTTGTTCCACACTGAATGGGAGGTGTTAATCTTGGTGAAATATCTCCATGCTAGAAATCAAAGAGCCCATCTTTTAAGCTCTGCTTGTTCTTTGGGATTTTATGAGAGGGTCTCAGCAACTACAGGAGTTGTCTGCATGGGAGTAGGACTTAGTAGGTCAGGCACATCCTACTTGTAGGGCTTACTTCAAAAAACGCTTTGAGGAAAWCTCCAGTATCATTCTGACCTTGTAGAGAGGAGGTCAGCCTGTGAGTGGTCACAAAGGAGCCCATTCCCAAGACACTCAACAGAACTCTGTGGAGAAGAAGTTGCGACCAAATTTGCAGCCACATTTGCTSTCACCTGAAGACTTGGTGGGAAAAGGGAGTCACCAAACTGCAGGTAGGTCCTCAGATCTAAACTGTARCAGTTGTTCAGCCTCCTCTCTAATCTGTGAGACTGCAAGTAATTGCCACAAAATGTATGGGAGATGAGGCAATCTTGTATGCCAGCAYCAGGATGTAAAGGATATCAGTGTTCCTTTCTGGGATGGTAAATACCGTTGTATGGATTCTGCTGAATCTGGGGGCTAAAGCCCTGCTCTAGGAATTGAAGGATGGGAACTGCTTGGGGTCAGCTTCTTTTAGCAAGAACATGCTCAGGGGCTGGGGTGTTCATGTGTACAGCAGAACTCGCTTCAGGAGGGAAGAGTTCACCAAGTAAGGCTGAGATTTCTGTGTACTTACAGTACAGCTGTCAAGGGGACAGATGGTGTCTAAGCACCTCTCATTGTGGTGTTTTTCATGACATCAGAGCATGAAATTTGTGTTTTGCAGGACTAGGCTGTAACTACTTAATTACTTCTATACTAGATGTAAAAGACTAAATCCTGAGCAGGCCAAAACCAGTATTTGTAGTACTAAACCATCCACGAGAACATTTCTTACCTTTTGTGTGTTCACATTGAGTCGTCAGAGCTTGTACTGTCAGGACTCCTGCCCTCTCACTGTACCTGATTTTTAGGATGAACAGGTACATGTCACAGGGTAACAAGACATGTGAAAAGGACTCAGGAGGGTTCCATTTTTCCTGTCATTAAAAATATTTCCTGTTTCTTTGATAAGAAGAAACAGTGGCTATCTGTTCTACCTCCATTGCTTGTGCCTTCTATCTTCCATTCAGCCGAAGGGGAAGAAAGGGAGCACAGTTCTAGAGAAGAAATGGTGTTGCAGAGAAAGGTGGAAGTTGAACTCCGACACATCCAGCAGCAGATGCAGTACTACTACAGCAGGAAGCAGGAACTCAAGTATGTTGCAATGCCCCTTTAGCCAGCCCTTCTTCATGTTGGTAACTCAGTGTTGCACTTTTTGTATGTATCTACCCTGAAAATAATCAGTCTGTTCATAGTAGAAAGGTGAATGAAACAGAGAAAAGTTCTAGAGATTTTTATTTTCTGCTTTTGAGTTCACTTCAGGTGAAAAGAGGGTACGTGCATAACAACTACTGTAGTCAGCCAAGTGCTTTAATTATACCTTTTTGCAGCTCTGGGAGAAGCATGTCAGAGGTATCACTGGGTGTAATCTGAAGACTCTACAAATGAATTGGGCAGAGCAGCTGAAATTTAGGTTTTAGGTTTTTTATCAAGAGGAATGAGGACTGAGCTTTGCCAACTGTCAATTAAAAAAAGTAAATATGGCTGGTATTTGGTAACTGCTCTGCTAGAACAAGAAAACATTTATAAAAATGCTTAAAAGAAAATGGGGCTTGGGTGGGATTTAACTGTCAGGAAAGGATGAAGTCAGGGACTAGAAGCAGGAGATGGAGACAAAGAGTTTTCAGATTCCTCTGCTTTCCAGCATCCTTTTTTATATTTTTTTTACCTTTTTAAAAAATATTTTAACTGTTCACTGGTTTAAGACAAAAAATTGGGTCTTACTTCAAGTATCAATTGCAAGTCTAAGTTGGCTTAGAGTGTTGAGCTCTTAATTAGGATAAGAATCCTTCTAATCCATTCTATCAGGTTCTGTCAGCAGCAGGCACAGATTCTGCAGCAGTGGCTGGAAATGAGCACGCAACCAGGAGACCAAGATGATGTGCAAGGAGTTCAGGAAGAATTGGGTCAGGTGTGTACACAGCCTTCAAACTGAAGTTACTGAAGTGATTATCAGTATGCCATGCACTTAGCCTAAAGGCTGATGGTAGCTGTGAGGAATTGTGTAGTAAGCTGTTAGTAAAACGCCAAGAGAAGGGAAACTTGCAGTCAGAAGTGGGCTGATGAGTAGAACAGGCTGTGTAGATGCATCTTCCTTTTTGTTCAGAAATGTAACTCTTGCTCCAATACACTTTCCTGAGGCTATTTCCAAGCTACAGATCAGGCTTTAGTACACTCAATCTCAAAATTCTTTTCTGCAATTTCTCAAGAGAATTTCTGTGTGCAGACTGCAGCTGCACTGCTCTCAGGCCCCAAGTCACACAGCCAGGTGTGGGTACTGGTACCTCTCACTCCAGCCAGTACTGAGCTGTTCCTGAGTGACACAATCTGTCACTTCCTGGCTCTGAAGTGAGATAATACCAAGGCTGCTGGAGCAGCTCTTGCTGTCAAAAAGACTAAATTGTCTCACTGTACAAACTTATGTTTATGCTTATGCACTTGTCCTCCCTTTCAGTTGCAGGTGAGGATCAACACTCTCACCAAAGCACAGCTAGCAGAGAGACATCATGTGCAGAGCCTGCTTGCCCGCCTGCATGATATCCAGATTGCCCTGCATCTGTAATGCATCTGAACCAACTTCCCAGCTCAGGGGTAGGAGTTTTTGCCTCTTTCATAGCAAGGGACAATGGAAGAGATGTATCCGTTCACTTAGTTCTATGTATGGCATTTATATTTGATAAATTAAGTTAAAATATCTCTGCCTTTTTTATTGTTACTACAGCTGATCAAAACCAAACTGGAGCTATATCTACCTCATGGTGCATTTGCAATACCTAATTTAGGTTACCTGTCATGCCAGAAAGACAAGCAACACAGATAAGACTCTTTATTTCAAAATGTTTGCAATTAAATGAGTTCATGTCAGTAAGTCATACGCTTTGACATACAAAAATACCGTGCTACTGATACAGTTGAATTAAATGGATTCTCCATGCAGGAGAAATTCACAGCATTATCAGTACCCTCGAGGAATATTGTTTTCACTCCCGGGGTGCATTGCTGGCCCCTGCATCACAAGCAATGTTGGTTTATTAGCTCGCTCTGCACAGTATTAAAACCATAATAAAAACATCCATTTGAATGCTGTATCCTCTCTTCCTTCTGAGATTTCTAATAAAGCAAACATCAAGCAACCCATCCTCCATCACTAGGCTAACAGTTACCTTCAGATACTATGGATGATGATGCTGAGTAGGAAGAAATTAAAGCTTAAACTTCCTTTGGATGTCATAGGCCCCTGTGGAAAAGGGGGAAAAGATTGAATTGTCTCTTTCTCATCCACTGGAACAAATTTGCTTTCTACTGTTAACATGACATTGGTGTTTAATCAAAAAGCTCATGATAACTTTAYCCTCTCAGGGTTGATATTTGCCTTACACTTTTCTCACTCTCAAAGGTTTAGAAAAACTTTTATCTGGTACTATACTGCTGCAGGAGTAAACTTGCTAATGCCAAGAAGTTTAACAAGATAGGTGGCTGAAAGCCACTTCAAGCTTTCAAACTCCTCCCCGTGTAAAGTGAGGAAACACTGACTCCTGGAGCCAAATGAATTTTCTCCTGCTTGTCACCCAAACAGCCACCATCATCTGACTCATGGCTGGGCCACATCACTTAGAGGCAGTTTATCATCCCTTCCTTCCTGATGACAAGCTAAGCATACAGGACTTGGCAAACTGGACATTTGTACAACAAAATTATATTCTATTTTCTGCAGTGCATACAAAGAAGAGTTTCTTTAGGAGATCAGAGCTGGTCAAAGCCCATCATCTCCTTRAAGTAGCAGAAAAGTAGCTCAAGCAAGGAAGTAGTATGAGAAATCTTTCAGAAAGCAGAAAGGCAGGTTTCATAAGCGTGTCCACTCCAACAAGCTCTGGACAGCAAAATCAGTTCTAAATGTTTGAGTGCTGGGACTTGAAACAGTTTATTCTATAAAAACAATTGATACATTGCTTTAAAACTCAATTCCTGTTCACTTTGGCAGTGGTTTTTGTCAGGGCCACATGCAACAGGTCCAAGGTGTTAGATTTTAACTCTTCTTGATGTGAAGTCACAAAGAGGCTCTAAAATTTTACAGTGGATGAAGCTTCAGCACAAAGCTTTCAGCCCCCAGCACATTACTAGCATTAAGTATGAGGGCAGAAGTCAGAGCCAGGGTGGGGTTTTTTTTTATATTTTGAATAAGATGAAAGTGTTGCCAGTCAAGGGAAGCAACAGGGGCTTTCTTCAAAGAGCCATAAGATTTTTAAACACAGTCAGTGCATAGGGCATTTCACTCTGTGCAATAAAAATTGGTCCTGAAGTAGCTGAAGCTGTTTGGTAATAAAAGAACTAATTCTTCAATAATTTAGTGCCAAAGCAATAATGAAGATACATAGCAGAAAGTAAAAACATCTTTTAGTGACTATCACATCACCCAGGAAAAACATGCCCTGTATCTTCTAACTCYTTAATCCAAGAGGGGAAGTAACTGTCTCTCACAAAGACAAAAACCTTAAGGCCTGGAATAGCAAAATAAAACTATGGATTAGGAATAGGACACACAGCTTTTTCTGTTTTCAAAAAGGAAAAAAAAAAATCCCAAGATGACAAGTTCCCTTGTCTGGAATGTAGACACAGTGTTTTCAGGTTTAAAATACAGTGCAAAGTCCATTTTTAAAGGGACAATGTCAGGCAAAAGAACTAAAGTTGTCTAACAGTAGAAAACCTGGATGTGTGTCATTCATTGTACTGACTGACTGTTGTACATTTTGCTTTGTTTGGGCTTTGAAGGCACAGCAGCCAATTTCACTGTTTGGCCCTTTGTGCATTCAGAGGCTGCCTTTATTTAAGAATTTCAGCAGAGTTTCTTAGAATAAAATAAATATGAGAACATATTCTTTACTCAAGGTCTGAAAAACAGATACTGCAGATATAAGGTACAAGGTCTGATGCAGTTTGTCAGTGTCCCTTTAAATACAGGTAATCTCTACCTCCACCCTTCCCCACTGCACCTGCCTAGGAAGGCTTAAAAGGAACTTAGAGGCTCTAAGAACATAATTATCCTGTGGCACATTCAGGGGAGAACATGAAAGACTACAGGCACAGGGTGGGACAGAAACCTCTATGGGCAACATCTTTAAAGGCAGCTGTACCCAATACATCCATGATCATTCAAGTTCTACATTCAGCAGCAGGTAAATGTAGACGGAATACTCTCAAGTTTAATGCAGCAGTGACATCTCTTCTCCTCACCCAGGTCCTGCTGAGTGATACAAACTTGGTAAGTGAAACACTCAGTGGTGTGAAAAGAGTCCCTTTGTATAGAAAATCTTCTTGCTGAGACAGTTTCTATAGAGAGCCCAGTGCTTCGCCAAAGCGGATTTTCTGTCCGGCTTTGAGGTTGAATTTGAAGTCCTTGGGTGCCTCAAAGATTAGTACGATTGTAGAGCCTAAGTTAAATTCCCCTAAATGCTCCCCTTTCCTCATGGGGATTCCCTCCTTGTTGTTGTTGGATATGAAGCTGAAGTCATTGTAGGAACCTTTAGAGTAACTCGGACTGTTGGTGTGCAAATCCTGTACAGAGAAGGAAGAAGAGGATTTACTGGAGGACTTCAGTGCTCTGTATTCATCACCACAGCTGTGAACTGTACATACTCAGGCATTTTCAATGCAGGAACTCACAATTCAAAGGTGGAACAGGAATATTAAAAATATAGTCTATACTGGAGGGCAACACTGTTTAAATCAGCCTTAAAACATCAGTATTGTGAAACACCCTGATTTCTGGGTAATAAGTGGTTTTGGTTTTTTGGGTTTTTTTGGTTGGTTGGGTTTTTTGGTGGTGGTTTTTTTTTTGTTTGTTTGTTTTGGGGTTTTTTTTTTGTAATTTTGTTATGCTGTACCAACTTCAGCCATCAAAACCAGAAAGCTGCCTGCTACAATCCTGCTCACCTGGTCAAAGTAGATGCGGATGGAGCCCACGTTTGTTGCTCCTACAGCTGTTAATGAGAAAAAGCCGTGCTTCCAGTCACCTGTAAGGACAACCCGTTCATTGTGGCAGAACAGTTCCTTGATCCAACGAGCAACTCCAGGATTCACAGACATCAGAGAGCCTGAAGAAGTGAGAAAATACTAAGGTTAGGTTGTCTGGTTTGTAGCAATATTGTAATGCCACTCAGATGGTGTTTTCAGTATAACTGTAGCTGATTCAGTAAACAACTCTGTCAGTTATTTGTAGGAAGAGAGGCAAGTGCCAGGCAGACCGAATGAAAGAGAAGGCTGTGGTGAAAACAAAGGGGTCACACAAGGATGTGTGTGGCAGGTCAATCTCTCTCTCATGGTTGGTGTTAGAAACCAAATCCAAATACTTAGGTTTCTGCTAGATACCAAGAAGTAAAATATTTTTGTTATCTGCAAAAACACTGATCCCAGCTCCAGTAGTCTAACTATTCAATTGCATTTTCTTTGTCAAGCACAAGCAGAGCTCATACTTCAGGCTACTGTTTGGCATGCTTTGCAGAACTATCTGTATTACAGGTGCAAACTGAATAAACTGTGTTTGGGAACAAATCATGTCAGCATGCATCCATGGGTACTTCAAAATACTCAAACAGCTTGAATACAGTATTAGTTTTCACCATTTGTATGTGATTTCTCTGGTTAACTATACTGCTGTAAAAGTCATTACTATTTGTGACAAATCACTTTTCTACCATTACTTATCATCTTACTGTACAATTTCTGCACTGGTGTGTCTCATTCAGCAGTGGCCCATAGCAGTGCTTCCCTCCATAGCTGTTGTTTCCTAGGAACAAAAACCAACCTGGGAAATGCCGTCGGTGTGACACTGTCCAGTCCGTGGGCGAGTGGAAGCAGTGATAATCCCCTGGTGCAAGGTAGATTACACAGTGGTAGAGCTCATTCCCCTCCTTTGTGACCAGTTGTTGCTGAAAAGAGTTACCAGGTGGGGCTGCAGAGAAACCAGGGAAAGAAAGTGGTTAAAGATATTCGTCCTACAGTCATCTGTCACAGCTGAGCTGCCTATGTTAGAGGCAGGGCAATAACAGAGGACTAAATGCAGCCCACGTGGATTGATGAGACTACACAAATATACACTTAATCCAGGAATTCAGTATTTCCAAGTGTTCCTTTCCAACAAAATTAGATCCTGTATTTTAATCATTGTGAAAATTCCTTTCTTTTGGAGTTTGCCCTTCCCTAAGCCAAAGAGCAGAAACTGAAATCCAGTGAAACTGAACTTTTTTTAAGCTACCCTTTAAGAACAGAATTTGTGAAGAGTCACCTAAGTCACCAGAGGGGTAGTGCTTGAGCATAAATATTGTTAAGGAGTAGCTTATACAGTTTTTGCTACCCACTGCTTGGGTCCGTTTCAGTGTGACAGCCAGGAGTGCTACAGCCACAATATAGTGACAGATCTTCGAGTCAAGTGTAGGAACCAAGCAACTCAGTTCAGATAATCACAATGAGCCAGGCATGACATGATAAAGCCACTGGGGAGAAAGAAAAGAACTAGAACAGTGACATGGTTATCCCCAAATAAAACAAACCAAAAATCAGACCTGCTTTTGTTTCTGACAATGCAAGAAAAAGTTTTTTCCCTCTCTCTTAGTCTCACGATTTTGGAGAACACTGAAAGAGCAGAGCAGAATAAATGCAGAACGGACACAGAACTCACCCTGACTGAAATGCATTTCCTCTGTGGAGATGCGAGGTCCCAAGAAAGATTCCAGAGAATAAGTAACCCCTTTTACTTGCTCCACTTCACAGTTTTTTACCTGTCCAAAATTAAGGATCTTTCCGTCAGAGGGACTAATCTACAGTGAAGAGAAAAAATTGAAACAGTTAGAAGTTGTTGATTCATTCATTCCTCTTAAAGCAGTGCCATTCCTCTGGGGGCTGAGAGAAGCTGGCAGTGCTGGGTAAAGCCCTCACTTCCTTTCACTCACCACACTGTGCACGCAGCAGACTGGCCGTGCTTGTGGTTTCAGCTTCCTGCGGAAGAACTCGCTGAGGTTCCTGTAGTGATGCAAATCCTCCACAGCTGCCTCCTTCATATTCACCCCAAATGTCCAGATGTACAGGCTGTACACAGGCTTCCGCAGCCACGTGGGCAGCTCCACCTGGTTCAGGCGACCCCAGGCTCGCGAGAGCAGCCGAGTTGGTACTGACTTGTACAGAGCAACCTGAAGGAAGAATTGCACCAGGTCAGTGAGTTCTCCCCCTTAATGGCTTTCTTACTTCTTCCCATTAACACAGAAAGTGTGTTAATTAAACCCATTAAACCATAAACATTAAACTGTTTCTGTGAACCCCTCCCTTGAATTCATGGGTTACATCACACCCCAAGTAGCCTTTAAGTCGCAAAAAATTAACACTGCACTTCATCCTCACTCCCTGGATTCTGGTGAGAGTAGATAAGGGACAGGATGAAACTTATATAGCTTTATACGGTAGCCAGAATTCCCACTCCCCTGCAGGCTGAAACTCCACACTGAAGTTACTGGAAATTGCCAGATGTGAAGTTACAGGAAAAGAGAGACATATTCTAGCAGAATGCTAATCAGAAAGGTTTAACATTAGCAACGTATTAATGTTGGTGCATAACCAAATGAAAATTGACTGGAAAATAACTTTCCAGTGTTGAATGACGTGCTCCTCAGATGCATCTACTACTGAGGATGTTTCCCACACCCCAGTACTGTGTGTTGTACTGCTCTAATGACAAGTACCATCAAAGAAATGTACCCATGTGGATGCAGCTACACCTGTATAAACTTACACCAGCCTTACTCCTTCTCTCACAACAAGTTGCTAATTGCAAGAATATAAAGTGCCTTTATTTCTGTAGAAATAGACCTTTGGACTTACACCCAAGCCCAAGTTTTAGGAAGGAAAACAAATGACACAAAGTTGGCAAGAGGTATCTGCTGTTGATGTAAGTGGACAGATGACAACATCTTTCTGTTGACAATTCCAGCAGACAACTCTTCTGGGGTTTGTGGTACTTCCTGTCAGCCAAAAAGCTCACATGGCCATGATGTAACTGAGAGGAGCTGGAGGATATGGACCAAGGGAACTGAACATTCTGAAACCAGTTTTACAAAAGAAGTGGTGATCTGCTGACTGGTGCCATGTGTTTGAACAGTACAGCTCAGCTACATTTAACTCACAGCTAAAACCTGTTAGGTTTTTTTCTTAGTGAGGGTCACCATTTGTTCTCAATCATATCCTTCATAATTATGTGTTGCAGAACACAGCCATAAACACAAGCACAAGCACACACTGGCTCCATCGTATCAAAGACAGCAAATTAAGGTTTCACTTACAAATCACCATCCTGCATGGTGCAGGATATTTCAGGAAGTACGTACCAACCTAATCTTACTTCAGATAAAACCTTCTAAATTAACAGTACCTTAGGTTATATAAGCTAAAGTACTCAAGAAAAAAATGTGCTGCCATTTTATTTGACGTGTCCTATAGTTTATTGATTTCTAAAATTAACTTTGCTGTTTTCCACCCAACACAGAAATGTACATACAAATATAAAATCAGAAATTGTCAAAAGTGGTATTTCCTAGTAGCCCCTTCTCTGCAAAGGAGCCTGGTTTTCAAGTTGATGGGATCAAACAGAACAGCTGTTCAGTGAAATAGGCTTAAGAATGGCAATTTTGTTGCTGGTTTAAATCAAAATACTTACTTGGTTGTTGGATTCTGAAATTGCATGAATGTGGGGAGAATTACTATGTGCAAGGCATCCCACACCTTGCTCTCAACAGTGTCAGAGCAGAGTTTTTGCATATCACTTGGACAGGCTGAACTACAAATTCTCAAGGAACCTGAGGAACAAACCCTCTCTGTGCAAAAATAACTAAAAGAAAGAGACCATTTCAACATGACCAGGAAACGGAACTTGCCAAGAGATCTGGTCTTCCTTGTCCCTAGCCCTGATAGTGTGAGGTGACTGAATTAATTCAGAAGTTTCTGTTCACTTTCCCTGACTGTTGGGGACAAATTAATTCTCTACTACTGAAAAAGTCACTTGTCTGTGAAGCAATTAGTCAACACAACCACGAAGAGTAAAAACTAAACAGAAGCATGAATTGCATCTCTGCTTTCACACCAGTGACCACCAGCCTGTCCCGTGTTAAGCAACTCTTCCCCCCAGCTGCTGCCAGCTCCTCCAGGACACGGCTCCCAGACATGGCGCGCGAGAGACCTGCTCACACTTACCCTGCTCATAGGCCTCCATCCCACTCTGGTCAAGGGTTTAAGAGCACCAAAAGGCAGAAGATAATAGAGAATAGTCAGAGGCCAAGAACGGAGTTTCAGAGCAGGCCTAGACATACAGCTCAGCTGGCCCAACCTTCGCCTCAGGGCCAGCTGGGGGAATTGCAACCTGAAAGATTACATACACAACGTCAGAGGGTCAGGCATCTCAGCTGCAGAGCCACCAGCTTCTGACAGCTGGGGTGAGTTATTCCTGCAAAATGTTACTTAAACATTGATTCTACAAGTCTTTACTCCTTTATTTTAATCAGTTCTTCCCCTTCCCAAAATAGAAGAACAGTTTATCTAAAAAACAAAAGGAAAATCCTCTGTCCAAAAAATGGTGTTCACCCTCACAGATCACATCTTATGAATGACACCCTCAAAAATTAAAGGCAAGACCACTTGCAGGTGACATTTGAAAACAAAGTCACAGGTGGTTCATCCAACGAATAACATAACATGAGAGTTTACAGTGGAAATAACAAAGCACAAAGGTGCTCCTTCCAATTATCAGAAGATTACAACCCCAGAAGACATTTCTTGTGACTGCTCCAGAGGATAGCCAAAGTGGACAGCAGACAATATTCTGAAAGCTGGGAATCTGTGAGTCTGGGACTTTAACAGCTCTGCAAAGGGACAAATTTAAGGAAAGAACAGATATTCTGATGAAAGAAATCTTTGAAATCTAATAAACTGAGGTCCCTCAGAGGGTTCATGTGTTGAAGGCATCTTGACTAGATTGTGTCTCAAGGGATGTTGGAGTCAAATTTACAGACCTGTTGGTCATTCACTAACTTTGGGAAACAAGTACCTGAGAAACAACAGAAGTGGCACTCTTGAGTTAGTTAATACAATTTACAAATACTTGATTCCAAAAGACATCTTTCCAGGTCTTAAAACCATCACTAAGTAACCTGGTTCTGAATAGGGAACATGTGAACAAAGCCAATATTGCTAGTACGGCAAGACAATCTTGTCTCCATTGTCCAATAATCAACTCCTCTGCCTCATAACCAGCTGCATCTCCGATTTTTTTTGTCACAGATGTCCTGACTGAGAGGGATCTCATTCTGCGCAAATGGCCATGGGGAGAAGTTGACCTTGTAACTCTCAAGATTTYGGGAAAAGCTACTCAGCTTCTTAGCAGAGGACAGATATCCTGGGCCTCAGTTCAGGCCCTTGCAGGACGTCTGGATGCAAGACCCTTCAAGTCCCCATTTATTCTTTGGCTTCTACTCATGAAGAAACTATTGCCATTTCCAAGGACATTATTAAATGGAAATCTGCCTACCTGAGGGCAAACTATTCCAATGCGGGCACTGACTGAACTCCTGCCTAGGAGATTGTTCCCCTGCAACCAGGACCCAGCAATGTGTGCACAGAAACTCAGGAGGTACTAGTCTGTCTGCTCCCAACAGCTCAGTCTCAGGGGATTCTGTGGTATGAAGGAGGAACGACAAAATGCTGCCTGTATCTCTCCAAGATGGAAAGAAGCTGAGAATTTAAAAGGAAATTTTCTTCCCAACTCTTTCTTTTCAAAAGTTGGATCAGAATTCAAATATCAGGCAGGCAGGTACAACTGTCACCACTTTGGGATGCAAGATGGTGCTTCTGGCTCAGGGATTTTTTTCTGCAGTGAACACAACTTCTTTCCCCTGAAGAATTAATAAATAAACAGAGAATGATCTGTGCATCATAATGCAAGAGGGAAAAAGAACCTTGAGCAGCAGTGCTGTCTCAGCAGAGTTAAAGCCGGCTTCTCAGCAGGAGGTAGGACTGACTCGACATGGGAACAGGAAGGGACACTTCACATTCTTCCTCCCATCCTTACCACCCAGCAGCCTGCAAGGGTTGGCGGGCCAGGAGCCGGGTTGGGTCCCGTTTTCCCCCTCCTGCTGCTCTCCCCCCCTTCACTGCAGTCGCTCCTGGACCAATCCCTGCAGAGCTGCATCGCTCTGGAGCCCTCAGGCTTCTCACTGCCTTGGCCTGGTTTCAGAGCGGCCCCTCAACTAATTTTTCCATTCTCCTAGTGATAGAGAGTAGAAAGGAAAGGAATGAAAGCTTCCTCATTCCCCTTGCCATGGAACAGCATGCCCTTCTCTGCCAATGCAATGCATAAGGAGATTTATAGTAATTAGGCCAAACAAAAGCTTCGCAGATGGCTCCCGCTCCTTCTGCCCAGAAACCCTCCCAGCCTCCCTCCCGCTTCAGTCACCATTCCTGCAAAGCAGAAAATACTGAACAGTACCTGAAACGAGTTCTCCTACTTGGTGTCCCACCGGCAGAGCCAGCCGGGCCTGGACTCTGCAGCTGTGGATGCTGGTCCCTGGCACAGCTGCTGCTGCCGCCGCTCCCTGAACGCAGCCTCCGGACATGAATTTTAACTTTGCGGAGGTTGTAGCAAGAGGGTGCAGGGTTAGATAAAGCTTTATAGCATCTCACCATTTCCCTGTGTGAAGCTCTGGTCCCTGCAGGGTGTTTGACTGACACATCGTCAGGGTGATGGCTGTTGCAAGTTTCAGTCTTTTTTCCTCTACCTCTCTTTCCTCTGCTTGCTCCGGCACAGGAGAGAGGACACGGCGTCACAGTTCCTAAATCCCCCGCTGGTTTGTCTCTGGATTCCCTCTCTGTTTCCCACTTGAATCTCTGCTACGAGGGTTGCAGCTATTGCAAACAAACAGGCATTGTGTCACATTTCAACATCCCACTACAAAGCCGACTCTGCACAAGATAAAAACGAGCGGTCCATATGAGCAGTCCTTGCTTCTTGCTAGTCGGGGTGGCCATTGAAACCCAAATCCCCAAAAAACGCCCTGCAGTCGGTCCCAGGATGCTGGGCACAGATGCACTAGTGAGAGGAGCAGCCAGCTGGCCTTGCACAGCTCATCCCAGCACCAGCCTGAATGCGAGGCTGGGAGGAGGAATGGGGCGGAGAGCAGGAGGAGGAGATAACTCCCAGCTTCAATTCTGCAGTGCAGCAGCTGCCGCTAAAAGAGTTCTGGACTGTTGGGCACCAAAAATCCTTTCCTGCTCTTAGCGTCCAGCTTGGAAAGAAGAAAACAGAAAGGAAAGGAACGTCTTTCTATTCTACAACCCTTGCCAGACACAAACATCCATCTCCTGAAGTTTCCTTCCATCTCAAAAGACTCACTTGGAGGAACAGGTAAAGATACATACACAACAAACCAATTTTAGGGCCAGCTTGAGAATTGAGTACAAAAGAAGTGTTATGTGTCTACTATGTGACTTTCAGTACCATCAGTTTTTATGTCCAGTAGAACTAAAATACAAAACAGAAATAAAGGAAGCTGTTTTGGTTTTTAAAGACCAAAGGCTGCAGTGTTTCCATCTGAGCATTCTAAATGTACACAGAAGTTTCCCTCTTTAACCCTACAGACCACACCTCAAACATAGATTTTCCACATCTCCTGTTACTGAATTTGGATTGTTAAGGGAATGCTGGTTCAGAAGGTGGAAGTCAGATAGCTACATCTCACCTCAAGATTAAACCAAATACTCAAACAATTTTGGGGCTGACTCTCTAGTGGCTCCATTTCACTTCTGCTTTCTGCTGAAGCCTAGGTTTAAAACAAACAAAAAAACCCCTCCTTGTTTTCAAGGCCTTCTAAGCACCATGAAAACTGTGTGCCTAACGGAGTAGATCAAAAAAAGCACTGCTGCTCTGATTGAGGGAAAGACATGTATTGTATTAAGGATAAGGCAGGAGGAGTGGGAGGACCAGCAGGAAAAGCTAGAATTAACTAGCTAATGGCATCCCTGTCAGGCCTGAAAATGAAAATATTCAAGTAGTAACTGTGGCTTTTGATTGGCCTTCAACTCCAAATATTACAGATACTCCCTAGAAACACCTCTGGAGGTCCTGCATTACAGTATGTTTTTCAGGGAGAAACTTCTACTTGGTATTTTGTGCGTCAGGAAGTTCCAAGACCTGTGGGCATGTTGTTTAAGCTGAATTTTAACAGCTGCATATTTAAAAAAAAAAGCCAGGTAATTGAAAGAAGGCAAATTTAAGATCAACTGAAAGCACTCAAAAAGATACTCCTTCCTCCCTGAGCCTTATGCCAACTCTTTTTGTTTTCCTATTTAAAATATCATTTAGTCTTTCCCTGGCTGGCACAAGAAACTCCTACACAACAAAAATGAAGCCATCTGTATAGTAAAATGCTGAAAGCAGTTACCCAAAATCCTCTCAAAATTCAAAGAAAAGCAACAAGGAGCACAGGGGAGCCATTTCTCGATTCACCAGGAACATCAGAAATTACCACCAGTAAACACTTAATTTTAAACAGCAACGAGCTAACTTTACAACATTGTTTCAAAAACCCTTCATGAGGCCATGAGGAAATTATTTTTCACACTGAACACGTGTGTTCACAGAACTGTGGGGATTAAGTTCGTTTAGCCCTGGTGGGGCAGGGCAGGAGCAGCAGAGCACCCAGCCCAGCAGTTCCCGGCCACGCTCAGCTCCCACAGGCAGGCTGCAGCCCTGCGCCCAGTCCCAGCTCCTCCTGTGCAGACCTTCACCCTCGCATGACTTCGCACGCAGACAACAGAGCAAACACAAGTTTTATCTACATTTGCTTCGGTGCTCTTCCCTTCAGGATAAGGGAGGTAACCTGCAAGCTCTTCCAGTAAAATTCAGTTTTATCCCCCAAAACACTTTTAAGGAATTATTATATTCTAGACTGGATAAGCCTGATTCTATGAAAGCATGGGACAAGCTAAACAGCTCACCTGCTCCCTAAAAAAACCCCAAACACTGAAATGTTCTACAGCCTGATGCAGTGGGGTAGTACCACCAATCAGTCCTAAACAAAAAACATGGGGCAAGAGAGATTCCTCTCCAGGAACAAAAAAAATACTGATGCTAAAAGTTGTTTTTTCTCCACTTCTTAAAAAAACTGAGCTCAGCCGAGTAAGAAGTTTCTCTTAAGTTCTGTTCTACTGCCCTCATTACATTCACCAGGATGCCAACACCTGAGTCCTGCTTAGATGCTGACATACATGGCAAGTTGCCATCCCTGCTGTGGCTGCCCCGGAAGCAATGTACAGTTCCTACAGTGTGAGAAGGCTGAAATGAAAAAAATCCACCCTGAGTTTACCTGCTTTCCATGGAGAAAGGAACAAGAACTGCTCATCGAACAGCTCACGACAGAGGAATTCATATAATGGCATCTCAACAGCTGGACCTCTTGGGATGCAGGCAGTGCCCAAAGAGTCCCCAGCTTAGACAAAAATCTTAACATTTTTGGTTTGTAGGGGTTGGACAGCAATACCAAACTCTCCCACCTGTCTGAACTCACACAGAATGCATGTTAGGTAAATAAAGCAGCAGTTAGCAGCAGGTATCAATCCCTAGGGAATTATTATCTCATAGAGAACTGCTAATCTGCCAGCTATGCAACACCGTTCTGCTCTGTCAGCTCAAATAAGCGTCAAATCCAGTGACCTCATTTAATTACTTGTCAAGTAATTAACTACTCAAGTCCTTCCCTCAAGTTTTAAAAAATGACACAGCAAGGCAATTGCAAGAAGGACTAATATGCAACTGAACTTCAAACCTGCAGCTTCGGTTTTAAACCATAAGCATGAATCATTAGGCTTGGAATGTGCTGGTCAGAGTGCTCAAAGCCCTCTGGTCACACTTTCTACATTTGGTAACAGTACTACTGTTTAAAAAATGCACCGAATGCATCCCAATGCTGTATTCAAGTGCCAGCAAAAACATGGTCTTGCAATCAGAGGAGAGGTGCTCGGGGACCGTTTGTTAAAGGTCCCGTTCCTTTCCCAGCACTAACTGTTTAACATCAGACACGTCATCCCTGCTCTCACCCAACCTTCTCCGCAGGCAGCCTAGAAGGAGAAACACTGGATGCTCCACACCCAGTCAGGAGCTCCTGAACTCCGAGAGTACAACAGAACTGCTCTGATGCTGCTGGGAAACCTGAGAGCACGCTGAGCGTCTGCCAAGGCCACGGGATTGCTGGGCAGCGCCTTCGCTCCCGGCTCTACCGGGAAGAGTTGGCTAACGGGACCGCTCCCCGCGGATTTACCGCTGCTGGCTAATGAAACGTACCGTGCTCGGCTTCATCCACCCTTAGTGTCTGAAACCCTTCATTTCTCATTTGAAAAAGCCGTTCTGCACGTTTTCTCTTAAATGTATTACGAAAAAACTTTTTATTGTTTTCCCCTAACTTTACATTGCTGTTTCAGTTGCTTTCTATAAATACAGCAGGGGTAAAAAGTAAGATTTTAGGACAGCCATACACTATTGGATTATCTTTGAAACTTAAGTCTGAATTCTGTGCAAAGCCTGTTATACAGACTCAACTATTTCTTCTGTGAAGCAAGGAGAAAAAGCTTTATTTACTTTACGAAGTAATATGAAATTTGATGGCACCCTTTTAATAATTTGTAGTAATTTCAACTCATGGTTTAAAACGCTGCCCAGTACCCTCCATTATTTTAGCTTAAGATATCAGTAAAACAAACTCTCAGCTCCATAAAAGATCTCTAAAGGAAGCATAAGCCGCGTTACATCCTCCCCACAGAGCAGCCGGCGGAAGCTGCGCAAAGGCTCCGGCGGCTCCGCGCCCCCCACCCGCCGCGAGGGACTCTGGACTCCGATAAGGCAGGTTCAAGAGACTCATTTTGTTTAAATCTACTCAGAGATTACTCACGACAGAATCGACTTTGGAACATCTCCTGAAATTTCCAGCAAGCCAGACTGAATCACCCCTTGGCCGCCAGCCCTCGCACATCTGCCCTGCGGTCCAGCAGCCCTTACCTGATGCTCAGGGAACTCTCCTTCGTCCCGGCTTTCCGCCTTCAATCGCCGAAACACGATACCGACCCTTCCTTTCAAAGCAGTTTTCAGACACGTGAACAAAGTTCAGCGGACCGCGAACCCCCATCGCGCCGCGGCGATCCCGCCCCCTGAGCCCCTTCCCCGGCCGGGCAGAGGAGCGAATGGCGACTACAGCAGCATCCCCCCCGGCAGGTCCCCACCTACCTCCCGGCGGTGGCACCCGGGTCCCCCGGCCCCGCCGCCCGCGCTCCCGCTCGCTGCCGCCGCGGCGGTGCCGGCCCGTCCTCGCCTTAAGGAAGCGGCGCGGGCCTGGCGGCCCTGCCCCGCCTCGCCTCCAGCCAGTGGCGCTGCACGGCGGCTCCTTCCCGCAGGGCCCCGGCCCCTTCGGAGGAGGGGCCAGGGCAGCAGTAACGAAAAGGAAGAGAGACCGGAGGGCACCGGAACACGGCGACAGCGATGTCCCGCCCGGCGATCTCCCCGCGGGAAGAAGGGGTTGCCCTGGCGGGGTCGGGCACTCCTGGGGATCAGCGCTCAGCTTCCCAAGGAGCCGCTGGCCCGGACAACGGGGAAAGCGATTGTGTGGGGGAACAAGGCACCGGCGCGGATGCTGTGCATCGCACAGCTCCCCGGAGACAGCTTCTCACCGCGTGTCCTGGTGCGGTAACACAATCCCACACACGCATGGGCAGCCAAAGCAGGAAAGCGTGCTGCAGTCTCATAAACTGCTTCCGAAACCCTCAGATAAACTGTTCCATAATCGCAGCAAGACGCTCAGGAAGTCGCACGAGACAGAACACACTCATCAAGTCAAAAAGCCTTCCCACTGGTCAGATTAAAAAAACAAAACCAAACCCAAACTGATTTTACTCTGTTCAATTTTCCAGGACAACCGAGAAAAACACTGACACCATCGCACCCTTTAAACAATTCGATGCTGTTGAAATGTCACTGCTTTTAACATTTTCTGACCATCTTTGTTGTGTACCTTGGACCACTTTATAAGGATTTTTTTTTGTAATTGCATATTGTAGCATGCTCCAATAAAACTCTAAACATCAGAACCTGGGAGCAAGAATGAGTAATAAGAGACCAACCAACTGGAGATTATGTTTCATTCTTCCAAAGTTAGAGTAAAAAAAAAAATAATCTGATATTCTTCCATTATTAGCTCTTTCCTGAATTTGATACACACCTCTTACCATAATACCAAATGTCTCCTCTGGGCCAAAAAAAGCACCTTCTGTATTGTACTGCCAAAAGAGCTCCAGTATCCTCTGTTATATAAATATGAGCACTTTCTGACATCAGTAGGAAAAACTGTGTTGCTCTTACCTCTGAGAATCCAGATCCTAAACCTATGCTCAAGTACTTTCCTGATGAATTAGGCTGTTTTTAATAACTGGCCTGTGACAATAAGCTGCAGTTTGAACACTGCAGGTCACTTCCGTAGAGGTTTACTGTGCTTTCCATGGCACATGGCACTCCAACAAACACTGCTGTTTCCTTACACAGAACAGAACAAGCTACAGAAGCAAAGGACACCAACAAGTTCCTCTTTCTCTCAAAATTCTTGTTCATCTGGTCACTCTGTTCCTCCAAACTCTCCCTCTGGCCACGGTTTCCCACAGTAATTCTGTGATCCTGTATCAACACTGCCCCAGTGCCCAGGTGAGAAGAGGCAAAATGCCTCTAGTTAGCATATGAATGGCATGCTATGCATGCAGATCCCAGCCAGGAAATGTTCTGTGAAAGCAAGGATTTGGAACAATAAGCTTCCATCCATCTGATAAACATCTACCTGTCTCCCTCCAAGCCCTCTGCTTTACCTCATCTAATTAAACGAAAGCTGATCCCCACTGGTATTCACAGTAGGAGACACTAAGGCGTTAATCAGCTCAAGCTATTAGCAACATAATGTCTCTCAGAAAATTACAGAAAGAAAAGGTCTATAGTAAAGAAACAATAGTTCTGTCTTTCCCTGTGGAGAAACTTAAGGGACACCTGACTTGAACCAGATTCATTTTTCCCCCCATTCTTTTATAAAGCTCATGCAAAACAAAACCATACAGAAGCGTGCTGACTCTCTGTAATTCAGTCAAAAACGATGCACACCTCAATAAAGATCCCAATATGTTCCTCTGCTACAGGGAGAGCTTCCCTGCCTGCTCAACAGGGCGAGCATTACCCATTTAATATCTGTCTTCTGCTCAGAAGCAGGGGAATCTGCCTTACACACAGAGCTGGCAGGTGGAAGATGGTCCACATTCCAATAGGAACACTAGGCTAGTACCGTGGAATCGGCACTTCGGAGCAGCAGGCTGGGCAGTGAGGGCATGTGCAGCAGTTTCTTGTTCTGTATTACTCTTTCAAAGCCCATTCAATCACACTTGGTCTGTTTTTCCCTACGCAAAGGCTTATTCTGCCCTAAAAACAAGACAAGACCCCCATTCCACGCTCCTAAGTGTGCATCCAGTGATGCAAAAACCAGAATAACGGAAAATTATAATGTCAGCAAAAAAACCCACTCCACAATAAAAAGGAACAATGCAGTTCTTATTTTTCTTGAATCCTTCATTGTTTGGAATATTTCTTGCAATGTCTGAACACAGTTTCTCTTTTTCCTCATAACTACTAAGCTTCCTTTCCCTCCTACAGAAGCATTCAACAGGACTTAAGCACATCAGAAACGACTGGGACATCTTGTTAGTGTCTCCTGCTAGGATCTGTTGCATTTGGAGTCCTGCTTATCAGTCTGAAATTCTTTGTGTGTTTCCCCACTGTAAAATCCAAATCTTGAAGCCTCTTTCATCAAAAGCAATACTCGTAGCTTCATTAAATAATAACAAACCAGCATATCAGTATAATGAAAAAATGCAAATTCAATAAGAGAATTATCCAATTTCATACCGAAAAGTATGAACAATAACAACAGAATATTTGTTTTCGAGTATCAAAATTGAATTGACATTGCCTTGTTAAATAAATACTCCATGGACACTTACTAGTTCTTTTTTAATCAGAAACCACTTTAAAAAAGCTTTAGCAGGAAAGAATATACAGAAGACAGATTTACAGACAAGATTCCTCAGGAACTATCATAGCTTAAGCTGTTAGCATCTGGACAGTCTGCATCATATCTGATTTGGGTCACTAGCGAAAATGAATTTAGGGATTCCAGCCTAGTCCCCCTCAGGCATGTGGCCAAATCACTCACACACTGGCAGTGTGCTCAGGAATGCAAAGAAACCGGGATGCCAAAGGTCACACTGAAACATCTCCTACACAAACTTACAATCCTAGAATTTTTAACTCCTCGCCTTCAGAAGTGGCACTGAAGCAGGCACTCACCTGGCTGTTTGGAAGAACACCACATATATTTTAAGTAGTCCAACATGAAGTAGTACAATATACTTAATACTTCAAAGTTGACACAACAGTTAGAGGAAGTCATTAAGTATTTCTTATTTCAATGCTGCCATGGGTATTTGACCTATGAATTTGATACACACACACTGCAATTCCACAACAATTTCTCAGCTCCTTGGAATCCAAAAGGAAAAGGCAAAAATCCCTCAGGATCAAGAGGCATTATAGACCTAGGTGTTAGCTACGAAAAAAAGGTCTTGCTATATATTCATAGATGAAACAGATTTTTATTAACCAGGTATTAATTGCGTCTCAGCTCCCTTGTAAAGCACATAGAGTGTTAGCCATACTAGAAGATGGAGGAGTTGCTGGCAGTTCCTAATGTATCGTGACTTTGGCCAAAATGAGTTACTTAAGTGACAGAAACTTTAGATCCATGAGTTGTCAAGAACACATTGTCAGTAGAGACAAATTAAAGATTTTCCTGTGTTGAAATGGAAGCAAAGGAGCTTTGCATCAAATATGGTAAAGTAAAATTGCCCCAAGTTTCTTACCTCCCATTCACTTGCAAGCTTCACAGGCACCTCTATGCCTCTCTTCTCCAGCTGTTCCAACTTGTAATCCTCATATTTTCTGTATCCTGCATATCCTCCACCTGTAGCTACTAGAACGTGGAAGGGCCGCAGGCGGAAGACTTGCCCCACTGGAGCAGTATGAAGCTTCTTCCTGTCTGTAACAGGAAAAATCCCAGACTTTAGAAAAGAGAACAGCTACATAGTAAAGAAAAAGCAATTCTGTGCAGTGAAGGATGTGAGCGTGGGTGATGAAAACGTGATTAGAAAATAAATCTGACACAGAAGGTATGTACAGCTGCTCCTGAGTACTCCAGTTACTGCAGTTTACCAAGTTACTGGAACTCAGCTGACCAACACTAATTGGTTATCTGTGTTTTTAACCTCATCCCCCTCCCTGCCACCCCAAATGCTTCCAACATTCTTTTCCTCAAAATATAAACAAAATATGCTCCCTTAAAGCCCCATGGAGAAATACATAAAATTAGTGTCTGACAGCACTATTATACTTTCGAACTTGGAAAATGTCAGTACTGTGTGGAATAATCAGTTGCTGGGGAACAATCTGTGCTACTGTGAAACTTTATGCGTCTCAGTCATTAAAGCTTCCATTACAGTTAGGGAATTCCCAGATTGTACAGCTAACTGGAAGAGGGAAGGAAATTATGATCTGATTTAGTGTAGGTTTGTAAACAGGAAAACACACACATTTCTGCTGTAATACAGGTCACCACCATGAAAAAAAGCAACATGTAGTATTACATCTATTTTTTACTGAGTAACTACCAAGCTCCTCCTGCATAACTCCAGCCTTGCAGTCGCTGTGAAATATAAGGACACAGTGTGGTCTCTAAGCAACAGGCCAAGCACGGGGCGGCACAACTGTGCGAGTACTTCCTTTCCAAAATTTTCAGAGAAAACAAATCTGGTCAGGGCTAAGTCAGTATTAGATTGTGCTGCTCCTGTCTGTCTTCTTGTCAGTCAGAAGTTCTTAGCAAGGAGCACAAGTCACTACCTGACAGAAAATACCCAGAGCAACCAATTCTTGATACTGATTGCTGTCATTTCCACAACAATCAGTAACTTGGATGCACCAGAATCAAACCCAATGGACTTTATCTTGTTCCATCAAAGTCAGGCCTAGGGTTTGACTATGAAAGGATGCATTAGCAACCAAAAGAATTCAGTCAACACCAACTCTATTTCTAGGCACACACAGAGACAAAGCACAATTGTTTTGCAGTCTGGAAAGCTTTAGTTCTAAGGAGTTGAGTTGATTAGAAGCGTTGAGCCATGATGCTGCAAAAAGATGCCCAATAAAAGTAATTCTTGTTCACATTTTATCAAAATAATATTTTTTTATAATTTCTTTCCTAAACCTGTGATTTAAAACATTGCTTAAATTAGATATTCTAAAATACATCATAAAACAAAACCAGCTTTGTTCTTACTTAAAAAAAAAAGTATTTTCTTTTCCATGGGGAAAAAAACAAGGCAGCAATAAACAAACAAGGCAGCAACTATAGCTACAGTTAAGAGTCTAAAAATCATTCTTTAGTAAAGAACAATGCTCAGTAAAGGAGAAGGATCACTTAGAACATCTGAATGTTTATAAAGACAGATGTCTTTGAATTTACAAAGACTCTACAACTTTTCAACTTTGCATCACTACTTCAACAGAAATGTCTGTACACAGACCAATGATACTCTTTAGCCCCAAAAGCCTTTCACTCCCTTCCACCACATCTTTGGTTCTAAGTTATCAAAGCTGCTCAGCTATTTCAGCAGAGTTTCACAAATTCCCAAGCTAAAACCCCTCAGTGGGAACAGTTCTTTCTGGTTTGTATCCAGGGAGAGGCAATTTCTGCTTCAAGAGCCTCTATTGACTGCACTCATGTGAATATTTCTCTTCCTGTAGCAGTGTCCAAACCATGTTCCACAAGCCACAGCAAACACAACTGGAGCTGTTGATTAATGAAGAGTTGACTTTTCCCCACCTCCAGCATTAATGAAACAGCACTTCTGTAACTGGTCTCCAAAACATGATCATTGCAAAGGCATCCAACATGCCACTGTTAAGCTTTTTTGCCCTGACAAGAGAAAATTCCACACTTTTCAGACACAAATGGAATTCACACAAGTTTGCAGAGTCTACGACAAGAACTAGTTACTCATTCTGGCAACAAATCCAGGTTTAGGCAGCTGGCACTGCTTAGATTTCAGCTGAACATCGTGTTCTCTAATGATGCTACTGTAGCTCCCAGGAAAGCAGCATGAGAATGTGTGGAAAGCTCATACCTTGGCACAAGAGCCACTAGAAACAAGTCAAGGACAAGAGAAAAAAGGTCCAGGACTATTAATGTACTAATAACATTTTTAGCTACTACCCTAAATCTGAAGCCCTCACAGATAAAGCCAATCTGTTCCAGAATTCTCTTAACACTGAGTATATTCAGCAAATGAGAATAAAAAGATAGTAACAGCTTTCCTTCTCTGGAACAGATGAAAAAGACACTTTCCTTCAGAAACATTGGAAAATGCAGGATGAGAAGGCAAACTGCACAACGGCAGGAGAGCTCTAGTTTATGCAGTAATATAAATGCTGCTTCTTTACTCTGACCAAATCAAGAATTTCTTCTAGGACAGGACACAAACACTCAGAGAAAGCCATTATAAGGAGTACAGATAAAACTAAAGAAGAGTTATCTTTCCTTTCTAATGATATCATGTGCAAGCCATCTAGATTTAAATCCAAATCAAAATCTGAAATATCAGTGAATTAGAAAATGACTGGCTAAAAAGTTGATTTGTTCAAAACTCAAAGCTAACTTTGACTAAAATGACCTTTTCTTCCATGTGATCCACAACTTTGCATCGTGTCTCAGCTTCCAAGATTTTATTTTCTGTAATGACTTTGATTTATAGACAACAAAGAGCTTCTGTTTCCAGTCATATGTGTAAGCATATTTTTCAATAATGAAATATCCATATATGACATGCCAGACAAAGCATTTGGACAGGCAAGTTAGCCCAAAGAAATGGTTATAGAAAATGGGACCTATACTCAGCTGGCAAACAAACAAAAATTGAAGACTGTATTAGCTGTGATACTAACATATGACAATGCATATGCTGCAAGTTTACAAACAAATATTCCTTAAAAACAAACAATAATATTTGATCTTCACAGCATTACCCAGCTACAGTAACTCCAAGTGCAAGTACCATTTTAACCAAGTCTTAAATATTTCATGCAAATCTCCTTTGATTTCCCAATCTATTAAAATTACAAGTAGAGACTGAAATTTAAAAGGATATTTATACCTTTTATTTCTTATAGGCCTGTTAAACTGCTGAAATTTGAATTTCTCAGACTTTTGAAGGTGAAGAGGTGATAAGAGCTGCACTACAAAGCAGGTAAACAGTTGAATATTCTAAATATGCATTAAGTTTGATGTTGCCCTTCAGAGTCAGTCACGTCATGTCTATCATTATTCCACTTGCTTTCATGTTGGTAACAGAAATCATTTTAGTTGTCAGGCTCATTATTTATGACTGTGCTTTTACAGACATCCCTCAGCCAACATCCACAGACTCTTTGTCACCTTCATGATATAGTCCAACAAAACAAAGACACAAGCACTCCTGGCCTGCTGCTTGTCTGTGCTATGCTATCCTGCTAAAACACTCCAGAGCAACAGAACACTTAAAAAAATGTTGCAGGACATGCACAAATTTCAAAATGAGGAGTAATGGTACAATGTAGGTGTGGAAAGTACACAAACTATTGCGTCAGAATATTCATTAAAGTGGGGTTTTTTAAATGTCAAAACACTGTCCTAACATGAGTCTCTCTGGTAAATCATACTGTGTTTTTGAAAAAGTAATTTTTGAACTGTAGACTCCTTAAAAAACTAACTAATGTGCAGAAATTAATTAAAGAAAATAAACCTATGGCTAATGGGTTTTAATTTGCTATACAGGAATCCACTAGAAAAAAATTCAAACGTTTTGAAAAGTTTGAAAGCAACAATCAATAACAGCTCATAATGAATCTTACAAAATACGTAAATACACTTCTTTTACTATCAGGGAAACATAACATCAAAGGAGTAAGACATAATTTGCAGACTTGTATCTATGGAAATGCCATGGATTGGTCTTTGATGCTGGACTTCCATTCCTGCTTTAATTTCAAGAAATGTATCTTCCCTGACGTGAGACCATAATTTGCCTAATTTTGAGTAACCCTGAATTTAAAACCACTGCTGGATACAAACCATCACTTACCACTGAAAAATGTCCTAGAAGGTGGCTGCTTCCACAGGACTCCAGCTCTAATACACAGGTTCTTATGGACAAGCAAGTTACAGGTACACAGCAAACTGCAAATACAACAAACAAGAAGTGGCTGCTTAAGTACAAATGTTTAATAATGCAAATGTGAACAGTTCAGTGTACTGATAATATTACATTTAGCAGCTGAATAACACAGGGAAAAGTCTCCTCAAAGTATCATAAAATTTCCACTGAGCCTAGTCCCTTGTGGTCTATTCTTTTCCTAAAAAAATACAAAACCTAACAATTCAACTGCTCCTGCAGATATTTATTTAATGATGCATCTATTTTATCTTTTCTTTTTCTTAACAAATATTGACACGTTCCTCTTAGGCTTAATTCTGTTGTAACAGTGATACTTTTCTGAATATTGTAAATGCTGATCTTGCCAATAGCCCTTTTAAGGCAACTACTTATGTTGTCATCATGTACTGTATCTTGGCCTGTTTGGAGTTCTAAAATGCAAATTTTATAATGATTGTTTAGTGCTTGGGATTATTCCATCTCCACTGGGGTGCTACACAGGTGTGTCATTTAAGAACCTCCTACAACTCTCTAGAGAGACACTTATGATTTGGTTCATATAACTTTTTCCTGGTGGGAAGGAGGAGGGGTACATAGAAAAGTTAGGGATTCTATGAAGAAGTAATGTGGTGTAGCTGACAAAGTAAAAAGGCTGCCAGGCACAGCAGCTCTTCTTTAGAATTTGCCTTACCACTCTGCTCACTGGTGAATTGCAGTGAGAGTGGTTCTGCCCCTCTGAAAAGACATAACGGACTTGGAACAAGCCAATATAGGGAAAAGGTTCAACCAGGACTTTTCATGTGTTTAATATAAAATATTTAATTTCATGTTTCTAATAAATCTGTCAAGGAGACATCCAGTTGTACAAGAACTGTTCACAGTCTGTAAATAAGCATGTTTCAACAAGTACTTGACTGTGGCCTGGCAACATCCTGCTGTCAGACAGGATCACAGGGAGGAGAGGGACAGTGTTCCCACCCCAACAGGCTCAGGCTCTTGGGAAGAACCAGGCCTGGCAGGGCTTTGTGCAACCCACTCATTCCCAGGAGGCAATGCTTCAGCTGGGATGTCTTCATTTGCCCTCTGGCTCTTGATCAGATACACAGCCGAGGACAGAATTACTTCAGTAGCTTACAAGCTATTGCATCATTTGGGGCCATTCAATCCCAGGAAGTGATTATTAAGAATTTAAAGAATTAATTTCAGGTGTCTACTGAGTTACATATAGGCACGATCCCTTTATTTCAAAGAAGAGTCTACAAATAGCAGATGTCCTATCTAGAAATCACATAATTATACTAGGACACACTTGCTAGCTATGCTTCAACATTAGCCAAGGACCAACAGCTATAGTTCTCACTTATCCCCACAGCAACAGTGTCAGAATATCTCACACTGCCCTTCAGCTTCATGGTCTCTATTAAAACCACTGTATTAACGCAAATGTGACAGGACAGACCTTCCCCAAACCCCTGATTCCTGTAACCAGGTACTAAACATGCCACACTGCTGCATCATCTCCCGGGATATTATTTCCTTGTCAAGACAGAAAAAGCATCCTCAGGGCTGCAGAACCTGTATGTTTTATAGAGCAATATGTTGTAATTTGTCACGAATGACGAGGTCAGCTGATGCTCTTGGGTCATACACCACATCTACAGTAATTTGTGGACTTACAAGGCCTGTTTTACAACATATTAAAATACTTGGGATAAAAGGAGTACTTGCTCATCGGTAAGCTGGGAGCCTGTGGGCTACTTCTAAGGCATTCAAAAAACTAAGAACTAATTAAATTAAGTTAGCATTAAATTTACCTGAAGAGTTTTCAAACCCTAAAAAGTCATAGAAGAAAATTAGAAAACTTAGCTACAGCCTAAAGCATTAGTATTTGAGACATTTATTAGCCTTCATACATAACAGCCTATAAAAAAAAATGCACAGTCAGAACAGAAGAGTTATGTTGGCTTCACAGGAGCATCCAGGAGCTGTTCATGCCGCCGACGCAGGGCAGGGCACTTAGGACTTCATACTTCCTCGGATCAGCACAGAGGAAGGACACAAACACCTAAGTGCAGACCCTAAGCTCTTACCAAAATTGTTTCTGGTGTCCAACACCGGAAAATCAGTCTCCTCCTTACTCTGAAATCTGTCTAAAAATAGGTAAAGATGTCAAGACTAAATAGTCTCACCTTCCCTGCTCCTAACAGCCTGACCTTGCTGGGTACAAATGCATATGGGAGTGCTGACCTCCTGCCTCTGCCACTCGACTGGAGGTTGATGGAGCAGGAACTGCCAGGGAATTCCATATTAATTTCAGCCTCTCTGTGCCTTCAGCCATCTCTGGACAAGGGACAACCCTCCGCTGCCAGCACTGAGGCCGGAGGTAAGGGCATGTTCTGTGCACAAGGTGTTTTCTCCGGGTTTTGAGAGAGAAGGGGGAATAAGGGGACTGTGTATTCTGAGAACACAGAACTGTGGTCTAGAAACAGTATTCTATAACCAGTTTTGTTGCTATGAAAAGCACAACCTGTAAGAGGATATCGCCTGTAAAGGAATGTCGGTGCCCGGCCAGGTGCTTCTCCCGACAGCCATCCTCCCCTGGGACTGCATAAGCCGAGGGGCTGTAGCCGCCTCCCATCTACCGATTTCTACTCAGTACTTACACACTGACAGCTACAGACCGCAAAACCGATTTAAAACTATACAACGCCACACGCTTCCCTTTCTTAAAATACGTAAACCTCTTATCTTCCTTTCTAGCTTGGACAGCGAGGTCAAGGTTCCTCGCACAAGCCAAGGGCAGGGCCAAGGCTGCTGCATTCACCCCGGTAGGGAAACGTCAGCGAACGAGCGGGGAGAGGAGGGAGCGGCTGCGGCCCCCGGCCCGGCTCCTCCTCACTCGCCGGGTGTCGGCTGTCAGAGAGGGCTGCTGGGGCCGGACAATGACAGTGACAGCCCCAGCCCAACCATACCCATACCTGCTCCGCGCCGCAGCCGCCGCCATCTTTCCGCGCCGCCGCCGCCGCGTCCTCTGCCGCGTCCCGCGCGTGAGGGCGGGAACCGCGCGGGGGGCGGGGCCAGGGGCGGGGGCGGGGCCGGCGCCCGTGAGGGGACCGGGCGTTCCCGGGGATAGAGTGTGTGTATGGGGGGTATTCCCTGGAATTCCCTGAGGGCATATGGGGCGCAGGGTTGGGGTCATTCCTCAGAGGACACGCGGAAGGGGAACACACGTGCGAGGCTGTCCGCCAAAGGGGGGTTTGATCTGTGGGGAGAGCTGTTCTCCGGGCGCGGGGGGAAAAGGGGCCATTGCTGAGGCGATGTGGAGTGGGGACAGGGCCGGCCCTGAGGGGACGTGATGTGGGGACATTTCCCGGGGGATGTAGTGTGGGAACAGGGGGTGGTCCCTGAGGCTTTGTGGTATGGGGATGAAGCTGCTTCGCAACGGGGTTGTGGATCCAAAGGGAGGTACGGTTTGACGAGGGAGCTGCTGCTGGGGAGTTCAGGATGAGGGAGGTGGGATTCAGCTGCTTCTCAGCACTGCTATTGATGGGCAGGTAAGTTACTTGCCACAGGTATGGGAGCACCAGGAATATAAGGGCAGGGATTTTAGGGAAGGACACACGACATAAAACGGACCTAGTGCTGTTCCTCCAAGTGAGATGTCTGGCAGGGTAGTGCGTTAACATCTGTTTCTCCTCTGGTGTCCCTTTCCCGGACGTTGCCTGCATGCCTGCTGCCCAGAGTGAATTTTATAGAGATTATTTGGTTTTCCACTCTCTTAGGTGCATCCTTAGATGAATAAATGCTACATTACTGGTAAGTTGCTAATTACCTTTCTCTGACGGTGGCAGAGGGGTAGTTTCACAGGGTGAATCAGTAGGAAAAGAATTCCAGAGTCCTGCCACGGTGTTTCCGCATCCTCAGTGCTTTAGGGCATGGTCCTCAGGCAAACTGATTAAATTTGTGATTTATGTTTGTTTCTTTTTCTGACCAGGCCTCAATGAAGTTTACAGCACTTTCATGTCATTCTGCTTTTTTTTCACACCACCATAGACGGTAGCATAGTATCTGCATAAGTATCTTAGACGTGTACAGGAAAGCCTTTCATTGTTATATATGTAAAATTTGAGGAGAAATCTGGATACAGCCCTCATGTAACAGTAATATTACTAATTGACTGAATTGTTGGGATTTACATTTCCTGTACATAATGGTAGGATTGGCAGGAAGTAAAACCTCAAAGAAGGTGGGATTTGAGGGTGCTAGGTGCTTTGGTACAAGCCTTGCAAGAGCCATTAACTTTGATGTGTAAGTGCATCCCTCTGATGGGCCTGACAGACAAGTTTCCCCAGAATTGACTCAGAAGTGATTCAGAGGTTAAGGTGTAGTTAAATGTAACACATTTGTTTATAGTGTAAAATAATTGTCATGGACTGAACTGATTAATGATCTGTCCTGATCTAATCTTCCTCCTTGGAATTAAAAGTAAATGTGTGGACATGTAACTATTTTAAAGTTACTTTTATAGTGTGTCTTGTTCTTATGTTTGTGGGGAGTTTTAACATCTGGTAAGATTACATAGAGAGCACTCAGTGAGGGATAAAACCCTAAGGGTACTGAGCTGTGCTAGGCCTGTGTAGGTGAGCCAAGTCAAGGAGTGGATTAATACCACAGGTTTTCTTGACACATGGGAGAATGGAGGTCTTGGAGCTTGAGAACATTTGTTCAGGGAGTGCAGGAAGAAGTGAGAAATGCCTCAGGCTGGTCAGGGCTTGGAGCAACCTGATTTAGTGGAAGGTGTCCCTGCCCTTGGTAGGGGGGGGGAACAAGATGAGCTTTAAGGTCCCTTCAAACCAAAACCATCCTGTGATTCTGTGTAACTCCTTCTGTGATCAGATCAGTGGGAAACAACACCTCAACAAATGTTGCAGATCTAGAGAGGGAACGTGTGAAACTCAAGAGATAAGCAATATGTGAGTATGAAAGAAGCAAGTGGGGAATGATGACTGAATCACTGGGGAAGGGTACATAAGGAAATAAAAATCTGGGAAAAGTATCCACAAAAATACATGAAGCAGACAAAGTACCAGGGAAATCTGTAAGATGAAGAATGAAAACAAAATTAGGATAAAGACTTTCTTCCTCCAGTACTCTTGGAATAATTAATTCTTTCCTGTACAGGAAAAGATGAAACCATATTAACAATATTTTATGTATCATCAGATCGGTTCAGTATGCACACGTCTACATATATATAAACACGTGTGATTTTTCCCCTGCCATAGAATTAATGATCTTAATGGCTCTGCAGAGTAATTAAGAGGTAATAATACTTCAGGTTAAGTGTTTGAAAACAGGGAAATAAGGCAGTTTGGATGAGACTGCTGTGCTGGACTGGAATGAAGAGAATCAAGACAGTCAACAGTGTCCCAGCTCTGTTCTGAATTCTTAGGGAGGCATAGGATTACTTTTTGGTTAAAATTTCTCAGTAGATAAACTGTTATCAGGTGAAAAAAATAAGGTAAGAAGGACCCTTTAGTATTCTGTAGGGAGATATGGTCAGTAGTTTGGACAATTCACTTAGCTTTAGATATCTTAAGATTGATGTAAGTCTTGCTCATCTCCCAAAGGCATTTGGGTGCCTTTAGAAACAGCAGAAGCACTGTTTATTTTTAAGCTTACATTTCTTCCTATGTCTGGTCAAAACAAAGCAGAAAATGCATGGATATTTTCCATCTGCAGAGAGGAAAGGGACACGGTCCCTTTCTCCTTTGCATGCAAGGATATACCATCCTCTGACAGTTTGTTTGTTTTCTTAAATCTTGGTTTATCCTTGTTGATGTCTAAAACCACTTTGTTATCTTCCAGAAGCTTTGGTCATCACTGTGGAATTCCTGGTATGAGAAGGCAGAGCGTCAGGATAGAGAGAAGATCCTTGCTGAACTGCTGTAATGATGAAGACAGTGATTTTAATTGTCCTAATCATCTTCTCTTTGCTATCTTCAGGTAAGGCTGATGCAGAGAGGGAGAGAGGAAGGTGGCCTCTGAGTGGGTGACATTCAAACTAATATATGCTTTGGTTTTGTTTTCCTCTGTGCAAAGAAAGAAGTTGCAGTTAGAGCTGTGCCTGTACTTCGGTTTGATCATTGGCAGATGGTGACCCTGTTAGTTTTGAAGCAGCTTGATACACAACTTCCTTAGTAATTCAGTGAAGGTTTGTTTCCTTTGAATAGTTGAGATCTGTGTACTCATTAACGGTGTCAAAATGAATCAGTGGACCTCAAGCTGCTTCCCTCTAAAACCACAATGGGTTCTTCTTGGAGTTGTGCTGAATTAACATCAAAACAAGTGGAGTACTAATGATGCTATGCTCAAAGAAATAAAAACTTCAATGTTTTAATTGTAAACATTACTATTCCAGGCAATGTTTTTTTTTAATATTAACAGTTTGCCAGAGTCACATGCTTGAACATCTGGAAATGACAATGTTAGAGATATTGTGGCATTTTCTGTGCATTCAGTCCTGGTTTTCATTACATGGCTTAAGACTCTCTCGAGTTACATAACTGCATGCTATTTTTGTATACAACAATCACTTTTTTTCCTCCTTAAATGTCTAGTATCTTCTTGAGATGCATATGATATATTTCTGAGTAGAATGCATTTCAGAGGAATAATATAAGATGGAATAATTGCAGCCTAAAGCAAAAGAGGACATTTTGTTGCTGTGTCTGGATTCCCTTAAGATGTAGCTTTATGGTTGATTTAAACCAACCAAACCTCCAAGTACTTCTGAAAAAGGAAGTTTCACCTTCACCTCCTCTCTTGACTGCATCTTCTTGGTGTGTGAAAGCACTAGAGGAAACAGCAGAGCAAAGGTTAAAAGAATGGCCTGTATTGATAACCAAGGGCACAACTGACCAGCAATAAAACTGATAAACCCTGCATGTTTACATCAAGATTAGAAGGTCTGTGCTCTGATAAAGTCACATCACAGGTGACTTGTTAGGAGAAAAACTAAACTCCGATAACAGGAAGATGGTTACCGTACATTGTGCCATTCCTCCTCTTGGTACCCCAACAGGAAAACAGATCATAGCCATAAACACTCTTACCTTTGGTTCCTCCTCACTTTGGATGTCGGCTTTGCCTAAAATTTGCTAAGGTTGAAGCAAGGAAGATTCTGAGCCAAAAGATCTTGCCATAATAGTTTGTGATTCTTGAAAAATCTGCCTAAAACTATTTGGCTGCTTGTAGTCAAGAGGAAGCAAAGAGATAAAGATTCAACAGCAAATGTTATCCTCATGTTGGGCAAAAGTGATCTTGGTCAGATGTGGGCACATCTCTTGGGTGCCTGAGAGTGTGTAGGTATGTGGGTGTGAGTGAACACAATCAAGCTGTTGTGAAGTTAAATAAAAGAGTAACCTCTCTCTTCATAAGGAGTTAAACTGAGGGTTTTTTTTCATGAAATGCTACAAATCTTGGCTGCTTTTTTGATCCTACAGGGAAGAAATTCCGATGGTGCACCCTTTCTGACCTAGAACAGAGGAAGTGTGCCGAGCTCTCCAAAGCGCTTATGGCTGTGCTGCCCCTCACTGCTGCCAGTTCCTTCACTAGGATTTCTTGCATCAGAGCCCACAATACATATGACTGCATTGATAAAATCAGGGTGAGTACACAGAGATTTTTAAAATTGATTTTAGGTCCAAATCCTCTTTTGCAAAAGTAACTGGCAAACAGAATCTATGGAAGAATAAAATGATACAGAAATAATAGAACTGCTTATATGATAAAGTACATGGCCCCCTGAGGGGCAAGAATTAAATCCCATTAGCAATCTACAGATGTACTGTTTTACCCCAGCTAATGTCCTTGCAATCTCCAAGAAATATAGAAAGCTGCTTGGAAATAAATGGACAAAAGCAAACTACTAAATTAAAATTTGTTCAGGCAGAAACTGTGGTCTTGAACCTTCTGTTTGTTTCCTTGTGAACATGCTTGTTTTGAGGGTTTTGCTGTTGTTTTAAAGGCAAATAAAGCAGATGCTGCCTCCTTGGATGCTGGAGATGTTTACTCTGCTGTAAGGCTGTATGGTTTGGCAGTGGTGGCAAAGGAGATCTATGATCAAGGTAGGCTGGTAAAGCTAAAAAATAAACTGTACTTCTGATTTGGCTAAGAAATTACTCTAGATTTCTTGAAAAAAATGTGTTTATTAACTTTATAGGAATAGGGAGGTGGCTAAAAATTGTTTCTAAAATACTTAATGATGATCAATAAAATACCAGGGGTACTTTGCACCCAGTAGCCTTTCTGCCTGTGGTACTAACACTATGGTACAGACTTGCATTGTTCGTTTGACAAGGTGCCATGTAGCCAGTATATGGTTAAGTTCCTGGCGTGAGTACCTGTGTTGAACAGGCCTAAGATAGTTTCTTCTTTAGCCATGTTCACAGTAGTTCAACTCCTCTACACAGACGGAAGCTGCAGAATTGAGGGGGTGTTTTTCTATTAGACATTTTGTGCTATTGCAGGAAACTGTGTGTTTGCTGTGGCCATTGCCAAACGAGGAACTCTGGATATCCAGAGTCTACGAGGTGTGCGCAGCTGCCACAATGGAGCCAGGTGGACAGCAGGCTGGAATATTCCGCTTGGCTTTCTCCTTGCAAGAAATGATCTTTCCTGGGATGAGGCACAACCTCTGAGCCAAGGTGGGTGATAGGAGCCATAGGGCTTACCTCTGCCCTCAACAAAAGTAACTGAAATGCCAGCAGATGTACGATGAACTGGTTATGGCCATGATATGTTTGGCCCCTTTTCCTCTTTTGATTTTTTTGCCATTTGACTTTTTTCTTTCTTTTTGTTTTGGTTTGGTTTTTTCCCCCTACACCTGCAGCAATCAGTGAGTATTTCAATGCAAGCTGCATCCCTGGGGTTGGTGTTGCTGCTCCCCAATTGTGTGCTCTCTGCCAAGGACAAAAATCCTATGTCAGAGACAGGAACCACTTCTGTGAGACAAGCAGTAATGAGCCCTTCTATGACTCTGAGGGAGCCTTCAGGTGAGCTCTGGGACACTGGGACTGAATTCAGCTTTGGGGGAAAAAGAACTTGTAAGGGAGGAAAGCTGGGTTACGTTAATAGGATGGCATTTGTCTTCCTGCAGGTGCTTGCAGGATGGAGTGGGAGATGTTGCCTTTTTAGATCATCTAAGAATCATGAGTTCTACAGGTAATCTTAGAAACTCAGATTTCTTTTAATCTCTGGCTGTGTTCTTTCCTGCAAAGGAGTTCGGGAGACATGCCTATAATTTTGTTGTTTGCAGAGAAAATTCAATCCCTGCAAGCAGTTCAGGGGTATTTCTTGGCTCTCTACACAAGTTAGAAAGAAACAGAAGAGGAAAGTGTAAGTG
Source organism: Amblyornis subalaris (assembly GCA_018881555.1). Lineage (NCBI taxonomy): Eukaryota > Metazoa > Chordata > Aves > Passeriformes > Ptilonorhynchidae > Amblyornis > Amblyornis subalaris. Next base: position 3,280,991 of record JACAXG010000071.1, read on the forward strand.
AGCAATGATTGCTCACAGGAGATTCTTAGAATGGGAGCAGACAGATGTTTTTATACAGGTGATTTCATTAGATCAAAGTCTCTAATACAGCTGTCAGTATTTGCTTTGCCTGAGTTACAAGATTCCTTTTAAAATTCAGTGTATTGAGCTGCATAACTGTGAGGTTCCTGTATACCTGCCTCGTATTTTTAAACTCAGTTGAGCTCTGTACCAAAGGTGGTTAGCAGTACTATTTGCAGGTAAGTATTTTTAAATAAACGTATTTACAGGGGTATAGCTTAAAGAGTATTTTGGAGCAGCTCTGGTTGAGGTCCCTCTGTTAAGAGAAGTACTTATCAAAGACAACTTTCCCAAGTGTGCTTGGTACACTGTGCTGCCTGCATAACCTTTAGCAACCTCCCCTGAAAAACCTCTGTGCCTGCTGCCAAGTCATGGCTTACTTCACACATTCATGAGTATCTTCTTCTTTCAGAGTCAGAACAACAGGAATATGAACTCTTGTGTCCTGATGGATCCACAGCTGAGCTGACTGAATACAGCACCTGTAACCTGGGCAAGGGGCCTGGCCGTGGCATCGTCACCCGCAACAACTTCCAGAAGATCACCAACAAATTTCTTAGCATGATCCTTGTGAGTGAATATTATAAGTATATCTCCAGACACAGATTTTTCTTCCATATTTGTGTGGCGATTATCACCCAGTTTGCCTTTTTTCTTTAGAAATTTATAGTTAGTGTGAAGAAAGTGCTAAAAATTGTTCTGGGGGAGGATCTTGCATTGGCTTCTGCAAGGTTTTACTTTTTTCTACAGAGTTCTTCTGTAGGAGACTGGGAATAAATAAGTAAAGAAGGGGAAGATGCCATAACACGCAAACTGGAAAATGGTTGATGATGCTTACCCTGCCCTGAAACTTAACTGAATTTTTATATAGCTGAGGGAGGCTCATAGGTTCAGGCAGGGCTCACCTTTTTTCCTCTCTTTTTCTTAACTTATATACAGTATCTGATATCTTGACATCCAGGACTCTGTTTGAAGTTGAACCTGAAATGCATATTTAAATGAAAATTTAAGGAACTTATGAAGCCACTCAGCCCTTAAAATAGTTCAGTAGACAGTGAATAATTCAACCCAGTGGGCCGGGTTGTGCTGTCACGCAATTCTGGTAGATAGCAGTTGTACAAAATCTTTCATTTATTAAGAGATCTTCATGTGCCTCTGTCACTGCACTTGTTAAGACACCTTAGCCATGTTCCTCCATTGCAGATGGCTATGCAGCAGTGTTCCCACTACACTTCTCAGTGCTTTCTTCTCTCCTAGTACCATCAGGCTGAACAGAGCTGCTTTGCACGTGGTACTTCCCCATCATGAAGTACAAGATAACTTGCACCCCTTTACTGCACTAATGTTTCTCACTCAGCTTTKCTTCTTCAGTTGCCCTTCCAGAGTAGAAGACACTGAGCACAACCCGATAAATTGGAATAACTAAAACAGGAAAAAAATTCTTCAAAAAAGTGAACCATATAATGCTTTTAGGACTGGAACCATCCACTCGCTGCAGTGAGCCTACTACCCGTGGGCTTTGTTCCAGTGTGATGGAACAATGTTACAAACCACTGATATGAAGGGAGGGAAGGCTGAGGCTGCCTTTACTGGAAGAATGAGCGGATTTGTTGCAATTGAAAGTGTTGTTCTTGTCCTAGCGCCTCTTCGGGCGAAAAGGAAAGGAAAGAGCCAGATTTGAACTCTTCAGTTCAGCACCCTTTGGAGGAAAGAACCTGCTGTTCCGAGATGCCACTCAGCACCTACAGCTTCTCGAGGAGCAGCTGGAGATTGCCTATGTCCTTGGTCTGGATTATGTAGCTCTCCTTAAGGGACTAGGCCATGAAGGTGAGCACTCTTCCAGAGGACTGTAGCTAAGGAAAGGGAAGAAAACGTTCTCCTCCCAGGTTATTCCTCCCTGCCAGGCACAAGTGCATAGACCACAAGTGCATCCCCTTAACACATAACAGATTGGTGCACTGGTAACATGATCTCGCTGTGCTCCTTCCTTCCCTTTCAGGGAGCTCTTTGGACAACAGTGTGGTGCGCTGGTGCTGCATCAGCGATGCTGAGCTTCGCAAATGTGAGGAGTGGGCACTGAGCATCAAATCTGACCCATTAGTCTGTGTCCAAGCAACTTCCATGACCAAATGCATTGAAATGATCAAGGTAGGAGACTCCCTACCTTGGTCAGGGTATAAGGCTGCACAGGGTGTGTATGTCGTTGTCTGAACTAAAGAAGAGGAAAAACAGCTTGAGGAATAATTGGGAATGAGAGGGAATTTATGCAGGGGAATTTCCAGCCAGTGTAGAAGTACAGCTGCTTGGATACACAATTCATGCAAATCCTGGTTTTGTTATTTTCTCTAATGCTGCTGGCAGAGTAGTGAGGCTGATGCGGTCACCCTGGACGCAACACACGTCTACATTGCAGGGAGGTGCGGACTAGTGCCTGTAGCTGCAGAATGCTATGGTAAGTTCTCATGTGACCTTACCAAGAAGAGAGGGAATCAAAAAAGTACCATTAAGAATATAGTTACATTTGCACACTTTGTGATGTTTTATGATGGAAGCAGGAGTCAATATATACATCCAAATACTGTTCCCAGCTCTTCCACTAACTGGCTCTATCATTTGGTCTCTTTATTGTATCCCTTCTGTAAAAGGGACAGACATGCTGACATGGCTGAAGAGGGTCACAACAGTTTTGAAGGAGTGCTGCCATGTAAAAGCAATGACAGCAGTGGCAAGACCCTTAATGTTTGTCTCTCCTTCCAGGGGGAGATTGTGCACCAGCAGCTGAGACCATGGAGAAAACAGGGAAACTAATTCATCTTAACCACAAAGGTAACAGAAACTTTGAGAGGGCAAAAGGTCTAGATTTTCCTGAGACTGCTCTAGGGTTTATGTAGGAATGTATTTTCGTGTTGGTTTAGAAAAGAATTTTCTGTGCAAGGACAAGAGCTTTGTGGCTGAGCAAAGAATGCAGGTCCTGTACTGTAACTGAAGATACTATGACAGGATGAGGGAGGGAAGTGGGGGGCTGTACCTGTCTGGAATACTTAATTGACTTGGTATAACGGGTTGTTGTCATTGTTTTACAGCACTACCACCTGTTTATGCTGTTGCCCTAGCTAAGAAAAGTGCCAAACAGATTCACATCCATAACCTTAAGGGAAGGCGATCCTGCCACAGTCACCTGTATAGTCCTGGAGGATGGTTACTTCTGTCCAGACACACAGTGGGAGCCCAGGAGAATGATACCAAGAACTGTGATATTGGCTCTGGTAAGGGCTAGCCTGGGTTATCTGTTAATTAGAAAATCTGAAGCTCTAAATTTGGGAGTAAAATTGCGATGGGGCCGTGACGATTTGACCAGCAAGTGATGACTACAGTTTCAGAGGGTGTTGAAGCAGCTTTTCCTCATATCTGTGGAAACTCATATATGTGTCACGCTATTGAGCCTTCTTCTTACTAGCTATTAGGATGGAATTCCATTCCTGTCTTTTCCTAAATGTGAAGAGGCTTTGGAATGCCTTGCCTTAATCTCACCTCAGTTTTCTTTACTTAGCTTATCAGAATTACTTTTGGAAGGGCTGCATGCCAGGAGCAGAGAGAAACCTGTGCAAGGTGTGCATTGGAGATGGTGAGGTGGAAGGAGCTCGAGTATCCAGCAGATGTGCTGCAAGTCACAACGAACGTTACTATGGCAATATGGGAGCACTCAGGTGAGCTTTTGTGAGAGCCAGAAATGCAGAGTGACAGCCAGAATTGGCTTATTATTTTGCTGATGGGTTTTTTTGGAAAGGGTTTTTTTTTTTCCTTTTTGTTAAGCATCTGGTTGTACAAACTTTTGCTACTGTGTATTTTGTTTTGTTTGCAGTTGCTATGGGATGTTCAGCTGACTGATGATTTAAAATAGTCATGAAACCATTTCCAGAGCAAGGCAATGCTTCCAAACATGTAAGGCTTAGAGCATTGCTACTGACTCATTATAGGGAAGGGATGAAAGATAGATGGAAGATCAGAGGTAATGTGGTAAGAAGCAGTGGAGCATACAGGAGATAATTAAATAGAGTGGAGATATAAAAAAAAAATAGTTGAAGGCAGAGGCAGAGAAGACTATTAAAAGTGAAAGCACTCTTATGAAATATATATAATGCATTTAGTTGAATTCCATTCTTTCCTGCCTAGGCATGGGTAAAGGTGCACATTGTGCCACAGCTTTGACTTGGGAGCTGCTGTAAGGGATGAAAAGGATTGTCTTAGCAAATCTCTATATTGAGATCACTAAGGTGTTCCATGTAATAACCAAGTGGTTACAGATAGGAGGGATACTTCCAGCTACTCCTGTTTTAGCTTCAGATGACTGTCCAAATGTCAGTCATCACGTAGTGCTTTGATCACTTCTTTTTTTTTCCTTGCACTAGGTGCCTAGTTGGCAATCCCAGTGGAAGAAGCTTTGGAGATGTAGCTTTCCTGGAACACTCTAACCTGCTACAGAACATAGAGGGTGAGATGCAGATACTCTTTTCCTTTGAGAATGTTCATTAGTGTCAGTTACTTCCCACAAAGCAAGCATCACTCATGAGGATCAGCCTTTATGGGATTAATCTAGGTCCATGAAGTTGTGTTTGTAAATGGAAAATTGCAAGAAGCTTTCTTTATGTAGGTGTTTTAGTAAAGCTCAACATTCAGATACTGTGAGAGAGAAAAGAGGAAGAATCACTGAGTGCAAAGATATGTGTTGGAATAATCATCTTTGGAGACTGCACTAAATTTTTTGAAAGCTCAAAGCTTTAAAAAGCAAGCCAAAATATGCTTTTCATAGAGTCAAGGAGAAAAGGAAGCCCCATTAAAGCACACTGACATTCTATTTTAGGCAATTTCGGTAACAGAATAGACTTTTCTAAGAGAAGACTCTTTCTAAAATCAAATGGAGGTATAAGGGCCTGGAAATCCACAGGAATTCATGCAGCAATAAGCAGTTCATTTGGGGAATCAAAGGACAGGCAGGCCAAATTGCTTTGTATCCAGAAAGGGATCTGGTTACAAACAAAGATGAGAGATGATATACTGTTCATATGCTTTGATATTACTCTAGTTTTAGTTGATAGGTGTAGCTTAAGTTCACTGACCTCAGTGAAAACCCTACCCCATTTCCTAAGAAATGACCACATAGCACACTGCGTTTGCTTTGAACACAGTAACTTCTTCCTCTCAATTTTTAACATTTTGCATGAGATTCACCCGCTCTTCTGCTTTAATTTTTCAAAAGGATTTCCTTTCACTTCATCTTCTTTTCAGATCTGGACAGCTCTGGTTGGGCAAAAGGTTATACCCCTCTTGACTTTGAACTCTTGTGTCCGGACGGAACACGCGCTGCAGTCACAGAATGGGCAGGCTGTAACCTTGGCCCCATTCCCCCCAGCACAGTTATGACTCGACCAGTCACTGTCACTAAAATCTCTGACTTTCTAATGAAGTCCCAGGTATGACAGGTAACAGGGAAAAACTTGGAATGTTATCATTTGTAAATGTACAGCTGCTGAAAACCCTTTCAAGATTAAAAGCTTTATATACTACACACAAAAAGTGCCTTCAGATCCACTACAAAAGAACTAAAAATGTGCACAGGAGACTGAGAACATAATTATTTGGATTCTCTAAAGGGGTATTTTGGCACCAGTTCCCATTCTGCAGTGGCCACACTTTTGCTGAGAAATAAGGCACTGCAAAACTGCATCTTTTTGTACGAATGACAGTGCTAGGTAAAAATGGAACATTTATTCTGCTACATCTTGCTATAAAATTGAGAGTCACCAGGTTAACCTTGCTATTAATGATCCAAGCTGTGAAACTTTTATTTCCTTTCTATTCAGGAATCTTTGGGAAGCAAATTGGATTCTGAATTCCAACTCTTTCAGTCGTGGAAGTATGGTGAAAGCGATCTGCTTTTCAAAGACACTACTCAGTACCTTGTTCACGCAAGTCACCTGAGCTATCAGGAGATCCTTGGAGTGTCTTTTGTTCAGCTGGCAGAATCAGTGTTTAATTGCACACCTGCAGGTAAAGTCAAGTTCTTAATTCTGAGTTAGAGAGAAATGCAGCAGGCAGCCCTCTGTGTACAGCTCTTGCCCATTTGTTTAGACTGCATGGAGAAGTATGTTCTTTGTAATTCTGTTAGTAACAATTCTAGGGAGTCCTATGTTTGGAGCTCCATTAGAGCTTCTTACAACTTCTATACCAAAGCACTGCAAGTGGAGTTCTGCAGGAACAAAATAACCAATACATTTTAGTGCAAATATGAAGTTAATGAAATAGGACTGTTTTACTCATGCTCTAAATTTTTTCCCTTCAATTCCAAAGATCAGTTCTGGGAAAAGAGAATATAATGTTCATTTGTATATGCCAAACTTGGGAAAAAGAGAAGAAATTTTTTTATTTAATTCTTGAATTAATGTCAAAGTAAGTTAAATAATTTCTTTTTTAAAAAGACCAACTTGAAAAAATTCTAGAGAACTCGAGATCAAAATCTTTATAAACTCATCTCTTAAGGTGGCTTTTTCATTATTTTCCACTGAAGATCATATGAAGTGTRTATTTAGCAAAACTGGCAGTGCCTTAAGTGCCAGGGCCGGGCTGTTTTGGGATCTGAAAATCTGTATTGAAGTAAACGAAGATTACACAAGAAGTTAGACTTCTGTGAGACTAAGTTGTTAACTGCAATTCAAAAGGGGAATTTTGCCACTACTCTGCTGTTTTAATGAATAGTATCTGAAGAATTTCTTACTTTTAAAGCTGATAGCATCTCTAAGTRTATGCTTTCTTACTGGTTTGTAGGCATCTTGGACTTCTGCAAACAGGATATCTGTGCATCCTCATCCAAGTGACAGCTAATACAGAGGCTTTGCAGGGCACATACATCACCATCGTGTTGCAAACAAGGAAAATGTGCAAGTCCAACCTATACAAAGCAATCGGCATGGAAACAGCCATCTCTAGAAAYGTATGCTGAATACCCTCGTCTCCTTTTTTTTTTTTTAAGCAGATTTTATGTTTATGATAATGTAATACTACTTATATGTCACCCCTTTCTTTTCTGGAGCATGGCAGCATGGGGAAGAGCACAACCAACAGCACAGAACTAGGATCAGCATTTTTGTGGAAATAGCAGGGCCAATACCATGGACTAAAATACAGACTCATGAGTGACACAGGTTAGTTGGTAGCATTTTGCCTTGCTTGTCTTATAAAACGTTTCCATTACAAAAAGCCCCAAACAACCCAATCAACTGACATTTTGTTAGTTGCAACATTGTCTTCCTGCATCTGTGATTTTGGTTGCAGCTCGACAGTCCTTGCTGYGTGCACATATGTATTTGCTTTTTTAACCAAGGATTTTGTAAATCGGAACATATTTTTCTCACCAATAAATGTATTAAGGAATTTAATAGCCAGCAGAACTGGATGCTTGCAGCCTTAAGGTGAAGAAAAGCAATGGATATTCATCCTTGTCAAGACCTCCAAACATTACTTTATAGTACCTTGACACTTTGAATTTAAGATTCTATGAAATTTCAAAATATTATCTATCAATTAAACAGCATAAGTTTTACAAGCAGAAACTGCCTGAACATGAAGCCTTTTGAACAGAAATCATCTGTTCATCATCTGTATCATGTATTCATTTTGCCTGCTAGGGGATAAAGATTTTCATGGGTAGGCCTCATTTCAGTTTGTTAAAATGTTATCACTGACTGCTCCCAGGCATCCTGAACCAGGCAAGGTTAAGATTTTTAATTAACAAAAATAATTTAAAAATCCTTCACTCAAATTTTTCCAGACTTTGCTATGTATGTTTCAGTTGTATAAACCTCAGCTAGCAATAAATGAGATGCAAATAGTGAAGACACGATACTTGCAATAAAGTCAATATATCTGCTATATAAAGGAAAAAAAATCATAGCCTTTCACCAAAACCAACAGTGAGGCAGCAGTCCTTGGTTGTAAAATATGCTGCTACAACTACGTGGTTTTAAACAGTTTATTCCACGCCTAGCTTGTCTTTCCTGTTGTGTGACTTACAGTCACAGCTCTCCTCCTCCTTCCCGGGGAAGAAAAACTTTGCACTCTGACCAGTAGCAAGGGCTTTGGATTCAGTGCATCTGAGCTGAGACTGTGTCATTTGTCCCATTGTTTGACACTGACTAATCAAACAGCAGAGAGGATGCAAGTCCGAACTGCTTCACCTTTCAGAGAAAGGAGAGAGCTAAATGGTAATAAAGCAAGTCCCAGTATGATGACAGAGCCAAATCCTCATACACTGTGTTGCAGCCAGCGAGCTGTAGCCCTGAAGTAGCAGGGACAGTGCAGGATACTTGCTTAGGCCTCTGAGGTGTTCCTGCCTTTCTTTCCTGGAGCTTCCATGCCATCTGTGGCGCCCATGTAACACTGCACTTCGGAGAAGGGAGTTCTGAGAACAAGTGAAAAAATGCATCTGGCAGCTTAGCTTTGCCAAGAGCAGCATGCAGCTGATCAGTGATAAACAGAAACTCTGGGTTATACACAAGATTTTATAGGTTGGGAGGGCAGGGGCGTTGTTTCCTGACACAGACATTACAAATGCTTCCTAGGCCTTGTTGATGATCCTGTGCTCCCGCTTTGATTCACAATCACGGAGTGTGCCTTGCACCGCCTGTGGTACATGAACCACTGGCCAGCTTCAGCCTTGAACCTCAGCTCTGAGCCAAGAAGGAACTGTCTGTGCTTTCTGTGCTCTCTGCCTCTGACTTCTGTGCTATCTGAAGAGATAGATGCTGCCTCAGTGCTAAGAATAGTAGCTAAGATCATGCTTAAAATCCCCCAGGTCGGGATGAAGGAACACCAGAACTGCTGCTCTGTGCCTCAACAACAGCAGACCCTGTTACTTAACAGTGTTAATCTCTTTGGAGATTTGGCCTTTCCTCCACGTATGTAAGACAAACTAGCAATCATATTTACCCACACAAGCCCAAAGGCCTCAAAAACTGAAAGGTTCTCAGAAAAATTTATTTCCATAAATTAAAAACACACACAAAAGAAACAGTAAAATTTTAGATCCATACAATATTAAACAGAAACAAAATGCCAAGAGCATGATGGAGGCTAATGGCACAAGTGTACAAAATTCTCATTGAGCTATTTGTTAACTTGATAGCATCATACAGACTTTTAATCCACAGTTACCATCCATATTCTAGAAAAGCACCTGGAACATAATATACCAAAGGCCCACCTGAAATAAAATACAATGAATGAGAACTGCGTGCAGGAAATCACATCCAGCAAGCATCTGAACTCAAATGTATGCAGCCACAAGCCAGCCAGGCAAATGCTGTACCATACATTGAGGAGCTGCTCCAATCATAGCATGATGAAAATGACTTTTTTTTTTCTTCCTTTTCTTTTTTGGAAAGTGATCTTCTATCTCTGATAATGAGCCAATTTAGCAAAGAGCTGCCTGGCTCTGCATAACTTACTACTAAGAGACAGGACATGACAAAAGCTTTGCAGTCCTTCTCAAGCTGTTCTAGTCATCATTCTGTGAGCAAGATGTACAATGTCTTTTCATTATGATACAAAAAAAATCCTCACTGGAATGGGTTCACTTGATGAAAAGGCAAATGTACATATCCTTCTACTAGGGGTGTGCAAGACCCCAAGAGGTGAATCCTCTGTACTTTTTTCTTTCAATTATCTGTGACAGAAGCAGCTCAGAATGGCAAATGCCCAGCTTTTGCAGTCATCACTCCCAGTGTACCAGCAGCAGCCACAAGGAACATGGCTGTTCCATGAGTGCTGTAAACAGGAGCAGAGGTGGGAAAGGAAAAAAAAGTGCACAAGCAGGACCGACATCTGTATGCTGAAGGGGGGAAGAGATGCTTGGTGTCCACTAGCTTACATCATCATACAAACACTAAACCAAAAGAGAATAATGCTGTATATATTTGGGTTTCCACAAACTAAGGTCTGGGACAAGCTAGGCAACTGCAACATCATTTTGTAACTCCTCCAATTACTGTAAACCAAAGAGAATTCAATGTTTTCTTGCTCTGCTCTCTCTGCTGTAGCTTGTAGAAAGCAAGTTAAGAAATGTTATTTCAAAGCAATCAGAAACAACAGAGAGAGCAGGGAAGAAGATTAAAAAACCCCACCCAAAACAAAACAAACAAAAACCCTCCAACATAACCCCAAAGGAAAAAAACTCAACCCATTCCATGTTTTGAAGCACATTAGAGGTCTGAACTTTTCCTGGACCCGTTTCTTTCCCCCCGCCCCTATCTTTATTTCACTGAAAGCCTCAGTAAGGTTACAGCTTAATTGTGTCACAGCACTGGAAGCCTTCCATATTAGTAAAAGGTGAATGAATGCTCTGTAACAATCCCATTCTATTGCATAAATTCATAAAAATATATCTCTCACTCTTGCTACCGCTTCCAACTAGTCAATAATTGGGCTAATACACCAGTATAGGAAAACTTGCAAACATTTTTTTAAGAGGCAGTTGACCTTTGTTTTTTAGGGATTTCTTTTTACAAAAATAAAGAGGTTCAATTAGAATGTTCTAGAGCAGCCCACTAGGTTAACCAGAAAAATAGTATGTCAATATGTTCAAAGTTTGCCTGCCTTGTTATTTTACCCTCAAACTCCAAACACTACTACTTCTAAGTGTGCACTCCTCTCTTTTCTTCAGTCTTCTTGATTAAAGATAATAAGCCTTCAAAACAAGAATGTAAACTTTTAAAAATCCCAGCACATAAGCTGGGAGCAAAACAAACCCAGATTAGATTTCTTTCAAGACTCAGGCACACACAGTGTAATAATCCTCTTCCGTTTCTCTACTTTCAAAGCTCTGAAATTCAACAGATTGCTTGTTAACTTTTAGCTTTCTGTTTGGTCAGTAACAGAAGTGGTAGAGCAACAGAAGATAATGATGGCATTTTCAGGTCTGCATTTATTGGGACTTTATAAAAAATACCCACCCACTAGATATTTGCTCAATTTGAAGGTAAATAGAAACTCTATTATATGTGTAGGTAAATAAGAAAGTGCAAGTTCAAGTGACACATGAAAGAAAGAATAGACTAATTAAATTTGAGCATCCCAGCAATGACAGCTTTGCCTGAATAACTTCTCTAGGCACTAAGGGACAGAAATTACCTGAACTGCAGCCAGCATTGGAATTATGCTTCAAGTAAGTTTTACAGAAGTTATGCCAGAAGGGAGCTCTCTTCCTTCAAAAGGTAGAGCTGAGAAATTGCCCAGCGCTGCATCAGATAATTACATATGGCCTTACATAATGAAAAAAACAGCCATGTGCTTGGAGGCTCTTTGTACAACACTGGCTATTATGTACAACAGTGCTGTACAGAGAATATCTGATCATGAACTACAGGAATTGTAAATCTAAAATGGTAAAAACCCCCTCGAGATGGAAAAAAGTTGTTTTCTTGTTGACATTAAAATCAAGTTAGTATTAATGGAATTAAAATAACTTTAAAACAAGTCTCAAAGATTTTGCTGGTGTTCCCCACATGCAGCAGCTCAGCTCAGCTAAATAAAAATCTCTGCTTATGTATCCTGCAGCTTAACATCCTCATGGACCAATTACCTTTTCCTCTGGAGAAGAGGCTGGCATCAGCCAAGTAAGTAAAAACATCTATTATTTGGGAAAAAATAATACTGGGCACCATTTTTCCTTAAAACATCACCTTTTTTGAGTTGAATCATGTTAAAAGAAACATATACAAAGTGCAAGTTATTTAAAGTCTAGTTATATGGGGCTTCTGCTGCCTGGAGCCAGGAAGGGCGAAGAAACTTAGAAGGAACCTTCTAAGTTAACAGAAGGAAGAAACAATTGAACACAAACCTAGACAGCTACTTTTAATTATTAAAAGGTTAGTGGTATATCAAGAACGTGTTTGCTAGATGTTTTCTTTATCAAACACCGTATCTCTTTTGTCAGCTTGTTAAAAATAGCCATTACAGTAACAACAGCAGACTCAAATGTGCAAATGATCTGGAGTACAGAGTTCTAGCATCACTGAAGGTGCACTACTTCCTCCTTTACACTCCTACTCTACCCCAAAAAGGTATTTAAACATAATTAATTAAATATAAGCAGTACTTTCCAGAGGTTGCGGAAGGAAGGGTAAATTTGATGTGGCTGTGTTACACTCAAACAGGGACTTAAAAGAATCCCTCCAAGAGCATTTAAAAAAATAAAAAATAAAATAGCACCTTAATGAGGGTCACAGCCAAAAACTGATTATCAGATGTTAGAACAGAGTGGTACGGTAATGTATGAAGAAGTCAGTAGATTTCTCCCAAGAGGAAAATACTAAAGAAGCTGACTGGACCATTTCCAGCTAAGTGGCTCCCTCAGATGCCAGAGGCCTGCTCCTGCTCAACCTCCCCTGCAAAAAAGGCTTCAAGGTCCATTAGCTTCTGACTCAGAMGAACATCTAACTCTGCACTCTGCAGTGCAGCTCTTTTTGCTCGGGTGAAACTACCCACTGCTTTGATTTTGCCTCGTGTCTTCCTTTTGCGGGGAAGAGTAAAGTCCTGAAACTCTAGAATCCGCTTTCTCTTTTGCTGGCTGACAGAGATCAAGTGTCCATTTTTCTCCTTGGGCTCCTCAAAGATYGTTTCCAAGCTCCTGGTAAAAGCAAGAACAGAACTCATGAGTACTCAAGCAGCCAGCAGACACCTTGCCTGGACACAGAGACTGGAAGATTTCATAACCCAAGTAAACACCCTTCTAACTTTGACATTTTTACAGCCCCCCCACACCTCTTCTAATGTTATCTACAGCTTACACCTCCTACAACTGCACATTCCTGCCAGCTAAGTCATTGCTGCACAGACATTTGGGTAGAATCTCTTTGTATTTCAGTTCAAAAGCACAATTATAGAATCTCGATTTTACAGAATAAATAGGTTTGAACATTTGATGACAGGCAGTTATTGTTAGTATTTTAAAGAACATGTAATTCCCTTTGAATTTTGAAAAAGTACTGTATTTTAATGGAGACTGGAATGAAAGGGTAGATGAAAAAAATATACAAATCCATACTTAACCAGCTGCAAATTCTTAGTTCATATTCTATATCACTGCTTTCCATCCAAATTAACTTTTTCTACCAGTTTAAACTAAAGCAATTTTAAAAATGTATCTCCCTCTTAACTTTCAGACACCTTTCATCTCCTTTCTCTCTCTCCTAAATTAATTTACATTTATCTTAAGTTTTCTTATTAGGAAGCAGAACCAACCTGGCTGGAGGAGGGGACTTATAGTTCTTGTTTGTGTAAATTTCTTCTAAACTAAATTCTTTCTTCTTAAGCCTGAAAAAGTAAAGACAAATCAATCACGAAAGAAGAATTTCAAAACCACCTCTCTTCACGCAGATTTATGAGAAACAAGTACAGTTTGCATTCTATGCCTAAATGCTAACTAATTATGCTTTAACTAATAGGGGACAAGGAGAAATGAAAAATGAGCTCAATAAGTACATAATTTCATACCATGTTTCTAAGGTCTGGTCAAGACTTGCCCTTTCTTGTCCTATTGCAGAGGTCAATATTCCTTCTAGCATTCTATGATGCCCAAAAGGGGAAACCTTCACAGGTCACTTTTTTGTGAAAGCTAAGAAAAGTCTTACAGTTTAACAGATTARCACTTCATCTCTTGAAGCGGATTTTAGTTATTGACAATTACCAAGCTGAACTCTGAAGAAATGCATTCCTTTGTCAAAGGTGGTACTTGTGTATGACAGAAGTCATACTAGATGAAGTATGACTAATATGACTAGTATGACTAGAAGTCATACTAGATGAACAACTGGAAAACTCTGTCAACATCTGGCACTGTGATTACCTACACTTTCACTGAACCAATGCTTCCCTAAGATCATATACTCCAAACAAAAAAAGAACTGTGAAGAACTCCAACATAATTTGCATCAACAGAACTTCCTAATAGATAACTTCATCTCACTGTGCACTGCAGGATGACTGATTTTCACTGTATGTTTATCAATACGAACTTCTTTCTTCTTTAGAAAAATCATTCCATTGCAGCTTCCTTTTTCACATTTTGCCTAAACTCCAGTCAGTAGTTTTGATCCAGTTGATAGAGCCGTGTCAGTCATTTCTTATAAAGGAAGTAAACATCAGATGTCACTCAACTGCGGCTTATAAAATAGTGGTGTTAAGAGAAGCATTTATTGAAATGATTATGCTAATATGCTATGAGTCCATTTCAGAGATACTGCTMACCTTTTTGGTTTGGGTAGTCCCATTGGAGTAAGGTTAGGGTCTGGCTTAGGAACAGTTTTCCTGATTCGGATCTGTGAGACTTTCTTTGGCCTCTTTTCTGGCTCAGTCTTAAGAAAGAAAGAAGGAAGAGTTAAAATGAAGGAAATTACAACCATGCCAATCAACAGAATTCCCTTTTATGCTGAGTATATATTATCTATAGAATAAACATTCCTCTCTGGTTTGCCACCTTCTTTCTGCTTGAATCAAAGCAAGCAGCAGCACAGATTAGGATCTGCAGCCTGTTTCCCCTCCTCAACAGTTACTGGATAATATTCAGCCAGCAGCAGCTTAAAGTTCTGGAGAACCAAGAGTCTGATAGATCTAAACTATAAAATGAACTCACTTTTTTCAGTTCTGTGTCATCTTGGGATCTCAGACAGGCTGGAACGGAAACATCTGCTTCATCGAGGGCATGAACCTGGAGCTCAGATGCTGAAAGCCTGGGGGGAGATGGCAATGATTCTGGAAGTACATGAGGCTTTGGTAATGGAAGAGGGAATGAAGTTTCCAGACTGTAACAGAGGAAGAATGGAAGACATGTAGATTAATACCCAATTGATAATGCAACAGCATTCCATGCTGTCAGGTGATGTTCCTAAATTGCATTATGGGTACAAAACACCAATGCAGTTCACAGAAACTGCCCAAGTAAATGACCTCTGGTACACACACACAGCCAAGAACTGCTGCAGCCCACATTGATGCTGACGCTAACTAAACTGCCAGACTATTTGAACATGTAATTTTAAATCCACTCTTTTCATACAGCTGAACAGTTTACAGCTCTATTTATCAACTACTGAAAGGGATTAATCCTACCTTTTCTGCCAGCAAATTTCTTTGACACAACTATTCATAATACTTTTTATTTACAGATAAACTTAAAATACAGCTTTCATATCTGCCATCCCTACACTGAAAAAGAATGGAAGGAAGTTTCACCGCCTAACATCCAGTGCTCAGGCAGAAAGGACATATATCCAAGTAAGGAATCAAATTTCTATCCAAGTAAGGAATCAAACTTCTATAGTTTCACATACTCATTTCATACGAAGTGGTACAACATGGTCGAAAGTAACAGAACTGTTCTGTGCAATGATCTATTTGGTGTCGGCATTAATGCCCCTCCACTGTTCTCCATTACATTACCCAGTCAGCTTACTTCACCAACTTTTTAATCAGAAAGCTGTTCCTGGAGTGAACTGCCAAAAGCTGAAAGCCAAAATGACATAACCAACGGGTTTCTGAGAAAGCTTATGATAGAATAAACACCAACGTTCAAGAGACTCACCATATCTCGTGGCCTGCAGTCTGTAGTGCTTCCATACTCTGTACAGGTAAGTGTGGCAACATGGCATAGCTGGGTCAAAAGAAGAATGAAAAAACAAAACAAAACAAGAAAGACAGAAATTAGATCTACACTCTAAAAAGATGAGAGAAACATTATTAGTATAAACTGGACTGTAAGACAAAAGATGCCTATATCAGAAATGAGAAAGAAAGACTAAAATGCAACAAAAGCAAGCCACATCTGCCATTTAGGCCACTAAATTTCATTGTAGAAAAATTGTCCTACTTTCACTTAAAAATAGTAGTAATGAGAAAAGGAAATTAGAAGTACAGAAAGTGAGACAGTACAGAAAGTGAGACAGTAATATTGAAAGACATAATTATTTCTATGTGATTATTAAAGTCTGAAAGTTGTAGTTCTTTCTATGAAAGTCTATATTCCTTATTCAACCTCCCTAGTTTTTAAAATTAAACAAAAACCTTGAAGGATTGGGCTGCTGAAGAAAAAAGCACATAATGGCAACAGTAACAGGGGAAAAGAAATATTTCCATAAGGTTAACTCCATTGTCTCTAACTCCCACAGCCTTGAATACTCTTAATTGACTGGAGTAACCAAAGGCCTTTCCAACAAGGATTGGTAATTACCAGAATTCTATGGCATAAAAGTCAGCACAGCAGCTCTAAGCTTTTGATATTAAGCTTTACTTTTATGCCCATACTATTAACAGCAGGAAATCACTTGGGACAGCTTTTATTACATTAAACAGTAAATCTTGTACTTGCTGTTCTCTCAAACCAACAGCAAAATGCACTTCCCTGTTCTAAAACAAAGACGTTACAGCCAGACTGGAATTCTACAAAGGAAATGAAAACCAACCATGCTGGAAGCACACGGACGTCCAACTATGTAAAAGGAGGTCAGAAAGACCCATTTCTTGTGTTTGACACATCAGAACTGTGACACTTTGTTTCTCTCAACATTCCACTCACTATTCCAGTGCTCCTGGAACCTGTATCAATAGTGCAGCAGATCCCTCCGTGCTCAAGACAGAGATTATTGTTTTATGCAATAATAATACAAAATTACAAGAAGGGAAGAAAACCACTTTAGAAATTTTTAATCCAAATAAGCATTAATTAGAAAAAAGACTTTACTGAAAGAATGCTTTATCATTTACAGTGGAAGTGACAGAAGATTATTTTTAGGTAGGAGTACTTTAGTTCCTTGTTCTCTTGGTTGTTAACAACACTAATTATGAATGAAATAATTTAAAGAGAACAAATCTTTTCTGGAAGAAAATGGCCTGCAGGGAACTTCTTGATCTTTCTGATTTTTAACTATCTTAAAACAGGCAAAGATTTTTGTCATACTGGAAGCTCGAAATGCTTTTATACTGCACCAAACATATCTCTTGTATTTACATATGAAACATTTATTTCATAAGTGGGTTTTTTTGAGTACACGCAAATTTAAGAGAGATTTACTGAATTATCCTTTTGTCACTGGTCCTGCTAATAACTTTAAAAAAAGAATTATTAGTTGATGAGAATAGGCTGTCAATCTTCAGCAAAATGCAATCTAAAATGCTGCTACATATTTAAAATGTTATGTTTTGTTCTTTATATAGTTTTATAGTCAAACCTTTAATATTTATTTTTGCTTAACTGATTTAGAAATAGAATGTATTTGTTGCACTTCTTTAAACTGCTGCAAATAGTCTTTTCAACTCACTACATGCATGCTACAATAATTCCACTTTAATGAAAATCTGAGTGGGGCAGAAGAATTAAGGCTGCCTCATACACAGAGTTGTAAGGTATTTTAGAGAACAAAACAAACGGAGTTTTAGACTATTTTAACTCTGGGCTATTTTTCACTTGAAGTGAAAAGGTTTGATTTGAATACTCTCCCTTTGGGAAAAAGATCACTCATAGCAAAGCATGCAGTTTTCCAATTACCCTTTACGTCAGGAATTAAATCCTCTTACACATTAGCTAACTGAATATGCTGTCCCAAGCTGCCAAGGAGCCTGCAGACTTAAGGATGGGGAAACCAAACAGCTCTGATCTCCCAGTCCAAGGGTAACATGCCTCAGCAATACAAAACACTAAATTAATCTCATACACCCAATTACATTTTGAAAAGGTGTTTGTTTTGTTTTTAACACTTGATTTTTAAGTTTAGTGCTCAAACTGCACTTTACTGGCATGGCCACTTTCAGAGTATGGAATGAAAACGGAAGCAAGTCCCATAGAATGTGCTGCAAGTTGTCTCTATGCCATTATGCAACTTAATTCTTTCAGTGCAGACAACTCCCAGAACGGAGCAGCACTTTCATAAGCTCCCTCACACCTTTGGCAGACACTAGAATTTATACTAACAAGGGATATACTTAAACTTTTAGATATGTTATCCTTTTATACAAAGCAAAGTGCAGCATTAGTTACCTGGCAAGATTTTTGGTTACACTTATGTCAAGCTATGACATAGGCCAAATTCGACTGCCACACTAATCAGAACAATTAATCAAATGGACTTTGCTACAGTGCTCGTGAGCTCTCTGTCCAGGAATCGCAAGGGACTGAATGCCCTGTGTTACTGAGGGATAAAGGGCACGATCTTTGCTCAAGGGCATGCAAAAATCCTGTAACAGAGCTAGGAACTTCTTTCATTCTGTTTATTAGTAAAATGATCTTAAATGCTACTAGCAAAGTAAAATTAAATATGCAAAGTAGATTTCAGTCCTCTTCCCACTCATAACAAGATTGACACACAGAGAAAAATTCATTACCAATGTTAACTGGAGCTACATTTGCTTGTGCCAACATCACATTGGGGACACATATGAGAAGCCATAGCATGCATAAAGAGGTTTCAATTAGCATATAATGGTCATGGAATACAATTAAAAATGTAACTGAATGCCACCCCCCGCCCTTTACAATTCTTCCTAACCTGATAGCGAGCATTTTACAGTGGTTCCAAGGGGCACTTGTGGCTCCAACCTCTGAAAAAAACTTTCCTACCTCAGAAATCCAGTTCGTCTGCAGTCACTCTGAATAGACCTAATGAAGTAGCTCACCTTTTGCATTATATACTCTGATGCATGGTGTGTATATTTTGCAAGGGAGAAGAAAATAGAGTTAGCCATTCTGCCAAAACAGGATAGTATTAAAGAAGTGAAGGCAAATATATTTCAATTCAGCTAACAGACTGTTCTGTAAGAATCTTCCACGTTGAGCCTGGAGAAGAATGTGTAGATTTGGAACAGGGGAAACTGACCCTCCAATGCAAGCTGTAATTACCCTCTCCCTCCCAAAAAGGAGCAAGTATATACCCTGTACATATTTAATCTCAGAAATAAGTTGATGGGTTTTACCTGTTCTCGATGCCCACACTTGGCTGCCACTTGCAGTGATTGGAATGGAGAGGAGTGATTTCAGAAGGACGGGCAGAAGGACCATGCTGACTCCATATGGATAGTACCCTGCCCAATGAGTATGGCAATGAGGAGACGAGGTCATCGGATACACAACTTGGATACCTCTCCCCTTTCAAACCCTGTGCGAATTGGGATATAAATAGTCTCTGGATGGTAGGAATATGACTGGTTAAGTTTCTTCTTCTTGTCCAAATCCTGTAACATCCAGGGGAAGAAAGTGCTAACACTGTATGAAGGCCAAGCGTGGAACAACCTCCTCTTCTTCCAGCTACAGCATTTCTTCCAGTGTCAGGATGAAGAGCAACAGTCCTTGAGGTTGTTGTGGAGCAAGAGGAATGAAGCTCATTATTCAGACTGGAATCTTCCTTGAAAGCTGTTGTATCTGAACAGCTCTGAGACAGGAGAAAAGACAAAGTCCACTTTGAAGCTGGTGCTGGCATTTCTCTGAAAACTGGTCCGTGATGCACAGTGTGCTGGGATGTAACCCCTCTGAGGTCTGTCACAGGGCTGGAGTCCAATTTTATGTGAAAAGAAATTGGGAAAACTGGGGTGTCCACGAAAKACTTTGGAGGCTTGTGGCTTAAGTCTGAAAAAAGTATTTTGGTAGTTTCTACAGGATAAAGTGCCAAAGGCTGAAAGCTGAACATCTTGGTGCACCAACTGTCAGCCCAGCGTGAGTGTACGTTCCTGTTAATGCAAGAAAAGGCTTCCAAGAGATTTTTAGATCTACGTTGGCTGTACCTGTCACCCATTGGAAGAATTTCAGAAGAATATGGCAGAGGTTCTAAGTTATGGATGCTTTTGGCAGGGGCCAGGAGCTTGCCGGCCATTGCAGACAACTTGCTCAACAATGCTGGTTCTTTGGTACATTTTCTAAATTTCAAGCTGTTCAACAAACTGCACCTCTTGGCCCTCTGCCTTGGCATATGCGCGGATCTCATGCCTGTTTCCCTTTCCACCGTTGGTGGTCTACATGGAAAATACAAAGATTCCAGAAGTGTGTTTTTCTGTTTAGGGAATATTTGCAGGGGAATTTCAGAGAAAGGTGAACTTTTCATTTTTTTTATTTTTCTTACGGCTTTTAGCTGACACAATGTGGGAACTTTTTTGCATGTCCTTCCAGGTTGTATTTTTAATGGAAGAGGTCCTCTTAGTTTATTTGTAGTTCCTCTTAGTTTATTTGTAGTTCCAAAGGCACCAGGCATTCCATCATACCCTAAATTAAGGTTCAGGTTTTCCATTTCTGAATCCTGAGTCTTCAAATACTGGGAACTAATAATATCTGTGGTAATCTTTGGCCTTTTAACCTCTTGTAAAGTGCTACATAGTTTACTTTCACTGCCTCTGACAGAAAAAATCTCCTCTGAAGGGCCTCCAGACTTCGTATTTCTAGATGTCACCAACTCAGCTGAAGAGCTGCATAAGAGTTCAGAACCGTGCAGCATACTTGGTTGCAGTATGATTTTTGCTTTCTCCTGATGTTCTAACTTCTGTTCTTGTTGTGCCTTGTCCGACTGCTGTACTTTCATCTCTCTATACTTCTTCTTTTGTTCAAATACTTGATGTTCCTCTATTTGATCGAGTCTCTCTGAACCTAAAGCCTCATTTTCCTTGTGAACTGCATGAGCTGGTACCTTGTCCTGGCCTTCTGTTACCTCCTTTACATTATCTTTGCTCTGTGCATTTAATTTGTAAGGCACACACGCTTCACTGCAAACCACACAGTTTGGGGATGATTCTTTGCAACTGTCTGATAGCGTGCCCAGGGGTGGAGAAAATGTGGGCGTTGTATCATACTGCAATTCTGGGGAAGCCTCTTTGTCAGATACAGCTCCAGCTTGACAATCATGCACAGTTTCTGTAAGTACACTGGTACCTGCTAAGTTTGGGAGGTTTGTATCATTTTTTCTTTCTTTTGAAAGATTATTCAGGTTAGATCTTGGGATTTCTTCTAAAATCTTTCCATAATTCTCAGTACTGAGGGGGACTATTTTGCTACCAGACTTTTTAGAATGTTCTAACAAGGCCCATGGACAATCTTTGGGCGACTTTCTTCTAGGGGCTACCTCTTTTCCTATCTTCTCTTCTACACAGGCATTCTTAAACTGCTCTTCACAGGGAGGACTTTTTGGTGAGCTCACATCCATGTCTTTCACAGCTGGTGTGCAAAGCCCCTCGCCTTTCAGACTTTCTTTGTTGTGGGCACAAACTCTTGAGCTTTTGGCACCATTCAGAGAGCCAGTTGCTGATTCATTCCCTGAAGATGGAGTCTTAATATTGCCGGATTTTCTCTTAACAGAAATTGTTACAGAAAGAATTTTTGTCATTGAAGAATCTTTGCTTAATTTTTTGTCTGAAGATGAAATATCTCTTTGTGTATKCTCAGGTGACACACACAGCTTTTCTTTCTCAGGCAGAAAGGTGCCAAAGTTCAGAGCTGACAGTGTTTCTGAATCTATGTGAGTCTTATGAAAAGTCTCTTGGGTGTCAAACTTTTCAGAATGGGATGGACGAATACCCCTTTGAGCATCWGTTTCTTTACCAGGCTCAACAGTTAATTGTGGGCAAGAGTTATTTAAGATAGGATTTATACTCAGACTTTCTCTGTTTTCTGTATCTGAAAGCACATTTATATTTTCTGGCTTATATGTATTCTTAAACTGCTCTTCACAGGGAGGACTTTTTGGTGAGCTCACATCCATGTCTTTCACAGCTGGCGTGCAAAGCCCCTCACTTTTCAGACTTTCTTTGCTGTGGACACAAACTCTTGAGCTTTTGGCACCATTCAGAGAGCCAGTTGCTGATTCATTCCCTGAAGATGGAATCTCAATATTGCCGGATTTTCTCTTAACAGAAATTGTTACAGAAAGAATTTTTGTCATTGAAGTATCTTTGCTAAAAACTTCAGCTGAAGATGAATCACRATGATCTCTTTGTGTATTCTCAGGTGACATACACAGCTTTTCTTTCTCAGGCAGAGAGATGTCAGAGTTCAGAGCTGACACAGTSTCTGAATCCACCCGAGTCTCAAAAGATTCTTGGATGTCAAACTTTTCAAAATGAGACAGACTAATGCCCCTTTGAGCATCAGTTTCTTTACCAGGCTCAAAAGTTAACTGTGGGCAAGAGTTATTTAAGAYAGGATTTATACTCAGACTTTCTCTGTTTTCTGTATCTGAAAGCACATTCATATTTTCTGGCTTGTATGAGAGACTCCCATGAATTGATGAAATAGGCAAAAATTGGGCACTAATTGTATTTTCCTGGTTCTCCACCAACCACTTCATCTTTGGCAAAGATTGCTGCATTTTGTTTCCTGCAAACACCAGCTCTGCTTTCTCTTTTGCACATTTGATAAAATGAGCATGCTGTGAGCAATGTGGTTTGTCATCAGAAAAGCTTTCTTCAGGAGTTCCTGAACTGTTCTCACGTTCTTCTAGTCTGATTGTCTTCTCTTCAATTAGATCACTGATGGAGCCCAGGTATCCTGAAGAGTCTTCATTTTTCACACCAATTAAAGAGTCCAAACCCACTACATTCTCTTGCAGAGCTCCTTCAAACCTGTCTTGTCTTGCATATGTATGTTCTAACAGAGGCAGGCCACCACCTATTTTTAGCAGAATCTCTTCACTGTGAATAGGGCCAGTTTTGTTTATTTCCACAGAACCACCCGCAGTTTGTACGCCAGTGTTTTGTTGGTTGGTTAAACTTTCTAAATGCTGCTCACTGCCCAGCACGGAGCCATCAAACTCACTCTGACAYGCACGACACCGATTTTCCATTTGATAAAGGGTCTCTTCTGTTTGGCCAGCACGTTGTGTTGGAATGTTCACGTTGTCAAGTGCTGGACATTTATCACAAACTGAAGTCCTACACTCAGAGTGCTCAGTAAGTGATGGCACCTCTTCCTGCTCACATGTGCCTAGTTCCCTCTTCCATGGGCCTAACAGAGAGTTGCAAAATCCAAAATTACGAGCACAGGTGTTTTTGTTCAAATATCTGACTAATAGCTGCTCACTAGTCTTATGTCTCTGATTGCCTTCAGGAGCATTTGGAGGATCCAGAGTTGTTTTATCCAATTCATCCCTCTGGGAAGCACAGCTGCTGATCTGTTCTTTTGCCTCATCTCTGTCACAAACAATTTCGCTGCCTGTTATTTTACAAAGATCACATTGTTTCATAACCTCCATGTTCTTATTTGAAATCTCATCTCTTACAAAGGTAGCAGTAGACTTCTCTGCAGTATATGCTGAGCAAAACATGGTTTTTCCTGTGGGAATGTAATTCATCCCATGCAGAACTATACCTCTATCGCCCCAGTCATCTTCACAAGGAAGAGATCCACATGCCAAAGGGATGCGTGCTTCTGGAAAGATGATTGCCTSTTTACAACTATATCCTGATGAAGACTCTCCTTTCAAATTATCATTTTCTTCGATCTTATCAACTTCAACATCAAAAGAATAACTGTTCAGGAAAACTTCATCTACATGTGTACTCCCTGATAAAATACAGGAAGCACTGGCAGCTGTACACTGGTTTTTTATACTCTGATTATTACAATTCCACGTGTCACAATGTTTGTTTTCTAAACCAGTGACCACTGTCTCCATATTTCCTGCAGAAGATTTTATGTTCTTTTGGGATACTTTGCTTGCTGTATTAGGGTTGTCTAAAGTCCTAGAACTTACTGAACACTTGAGTTTGTTTTTATGAAGCAAAACTTCAGCAACTTGTTCCGCTGTTGTTCCAGAAGCACCAATTGATTCTTTTCCAGACAGATTATCCCAAACCTTGTCCCTGCACGAAACTTCATTAGCAGTACAAGGAAGATGCTCATTATGATGAGGTTCTCTTGACTTTTTTAAAACAGGAGGTAGAGTTACATTTAGTGTATAAAATAAATTTGTTTCTTTCCCAGTGGATAAACTGTCACTACTATCAGCTTCTGCAGCTCCAGCTAAACCGCCAGTCAACTCTTCTAATGTTGTACTGCTCTCAGATTCTATTCGAAGCAGTTGTGCCTTGGGTGAATCTTTTTCTAGCTTGGTACTAAGGTCAAGACAGCTGTGGTTACTGAGAAGAGGAATTTTATTGGCAGTATTATAAAAGCTTATGTCTCTCTGCCCAGTTTCATGGGAAGCAATGTTGCTTGTTTCCACCCACAAATGATTTTCTTTTATATCATCCTTGCACAGGTCACTGACAGAGCACTGCCACTGGTTCTTTTTCAATTTATCACCTTCTGATGGGACTATTTTAAGTTTTTCTTTTGAGAACTCCTCAGGAGATGAAGAAACAGAACTAAAAACTGAAGAATGACAATGCTCAGAATTAGCACCCTCTTGAGCTTCAGGCCAGCTACAAATTTCAGTG
The DNA here is from genome assembly GCA_018881555.1 of Amblyornis subalaris. Taxonomy (NCBI): domain Eukaryota; kingdom Metazoa; phylum Chordata; class Aves; order Passeriformes; family Ptilonorhynchidae; genus Amblyornis; species Amblyornis subalaris. Next base: position 3,305,501 of record JACAXG010000071.1, read on the forward strand.
TTATCTCCCACAATTTTTCTCCAGACTTCAGCAGCCTCTTCAGATTCAGAGCTGTATGATTTACCTACACTAGCACTTAACTYCCTAGGATCAGTTTTTGCACTAGATAATCCTTTGTTCATTACCACTGAGATCTGCTCTATTGGTACAGATGTGGAGGTCTGATTTTCTACAAACTCGGTTCCATGATCATAAAGAGTGTAATATTCCATGTTTTGGGGAAGGTACTTTGGGGAGGTTTCACTGATAATTCCATGAACTGCAGTACTACTGTTTTCTAGTGGCATATTTCCAAAGTCCAGATAACAGATGCTTTTCAGAACCGGACATAAAACTTCAGAACTTTGTGTGGAGAGTGTTCTACAGCTCTCTACTGAGGACAACCCATGAGGTTCATTTTGTTTAGGTACAGGACCCTTAAAGAAGTCATGAGCATCATTTTCTTCATCCTGCTGATAAGTCTGGCAATTAGCAAATGATGTACTGAATTCATTAACAGGATTTTGCCTGGTTAACTTTTCTTCTCTGATCTCCAGAATAGGTACACCATTCCCCCCTGTTCTCAATRGTATGGCAGTAGGGGCTTTCAACCCACTATAGTCACTTCTTTCTTGTGGATGATCTGTGGCTGCTCCAATGTCCATGACTTTTAAAGGCTCTAAAAAATCTAAGATGCTGGTTTCTGAAACCCCAGCTCTGGCCATGACTGTGTGTACATCTGAGCATTCATTGCTCYCAGGTGGAAGACCTTTACTCACTCTGTCATTCCTGTATCCTGCTTTACTAAATATCCTAGTCCCATCAGCCTTCATACCTTGTACTTCTTCAGTGAGCTTTGGCAGAGTTTCAGCTGTCACCTGAACATTTGCTTGGCTTTCTTCTGCATAAGAAAAAAATAAAGCAAATCAGAACCATACACTACATTTAGAAGGCATTCAGATTACTAAGTACCTTTTGGCATTGTACACAATACTGTGTGCACTGKCGGTTACCCAAATGTTCTTAAAAGTGAGAATTGATGCTAACAATTTTACTACAAGTCTTTAGAAGAAAAAACAAACTATTCCACCACAAACGTAAGGCAACAAACACAATCCTTTTCAACAAGACATTCCCATGAGCAGCAGGCATTCCAAGAGCTGTATATTTCAGCTTCCTCTAGTATCAAGCCCGATAATGSAGATCCTATAACTTAACACATAGGAAGCCATGGCCAACATTATAATGCTTATTTGTAATATCAAAACTCAAAATAGGTAGGGACTTGATCTGCTCCAGCCTAGAAGTATGGCTGTGCATTAAGGGRCCATTTGCATTTTTTCTTCCTTGAAGGCATGTCTGTCAGTAACTCATCCATAGGAAAACAAAGCATATCTCATCTGCCCAAGCAATTTGGATTATTAATAAACTTTTTCTGTAAAATCACAAACAAGGTGCTAATTAAAAAAAATTACAGTTAGTATAGAATATCTTCATACTCAAAACTTTACAGGAAACATATTTTCTCAAACTTCTGCAGATCTTTTCCCTATTTTCTAGTAAGGATGAAGACTAGATGGCATTCATCAGCTAAGTACAAGTCTGGGTTAAGAAAGTTGAGATGGAGAAAGAAAATAATTACTAGATGCAGGAAAAGTGACCAAAGTACTTAGAGCTAAAAGATTATGGAGGATCATAATGAAATGAAGGATTATTTTAGTTGCCCTCTTCCTTTGGATAGTGCACTTTTATTTTTTAAAACATTCAAAAATGAATGAGTAGTASTTTTCCATATATTTACTATTACTGCACTCATACAATCCATCTTTGAAATAAAAGGAAATGCAAAACATCTGCTATTAACAGCCCCTTCTGCTTTGCAGCAAATAACTATTTGAAACAAATAACTAAAACACATCTTTCTAAGAAAAGGTCTTTGGGCAAGTACAGACACTGCCAGGAGAAAGTTAAGCATTAAGTTTTGACATTGTTATGGCTATGCAGGGGAATAGTTTCTACCATAAAACAAAATAAATAAGCCATCCTGCAATCACTCRTCATCCATTTAAAATCAACAATAAGTAACTGGGAGAGAAGCAAGAGCTGGATAGGGATGTAGAGCTAAAATATCTACCTGTGCTCCTCAGAGATCCTGCAATTATAGTGCAACAGGTTCTTGAAAACTTTGCCTCTTGCTGGTTTAAGTGAGGGTCCTCCTGAAACAAGACAGAAATAKCAGTGGAGATGGTTAGATTTTCTGAAATGTGTCATTGTCTCAGGGACTGCACCTGCTTGGCTGGGTTAGTTCAGAATAAGAAATCACTAAGAAATGCCTGGACATACCGGCCTTGGACAGAGGCAGCCTTGCATTACAAGTGTTTCACACAAGCACTTGTCATCCCTTCTTATSCTTTCAATCACCACCATCTCACCATGCAACAAGGATGCATCCCCAAAACATCTCTATTTAGCAGCAATGAAGTCCTGTCATGYGGCAGCTAAAATGCAGGTAAATGGCTTAAAATGCAAATTGTCAAAAATTCGAATGAGGAGAGTAATCCAGTCTCCAAGTCTAGCTCACATCCCCAAACCACTACCACTAGACTTCTGGGAAGATGTGTGCATTTTCTATCTGGAATAGAACTTGCCTTCTACCACTCCTTCCCTTGGCTCAAAACCACAAACCCAGGAACAGACAACCTTCGTCTACCAGCAAAAAAACCAAAGCAAGACCCCACAATCAAACTACCTGCATTTAGAAATATGTGAAAATTCATTTGGGAAAACTGAATGACTATCAAAAATTTAATTAATTTTAATTTCACAAACTTTCGGGTAAATCAAACAGATATCAAAATTCGGAATTAAACACACAAATTATTTTAGCATCATGTAACATCCAATAATTAATGTAAAACACACACCTCTGCACCTTATCCAGGTATCTCCTGGCTGGTATATTTTCAGTCACAATACTTTTTTTCTCCTCTATGTGCTTTTGGTGTATGTGAAAACTATTTACAAACTCAATAAAATCACTAAAAATCTCAGTTTTTAAATACAGGTTTTGTGACTCTTCAGTTTCTAACAGAATACTCTTTGGCACATTTTTCAGCAGCCTTTGCCTAGCAATAACATTTTTATCATCAGTGTTTGCTAAAGGGCAGAAGAAAAAAGGCCATTACCAAGTCTCTTGTTTTCAAACAGTGATTTCTTCTCTAATTACAAACACTAATTCCAAAAATGAGTATTTATTTTTAGCTTAAAAAYTGAAAAGCTAAACTGGAGATACCTGTAGCATTATAATTCTATAACCAGACTGAAAAAACTCTTATTTTGTGGTTAGTACTTTGACGGGGGATGACAGTACCTACAGAATATGTTGAACTTACAGAAGGTGTATACTGGGCAAGTAGAGTTTTAGTAATTTCTCTTCTTTTTATTTACCAGTCAGTTTTGCTCCTTGTTCTGTTACATATCTGCCTTACACCACGCCAATAGTATTTAAGAAAGTGAAAAACTTGGTATTTTAAAATACTGCTGGTCTACTGAAGTATAGTCTAATTTTTCACTGGACCCGCAATAATCCAGATACTGACACACACTCCCATCCCCTGGACGTGTCCAAGGCTGGGTTGGATGGGGCTCTGAGCAACCTGGTCTAGTGCAAGGTGTCCCTGGCCCTTGGCAGGGGGTTGGAACGAGATGACCTTCAAGGTCTTCTTCCAACCCAAGCCATTCTATGATTCCAGAAGACACAAAAAAGAACCAGAAAACCCCATGGTCAAACCCACTACCTTGTGACTCTCACCCTAAATTCAAATATCATGCAGGGATTCATTTTTGCATTTGCTTACTTGTTTTGACCAACTTTCTCCTGGMGTTAATGCACAACATTCAGCATGGTGGTCCTCAGAACCTTGTGCCTCTTCATCTTTCTGGTATCCATCACTAGRACAGTCTGGTTTCCTAAAGTGTCTTTTTTTGTTTTCTTCATCCTCTTCAAGGTCTCCAGCCTGTAGCAATTCTTCAGGAAAGGATTCTGCTGGCCCATGAGAAATCACCTCAAGCGTATCACCCAAATCTTCTGTCTTCTGGCAAAAGTTTTCTACTCCRGAAGTCCACGGACTGTCCCTGTGTGCTAGCACGGGCACTGACCCATCGGACTGCGCATCTAATCCAAGACTGGGCCCCGGTACTGCCATGAGTTCTGTGGAGATGCTCTCCGGCAGTCCAGTGTACAACTCCTCTATTACAGCAGACACAGAAGAATCAAGGAGAGACTCCATCCCAGATGAGAGCATCAGGGCTCTTGAAGATTGGTTGTCCTGAGCTTTTCAGTTTACCCTAAAAGTAAAACCACTGTTAAATCAACATACATAGGATTAATCATAGAAAATCCTAAATGGGAGGGGACTCACAAGGATCACTGAAGTCCAACTCCTGGGCTAGATTAAAAGGAAAAGCTTAATTCCTCAAGATTCAAGTATATATATTTAAGGAAGATACTTCCAAATATATTTTTAACAGAGCAGCTGAGAAACATTTGAGTATCTACAGAAATATTTCATGAACAAAGGAATGGAGTAGAGACAAATATATATTCCTAAGCCTCAGTTTCACATTCAAACATCTCCCTGCAGATTCAACCTCATCTTCTGAAAAACCTGAAAAGAGGTTATAAAGCAAATCACTGGGGCTTGTATTAGACATCCTATTCCTTCACTAAAACTAAAGCATCGTTTGATTTCCTGGATTTTTCATAAGTTTCTGATCTTTGGAAAAAAGCCCCAACTTTTCTTCACGCTCTCTGCCTCAAATGAACACTTTCTAAGACATTACCTACTAGACTGTGATTCTCAGCTTCTCTTATGTGAGCCCCTGACACAGGAGCTGTACAGAGGATGCCTTGTGCTAGGACACAGCCCCAGGATCCTCTTCAGCCCAGAACCGAACTCGCCGGTGCGCGGCAGCTGCTTTGTGAGGACGGCAGAGCAGCTCCGGCTGACCTGACACCAGTCCTGTCGGCATCAGGAAAATCCTGACGTGAAAAAGCTGCCCTCAAATCGGTCCTAGAGGCTCACAGATAGGAACGGGCTAGGCCTTTAGAGGAACATCAGCCACTCAGTTTACTAAAACACGGGCTGATCAGCCGAGCGTTGCTCTCTGCTCCGTAAGCAAGAGCAGCCTGTACAGAAACAGGTGAAACTCGCCCCAGCCTCCTGGGAACACGCGAGGCCACTCGTCCTGGGAGACCATCGCCTTCCCGGGAAAGCTGTCCGAACCCAGCCGCAGCCAGGACCGAGGGCGACCCTTTGTTCCAAGCGACGTAGCAGTGCCGACAGACCGGACCCCGAGCCCCGCTGCTTCTCCGCGGCAGCAGTCCCCGCACTGGCCGCCTCCGGGAGTCCACACCCGCCCTGCGGCAGTGCACCGGAGACCGTCGCTCTCGGTAATTATACAACGGCCAGTGTCTCCCCCGGTGCCGGCAGGGCGCGGGCGCGGGCTCGGCCCCGCAGAGCCCCCGCCCCGCCGCGCCCGGGATGGGCTGGGCAGGGCCCCTGGCAGCCACTCGGCCCCTGCTGCCCATTCCCAGCAGGCGGCGGCGGGCGGAAGAGGCGGGCCCGCGCCGGCACACCCCCGCGAACCGCCGCGCGCCCACTCCCGTTACCTGAGCGGCGGCGGCCGCCGGCCCCGCTGCTGCGCGCCCGCCCCGCCCCGCGCACATCACTTCCGCATCCGGGGCCGCCGCGCGCACGGACCCGGCAGCCGTTGCTGTGGCCCCGCCTCCGCCCGCCCCGCCCCTTCGCCGGGCCGCGCCCCCTCAGACCCCGCCTTCCCCCCGCGCGGTGGGCGTGTCCCGCCCCGCTCCTGCCCACGGTGGCGGCGCGGGTGTGACGTGACGCGCGGCCCCGGACGCGGAAGTGCCGCGCGGTACCTGCGCGTCCGGTTGGACGCACGCCGCCAGGTCAGGGCCCCGCGCTCGGACGCTCCGCGGGCAGGGGCGGGGCTGCGCTCTGCCGCGGCACGGCTGATCCCGGCCGGCCCCGGCCGCTCTGCCCTGGGGCTGGCTCGAGCCGCGGCGGCTGTGAGCGGCACGGAGCGTTGAGGCGTCCGACCTCCGTCCGCGCTTGGACTGCGCCGCTGCCCCGCTGTCCTACCCCCGGGGCTCTGGCGTGGGCCGCCGCGCTGCTCGCTCTGGGTTGCCGCCCCCCTGCGCGGGTAAGGACCCTGGCGGGGTCCCCTGCTGCCACACTGCCCCTCGCGCTGCTCCGGGCAGGAATTCGAGCATGTCGCTGGGCTCTCTTTCCTTTATGAACGAGCAGCTGAATGGACTCAGCGGTGCCACAGCTGGTTAATGACTGTAGGCACGAGAGCGGAGTGCTCGGGTTTGTTTGCTCTCCGCTCCGGCCCTGCTCCCTGTGGCGTCCCCGGTGCCGGTCCTGCCGGCTCCCAGCACAGAGCGGCTTCTTTCCACACCCGCATCAATTCCGAGTTTGTTATAGAGTTTATTTTAACAGAGTTTGGATGTACGGGTTTTTTCCCACCACGGCTTTATAGCTCCGTAATTGACTTTCTGAAAAGCACATCTGCAAGCTCAAGCCTTTAATCTATTTGAAAGGCGCACTTTTAGGTTCCTCTTTCCTTGTGTCTGTACTTGTACCTGTGCCTGTACCTGTAGCTGCCCCGCACTCCCCTCTGTTGGGTGCAGCTCTGCCGCGGTGCGGTGAAATCGGCCGGGACATCTTGCTGTGTTCTTGCTGTGTTCACGCACAGAACGTACAGAATCGTTTTATGTTGACAAGAGATCTGTGTTTGCTTTCATTTCCAAGTTAGATATGCAAGATGCCATCAACTGTCTTGACTGGAAGCATCTGAGAAGAACTGGAGTTCAAGATGAGAACCAACAAGGTGTACAAGCTTGTCATACATAAGAAGGGGTTTGGAGGCAGTGGTCAGTATCTCCTGGTTCATTACAGTGAGACCAGCACTCACTTATTTGAAAGCAATTGTTTTATTGTTCTTTTTAACAAAACAGTGAAGATGGAACTTTTGATATAACAAGCAATATTGCCAGACAGAGTTTGGAAAGCTCCTTCTATAGCAGGATACAGCAAAATGAAATAACATTTATTGGAAGAGAGCAAGATTGCACCTAAAAAATAAATTCCTTTTTTCTACCTCCACCCCTTCTATTGCAACGCTTTTCTCTTAACCTGGTGTTTCAGTCACCCTAATAAGTGACATAGGTCAGTGACTTATGACTGCATGTAGCTGTGTTTCTGTGCACCAATAACAGTGCTATTGATTTGATTGCTCCCTATTTCTAGACTTACAACATGTTGATAAATTTGTTGAGATTCTATAGCTGTCTACTTTCCTGCTGGTGTTTCTCGTATGAAGAAGATGATTCTGGTTGCCTAATTAAGGCACAGCCTTTTTCTGAACACTTCTTTTGTGAGACTTCTGTTATTTGAACTGTTTGTGAGACTTCTGTTATTTGAACTGTTTGTGCCTGCAAGAGGGGCCAGGCTGAAGTGGCTGGGTAGGGGCCCTGTAATGTGGTGAATGCCACATCAGCATTTTGCTGATGTGTTAATCCTAGTTTGGTGTATTTATGCATAGTGAGCTACTGTAGGCAAACATGGAGTTGTCTGTGTTGGTTGTATATCTGTTCACTGCCCTTATTCGTTTATGTCTTGTAGATGATGAACTGGTGGTGAATCCTAAAGTATTTCTTCAGATCAAGCTGGGAGATGTTGTGGAAATTGCACATCCCAATGATGAATACAGGTGAATTCTTCTTGCTGCTATCAGTCAGGTGTGGGTGGAGTACTGAAAGGGTCTATTCATGTGTAGTGGCTTCTAAAGTGAAATGCTCTTAGGGCTGATATAACTTTATTTCGGGATGCTGCCATGATTTTTTTCCTCCTAAAGAGAAGTGAAGGGGTTAACTTTAGCAAGAGCACTTCCTAAAGTTTGTGGAATTCTTTGTGTTTGGCGTTAGTTTGCTAATCTTCCATTGGCCAAGTGGCACCTGAATATAGAATCTACAGTGTCTGTAACCTCTTCATAGATCTTTGTTACCTAATGATTATTGTTCTATTCTACAGTATATCCTAGGCAAAATTAAAATTTTGTGGCCACCTTGTATGAACCTGTTCATCCTGCRGCCCGTATCTGAAAAGCAACAGTACATTTTTGCGAGGCTCTAAGAAGTTCTTGTGCAAAGAGGACTTAATTTCCCATTTGTACTATCATCTTTGCCTCAAGAGTACCTTGTAATTGTAGAGTGTAAAGATGGTGACAGGTGGAGAGGATGATGTATGAAGCTTTCTAGAAAATATTATTGTTTCTCTGTAGCTTATCCTATGGTGCATGTTACTAAGTAGTTTTCGGAATGTGGTTTACCAGAGAGACTGTTGGTATCTCTTGTTTACCTTTTTTCTCTTTTGTGTGCTAGTCCCCTGCTTCTACAAGTGAAGTCACTTAAGGAAGATTTGCAAAAAGGTAAAACTCTATACTCATCTTATGCACATTAAAATCGTAGAAAAGGTTATGTAACTGGCTGTACCTGTGATTAGCTATTGTGTGTATTTTAACTTCGTAAGAACATCTGTGCTTTGTCTTTTTAGGAAAGGATTATAATTTTAACAGAAAATGAATGGCCAATTCTAAATCTGCTTTTGGTTGAGTAATGTGAAATATGGTTTAAACAAACTTGGCTTTTAAGCCTGAAATTCACACTTCATGGCAGCCTCATTGTGCTGATTTTGTACCTGTAAACCTCTTGAAATCTTTTGGGGATGTTCACTTCTCTGCTGTCCTTTCTCCTTTTTTTGACAGAAACAATAAGTGTGGATCAGACAGTTGCACAAGTGTTCCGACTGCGGCCATACCAGGATGTCCATGTCAATGTTGTTGATCCAAAGGTGTGTGGTTTTGCCACTTTTTTCCATCTGTTCCATCCCTTGACTTAAACCAGAGCCCTGTGACTTTCCATCTGCAGTAGTATTGGGGGGGGAAAAGGCATTTATTTTTTATTGAGATATTTAGTCTTCTTTCCTAAGAAAATGAGCCTTAGACAATTGAATTATTTGTTGGTTTGTTATATGTCTCTTCTCTCCCTGCCACCCCTGCTTTCTTTTTGAACTCTGTGATCCAGCTTCAACACAGTTTGATAGAAATGTAGACATTTCACGTAGGTTTAAATTTCAGAAATTCATGGTAGCGAGGCAGAATAAAGAGAAATAGAAAGTGGCCTAATCAAAAGAAGAGTCATGACCTGGATTTGCATTAAATTTATACCACAGAGCATCTCACAGAGAGCCATTTCCTGTAAACGTCCCAACTATTAAAAGAGCTGCAGTCAGAACTTACATTCTGCACAAGTTAAAAATCTGCAAGAAATGAGGCTTCCTTAATGTCATGAACAATGCCAGTAATTTGTTTTATTTGAGCTTCCAATTTGCACTGAGACTCATAGTACAGATTTAGTCCTTGAGCTTTTTCTGGTCACATTGTGCAGTGTTTTGCAGCTCACAATAGCTGAGGTACATGCACAACTTTGGCATTTATTTGGATGGGATTACCTTTTATCTTGCAGTTTTACAAATATTGACTTRCTTTAGAATGGCCCTTCCTGTAACTTTTGGTTATTAAATGAAGAGATTGATGAGCCTTACTTAGGAACAACCAGTAAAATCTAAGCACTTTTTTTATCTGTTTCCCAGGAGGTGACCTTGGACTTGGTAGAGCTGACATTTAAAGATCAGTATATTGGGCGTGGGGATATGTGGCGACTGAAGAAGAGTTTGGTAAGGGCTCTGCTGCTGTTGTGTAGGGTGCAGATGATGTACCTTTTAATTTGCTTGCTGTGAAAGAAAATAAGTACTTTACAAAATACAGAAAACCACAAACAAAACCAGTGTCAGCAGCTCCTGAGGATCTTGTGCTGTGAGTGGCACATCAGAGTTGGAGAAATGGATGTAAATATGTTGCAGAAAAATGAATCCCATCATTTCCTACTCCACTGCTATAATGCTAATTACTGCCTTGGGCATTGAAAATGCTCTTGAGAGTTTTTTTGCTTATGTTCTGAATGTTAATGATTTACTACATTTGGAAGGAATTGGATCCAAATGTTTTCCAAGTAGAAAGATGTTGAAGTGTCTCCTCTCTGATAGTACCACTTAATAAGCAGCTATTAGAATATTTTCTTCCTGCATCTCTAAAGTGCAGTCTTTGGCTCTTCTAGATGCAGTGAATTAGGCAAATGATCCCAATAAAAGTTTAGATGTGTTAAAAATTATTTTCTGTTGCCTATTGTATAGGTTCTGTAGTCTGAGCTATTAGTAGTAACTACAGTGAGTGGATTTTGTGATTTTTATGCAGTCATGTTTGACAGCAAGCGTTTTTTTTGTACATTTTTCTGCTCACTCTGAGCCTGCTGTTCTTCTAACACATGTAACTCTTCTTTACTAGGTCAGCACATGTGCATACGTCACCCAAAAAGTTGAATTTGCAGGTATCAGGTGAGTGCCTCCTCGGAGGGCTTGCTGTTACTTATTACTTTAGATTAATGAGTTCTGAGTATCCATTTGGAGACTATTGGAAAAATCCTTCGTGTTTCATTGTTCTTTTACTCATCTACAGATTTCTGTCTGCACAGTTGGGTGGGGGAAGGCTTCTATCTGATTTAGGGTAAAAGAAACTAGTAGTGGGACACCCAGCTACACTCGTTGACCTCTGATGAAGGCCAAATAATTTTCCTTTTACCTCTTACAATATTTTTTGCTTTTCCTAAGTTGTACTAATAGTTTGGATGAGGGTTACGTCAGCTGCTGTTGAGGTGACACGGACAAAGAATGCAGAGGGAAATGGCTGTTTGACATCTTTTGGATTAAAGATCAGATTTTAACCAAATAAGTCATCTTTGAGTGCACATTTTGGTACATCCCTTATTTGCTCAAATATTGATTCTCTAATCTTCATATTCATTCTGGTCAGCAAATATTCTGCACTTCTTTTCTTCCAGGGCCCAGGCAGGTGAACTGTGGGTAAAGAGTGAGAAAGTCACTTGTGGATACATCAGTGAGGACACCCGGGTAAGAGTTCAGGAAACAGGGAGAAAGCAGTTTTTCCCTTCGTTTCCTTGCCAGATTTCTTGTAATTCTATCTTGCTTGCAGCTTTGTATGGATCATTGGAATTGGCTGTGTTTCAGGTGAAGAATGGCAATAAGTTCAGGACAATGAATCATTATTAAACTTCAGCTATGCTGTGCTGGCAGCACTAGGAATGATTTGGGCTGTTGAAATGCTAACTTTTTAGAGGGGAAATTCCCTGTGATGCAAGGGACACAGTCATATAAGTAGTGTAGTTAACCTCTTCGTTTGGCCCTTTTAGTGAATACTTTGTTCTAAATAAGGTTTTTCATTCCTTTGCAGGTAGTTTTCCGCTCCACTTCTGCCATGGTTTATATTTTTATCCAGATGAGCTGTGAAATGTGGGATTTTGATATTTATGGTACGTAGGTAACTGACCTGCCTGTGAATGGCTGGCAGCAGCTGTCCTTCCTGCCCCTACTAGGAAACTGCCACTGCTATTTATTTCTGCCATCACTAGCAAACTAAAATCCTACCTTTTGCCTAAGCAGTGCTCCAAGGTGTGCTGTGGTGCTGCCTTAAATCCTTACTTGCAGTGCCACCCATTTCTGTCTCCTGGGTTTGCCATTATTTTCCTGTCCCTGTAGAGCCTGGGTACCATTATCTCAGTGGTGAAATCACTGTGAGCAGTGGGAAGGTTTTCTGTGGGTGTGAACATGTTTGGTGATGAGGGCAGGTGCAAGTCTGTGAGTCTTGAAACCAGAAATGCATGGAAGTTATGTGCAAAGAGGACTTTGATGCTTTAGATTTCTCTGGACATTGGCTTACTGAGGAAGTAAAATCTGCATTAGCCCAGGTAGAAGTTGGTAACTTCAGCTGACAGTGTTATAACTTTAGGCGTTAAGAATGAATCATTTCTCTGTGTCATCCTACTTTTTTTCTGGCTTAATTCTTTAGCAAACCTCTTGCCACTTCCTTTGACCATGTGTTTAGGCATATGGAACTGGGCTACTATTCAAAACAGAGCGGGAGATTGGTTGTGCATTCTATGCCTAAAAGACAGTACAGATGCTTTCCCAGCATGCTGCAAATGTGTTGGAAAAATGGATTTAAAGGTCAGATCCTTCTGACAGCAAGAGTTGTGTTTACATCCTCTGGAGCAGTCATGCTTTTTAATCTTTTTGTCATCTTATTTCAGTAATATTGCCCTTTATTATGCGCACAGCTGCTTTAATTCTAATAAAAATAATTGTCCTAGAATCTCAGGGTTAGATATGCCCCATAGTTGAAATAAGTATTGTTATCTGATGTTTGGGAGATTTTTATTTTGCAGGCGACCTATACTTTGAGAAAGCTGTGAATGGTTTCCTCGCTGACCTCTTCACAAAATGGAAGGTAAATAGTTGATTGAGTTCAGTTTTAATTTTTTATTTCTCTGGAATTGTTAGGTGCATCTCTAAACAGTAACAAATCAGAATATCAAATTGCTCTAGGTATAAACAAACTGAGTCAACTGTCTTTTGTTTCTTAAACAAAAATCTTGGCAACTACAGAGAAGCTTCTTTAGAGACTAGCAGAGAGTGCTCCTGGTAAATGTGATATAGCAAAGAAGCACAGAATCTGCAGGACAGACCACTTTGTTATTTCAGAGAAGCAAATGCAGCACTAATGCAGATCCATTAATACAACGTTCTAGTTTTTTTAGTTACCTTTGCTTTTAGGTGTGAGGGAAAAGAGAATGTTACTATATGTGTACATACAGTTTTCTACTGATTGTGACTTTAAAGGTTTTCTTTTTACATTTGTTCTTCCTGAACAGGAGAAGAATTGCAGCCATGAAGTGACAGTGGTTCTATTTTCAAGAACATTTTATGAAGCAAAATCTATAGGTATGCAAATTCTGTATTTTCATGTTTCCATTTTTAAACCTATCTCCTCTCTTGAAAATTGGTCACAGGCTGACAGAGAGTTTTTCCCTTTTTCTTTTATTGCTCATGTTCAAAGTATTCTCTATCAAGCACAGTAGGTACACAGCTATTGTTATGAAAATGTTGCAGTGAAAACCTTACATGGAAGAATAGGTCGCAAATTTTCCTCATCATACTGAAGCTGTCATATTGTGTTAAAAGCAATTTTTATATTGTGTAGGAGGTCTGATATTTCTCCAATTGTTTTGGTTTTTTGTTTGTTTAGGGAGGAGCTTTTTTGTTTTCTTTGTTTGTTTTTAATGGGAATAACAGTTGCTTGCTGGAAAAGATGAGTCATTTCTGTTCAAAAGCATGGCATAAGATGTGCTTTTCGTTCCATTTCAGATGAGTTTCCTGAAACACATCGTGCATCAATTCGGCAGGATCACGAGGGAAGATTTTATGAAGATTTTTACAAGTATGTTTTCCTCCCAGTCCTTTTCACCTCTTGTCCCACAGTGTATGAGCAACTCAGTGCACCCTTTTGTGCATTCCTCTATACTTTGTTCATCATAGCTTCCTTTCATGGGCCGCATTAGGTTGTGTTCTTTCTAGAGTTGTGGTTCAGAATGAGAGACGGGAAGAGTGGACCTCGTTGCTTGTGACCATTAAAAAGCTTTTCATCCAGTATCCTGTGTTGGTGCGACTCGAGCAAGCAGGTACAAGAATCCTCTTGTCCGTCCTTTTATCTTTTTCTCTGTTTTTTTTTTGTTGGGTTTTTTTTTCCAACTTGTCTGTAAACTCTCCGGTTTAATTTGGAGTCTGGTGTTGTGCTACTTAGTGCTCTCCTGGCTGGGCTATTTGCCTGGGTCTTTCTGTGAAACTTAGTAACATCAATTTTACCTGTAATTTCTGAACTAATAGTATTTAGTACGAAAGTATTTTTCTGTGGTTTTTTATTATATAAAGCTAGTCTATACAGAGATGATTTTTTTTTTCCTTCTGAACATTTTTCCAGAGGGCTTTCCACCAGGTTACAACTCTACCTCGGCACAAGGGAACTACCTGGAGGCTATAAATCTTTCATTCAATGGTAAGTTATGAGCAATGGGTAAAAATATACAGAGGAAGAACCATTAAAGCAGCTGCAATAAATGGGTGTGGACTTCTGTTGTCTTTTCCTTAACACTGTGAAGAGGAGGGGAATATTAGGTGGTCACCTGCCTTGCTGTGAGAATAAACATCCAGCATCTTTTTAAAGTATTCCTTAATTCTCTCTCCTAGTGTTTGACAAGCATTATATCAACCGGAACTTCGACCGGACCGGGCAGATGTCTGTGGTTATTACACCTGGAGTGGGTGTGTTTGAAGTGGATCGACTCCTCATGATTCTGACCAAGCAACGGATGATTGACAATGGTAAATAACTGTGCCTTCAGTCTCTCTGAAGGCAAACATAGATTTGGAAAAGATCTAACCTTTTCTGGCTGTGAAAAAGTGTCTGCTGTAACTTGTGTGCCCTAGGAGGAGAGGTTACAGCTGCAAGACTTGTGTCTGTACTTCATATTGAAGTGGGCAGATTTTCAGAGTACTTACAGGCATTTAATTTCTTTTGTTTGTGATAGAGAACTTCATCTGCCCATGTAGACCTTTCCCTTAAAGGATAATCTTGCATGACTTGCATTAGTTTAGAAAAAAACATTTCTTRTATCGCCATGGGCATTTGGTTGCTTGTAACCATACCATGGGACYGTTAACTACCATTTTCGGTATTATTGCAACTTAAAATATGGTATGAATACAAATTGGGCCTTCAACTCAAATTGATGATCTGTTTTGACTTAGCATATCAGTCCTGCTTGGTTGATAGCTGAACTCTACTGTTGTTTGTTTACAGGGATAGGTGTGGATTTGGTCTGCATGGGAGAGCAACCCTTGCATGCTGTACCACTCTTTAAGGTAAGGCTGCTTTTTCCCTTCTCTCTGTTCTTACTACAAACATTACTCATTTTGTGACTACCTGGATACAATTAGTTGCTTTGCTTAYGAATTTCTCTTACAGCTTCATAATCGCTGTGGCCCTGGTGACTCACGAATGGGTGATGACTACAATATTCCACACTGGATAAATCATAGGTAGGTGAATTCTATCAGCCTTTGCTAAACACTTCTGCTTTTCTTTCCTCTTCATAATCTGTTGAATTCTATTTCTTCTTTCACTGTTTATTTCCTCTGCTTTCCTTGTAAAGCAAAGCCATATTACATTAGTCTTGCAGAGCAAGGAATGTTCTTGCAGAACTATGGGCATTAATGCAGCATATCAGAAATGTCAGGGGTTTCAAACAGCTGATGTGAGTCACTACGGTTGTGTAAATTAGAGAGAGTTGTGTAAATGGCTCTGTGAAAGTGGATGCCTTTTTGTAGGAAGAGAAAATAAACTGGGAAATGCAGGTGTTAAGCATATTAGGAAGTGTCTAGACTGAGGCTGTACAGGTATTTGCACAAAGAGTAGCTTCTCTCAAGTTAACCATCCCTCGGAGGTTTTCATACCTTGTTTTGTGCAGAGAAAGGTATCACATTTTCTCCATCCAGTAGCTGGCTCAGGTTCATGRTCTGTTTACTGTGTAGCAAACCAGCTGTGTTGAGTTCTCAGAACACCTTAAAACTACCCTGTTTTTCCTTTCAGTTTCTACACGTCCAAAAGCCAGCTCCTGTGCAACAGCTTCACTCCACGGATCAAGTTGGCAGGAAGGAAGGTGTWTATCTTTCTGATTTATCTTTTTTTGCTAACTTGTCTGATACCTCTTCTCAGCCAAGCATCAGAATCTTTCTAGCAAGTATTCCAACAGCTGGAACTAAGTTTCTGTGTTAGAACGCTGTGAAAGCAAAGCTGTAATGTTTGTTGTAGGGATTGTGAATGTGAGAAGTTTGTATTAGAGTTTCATTCTGTGATAAAGAACTCTATGGRGAGGAAGAAAGATGTTGAGTGTTGTGTTTTTCACACAGGTTTGTGACCGAGTATCAGTATTTAGTATTTCTRAAGTGGTCTGGCTGCCTCACTGAGTCAGCAGGATAAACTTTGTCTGCTTGATGACACTGGGGGATGTTTCCTTAGAACATGCTGACGGTTTCCCTTCTGTCTTTTCTCTTGCTCTTTTTTCTTTCTTTTTTGTTTTTTTGGTCGCTGCATACTTCCTTTGTTGGACCCTCCAGCCACTGACTGAGAAAGCAAAAAATAATCGCGATGCCTGTAAGTAATTCTGTTCTGGAATGATCTATCCCACTCACTCCCAAACTAACAAGCAGCTGCAGTAAGGCAGTGACACTTCAGCACAAGGAAGGGACAATTGTTACAGAAAACCATCAGACTCATATTTGAGTTTTTCGCATATTTGTTACTGGGGATGTTAATGTGCCTGTGTCAGTTGCCTTCTAGGCAATTATTAATTTAATGTTTAGGATATATGGGGGAAAGACATTACAGCCTCAGCAAGTCTGATTCGGAGGCACCAACTTTGAGCTGCTCCAGCTGTTCTGCTTGTGACAGTTTTGTATGGGATTTCTTTTGGAATGGATAATTTTCTTAGGGTTGAGAGCTTGATACTCTGACTTGAAGATCTCGAACATTTTTGAAAGAGGTTGCAGTGCTGTATGATTTTTATTTCAGCATTAGGAGCTCCAAAGGATGCTGAGAATGCCTTGCCTATCCAGGTAGATTATGATGGCTACGATGCCCAGGTGTTCCGACTGCCGGGCCCATCCAGAGCCCAGCGCTGTACCACTTTCAGGTAAGAGACTTCTGAGTGCACTGGTTCTAGAGCAGCCGTGTTATGGTGTACTTGACACATAAAATGCTTTGAGAAACACAAGGAGAATTAAGTTCCACATACTTACAGTTGAACAAAAAGCTTAATCTGTACCTGGTCTTCGTGACTGGTTGTCCGGTATTTTACTTCTAAAATAGTGTGTGGGATCTAGGAAAAGGCATAAGTGTACTTTTTCCTTAAATCTTAAATTTTGTTTGAAGTGGAATAAAGCTAGTGTCCCTTGCTAAATTCCTAGCAGATTTTGCAAGGGGGTTAGGAAAGCACTTGCACAGTACACTTGCACAGAGTTGTAGGAATAGATTGTAGAAATAGATTTAGTTTGATGCACTGCTTAGTAGCTGGTGAACAGAGTGGTGAGGAATCCTCCCTAAAAATGATGCCTGTCTGAATGCGAGAAGAAGCAGAGAAGCTGAGTGCGGGTTCTCAACTATTCTATAGCCTTTTGTCTAAGGACAAAGGCTGATTAGTCTCGGGTTCTGGCCAAATTAATTGAATAAACTATAGATTTCAGTGCTTTTTCAGAAATATGGGGTTGGCAAGCTTGTTTTGAAGTTGTTTTTTTGCTTTACTTCTTTTAGTAGTATTGCCTAAATCTGGGGAAACTGTGCATATGGACTCACTTGTTAATATGAGCAGCCTGTATGAATCCATGCTGAAAGATGCTAGCACAATTTAAATAGCTAGTAATTCCAAGTAGTTTCCCTATAGCTACATGTTCCTGGCACTGTAGGCTCAGGTCTAGTATCTTCTAGGCCACATCTGTGCCAGATTAGTGTGTTGTCTGTAGGATTGCACAGGGAGTCAAGCAGGCCCATTCACAGCACTTGTGCTGGAAGCTGTTTCAGTGTTCTTGTTCCATTGTGYGATGCACAGAAGTGAAGTACCCACATAGTCAAAAAAGATAGTGATGGCTTCCCTGTAATCATCTTCTTGAGTTCACCTGCTGAGCRTTGAGTCTTTTGCATGACTTAGGCCTGTTCTACCTCTCTGATAACCTGTGAATTAGTCTCTCTTTCATTTCACTGGACACCTCTTTCAGCAGGTCTGTGAGGGAGAGGGAGAGTCGTACGAGGAAGAGCTCCAGTTCCTACGACGTCTCGTGCAGCCCCTCCCTGCAGAGCCGCACGCTGCCCCCGGAAGAGGTGAGGAGCCAAGCTTCTGATGACAGCTCTCTGGGCAAGATCTCCAACATCCTGATGATCCCGCGGCCTCACCTGCACCAGTGTGAAGTCAGCAGCTCCTTGGGCTATACCAGCACCAGAGGTCAGCCTGGGGCAGATGGGAAAGTACCTTTGGTGGGGAGAGAATGTGGAAGTTTGTGTTGGTCGCTGCCAGGCCAGCAGAGGGAAGATGGTGCTTGTATTGGCACTCATGGTACAGCTCTTCTATAGCTCCAGCTGCAGCTGGGTGTGTGTTCTCCCTTTGTTATCTTTGTCCAATTCCATTGCTTTTTTCTAATAGCTTGTCCTAAATAGAAGTGTCCTGACACTGATTTGCTCTTTTCCCTTGCCTATTGCCTTCTTCAGTACTTGACTATTCTCCTGTGCCTGCCTGCAAATGTGGACGTACACAAGGAACTTGTATTATCCAGGTCACCTATAATCTGTCGAATGAGAACTGGCCTTAGCAGTGAGCCCTGGGGGACCATGCTTATAACATCTCTCTGTGGGGATTTGGTGTCATTAAGACTCACTTTCTGGATCCTTCCTTTTGACAATGTACTGCTGAGCTGTCTCAGTGTGTTAGCAGTGCTGGCACTCCGCTTTTCTTCCCTTCCAATTTAATTTGGTTCCCAGACAGTATGCAGTATCTTCCACACACCCAGCTCATTTCTAGGTAAATTGTATTCCTCCTGCAACTGCTTCGTCTTCTATAAAATTCTGTCCCTTAAGGCTCTTTATGGTTTTTTCATGTCATGCTGTATGACACTGATACCATATTTATCCTATCGCAGGAATCGGAGTTACTGGTGTGGAACTGCTCTCACACAGTATTCTTGACATTACATCTACCTTTCATGTTTTCCTCTGCTGTCAGTTAATGCAGCTTTTTTCTTTCTTTGGTATTTATGTTACTCCTTTAGTTTGAAGGATRATCTTGTGACCCAGCTGAAGGTGTTCATCAAGATGGGGATGTGTGTGGAATAGGACTGTCAGGGAGGGAAGAGTCAGAGAAACTGAGGTTTTTCACATGTTGTAGGTAACAGTATAGAATGGTAAATGAAACCCTTCCTTCTCTTTGGGATTTCCACTTGTTGGGCAGAGTCATTGCTACTTACCTGTCTGGTATTTTTCTCTCTTGTATTTCTAAAGAACTGCACTTCTGTTCTACATTGAATAGTGACAGCTAACTGRTATCTTGGTGAGACTGTGTCCCATATCTTCTGGGAGTAATCCCTGATTTCAGTGCTCAGATCTGAGTGTTACAGAAAAGGCATGTGTTGCTTAGTGTAGATTCTGCTGTGTTTTTTGTATTCATCCTGAAGTTTCTGTTGTGTYAGTCTTATGATTTCTCAGGAATTCTCAAAGCTCCAAGTAATTCTTCATAATTGACTTAGCAAGTAGTTTCATTATGGCTTCATTTAGTATAAGTTTACAGTTTATAGAAATGCTGTAATGGTGGATGGAATAATGCTTTTCCTTGTCTGTATTCCTGTTTATGTTGTAACTTTCAGGCTGGATAGAAATTGCTTTAAACTTCTTTGCCTGCCTACTTCTTAGGTCTCATTATTTCCACTTACCCTGGGCAATCTTTATATCCCTGAGCAATTAATTCTCTTGTGCTTGACTCCTGCGTGACCTCACGCTGCCTTTGTTGTGTTTTCTAGATTTCCTTGAGAATATGCTGGAGTCCCAGCAGCGTGACTCCAGTGCTCCGGGGAGGTTCCACGTGGGCAGTGCAGAGTCCATGCTGCACATCCGGCCGGGGGGATACACGCCCCAGCGAGCGCTCATAAACCCCTTCGCCCCGTCCCGCATGCCCATGAAGCTGACGTCGAACCGAAGGCGCTGGATGCACACCTTTCCTGTGGGTGAGGCTGCCTCACAGCACATTCGGCTGYTGTTACTTTGTCCTTGTCCAAGCATTAGCACAACAAGAAAACCAGTGAGAACTCTGGTGTGTCAAAGTGCTCTGCACTGTACTGGAGACTGACCTGAACGGATAGGCCTGATCAATCCTCTTTTGGAAAATATCACATCTATTGGCAAACAAGCAGTCAGGTACAGAACGATCTYGTAGTAGATGGAGGCTGTTGAAGGGAATTGTAGCTGTAATTTGGGTTGACTTTCAGGTGCTGAATTGTTCTCATAATTGTTAAGTGCCTTATAAGTAGGCCCTCCAAAATGTTTTAAAAAATATTCTGCTTCACTTGCTTCAGAGGAGATGCCAGAGGTTCAAGGCTTTGAAGATGTTGTAAACATGCTTTCTCAATGTCCATTAGCTCTCATTGCCTGYGCTGTTGGCAAAAGAAGGGTACAAGCAACGGAGGAATCATTGCAGATGTGGTGATCAGTGATCCAATTGTAATTATGTAGGTCCCTCAGGAGAAGCTATCCAGATCCATCATCAAACCCGACAGAACATGGCAGAAATGCAGGGCAGTGGGCAGCAGGATTTGATACATTCCTCTGCAGAGCTGCTGGAGCTGGCTTACCACGAGGCAACTGGCAGGTGAGCAGTTTGCTCTGTCTTGAGTGTTGGGTTTATAGGCCATGAAATCAGATCTGTAAAGAACCAACTAAGCTGTATTTCTCTCCTGAGGGGACAYGAGTAGCTGGTTCTTTGCTGTCCTGCAAAGGCAGTGCTTTGGTTATTGCTGGAGGCAAAGAACAAACAGTATGGATAGATGTGGAATGTTGTTACAGCCTTCTCTGTGCTGCCGTTGTGCTGTTCCATCTATGCAAACATCAGTGAGGGAAGAGCTCTGTTCCAGCCCGGGCTCGGCTGAGGCAGCGGTGCCAAGGGCTTGTTAGTTGTTATATTTGCTAAAAGCAGGGAATGGCACGAGTGAGGAAGGGTTGTACGATACAGTCTGGTTTGTTTCTCTGCAGACACGTCACCTCTCGGCATCCAGGGGACGGTGGCTCTTTCCTGAGTTTCGGCGGGGCAGAGGAGTACGGGAACGGGCTGGGAGCCGGCCCTGGTGCAGGTAATGGGGCAGGGGCGGGRCCGGGAGACCTGCCGGCCTTGTCAGCACTGACAGGGATCGAGGCAGGAGTCGTGGGACGTGGGTGGACAGGCACTGCAAAGTAGCGAGAATCAAGAATGGGAGAACAGTGATCTGTTAATGCCCTTACTTGGACTTCTTGGTGTGTTGTAGTTCTTTGGGTTGCTTTGTTGTTTTTGGTTTGTTTTGGTTTTGTTTAATACGTCTCTGCTTCTCTAGGTGTGTCTTGTAAGGTTTGCTATAGAAAGATGCTCATTGTTTACTTACGATAAACTCTCAGGCAGTTACTGAGTTCCAGAGTAACAAAGCACTGATGTCCAGACACAAAAGAGTAACTAAATACGCACTGGTGTTCAGAACCCTTTTTTTTCTTGGTGGGGTTGCCTTAAGGTGTCACCCTTTGGAGAGAGAACACATATGTGTACTTTTGGTTGAAGATTAGCACTATTTGCTTTAACTTACCCAGACACCTAAATCAGTGAAAATTCTCAACATTTCTTTTAATCCCTGTAAGTGGCACAACATGCCATGTTAAGCATTCTGCTGTGTTGTCTGGTTTTTTGTGACCTACCCTCTGCTTTTGTGGACATGCTTTTTAGTTAGGCACATGGAAAAAAAATTGAACTTTTGAACTACAGCATTCAAGACTTACGTTCTTTTCTCAAAACCAATTTAAAGATTTTTTTTWAAGTATAAATTTACCCTTCTGAATTATGCTGAATTAAAACAGTTTTGTTTTCCCCTATGCTCATACCTTGCAGAGCTGTAAAGAAGTTARCAGACTTAATTTTCTTGTGTCTCATCTTGTATTCATGTAGTCACATTAAAAATTATTTTCTGTTGCTTCCTTCTGTGAATTTCATCTGAATACATTTAATTTTCTTGCTTTATATTTTTATTATTTTCTGCCTCCAGATAGGCTTTTGCAGTTGTAAACTGCATTTCAGCTGGATGCAGTTTGCACAACATAAATGCAGAGTATATCCTGGCAACAAACATGCTTGCATTTTGTAGAATTCCTTTGTGTCTGTAGACCCTCARCCATCTGTAGGGACCACACTGGGACTCAGTGATTGGACTTAGGTTTCTCCCTTATGGTTTGAGTCACCTATGAAATTAAACAGTTTGGAGRGGTTTGTGTTTTTTGAATTTCCAAAATTATGATTTTTTAGTGAGTCTGGTTTCCCTCTGCTGCCTGCAGCGTGGTTTGGTGTAACACGGGCTTCAGAGTGAAAAATGATCCCATCTATTTCCCTTGGCATTCAGGATGTTGTCGCTATTGCCCCGCAGAYGGGAGGTGATAGCTCAGAGCGAGTGAATCCTGTTGCAATTCCCGGTCTGGATGGCAGATGGCAGGAGGAGTTGGTGAAAGGTGAATGCCACTTAGAGCCAGCTCCTCTGCCGGTTACTGGCATCATCCTGTAGCAGATATCCACCCTTTCTGTTACAGGGTAACAGCTATGATGTTGTTACCAATTTCCTGGGTAAATCTACCTAGGCTAGTTTTAACAAATGGTTTCTTTTAAATGTTTGGAGGCTTCCTGTAATTTGTATTTTGATAAATATGTTTGAAGGCAGCAGTTTTTCTTGTTTCCTTAGCTGCTTGTTTTCTCTCATGTGCCACACCAGCTGTTTATACCAGAAGAGGGCATCTACTTTTCAAGATATTTCACCATTTTRGGAAGGAGGGTTTTGCTTGGGTTTTAGCTGCTGAGCACTTCTAGTGAGATGTTCAAATTGGATTGAAAATTTAGTTTTTCCTCATTAATTGGCTTAGTGTTTTTTTCTGCTGTGCAGAACCCTGAGTTCTCTCCATGCAGAGAAATGCTCTATCTTAGAACATCATCATGCTTTTGATTTATTTTTATTTGAAATTCAAGTAAAGTGCATAATTGCTTAAAATAAAACACATATTTCTTTTTTGTAGGGGTGAACCTCAAAACTCAGAACAAGGATTCCTTGGAAGATGCTGTCTCTAACTCTCCAGATCCAAGTAAGCAGAAAGGTTTGGAAGAGAGTTTGCATAGGTGGGAAGATGGGGAGGGAAAGGTCATTTACATATATAGAGGCATCAGGAGGTGGTAGGCAAGAAACTGAGGAGCCTCCTTGGCTTTTGGCTGTGGTTTATTTTGCCCTGCAGTAATTTGCAGGATCTCCCTGTACCATGTCTCACTGTGATTGCAGTTCCGTAGCTCTTAAGAACGTGTGAAGCTGGTTGTTGTGTTACATCTGAAATTCTTTCCTTAGCAGACACTATTATGCAAACAGCTAAGGCTGCTGAACTCGTATCTGCCTCTCAGTATGAAAAATTTGTTTGGTACCAGCTTGTTGAAGTAGTACAGTCATTTTCTGAATTTGGTACCGTTTACTGAGAAATATCTGCCTTCACCTCATACAGAAACAAGTGTGTCACTGCTTAAGAAAGCATTTTTCTTTATAGCAGTCTGTCCTGTATTACTTCTGCAGTGTTCCTGCCATTGGTGTTAACACTTTTATAGTAAAATAAATTTCTGTCTGTAGGATCTCTATGACCAGAAGTTAAGAATAAGTAGGTGACCAAGGGCCTTGATACAGATTGAGTCAAGTCAGAATATAGTGCAGTGGTGATGATTTGGTATAATTTAGTTAGCTTTTGCTTTTTAATGTCTAGTTTTAGTTCTCTGTAATCTCAAAGCTGCAGCATAAYTCTAGGAAAGGGTGTGGGAAAGGATTGCTTTACAAGTTACTATTTTTCTGGTCTTCCCACCCCTCTGGATAAGTCTTCTGTTTTTATAACTGTGGAAATATTCCCTTTTCTGCTGTTGTACTATTCCAGAAAGAGGCTGGTCTGTCATTCTTTCTCTCCTCCTCTCCAGCTCCTTCTGCAGTTGTCTAGGATGCAAAACTGGTCTGATTTTCKTGTTCAGACTTGGAATGTTGATCTGTTTATTAATAATCAGTAACTGCACCTGACTTGCTGTAATTTTGAAAGAGCGGTGGCTATGTCAGCTCTAGCTTTCRATCAAGAGGAA
This sequence comes from Amblyornis subalaris, assembly GCA_018881555.1. Lineage (NCBI taxonomy): Eukaryota > Metazoa > Chordata > Aves > Passeriformes > Ptilonorhynchidae > Amblyornis > Amblyornis subalaris. The sequence goes on from JACAXG010000071.1 coordinate 3,329,499, forward strand.
ATTGGATGTATTAACTTTGAATGCCATTTGCATGATGGGATTGAATCAGCATGTGCACTGCATTGTTTAACAAACTCTGTCTCTTTCTCTCCCTCCCTTCTTCCCATCCTATTTTCTTTTTCCCCTCCCATTCCACACCCCTTTTTGTCCCTGTTGACTTTATGCCAACTCTGTTTTTTGTCTCCCATTCTTTCTAACTTTCCTCTTCACGCACTTCTTTCATCTCCCTCTGCACCCTGTTTTTTCATGGGTGACCATGTATGCCCCCATTGTCTGCCCCCAATGACACAACGAGGCAGTTCTGACGCTGTCTGCTCCCCCCGTAGTGCCAGGCTTCTGTTGTACAGTTGGAGTGGACTGGAAATCCCTCACTACTCCGGCCTGTCTCCCTCTCACCACGGATTACTTCCCCGATCGCCAGAGCCTGCAGAACGATTACACGGAGGGTTGCTATGATCTGCTCCCAGAAGCTGACATTGACAGGTTTGGCCAGCACCTTCTCTGTAAAGTCCTGTGCTTAAGGAGCAGGTGATGGAAGAGGATCACTGCAATCTGTACAAGTGAACGATGGATTGCTAACAGAACGGCAGTTACCTATATTTCTCTTTTTCCAGTGATAGCTTTGCACCTTTTCGGATGTTGCCATCCAACCCTATGGTGTGTTCTGTAGATTTTATGTTGGAAATTGTTTGCATACAAATTTTTATGTCTCTTTTCTGTTGTGTTTCAATCAAAATATTCAACCTCAAGCTATCATCTTTGTTAATCTATTTTCTAGCAAGTGTTTTGGAAAYGCTAAATGAGCAAATGCATGTGGATGCATAGTCTTTAAGATGCTTATCCTCACTCTCAAGGATATTTAGTTTTAAGAATCTTGCTGGGARACAGTGTTAGTAGGATAAATAGAACTTCTCAGCTTGTCTCAGAGATCCCTGGTAGCTATTCTTTAACAGGGTTAGTTTGGGTTTTTTACTGAAGCAGTTTCATTATCTTAAACATTTTTCAGACTTTCCACAACTTGTAAGACATCAAAAGACCTGTTCATGTTGCTGCTTGATGGGAACAAAACAAAAATATTAGTCAGGGTGATCGAAATACATAGGAAGTAACAGGATTAATGGATAAACACCTAAAAGAAATGTCAAATGTCCCTTTGCAGCAGGAAGACAAAGTCCAGAGCAGAAGGAGTTGTAATAAGAAGCCACAGAGGTGTGTCTTCTAATCTCTCTCTGCTCTCAACTTCCCACTATGGAAGAGGCTGGAGCATTGCTGCCCACTGGCATTCTGAGCTCTGCTGAACATGTACAAACTGCACTGAGACTGCCTGCAAAGTGCCAGAAAAGTCATCTTTGGGGAATTTATTGCAAGTTTCACAACTGTTGTAGGCAAATTTGTTACTAGTTGCTAAACTGCTTTTGAAGGCAGTAGTAAATATTGCCAGACAGTTAATCATCCCATCTCAGAAGGTGCCCGTTTTCCCTCCTGCTCCCACAGGCAAGTGTTCCCAGACAGAGGGCTCCAGGGCCTGGACCAGAGCTAAGAATAGGTGTGTGGTCAGCTTCCTTATTCTAGTCTGCTTAACCTTTGTGTCCAGGAGGGATGAGGAAGGAGTGCAGATGACAGCCCAGCAGGTGTTTGAGGAGTTTATTTGTCAGCGTCTCATGCAAGGCTATCAAATTATTGTGCAATCCAAGCCACAGAAACCGGCCCCAACCGTGCCACCCCCGCTCAGCAGCAGTCCCCTCTACAGTCGAGGTGAGTGACCTGGGCTTGACAAGTCAGTCTTTTGTCTTTCCTTCTGCCAGTTCCAGTAACCTTGAATTAGGCACATCCGCCAGTTGCTCAACACTTCATATTGGGTGTTYTCTGGTGGTTCTGCCTAGAGAAGTTCTAAACGGGTGGTGTATGAATCCCAAATGTCCTTCTTCAGTTGGGATACCAGCAAATCTTAACTAAGAGCAAAGACTGATTGTGCAATTGTTCCCTAAAAACGTGGCCTGAAAGATGGATTTTACTTTGTCCTGAGTTCAGAAGCCCAGTTCTGGATTCCAATTATGGAGTCTCTTTCGATAGGCACAGTTTGTTGATAAAGTTCAGACTACTGCAGTAAGCTGAAAGGGTTTTGCTTTTTACAACTAGGTCTTGTGTCAAGAAATCGACCTGAGGAAGAAGATCAGTACTGGCTGAGTATGGGCCGTACTTTCCACAAAGTAACCTTAAAAGACAAAATAATCACTGTGACTCGGTACCTGCCAAAGTGAGTATCCCTCTGGTTGAGCTGTTTGCTGTCAAGGTTCAGATGAGCATTCTTTTCCAGCTCTCTGTGCTTGCTTGAAAGAACATACTGTAGAACCTTCTTTCTTTTTAGGAGAAGCAAGAGAATCACTTGTATCAATAATAATGAGATTAATGCTTGTGTTTGACCTTTTAGGTATCCATATGAATCTGCTCAGATAAACTACACCTACAGCTTGTGCCCGTCACACTCTGACTCTGAATTTGTCTCTTGCTGGGTAGAATTTTCCCATGAGAGACTAGAAGAGTACAAGTGGAATTACTTGGATCAGTATATCTGCTCTGCTGGCTCAGAGGATTTCAGGTGAGACCTCATTTTCTATCCAGACTGTTCTGTGTCCTAATTGCCTCTTTCCCTTTTTGACCTAAAATTTCATCACCAAGTTCAACCCACAAATGCTCAGTACTCTGGAGAGAATAACTGGCCTGCTTTCTCTGTCAGTTCCTAGCAACTGTTGTCTTGTAGGCACCTTGCTCTGTGTTGCTGGTGCATTACCTGACCTTTGATACAGACTTTGGATCACAGTATTCAGCATTGTGATCCTGCTGCATTCTGCTACAAATGCAAAGAAATAAGATGGCATTTTGTACCACACAGATGCTTTTCTTGGCTTCTTACTCATTTCTGGATCTGACTCAAAGCTTCCATTTATTTTGAAGCTGTTGGAGGTTTGCTTGAGTACTGGGCTTGACTGCAGTCCTCCTCCTAAGCTATGGAGCAAGTGCTTACCAGAAATGTGGAATATCTCCACTAGTATCAGTAGCTTTTTTGATATCTTCTCTCCACACAACCAGTCTTTATCATCTTTTCTTTTCAGGTCTCAGTCAAAATACCTCCTACGCTAATGTGCACCTTGAAAATTCTTTTTGCTTTCTTATTTTTAGAGAAAAAGCCTTTGGGGTGTATCTTTTACAGAAAAGAAAGCATATCTCTGTGTTACGATGACTCTGAAGATAACCTTGTTCCCAGTGATATTCAAATTGCTGACCATTCCTTTGCACACGTGCTCATTCTGACTCAGGGATAGCAGCGGGGTGGTCACTGCACTCACTGAAATGTGCAGAAGGTAGATATGCATTTTAGATTCTGTGAAACGCTTCCTAGGAAACTGCTGAACTCTGTCCTGTCCTCCATGTTCCTCCAGCCTTATTGAGTCCCTGAAGTTTTGGAGGACCCGGTTCCTGCTCCTGCCTGCCTGCATCAGTGCCACGAAGCGCATCATGGAGGGGGAGGTGCACTGCGACGTGTACGGCGACAAGCCCCGCTCCGATGAGGAGGAGTGGCAGCTCCTGGATGGATTCATCCGCTTTGTGGAGGGCTTGAACCGCATCCGCCGCCGCCACCGCTCCGATCGAATGATCCGAGTGAGTCGCCAGCTCCCGGTTGGGCTGAGTTTTACTGGAGCCACCAATGAAGCGTTAGCGGGGAGACCTGAGTCCATGCCAGGCAGGCTGGGGGGACGTGTGCCTGTGTCTGTGGGTAATCCATACACAAAGGACAGTGCTGACCCGTGTGCTGTGTCTGATTTCAGATAGTGTGGGCTTGTTAACACCTTTCTATTCTAGAACTAAGAAAATTTACCTGGGATGAGTATCCCATGCTGCTGTGGCTGGAATCAGACTCAGGATAGTTCTTGCTCAGGGAGAAGCCAGGCTTTTCTGCACAGCAGAGCCGTGTCTTAGACTGGCACTGCTCTGTTTTTATCTTGGCAGGTCTTTTCTTAGCAGGAGCTTGATGCCACCTCTGTGCAGGTGTGCTCTGCTTTGTGCTGCAGGTGGGCTTAGCCTGAGTACAGCACTGTGCCTTGTGATGCAGACGAATGATCAAAYGGGGTCTGTGAGGTAGTTAAGGTGGTAACTTCTGGGTTAACTGGGATTGGCTCTGTGTTGCAGATTCAGAAAAAGGATTGGGAAAAGAGAACTGTATGAGTGAATTTTTTGGTAGTTTCGAGAGACTGATGAGAAACTGGTTATGTGTGTATCAAAGTGTGTATCAAATTCTCTTCCAATTCACACCGAATGGGCTAGTTTATTTCACAGAAAATTCACCTTTTCCAGAATAGCAAACATTTTATTTTGAGAGTAGCATCCACACGAGACATTAGGCTATTCCATCTCCTGTGTAACAACGGCTTGACTCCCTTTTTGAAGTRTAAATAAAGGCCTGCTGACATGAGGTGTTGTGTTCTTGCTTACTAGTTAAGCCTAGCTTGACTAAGTCTGTGCTTCCATTTTTTTCTTTTGTTAGAAAGGGTCTGCCATGAAAGGCTTGCAGATTGCTGGTCCAATTCCCACTCACTCTCTGGAGCAGTCTGGGCCTCCCATTGGGAAAAAAGGAACCTCAGCACTCTCAGCTCTGCTGCAGATGGAAGCCAGTCAGAAGTGAGTCTCTACAGGCTATTTGAGGAGCCTAGAACGTCCTTCCTACGTATTCCACCTGGGCTGGCTAAAGCAGATTTGGGGAACTTTGCCTCATCTTTTGTTAAATACATAAGAAATTAATATTTTTAATGCTAAGTTAGTATTACACATGCATAATAAAACTAGGTTCAAGGGTGTACRTTGTTTGGGTGGGGTAAAAGGTACTTAAGGAATGTTGGATTGACTGGGCCTCGGTATATGGGAAAACAAATGTCTGAAAATATGGCAGTACCCCTCTGCAACAGTTGCCTTTGAGGGTAAGCTGACACAAAGTATGTTTGAATAAAGTCTGGATTCCTTCCTTTTGCTTTAGGACACTGGGGGAGCAGCAAGCAGCAATGCTTTCTGGGAAGAGCTCTGGGCAGCCTTCGGAGAGTGGGAACMTTGCTATCACACCCACCTATATGGACAGCCCTCGTAAGGTAAAGACTTCCTGATCTTTAGCTGCTATTTCTACATAATAATTGAAGATTATTTCTCTGAGCGCATAACCACATCATACCACATCTTAATCTCTAATCCAGCAAGGACTGGTCCTGTATTGGCCTTTGTGTGCAAGGGCATAGTAATTCAATTCTGTAACTGTGGCAATGATATGGAATCCTTAGGATGACATCTCGGTGTTTTGCTGATTTAGGTGCTATTTGCCAATTAATCCATTTACGTTTCTGGTAGCACATTTCGTTTCAGTCAGGGCTTGACTGTTAGATTTAGCAGTACAGTGCTSTCTGCATCTGTGTGCAGGCTGTCTTGGAGAGCAAAATCAACCTCTAGATTGTGACTGTGTGAAGATTGAGTGGAATTTTAAAAGCAGGGACTTGAGTCTCTTGCCTCTGCTTAGAGGAGGGGATGTGTTCCTGATAAATGATTTAGATGTCGTTCCTTCACTGGCTGGACTCCAGGCTGGAGAAAGTGGTCTTCCTGAAGCTCTCTTCAGACACTTAAATAAAAGACTGTGCTATCCCTCAAGCTTTCTGTCAATTGTCCTGTGAGAGCYAGGAGAGCAGAAACTCCACCTCCAAGTCCAACTGATTATTGATTATTTTCCTGTGTTCTGGCATGGTCTTTCAACAGAAGTAACTGAATAAAGATAGAGGACTTAAGCGTGACCTGTCTTTGGGTTCGACAGTTGAAATATTGCAAAGAAAAAGTTCTCAGATTCACCACTATCAACCACCTCTTTCAGCATTTTTCTCTTAGCATSTAATATTTCAACATCTACTGTTTTGTGCCACCACCAAGAACAAGTGTTGTGCTATTCTGGAGACCTAGATATTGATAGTTGAAGTGAYAGAGTAACTGCAATCATCTTAGTAGTAGACACCTACTTGTAGAATTAAAATGTTTGGAGAACACAGAGGAGAGTCTGGAGCAGGATGTGCTAGACCTGGAAAAGGTAGGTGCTCAAACTGACTTTGAGGCATTTGCAAACTTCCATGTCRTAATTCATGCTTTGCATTCTCCTCTTCTACTATTTTGAAAAATCAGCTTTCTTCTTTAAATACAGAAATCTTAAKTGTCTCTTTCTACCAGTAAAACTGGTGAAAATTCCACATAGGACGCGGAAGAGAATGTTGTGTCTGGTTGTTCTGTGTGGCAGAGGAGGAAAAGGCAAAATGGGTGTCCCTAGCAATGGCACAGTAGTGTTGGGACCAAATTAGCAGACTTTGTGCTATCAGAAAATGTCTTCTTGAGTTACGTTAAAAGTAACTGTATTCAAAAGCCTCTCTGGAAGACTGACCGGAGACTCTGGAAGAGTGTGTTATCATTTGAAGGCTTCATGCTGCAGTAGTAAACACTCCTGTAAATACTTACACACAGGGACTGGGAGATAGGAGTCTCCTAATTGATGGCTCATGTCTGTTGGAAGGATGCCAGTGGACAGGCAGCATTGTGCTCACTTGGGAACACCAGCAAGTGTGTGCCTCGTGTCACAGCCTGTGTAGGGCTCCCCAGCACAGGGAAGTCTGGCTTTCCACAGACTTGCAGCCAGAGAACTGACAAATTGTCACAGCTGTGAGTTCTGTCAGCAGCCAAAGGAACAAGTGCTTTTCTAGGATGCTCTTCATTGCTGAAGTTATTCCAGACCGAAACTGAGCCACTGGCTTCACTTTACTCTGTTTCAGASTAGAATTGACAAGTCTCTTCAGCCAGTTACTGGGCAACACAGTATGGTTTTAACCCAGTAAGTCTGCTTGATCTATGATCTGTTTGGGAAGTCTTTGCCCTTATAGATCCAGGGTGTTTGGCTCTGCTTCTACACTGTATAAATTGCCAGTCATGTAACCCTGGCATTAATTCTTTCCASAAAATGTTTTATATGTACATACCAAGATAAGCATCATCTTAACTGCAAGCTAGACAAAAATATTTTGCCAAGGGAACAGAATAAAGAATTGCAAATAGGGAATGAAAATCTAGATGACTTCCACTGCATTGTCTTATGTGATAAGAGAATCTTGACACATCTTTGAATAGCAGCTGGGGATAAATTCRCCCAGGGTTTGCAAGTAGGCAGAACACAGCACAGGCAGTATCTGTTTAATTTTGCATGAAGTATTAAACACAGTGTTGAAAGGATCTTTGTGATGAGTTTTCCTTCCCTTTCCTTTGCATTGTACCAAACCTGCATTTAAGACGAATAGTGTGCTTCCTGAAAAGAGCTTCTTTGCCTCTCCCTCTTTATCATTTGAATGACTAACAGATTAGAAAAAAAACCCCTGTCCTTCTTTGGATATTCATCATTACACCTGTGGTTGTCCAGGTTTCTGTATTTCAGTTTTGTATGGAAGCTGCCATACTTCAAAGCTCARGTCTTTCTCCTTTGAAGTATGGAGGGAAGGCTGTAGTTTCAATTGGCTTCTGATCAATGTGGGTTTAAAAATTTAGGGAAAGCATCTGTGCTAAGGAAGAGCAAGGTCTTGTTACAGAGAGAAAAAGTAAGGATATGTGTGTGAGTAACTCCTGATGCTCTGCATTCTGCTGCATCTGACCTTCTGGGTCTGGGATTTGCATTCTCCTCATACTTTCTCTCTGTGGTCATTTCATACTTGCACAACCTTGTATTTGCTTTTCTTCAACTCCTTGTTCYTGTTGCTGTTGCCATTAATGGGCCTACTTCCTCTGATGCCTTCAGGATGGGGCCTTCTTTATGGATTTTGTTCGCAGCCCACGCACAACTTCAACCTTCTACTCACAGGTTAGTTTTGAATGGGTTGTTATCTCTGGCTTTTTCACTGAGGTTATGGACAGTATTTGTGTCCTGACCTTGCCACACTGGAGACCTGGTGTTAGTTTCCAGATCTGCTCGTTGAGAGTGAGATGTGCAGCATTGGCAGGACAAAGTGGCAGATGCAAGCATTTTCTTCCACCATTCAATGTTTGTGCTGTGCTTTGGATGTTCATGTGCCCTGTCTCACTGTCCTTTGCAGTACTGTCTTGTCAACTACTAAAGCTGCTCTTTTTTTTTTTCAGTAAGTGCTTGTTTTCCATCTTTCCTCACTGAACAAAATGGCAACAGCTCACTCGTCTAGTTCTTGGCTAAATTTCTTCTGTAGTGTTTGATTGACAGATGACTCTGGGGATATCCAAGTCAAATTGTGTCCTTGGATTCCTGAATAACTGAGGGCTGAAAATATTGGTGTCATCTTGGTTTAAAAGAGTCATTGTGACAGCAGTTGTTTGTACACTTAATAGCAGTTAGGAATTAGCAGTAACACAGTGTGCCCATAGAAAAAATGGTGCTGATTGAACAGAACTCTGAGGAGGCAGAGGGGCTTTAGCTGGCTGTGGGCACTGTAGAGTTGACGTTGGAGCATCTGCTGATTTTGGCTGCCCAAAAAGGGACATCTGCTGTTAGAGATTTTTGGGATGCGAGAAGTGGCATAAATAAAGGACTCCTGGCTGTCAGACCTATGTCAAGCTACCAGCTTTGTGATTTTTAGCTGTGTATGTGCTGTGGATTCATCACGGCAGAGCAGCCCCCATATTTACACCAGCTTGAGTTAGAGTTACTCTGCCGTTCGTGTTCTCTCCCCACCTCTCCAGCTTTTATGTAATGTGCCTTTACTAAACCATACGTGTTAATGACAGATGGCAATTACAGCCTGTACTTTCCTGAATCCTTCAGCATTCATGTTCTTTCTGAAATGATTTTATGTTAATTTTGTGAACTATTCAGTCTACCGTTGGAATAGTGTGAGCGTTGCTGCGGGAGGAAAGTGTTCCTGTTGTCTTGGCGACATAGGTGTGGGTGGGTGCCAACCAGCCTTCTCATACTGCCCTGAGAAAGGAGGGAAGATGAGCTGATTTTTTTTGTGCGTTATGAAACTTAAGTTCGTGTGATACATTTGCATATTTTTGAGAGTTAGACTTGAAACTATTTTTGCTAAATGCTTACTATTTCTCCCATAGTGATTAAGTGTCCTGTTCTGTCCATTGTGTGCTTATAATCACAGTTACTCACTTGGGTTGAAAATGTCAGGTTTGGACTGGTGTTGCTGGTTTGCCAGTAGTTCTCTCAACACAATTTTTGCTAGGTTGGTGATCCTTATCTTTATTTGGGTCTGAATTTGTTGTTTGTTAGGAGCTCTATAGTGATGACAAAATAAGACTGTATTTATCCCTTCTGCATATGCTTGTGCTTCCTTAGAGTATTGCTTGTTGTTAACTAACTTGGGCTGAGGCATAGATGATGTGGGGAGGGAAGAAAATGGGAAGTGGATTGCATCGTGAATTTCATAGAGATGTTGCTGTGTTTACTCCTCACAGGTCTCTATAGATCAATCAGTTCCCGCAGCCTCAGATGGCAACACATTGATAACCAYGGGGCAGGTCCCTGACAGGGGCAGCACCCAGACCCTGGGAAGTGCCCAGAATGTTGCAGACCTGGGATACACCACAGCTGGTGCTGCAGAGAGCAGGTAGGAAAAGCACAGCAGTGCTGTACTGCAGAGCTGTTCAGTTAGTCCCTTTCTGGTGTCAGGGAATGGGCACTTAAATAGGAACCTGAGAACAGGCTGTGCTTTGCCTGTCAGCACGAGCAGGCACTTGTCACAAGACCTTACTGCAGCATTTCCACGTGCAGAGAGAGTGGTAGTAAAATAAGCATTGCAACCCAGTTTTCCAGAATTAAATGAACACAAGGCCTGATTTCTCCACCCACAAGAAGAGCTTCATTCTTCAAGAAAAGAAGAAATTCCATTTCTGAAACCTGCTAGTAGAAAACCAGGCTTTGAATTGACATCTTCTGTCTGCTTTGGCAAGGGGGCCTCTGCAGGTCTAATTGGATCCAGTAGGTTGATAAAATCCAAGAGGTTCTAACCTGGAAGTAAGACACCAGGAAGGAAGCAACGTTGAAAATAAACTTTATTAGCACCTGTTTCCTGTGATTGTATATTACATTAAATTAAAAAAGCTGGCTTTTTTAATATTTGCTCTTAATTGCTCCTGAGTACAGCTGTAAGTGACATAGTGTGCATTATGTCCATATAGCAATGTCAYGTGACCTCAGGGGAAATGGAGGTCTGATGCTTTTAGTTGTCCTTGAGATCAAAAAGAAATAAATGTGGCAAAGTCATTGTTGAGAAGAGAGAGCAATTTTCTTAAATGTACATATTTTAACAAATCTGAGAGCTTCCTTGATTTTTGAATGTGCTTCTGTTTACTGCCCAGCTCTCAGCAGTGTTCAACAAGTGCTTTGACTTCCTCCTCCACTTTGGTAGAGATTCTCGAAGCCATGAAACACCCCACGTAAGTTTTTAATATAAATATGCTTACACCTGGTGAGATGTTTTGTAAGAGGACATGAGGTGTGGAGTCACTCAGAGGAGAGCCCCATGTCAGCTGTTGAAGAGTTTTAAACTTCCTTTGTTATTCAGTTGCAGTCTCTCTAATAAGGAATTTTATAGAAATTGAGGTACAAGCAAAGACTTCAATTATTAGAATCTCAGAATCTTGTCAAATCAAGAATTCTCAGTAAGTCACTAAAGTGCTGTCAATGTGAGTTCTTCATCTTGTTACCAGAAGCCAATGATATGTCGTTCTGGGGGCATTGTGCATTTCCTGTCCTGTATTTTGTCCTTCCCCTCCTTTTCTTTTTTTCCCCAGCAGTGAGTTTTGTCTTTGTTACTTAAAAGAACTCTCAATCTGTGTGTGTTAACACGTGTGACTTGCTGTGATTCAGCACAGGGATCCAGCTGCTCTCTGAACAGAAGGGCCTCTCCCCGTACTGTTTCATCAGTGCAGAAGTTGTGCACTGGCTGGTGAATAACGTGGAAGGTGTGCAAACCCAGGCCATGGCCATTGACATTATGCAGGTAAGGCAACTATCCAGAGGCATATGCAGAGCCAGAAAAGCCTCACTCTGTGAAGAAAGTGAAGTTTTAGAGAAAAGCATAACAATAATTTCTGCTACTTATTAAAATCCTCTTATGGATGAGTATTGAAAGCAGTGCTCAACAGAGTATGAGGTAATAATGACGTTTTTTGGATTTCCTATCACAAAACATAACATATTCTTCAGTAGAAATACATATTTTTTTCCACTTATATGATGATGGTTCTGTTTATAATCTCCATTTAGCTAGTACTTACCAAATTCTCTGCGTTGTGTTGGAATTGAGGCACTAGGCTGTGATTTGGTTTTCCTTTCTGATAATTAGTTAATACAGTTGTAATAAAACCACCATATGACCTCTGTTATGGATGCTGAAGCAGACACACTTTATGCAGGAACACTGCTTGTATTCACCAAGGGATTTTTTCTGTATTGAACTTTGTCAGGGGCAGAAGGTTGGAAATGGTTTGGAGTTCATTCCTCTGAGGAGATCCCATATCAATTAACAGAGAACTTAGAATGTTTCCAGCCTCTTACCTTCTGTAAATCCATCTATAAAACCAGAGCAGGGTAACAGAGGAAGACAGACATCTGTGGAAAGGTCAAACACAATTTCTTAGGGAGATAAGGAATTGCTACATTTACTGAATATCAAGAGATATTCAGTAATTTTGCTGGTATTGGTGGTATTCTTGTTAAGCATATATCTGGACAAAAAGATGTCAAGAAAAAGAAAATTATTTCCTGCTGTTCTCTAGCGACCTTTTTATGTAACTGGGAGAGTGTTTTCTTTTTTATCATGTTTGCTCTGTTCTCTTTTCTTGTTCAGAAAATGTTAGAAGAGCAGCTTATTGTCCATGCATCTGGAGAAGCTTTACGAACCTTTATTTATGGCTTTTATTTTTACAAGATTGTTGTGGACAAAGAACCAGACCGAGGTCAGCATTGTTGTTACAAGACTTTCCTCACTATCCCTTTGCATAGTCACTAGGCTGTTCTTGATTCTTAGGGGTACTGCAGCAGGAATGCATTTTGGGAGCAACCAGAAACACTGATCTCAAGCGAGTCTGAGAAATTCAGCCTTTTGGGTTTAAAAAAAAAAATTGCAAAGAACATAAAGTAACTTTTTTCCTGCCTCTTTTCGTCAAGAGCTACTTTTCTCTCACAGTCTTGACCGCTTGTTTCTAACTGGAATTRCCCTTCCCCTTGCCTTTTGTGCAGTGGGGCTGCAGCAGCCTGCCATGTGGCACACGGCTGCCATGGACGACTTCTCCGCCTTCCAGAGGAAATGGTTTGAGGTGGCCTTTGTGGCAGAAGAGCTCCTGCACTCGGAGATCCCGGCGTTCTTCCTGCCCTGGCTGCCCAGCCGCCCAGCCTCCTATGCAAGTAGGCACAGTTCCTTTAGCCGCAGTTTCGGAGGACGGAGCCAGGCAGCTGCACTATTAGGTAGATGCACAGCACAGGTGACAGCTGGGGAAGTTCAAGGGGATAGTTTGAAAGGGGAAGAGCATCCAGCCAAGGGTATGATCTCACGTGGACCAGCAATAAAGCTGCAAATTTCATGCTGGCCTTACATGTGTCTTGCATGTGGACTTGTTCTCGTATGCTGGGGGTGTGTTTCACTGGCTGAGCAGGTAACTTTTATGTCAGAGTACTGGAATACAGTAAAAAGTATTTCTTAAAATACTCCTTGTTCCTAAACCTCTAGAATTTAGGGAGGAAAATGCTTTGTCTCCTTGCAAATATAAAGAGACTCTTCACAACCTGTAAGGAGTGTGGAAGGATAAGTTGTAAGAACAGCAGAGCAACCAAACTGTTCTTAAAATTACATGTCTAATTGCTTCCTAGGGGCAAAAGCCACAGTGAGATCCAGATGTGTTAGAAGTTTTCTGTGATGTGCTGGAGGCTTCTTAGCTAATCTGAACCAGACTTCTTATATTAATAAGTCTGTGAAGCCCAGCTACAGATGATCCCTGTGGTATGGAAGCAGTAGGAAGACCTTGCTGCTGGGCAAGATACCATTAGTATCTAATGTTCTCTAATGTGTGGAAAATAACACTGACCGCCTCTAACGGCCCGTGAAACACACTGGCTGCGTGACTGACCCTGTTGCTTTGTCAGCTTTTTGTTGCATTTCCAGGCCAGCCTGAGTCACTTGCTTTTGTTCCTCTTTCCCTGTTTAAGAGAAAAATCATTGCTGTGGAACTGCAACTTCAGGTTTATTTTAGATGCATCTGTTAAAGGCCTAGCAATTAAGGATAAAAAGAAAAATTTTGCTGTTCTCCTGTTGTGTATATTTGACCTTCTGAAGAGAAATGCCTTACTGCTGGTGTAGTATCTCTTAAACCTGAAGTCACAGTAATCCTTGTGTATTTCTGAAAGGCTTGTTTGAAGAGGAACAGCATCAGAAATGTGAAAGCATTAAGGATAGGAAGTCTGAACTAATGGTTAGTTCCCCGAAGCCAACATGTGTGGGTTATTTTCCCTGTCACACGATAAATCTGTTGCCTTGGCTAGTATCCAACCTCATTAGCTCAGTGGCTGGCCAGAGCTGAAGCCTGAACCTAGGCTGGCATGAAAGTATTGTGGAGGCTGGAGGCACTTGGGCCAGATCCTGTCCGTRGTTTGATCTCTTACTCATTATTTAGCCTAAGCAAACCAGTTCACGTTCCTCTGTCTGTGCTCTTTTGTGAGGTGAGAAGACTGAGACTCAGCAGGCTTGCACCCATGGGGATGAGCAGAGGAAGAAGGGTGCCTCAGTGTTCCTCTCACTTTTCCTTTAACACCAGCCAGGAAAAGAGTGTACTCCTGCAGTGTGTGGTCTATTACACACCTGAGTAGCTTTCCTTTCTCTTTTCGGTTGGAATTATGTCCATTCTACAAATTAACTAATTTGCAATATTTGATTGAGTGATAAATGCCTTCAGATTGCTCACATGCAGTGTGTTTTTTCCAGGAACTAAGTTTCTTGTAGAAAAATTGAGTGGAAGTATTTTCTTACAAAGGAACTGGTTTACATGATGTTTCTGTGCTGTCCYTCTTCTAAACAGTATTCAAAAAAAACTTCACCAGTTCATCTGAGGCAAGGAGCTTTACTAAACCCAGATGACCCCTGGTCCACGTGACTTCATTTGTTCCTCTCTTGGTCTTGATTTGGTTGTGGATTTTATTTCTTCCCCTCCCCACCTTCCCTAAATGTCAGGCTGTGACATAAAATTGCATGCAAGCATTGGGAGCTCTGGAACAAGCTCCGTGTATTTCTCAAATCTTTATCCCTCCCAATTCCCCAATCACTTGCCCAGTGACTGTCCCCTTTCCCTTCCCAGTGGAAGTCTGACCTGTGATATACCTAATCTTGTCCCTTTGATTTATAGCAATGCATGCACTAGCAATTGTAGTCATGTATGTAGTGGAGTCTGTGACTGGAGAATAACCTGCCTGCTCCTCTCCGATTTGCTTAATAAATAATTTGTTAAATACTCAATAGTACAAGACAATTGGGAAGCAGGTGAGTCCTCTTAAAGTCTGACCTATGGAAGCCAGAGCTTATTCTATTAAAACAAGCTGGTTTTAATCAGAAGCTTCTGAATTCAGACATGTGGACATTTCTCATCAGTGTTTAATGTATTTTTGATTAGCTCATCTGGTTGGACTGTGTTGCTCTTGCTTTGCCTGTGAACTATAGCTGCAGACAAGGCAGAGAGAGACACTCCAGCTGTAACAGGGAGTCTGCACTCTCTGGAAAAAGGAACAGTCTAAGGGAGCAGGGAGCTCATTCTTCACAGTGTGCTAGTTTGGGCACACTGGGCTGTGGTGTTATCACTGACCTCTTGGCTAATGACCAACACCTACCTGACTGAGCTGCTTTGGCTTCACAGCTTCCGGGATGTTGTTTTCCAACACACTTTGTTACAAAATTAGCACCATAATCTTCTGACCACAAGCATTGTATTCACAATATCCCACTGGAAAGGAGCCAGAAAAAGAAACTCTCAAGATGTCGGTTTGTCTGACAATACCAGATCAACTCAGAAACTGCAGATGATACATTTCCCAAAGACAAAAATAAGTCTTATTTATGAAACAAAACTGGGTGATGTTCTTTCATTTTTATTGGGTTTTTTTTTTATTTTTTTCCTGTTCTATGCTGCAGTAGTAGCAATATAAAGCATTTGCTTATAACCTTGAAAACTGCCTCCAGGTAACTTGCAGTAGAAGTGAAGGTGTGAACTTTCCATCTACCTTGAGGAAGAATTTCAACAATTAAATACTATTAAGCCATTAAATTATAAGATAGTTTAAAAGCTGACCCTATAAAAGGGTGCATACCTGCTTAAGCAAGAAATAACAACATCCACCTCTCATGCATGCAATAAGTTTTCCAATAGTAGCCTTGCAGCCCATTGTTTTGTGTCAACTTTTAACATTACAGAAATGTTAAATTTTGTATTTGTCTAAAAAAAAGTTGAAAGTGATGACATGTTTCATAGCAGGACTTTAGTCTCCAAGTCAGGAGGTCTGAGTTCTGTCCCTGGCCTTGCAGTCCTCTGTGTGATGTGAGCCAGGTCTCTTCCACTGCTAAGCTTCTCTTCCTCTCTTGCCTGATACCTGAGGTTTTCTTTCTCCAGGATGCTGGGCTGTAGGGCACAAAGGGAGCCACATCTTGGGCACTATCCCAGCACTTACTGCAAAGCACTAGGAGATATTGCAGTGGTCGGAATGCTGCTGCGTGTCTTGGCTGACTCTTCATGCTTTTACAGAAAGTGTTGGATATGCACTTTTAACAATGCAGTAATGTGGGATATTGATATGGGGTTAAAGAAACAAGAAGTTTAACTTCTAATCTCCTTTAGCTGTGGAAAGTCCTGGAATGCTCCTGCCCTGTGTAACAGCACCCTGTTGTGATTTGTGGTGGAGGCATATAGAAATATTTGGAATGTTGTGGGCATGAAGAAGCTGGTGTTGTCTAGCCATGCTTAATTATGGCACCAATTGCCTGTTGATTAACTGCTGGACTCTTGGTTCTCTCTCTTTATTGCAGCTGAAATGGCTTTTGACTGCTTGGGGAGGTGATTTTGTAGCACGTACCCCTGACATGAGAAATACTTCAGGTTTTTTGTCTTTTGTGATCTGGACGAGTTGCATTCTGGGACTATTCTCCTAGCCCAAAAATATCTGGGGAGGAATGGGAGGACAAATTAATTTCAAATAGCTTATCTTGATTCTTCTGTTCTCTTCATCCTGTCTCGCACCTTCTCTTTAATACATCTTCTAAATACCCCCATTCCTTGGCTGAGCAGCTGCCACAGTGCCTGAGCAGCGGACGGTGACGCTGGACGTGGATGTGAACAACCGCACGGACCGGCTGGAGTGGTGCAGTTGTTATTACCATGGCAATTTCTCCCTAAATGCTGCCTTTGAAATCAAGTTACACTGGATGGCAGTGACTGCAGCTGTTCTTTTTGAGATGGTGAGATCCTTATGTTCTGGATGGCYGCAGAAATGCTTGTCTGGCCTCTTTATCCCTTAGACAACTGGGGATGTTGTATTAGGAAGAGAGACAGTGGCTTGGATCTGCCTTTATTTCCATAAGTAATTTTCCTGGTGGTTGTTAGCATTGCTGCATCTGGTCAGCATTTATCGCACCATCTATAGTCATTCTCTCTGCAGGAGAGTGTTCTGGTTTTAGTGGGTTTCATGCACAGTATGGTCTCTTCATGCAGAGGTCAGCACAGGTCAAGATGATAAATTTAAGTCCCCCTTAGGCAAATTTTAAGCCCTGAGCCGGGTCTTTGGAAAAGAATGTGTTTCACATTGCATTCTTTCTATCCCCAAACCTTAAAACTTTAAATCTCAGTGGAATTGCTTTTGTAACAGGGCTTTTCCAGACAACATGTTCTTCCTGTTCAGCAATGTTTTAGCTTTTTTTTTAACTTGCTGAAAACATTTTGAATTGAAAACGTGTCAGTTTTTAATTTTTAGATTGAATTCTTTGATTTTTTTTTTTTTGTTCGTTTTCCCTAATGTAGCTCCTGTAAAACTCGAATTATTTAATATCAGGTTTTACCCCACCCAGCCAGACAGCACTAGATAGTTGGCTTGGCTTTTATTTAAAATCAATTGCACTGTTCCAGTAAAGCAGAAGTGTTTAGCCACTGTGATAAGTAGGCTGATTCAGTTCCTGAAAAATGTCCTATTTTAAAGTGCTTTCTGATTGATGGGGCACTTCAGAAAAAGGAAAGCCTGATGTCTTGTGCTTGTACTGCTTTGCTTGCAAGGACGTTGGTGTGCTTGCCATGCAAAGCAAGCTGAGCCTGTGGAGAATTGAGCAGGTCTCATCTGTTCTTGGGGAATGAGTTGCACTTATGCACATAAGTGCCCTTCGTCAGTTGGCATATGTGGTATGATTCATTGTTTGAATTTCTTCTCAGGTTCAGGGTTGGCATCGGAAAGCCACCTCCTGTGGGTTCTTGCTAGTCCCAGTCTTGGAAGGCCCGTTTGCTTTGCCCAGTTACTTGTACGGGGACCCCCTTCGAGCTCAGTTGTTCATCCCACTCAATGTGAGCTGCTTGCTGAAGGAGGGTAGTGAGCATTTGTTTGATGGTAAGAAATGCACTTTCTTTTACCCCTCAGGGTACTTTCTGCAAACAGGTCACTGCAGGCATGTAGCTGACACAAAGAACCTCCTTGACCAGCCAGCATTAGGTGGTTAAAGGACCTGTTTTTACAGTTCAGCAACCCCCTCAGGAAGGAGGTGCTGGAGGAAGCCGTGCTGGCAGGTTGATCATGCAATGGGGTGAGGTGGGCAGCACGAAGCACCAGCACMCAGGAAAGGTGGTCTCCCCAGTGATGTTTAACCTTGCACACCCTTACAGAGCCCATATTGAGTAGCTGTTGTGTTTGACAGACTCTTGAGTCTGTTTTGTTGGTAGACCCACAGCTGCTCTGCATTTGCATCCTGCGTTTGTTTATTCTCTCCCTCCCTGAGATTGGGTTTTCACCACTGCCATCCTTTTTTCGTTGTTGCCATGGTTACTTTAATGGTTACAGTGTTTGCACATGAGATTAAGCTCTAGAAACTGCAGTCTTCTTTTCTGCAATGTGACCTCGCCCTTTCCCGTGAGCTGTTGTGATAAGTCTCAGGTGGAAGCCCAAAGATCAGAGAACTGTGTCCCCATGCAGAGAGGGGAAAAATTGCATCATGAGAAGGSACAATTAGCAAAAGGCTCTGTTTTAAAATAGTAAACATATTTTCATTAACCTGTGACTCAGTGTCCAGGTATAACTGTAAAACATATGTGACAAATCCACATGCTGTGAGGTCACCGTAGCCTCACTGACTGAATTAAGTATTTTCAGAACACTCTTGTGATACACAGCAGCCTACTCTCCTTCCTTGCCCCGTCCTACACACCCGTTTATGTTCCTCTCCTTCAAAATAAATTCGGGAATGAATCTGCTACTGGAGTGTACAAGACACATCTCTAAGGGACAGCTGGCAGAAGAAAATGTGACTAAAAGAAATGGCTAGGGAAAAGAAGAGTGCACAGAGGCCTCCTGAGGAAACTGAAGTCTWGAAAAGCAAGGAAATAAAGTAGCTTTACTAGATACTTCTTACCTTTTTGTTTGTTTCAGGCTTTGAACCAGAAACCTACTGGGACCGAATGCATCTGCTCCAGGAAGCAATAGCACACAGGTATGTCTGAAGTGAGCAGACACTTCCTATCTGCCTGTATAATGTGGGATGAAGGCCTGAACAGTCACTCCTGAGTGGCATGGGTTCTGTGCTGTCTGCCTCTCTGAAGTCTGCTTACAGATTGTTAGACTAAGATACAGCCAGCCTCCATGCTGGGAGGGGGTTCTGTGGGTGCAAGGGGCAGCTGTGTTTCAGCCTGTCACTCCTTAGGAAACCGTACTCTCCCCCTGGGGAGGGCGTTGCCTTTGGAAAGTGCCCTGCTATTCTAAGTTAGAAGCAGATACACTGTAAATAGATTCTTCCTGAGAATGGACAGTTATTTTCCTTCATGTGTATTTAGCACAGTCTTGAACTGGACAACACCTGATCATTGACAATAGGCARGAGACTGGGATGGGAGCTGTACATAGGAGGTTGGGCCCAGTTTAAGAAGGAATTGTTGGAAGCTCTGGATACTATCTAGCCTTATCCCTTTGTGTGATTAAGCTGCCAGTTTGTTTCACGGTGTTGCTGCCACGGTCTTTTTCATGAGAGAGACTGCCTTTTGTAATGGACTTCAGCTTGCAAATCAGCTTTTATTAGTGTAGAAAGCCAGAGAGGAACAAGTGTCTTACAAACAGCAGAGAACTACCAGGTGAGCTGCTTGAAGTTCTGCATGGAACATTGCCCATCATGAAAAAAATAATGTTGCAGCTTGAAACATACCCAAGGAATGTCTGTCTTGACTATTGCTCTTCCCTCCCTTGGGTGCAGCTGCCCCATTTTGTCAGMGACTGCTTGGAGCTGCTGCTGCCTTTGTTTCCGACTCAGGACAGGGAGCAGTGTGGGGTGACAGGCTTTCACACTGTGCCTGGCAGGGGCAGAGAATATTTGGAGAAGCTCAGCTCTCTTCATCCCTTTTACTATTGCTTTCAGGCCATAAGAAAGGGATAGTTGAAGGATTTCACGTGGTGCCTCAGGGTGCCTCAGCCTTGGGCTGAGGAATCCTACCTGGAGTGGCTCTTTTAATCTATTTGTTGTTTGTTTAATTCCCCTGATCTCTGTTTCTTCAGATTTGGATTTGTGCAAGATAAATACTCAGCCTCTGCATTCAACTTCCCGGCAGAGAACAAGCCCCAGTATATCCATGTCACAGGTGAGCAATATTTGAGAGGCACTGTGGCAAGGAGGAGGTTATTACAAACAAGAGAACCATTTTACATGTGGTTTGTGTTTCGTGTGAGTGATGTTGGTGCTGTTATGTCCCTAACCAGATGACGAGTAGGTGTGTCAGACAACACAAAGCAGAGAACAGGAGAGACAGTATGAAAAGCACAAAGTATTGCTGCTGATAAATGGTGTTGGTTTAAAATCTTGCTTTTACAGTGTCTCTGAAACTTTTCTTTCCAGGAGATGGGGTAATTAAAAAAAAAAAAAGGCGAAGCTTATTCCAAGATCAATGTAAATAAATGTGCACCCAGAAGCTAGAAGGAGGGAAAGGTATTGGGACAAGTCAGTGCTCTGTTCTCATGCTTAAGGTTAATTATAGATGCATCTCTACCCATACACACTGTGTGGGAGATAGATAAAGCATTTAGGATCCACTTGCTGAGACATGAAGATAATGACAGGAAGAGAGCATTTGGAAAATTGCAGAAGAGAATGGAAATTGATGGGAAGTTAGAAAGATGGATCAAGGCCTATATCTCTCCTTCATTCCGTGCTTGCAAGACAAAGGCAGACAAAGTGCGCTCCCTGCCAGTGTTACATGCAGGAAGAAGTAGCCCGTAAGACCCGAGGGGGAAAAGTGTATCCCATTTTGTCTTGCTAAAAGGCAATTAAATGAAACGCGGGCCAGTTTCCTTTTCAGAATTTAATAGGTCAGCTACCAGTTGTAGGGACTTAGGTGTGCCTCAGCCTAAAGTCCTGTCTGTTTCCTCCAGGGACAGTGTTTTTGCAGCTGCCATATTCCAAGCGGAAGTTTTCTTGTGGGCAGCAGCGGCGTCGGCGCAACTCCACCAGCTCCACCAACCAGAACATGTTTTGTGAAGAGCGCATCGGCTACAACTGGGCCTACAACACCATGCTGACCAAAACCTGGCGCTCCAGCGCCACTGGGGATGAGAAGTTCGCTGACCGGTTGCTGAAAGACTTCACAGACTTCTGCTGGAACAAAGACAGCCGGCTTGTTATGTTCTGGACTGATTGTCTGGACAAGATGCATGCTAGTGCTCCATGAAATAGGGTTGTATCTCTTAGGGAGACAGCTAGAAGCTTTACCTTGTGGCAAGGAAGTAGAAGTGAAGAGTCTCAGTTGGGTTCATATTGAGGCTTCAAGAGGACCTGAGCAATATTGCTGTTGATATTCAACAGAATTTGATTAAGTGCTTGGAAAAAAAGAATTTGAGCTCTTGGCTTGCCAGCGTCTGTCACCTGACCTCAGCTTGGTTTCAAGTAGCTACAGTCCTTGATTGCCAGAACTTCAGTTAGAGCAGAGGTAAAGGAGAGTGAGTGCAAGTGTTTTTCAAGGGCAGTTGGATTGAGCGCAGTGTGGTGGTATCAGCTTCCTATCATGGGAAATGATTGGTGCTGTTGGCATCTGATGTGTCTGGCAGCAGCCTGCCCTTTCCAAGGTGTACCTGATTGGGTGAATATGTAAGATAAGATGTGAGAGATGCTTGTTAAATTTTCATACATTTAAATAAGTAAAAATGAAAAAAATTAAGTGACCTGATGTTTTGTTGTAATTCCACAAACAGCAATACAGAATTGTTAAGTAAAAGAGAACAATTGCCAAAAGGAAATACTACTTTCCATGTTCAGCTCGAAGTTCAGTGCTTGAGCTTTTGTCTTTTAAGCATCCAGGAATTTCTCTCTTCAGCTCTGGATCTAGAAAGTGTCACATAGCAAGAGCAGGTAGCCAGTTACTGTCTTGCAAGGCCTGCACCAAAGCCTAAGGAGAAATCTAGGGCCACTGAACACACGATGCTGCTGAGGATTATGAGCAGATTTTTARAAACGTGTTTGCATACAGCAAGAGGAAGATGCCTGCACTCAAGTATGTTGCCATTGTCTTTGCACAGAAAGCTCGCTCATGGCTCAGGGCCTTGCCAGGAGCTCCTTCAAGTGCACATTTAGGGTGGGTCACAAGCTGCACCCAGCCGTGCTGTGTGTGGGCGCTGTTGGCTCCTGCTGCGAGATGGTTTCTGTTATCTGTCCTCGAGAAACTGGAGACAGGGGAGGACTGACACCTTCAGAGTGGTGTTCAGATCTGATTCAAGGCAGATAGTAGCTGCTTCAGTTTTTTATCCCCTAGACTGAGTCGGGATGACTCATCTGTTTTTAGACAGCACCCACCTAGAAAAGGTAGGTTTGAGCTGCGTGCCTCTTCATTTAGTTCCTCTAAGTGTGTCAGAATTATCAGTGCGTGTCTGATCCCCATTAACGACTTAAAAATACTCTTTACTATGGAAGGAACTTGCTGCCTTCTATTCTACACCACTGCGCTATGGCAGTAGCTGTGCACGCGGCGGGTGCTTGGTCGAAGCTCTGTCGGGGGTGGGGGTGGAGTGCTGGGGCAGCCGGGGAGCCCTGCCTGGGCGGGGACTTGGAACGCGACGGCGGCTCCGCACCTGACCCCGGGGTGCCTTTGGCGCCGGGAAGCGCTTTGTCCCGCACGAGGGTGAGGACCCGGACCGGGCCGGCGGCGGGAAGAGGAGTCGCGTGTCCCTGCTCCTGCACTTCGCAGGTATTTAACAGCTTTTCCCCGTTTTGTCCGGCGGGGCTGGAGCTGGCCCAAGGGTGGGGTGTCTTCGCGGGGCACCGCGCTGGCCTCCTTTTCCCAGTAAAATGGGCGAGAAACAGCCCCGACGATTGTTTTACATTTTGCCGTAACCGCCGTCTGCCCCGGCCTGTCACATGCCAGTTTGAAGAAAAACGAATAAATTTCGCCTGAATGTTTCTGGACTTAATGTTTTGGTAGTTTTAACCGTAAGCAGTGGATGTAAAGCTTAGAGTTAGTCTCCAAGATTTGGGGAAAGTTTACCGTGTCTGTCTGAGCTCAGTTTTCTCAACTGCAAACCTGATGTGTCTTTAGCTTTTCAGGGCTGCTTTAGGCCCAGTTTTATTTTAAGCGTTTTGAGATTCTTAGGCTGCTTTTAACTGCACAGTGAATTTCTTTCTTTAAAAAAAAAAGCATACCATAGAAGCTAAAAATAGGAGATAACAGTTTTTATCTAACCACAACTTTGTGCATTGCATAGAAAAAAGCTTCCAACAGGACGTGATAATGAAGCAGTTCATGGCCATGTTAAACAAGAATGAAAACGAGGATCCCCCACCCACCAAGCTGTTGGATCTAGCAGGACAGCTTTGCCAGAACCTCCAGAGCTCGTCTCCTAGTCTGGAGAAGCTGGTTAAGGCTGTAATGAGATGCAAGAACAAGAGACATTTTCTCACTAACATCCACGTTGTCCGGGCTTGTGTGTCCGTTCATATCCATAATGGGCAGCATGACACAGCCTGCAGACTCCTGGAGGTAGGGATGTGTTCTTCGATTCTTCATGGAGACAAAAAGCCGTATTAGAAAAGCAGTGGTTAGAGCTGTTAGTGCAGAGGTACCCCAATTGCAGCACATGGAGCATTTCCAGCTGCCATAAGGCAGTGGAAGGTGATACGTGTGTGTTGGTTGACCTGAAACACAGGATAAAGCCTTTCCTACAGGCAATTAGTGTTAATCGGCCAGGGGCGAAAAGGTAATTGGGTGATTATGGGCTTGGTTGTAACAGGATTTTTGTTCTCCAGTGTGGTGATTCTAGGAGTTTTTCACGATTTTAGGGCTAAAAGTCTTGGGAAGCCCAAGATTAGAGGGCTTGCCAGGGTGGGAGTGTATTAGGAAGGCTGGATGATGCCACTCAAGGAGAGGGATTTTGGCCTCTAGATCTGGTACTATAGCCCTTTCCACCAGAGAAAAAGAAGGAATTACGCAACTTCCTGTGTACCTTAGAGAAGGTACAGTGAGCCATATGCTTAGATAATGCTACCAGCTCTGTCAAACCAGTACGAATCTCTGAGTAAGTTGCTATTGAGAGTTTTCTCCTTTATAGGCATTCTGATTGACTCTCTGGAAATGTTTGCTTACACATGGTTTTGTTTTAGTATTGCAAGGCAGAGGAGAAGGAAGAACTGGTGCAACTTTGGCATGAGATTCACTACCGGAGGGTTATGGAGAAACACCAGACAGATTCTCTGACACCACTGCAGAAATTCCGTTGCAGGAAGAGGTACTGCATCGTGGGGAAACCAAAATTTTTTTCTCTGCTGTAGTTAGCAGATGTAAGGGCTACATATGCAGAGGCTGGTTTTGCACCTCAAGATGCTGCTTCTCGGAGCTTGATTTTTCTTTGTGTTTTGACCATTTGTGGCTTTGTGAGAAAATTTCAATGAATTATTAAAATTCAGTGAATTATTCTTTTTGGGTCCTTTTTAATCCCATTTTCTCATGTGTACAGGAATCCTCCACCTATTTCCCTTTGTCCTGAAGGTTTGAAGAATCGAAACTATTCAGAAGCAGTACGCCAGCACCTGCACAGGTTTGCTGCAGAGGTGACAGTAAATCCAGACAAGAAGCAGCGGGTAGGGCTATGCTACTTCTGGTCAAGTCTCCTTGTTGCAGAAAAGCAGGAGTCTGTGAGCAGGAGTCTATAACTGGTTTAATTTCTAAATTAAACTGGTTTAATTATAAATCCTTGTTTTCAGAAGCTTCATTGGGGCTGAGATTCCTCATATTTGATTTTCCCCAAAGGTTTCTTTAAAAAATGATCAGGTTCATGCTGAATAATTTCTCTTCCTGTGGACAAAAAGTTGAGGGACAATAAATTCCTCACTGGGTTTTTGACAGTTCTAATTTTGTAGTGATTGAGCATCAGCAGCTAAACAGCCATCACTCAGAAGAGCTCTATTACAATGATAAATAGTTCTGACTTGGCTGAGTAACAGCCTAAATAAAATTGCACTTTGTGCTGACTTTTCAAATGCTGGTAATTTAATGTGATAACACAATAGGCTGTGTTAGTGTATGCATGGATCTACCTTCTTTGAACAGCGGCAGATTTGTAACAGAAGAGATGTGTGAACCTTGCAAGGTGAAGGCTTCAGACTTAAAAGTCTGCCTCTGTGAAGCTGTCATTCTGTGGGGTGAGCCTTCTTTGGTGAGGTCATTATCTGGTGAGCAGTAGCAGTGGTTTTCTTTAGCAAACAAATTATCTGGGGATGCAGGGTGGAATATGTGTTTTCTATCAACTCTGAGTTTATAAATTGATCTCCTCAATCAGATCCACGTAGACTTATAGGAGACCTAGGGAGTAAATGTGTCTGGGTTTGAAAGCTTTTTTGCTGGACTGCTTTTGGAACTGAAGGGAAAAGCCTCATTATTTGGATGTGGTTTATTCTTTTCCCCTTGATCTCTCCCTACACCTGGGTTTGCAGGAGGGATTGGCTCGAGACATGAACCTGCAGCCAACTCAGGTCTATAATTGGTTTGCAAATTATCGACGACGTCAAAAATCCCGCCTCCTTCCTAAGGAAAAGCTCAACAATTTGTGCCCTGAGGGGGCTTTGACTTCCCACACAAATGAGCCTCAGGATAAAGGATTCCACACTCCGCAAACTGCAGGTTTGTCTCTTCCTAATGGGCTCAGGACATGGTCCAGAAAGCTGAAAATCAATTTGAAATTCCCTCAGGAAGGGAAGAATATTGCTTCTTCAGAACAGCATCGTATGCTGATGGATCAAGTGGTTGCTGGAGGACTCTCCTTCAGTGGAGTGCCTCAGTGTTTGGCTCCAGGCTGTCACTCCAGAGAAGCAGACACTGCTAAGGCCTGTGCAAGGGCAGGTGAAAAGAGATGCATAGCTTGAAAGGGGCACCAAATGAAAGCAAATACATGGGAGGCAGCAGGTTTTAGCTCTCAGATTCTGGGATCAAGGCAGTACTCCAGGAAAACCCGGCATTTCCATGTCCCTCCACAGAGACTTAACCAAGCTTCAGTCACAGGGAACAGGGGGGTCTTGTTGCATTTGGCAGATTAGATTTGTTTTGTTACCTTTTGGAGTAACCATTAGTGTTGTTTCACCTCCCTGGCCTATACCTTTCAGGTGGATCTCATGTAGACATCAGCCCTGAGCAAACGGACATAACTGTCACACTCTGTGAGCCAGGATGGGAGCAGTTAGCTGCACCTGTGTATAAGCCCCCTGAAGGAATATATGTAAAGATGCTGGAATCCAGGTAATGTATGAAAAAGTCTTTACAGTTTGAAGATGAAGCAACCTTTAAACATATTCATGGAACTGAGTTCCATGTTGGTTCCCAGGAGACATCACTTAGGAGTCTTGGGACCATAGATGGAAATGCTCCATGTCCAGTCAGAGCAGCTCATCTCCCAGCTGTGGAGGGCAGGATTCAAAGGTTTAACTGGGGGTCCCCCTCTTGGCAAAGCAGTATGTCTAGCTGATTCGTTTTCTCCATCATTGCAGCAGTATGCAGAGCACAGAGCTGTATGAAGTGGGAACAAGCACGGCTTTGTTCCCCTCTTACAAGGCTGAACAACCTGTACCTTTTCGCACTGAGGCTGTGGTGGAACCAGCAACCTGCTTTGGCTCTCCTGTGCCGCTGCCCGGAGAAGCAGCGAGCAGTCCTGCTGCCAGCTCCCAGCAGGGGAGCTTCGTCCGGCACTCTTACGAGTCCCCTCCCTTCCCGAATGATTGGCTGCCCAAGTGGCAGGCCCCTTACAGCACCAGTGGAGTCTCTGGCTCCATGTGGACCCCAGGTGTAGAAGGTTAGTAAAACTGCACCCAGCTTGTTGACCTTGAAAGTTTCCAAGCTTCTCTTCCCTTTGTTGTAAACACTCTTGCTTACTTAAGTGGCTTTCCAATGTCATGATAAAAGGGAGTGAGGTTTATTTTGATCTTTGGTGTTCAGCTTCCATAGTAGTTCAATGAGAAAATCTGTTGATTTAAGATGTCAAAACAGACATTCTTAGCTACTCTTTGTCTAAACTGTAACTGCTTCCATAAGACAGTGGTGGATTCCTTTCAGTGTTTCCATTGAAAGAGTCCCTCCAGGTGTTATCTGCTCACCTTGTCCTTTTGCAAGCTTCTGGATTTTTAATGCCTGTCATCTTTAAGATATTGCCTGAGAAGAGTCTGGTAACTTCTTAATTGTGACATGATGCTTGTCTTCAGGCACATATTCTCAGTTTCCTTTCTCCTTCCTGCTATTTTTTCTCTCTTCCTCTTTGTCCCCTTCCTGTCCAGTCTTCTTCAGCATTCCCACCATCTCTTTTCTTCTCCCTGTTCTTCAGAATAGGCTTGATAGAATGCATAAGTAAGGTTCACTTGCTTTTGCTGTAGGTCTATAGAGCAGAAAGTGCTGTGGCTGCCGTTCACCCAGCGTCTGGTGAATGTGGAGCAAGGAAAGAAGGAGTAGCTGGGTCAGAGGTTGGGGTCATGTTATCTGTATCTCTGTTTAATTCGAGCATTTATTTCAGCAGGTATCAGAGTTCCCTTGAGCACAGTCCCTCAGGGTGGCTATGTTGAAGCCAGTTCAGGAGGAATCATTCAGCAGTCAGATTTAGAGGTTGAAAGCTTCACCCTTAGAGGAGGACAGCTAGGGACCCTGGAATCTATTCCCCACAGGTAAAGGGAGGGAAAGCACAGGGCTGCTTAAAGGCAGGAATAACAATGGTGCTGTGGGTCCAGCCATGTCCTGATACCCTGTTGAAGAGAGTTGCAGAAATAGTGATGCATCTCATTCCCAGGGACCGATTCTTCTTGTGTCCATCCTACTTTGCAGGTATTTATATCTGTGCACTGGAAATATTATCTAAGTGTATGTGTGTGTGGCACAAAGATTTGGAACCAGCCTAATCAGGAAAGATATGAACCTCTATTTTTAAAGCAGGTTCAGCTTCTAAACTGTTTGCTTGTTTTTGGAAGAAAAGCATAACCTATACTGATCCAGTGAGAGCTGGTTCTGTGGGCTGGGTTGGTAGGGCCTGTACTTAATCCTAAAATAGTTTTTGTATCTTCACAACCTCATGACAAGATTATTCCATAGTGCAAGCTTTCCAAATTGGAAGACAGAAAGACAGGCTCTGTCTTTCTGTTTTCCACCTGTAACAAAGGTTTCAGACTTCATATTTTCTCTGGGAATTGAGATAAATTCAGAGAATGCAAAACAACAAAAATTCATGCCATTTTCTATATGTTATACAACTTCCATAATGTTACATAAAAGTAAACACTACCAAACAGACATTATGAACTTCCTTTGATTTACTGATCTGCAAGACAGCAGGAGCAGCAACCCCGTTTTATAACCCTTCTGCTTGACACTGTCCAGCATTTGTGCCAGCATGACACTGTCAAGATGTCAAAAAGGCAGGTAGAAGAAACTTTATTCCCACTTCATAAATAAGGAAGTAGAGGCACAGAAGGCTTTGTGGCTTGTCAAACAAGGGAAGGCAGTGATTCACTGGAGATAAAGATCAGTGAGGCTTTGGCCCCAGTTCTCTGCTAAAAACATTTCTACCTTTTACCCCTGTTTCCCACTTGGCCTGGCGCCTTGTTCACATTCATGTCAGAGTCCTTGCTCTGAGTTGCTGGGGAGAACCCAGGTCTGGGCATTGTAAACCTCAGTCTGTGTTTTAGGATTCTCTGTTTTAAACAGTGGCTAAAGATCGTGAAAGATCAGCAAGGCTTGCTGGCAATATTTTGGCTGGATTTAAAATTGCATGTTCTGTGTTTAGTTTTAAAATATGTTCTGCCAGTAGAAGAAATCTATGGTGAATGTCTCCTTGCTGGGTATGTCAGTGTGCCAGGAATCCATACACCCTTTATCATATTCCTGTGAGGGGCAGGACTTCCTGCTTTGTAGGCACCTTTTGGTGAGGATATAGTTATTTGAACTCTATTTCTAAACTGTTTAGCAGCCTGGTCCAGCTCCCCCAAAACCTTGAACTCCTCAAAATACCGTGAATGCTATGGAACATCAATCTTTTTCAGAAGTGAGTGATGCTTAGACTGCAATTTCAGCAATTTCATTTTGCAGTTTCTCTCTAGGGAGCCAGGAGACCTCGTGTGGGTAGTCTTGGGTAAGATCATTGCTCAGTGAGTGAGGATCATCTGTGTTATCAGGCAGAGCCCTCTAACAGAGTCGGTGATTAGAGAGGAGTATTGTTACCAGAGTCCTCTTGAGCAGTCATATTGCTATGAGCATCACTCCTCTGGGGATTCATGGGCAACAGCTCAAACTGTAAAGCAAATGAGTGTTGCTGTCCTGGAAGGACAGGGTGGTAAAGTTATCCCAGCTTTACAGATAAGAGTAACACAAAAAGAAGGAAATTCTTTAGCCAAGATCACCTGTCTGGAGTGGATTCAGTGTTATGCTCTCACTGCCTTGCCAGCACCTGTGACTCCCTGTTTCCTGAGTGCAGGGATAGAGCTACAAGTTAGCCAAAGGACCCTTGATCTGCTTGTCTCATTTTTAAAGATGCTCACCTGGAAAGGACATGGCCTGAAAGCTTGTTAGAACAATTCCTGTTGATTTCTTTCATGGGCTTTTTACAGCTGGTCCTACGCACTTGGGCTGTATCCAAACCTCTTCTGATCTACAGGGCTGTGAGGTGGGAGTGTGAGAGGGAACCAGGCTAGAAGCTGACTGTATCCATCTGCTTCTGCTGCCTGAGAGAAGGGTTTGATCCAGCAAGCGGACTGGAAGTCCCTATGGGACACCAAACAGATGCTCCCCTTTCCAGATAATGGTGGTGTATCCTCTTCATGCTGCAAGTTGGGACAGTGGAATGTAGCCCAGCTGATGGTTCTTGCAGAGTGGAAATCTTGTGCCTCCCATTTCAGACTGAAAAGCACACTGAGCTCTGTGGAGTAAGGCATCCTGCATTTATGAACCAGCGTATTGATTTAGAAAATGTCAGTGCCGAGATGTTTGTGGCAGCTTACAGGTTCTGCCTGTGTTTTTGGGATTCCAGCTCACAATTCTGGGAATCCTCCTGTTAGGCTCTTTGCTCTGGATAACCCAGCATCCTGACACTGGCAGGCAGCAAGTCCCAAATCCAGGCAGCGAGTCTCAAATCCACAAACAGAGGCTACTTTTTGGCATGTTGCATAACTGAATCCCAGAACTCGTTGCTAAGGGCACTGTGCATGTCGGCGTAAGTGGGCTGTGAAAAAGCATGAGACAAATTCTTGAGGGGGTGGGGATGGGAGAGGGAGTTGAGTCCATTTGTCATTAGAAAATGTGGCTGTCTGAATGCAGCCTTCAGCAGAGGAGTCCCAAGATGAGTTGCTGGAACCTGGCAACTTGACACTTGCCCCATTCCTTCTAATTTTTTCCTAAGCTCTACTAGTTGACACCTCTTGTCTGGGCCTGTATGAGCTCTCACACCTTGGGCTATGCCTGGTGGTGGTATGGGCAGTGTTGTTGGATTAGAGATACTTTTTAGTTGCTGATGATGGGGGAGAACATCGCATTCTTGATTACCCAGTGTCTGCTACTTGACCCAGTGTGCACAAACTGTGATCTCTTTTGAGAGGGTGGCAGAGCCCCCAGGGGAGTGTGGATGGGGAAGCCATGTCCCCAGACTCAACTGGTGGCCTTGGAAAGCTGTAGTAGAATTGTAGCCAATGTTGTGTCTATGTCTAAAGCCACATGTTTTGACTCTTAAGGCCTCTGTTTCTAAAACGTGTTCCAGAAGAGAGACATTTGGTAGACACCGCCTTGTTTATGGAGAGTCTTTTGGGGCAAAAGGTAAGTTGCAAATTGAAATGTGAGTCCCTGTATACTGCTCCTGGTCAGGCCTGTCTTCTCACTGCAGAACCTGTATTTTCAGGCCATAACAATTTGAAGAAATGGGGCAGGCGTGTAGACAATGGAACTCTATTAAATGAATTCTTGTCCCCCTGCAAAACATTACAGTAAGTGGCAAGTAGAGCATAAATACAAATGCACTTGTATGTCGTATTTTTTTCTGGTTCCTCTCAGACTGTGTTTGGCAAGCCTCAGTGCCCACCTGTTTCTGCACCCTGTGTGGAAGAAAGCCAAGCCTTGGGACAAAGCCAGGTAAGAGAACACACCTAATGTTCAGAGAAAGGAGCTCAACCTTATATACACTATGCCCTGCAGCTCTCACATCATATTTAGTATGAAACATGTTTGATCTAAGCATACCTTTTGGAGTCCAGTTCAGAGCAAGGTGGGCATTCCCTGGGTAACATCCAGCAGATACTAGAAGGAATGGCGATTTTGTTGGGGTTTTTTTCTGCTTGAATTGCTTATCAGACCCTGATTTTACTAAACGTGCCATTGAAATGATGGCCAAAGGAACCTGTGCAGATCCCAAGTGTCATTTAAATTTTCAGCAGTGGAGGACTCACCTGGCACTGTAGAATAATGGCATGAAGATGGCTGCTTGAGGTCTTCCCCTCTGAGGGGTTCTGCACGATTTGACTCACCTCTCTCAGATCTCTTATAATGTTTAATGTAATTTTTGTTTCCAAGTCAGTGTTATTGTTGAGGAAAAGGGATTTTGCACTGTTCTGAGATGGCTGATAGCAGTATACAGAGCAGCGTCATTATTGGACAGGGTAAAGAAGGTACTTCCATGCTGTGGGTGCAGTCTGCATGCATTCTGATGGGCAGTAGAGAATAGAAGTTAGAAATATGGTGCTTTCAAGGGGATGGGAGCACATATCTGAATTAAATGTTACCTGAAAATAGGACCCAAGAAGGCCTTAAGCTGTACATTGAAGTATTTTTTGGCTTCACATGTGTTGGTCTAACAGTCAGTCAACATCCATTGCTGTTTCGCTTGCAGTGCGACCTGCTGGGGAAAACCTTTTCAAAAGAGATTATGAAAAGCAGGAGCCCATATCTGCTGGCTTCATTATGGGAAGTGGCTGCAGCTCTGAGGGCGGTAACAGAAGCTCTTTTGAGCCTCTGAAAGCATCAATATAAAGATCTGTATCTTGGAAAGTGGCCTTTTTACCAGCCATAATGTAAGCCAGACAAGAAGGAAAGCTCTGGGCATTAATAATGAATGAGCCTTTTCTAAGATTCCCAGAGCATGCAGTCTCTAGCTAGTTTTCATCTTGCTGTTCTGCATTCTTGCACTGATTTTGCAGTGGTGTAGAAACATGACACTCAATGCCCTATGGGCTGGGGAGCAAGATACTGAGTGATGCTTGCAAATGTCAGAGGAGACATCTTCAAATCTTTGTAATAATTACTCAGTTCAGGAATTCAGAAAAGCAATTTTTTGCATATTTTAATGTGTGCTCTAGTAAAAGGAAGAGTTTGAATGGGTAAATGATTTTACAGCATTCTACAGACTTCCTGGGCACTTTGCTTCTTGCTGAATCAACTTGCTCTGGGCTTGTGGCAGGAATATGCAGATATTTGGTTCCTATGGCTGAACCACAGGGGTGCAGATGGACGCTTTCTTTCATCCACACATGACTCTTATTTGTTTTTTGTAGGTATCCTACCATCTGTAGCATCTTTCCCTTCTTGAGCAGAGATGCCTTCTTCAGATGATCACTCGCTTAATTATTTCATTCTGGTCTTACCTTCTGTCAGTTACTGGCTTTTATAGGAGCCAATGCCTTTGGCAAAGGGAAGAGAATTGCTCTGCTCTGAATTACTAGGAGTTGGATTGTGCACTGATTGTGCTTCTCACTTCTACACCCACAGATGGATTACTCTACCTGAACTTAGAAGGGAACAAGGTTTTTGTCACTTCATGCACACAGCCCTGACCAGTGACATTCCCTCCCATTGCACACTTTGTGCTGCTGTCTGCCCAAAGGAGCTCTTCCACCGTAAGCAACTGTGTTAAAAATCATATGTAGTGAGACTTTTGTTCCTACCTGTGTCTTTCAGGTCCTAGAGGATCCAGTTGGTGACTCACTAACCAACGACATGCTCCAGGCAGTGCGCCTGCTCTTTGAATTTTCTGCCAATGGACGGATGTGACCTGCCTGCAGATACACTCCATGTGTCTGCACTTCCCCAGGAAACACCCCATTGCTTCCTATTTTTTCCTCTTTTTTTTTTTTTTTAATGAAAGAGGAGTCTGACATGGAGGTGAATAGAGTGAGGGAGAAGGATGGAGGTGTTTTCAAATGGTTGCAAAGTTTGGGTTAGTTACAGTTAAGAATTTTGCAAAGGATAGAAGGCGGCAAAGGTGCATTGTGGACTATAGGTTTTTACTGGGGCAGTCTGAAACTGCACTGTAGATGTTAAAATTATCAAGGCACTGGTTCTGTGGCAGTAACATAGATCTAGGCATAGCACTGGTTGGATCCAAGTCATTTGTTGCATCTTGAAGGTAAATGAAGCTCCTCTGCTCAAATGGAGTAAAATTTGGTTGCATTGCCTTGCAGTGGATATTGGATAACTTTTCTCAGGCTTGGAAAATAAGGTCTCAGCTAAGTGCTGGTAAAATACTGCTATTTCTTATTCCTACATTCCTATTGTAGTGCAGGGTGTAACTTCTGGAGTGTTCCATACTCTGCAGTGCCACAGATGACACAAACTGGAGCACAGCAGAATTTTCAGTGCTAGGGCATGCCATTTTTGGAATGTTTAATACAAGAAGTAGCAAGGCAGGCCCTTCATGCAGGTTTAAAACTAATCCTGCAAGTCATAGGGCAGTCTTTTGGGTATTTTTCTTAAGTGTTATTGGGTTTTCGAAAATCTGTACTGCAAAAGGGATCATCTTTGCCAAATCTCCAGCCCAGAGACACATGGAAGAGATGCCTCCCTTACCTTTTGTTACAAAGTTACCAAATAAAGCTTTTCAATTACTGTTTCTCCACATTCATTTTCTCAAGGCAAGGGTGTGTAGTTATAAT
The DNA here is from genome assembly GCA_018881555.1 of Amblyornis subalaris. Taxonomy (NCBI): domain Eukaryota; kingdom Metazoa; phylum Chordata; class Aves; order Passeriformes; family Ptilonorhynchidae; genus Amblyornis; species Amblyornis subalaris. Next base: position 3,363,155 of record JACAXG010000071.1, read on the forward strand.
TCTCACATGGCAATTATGTATTAAAACGCAGCACCAGCTGCCCTGGGAACAGTTGTGTGTGTTGAGAGCCTGATGCCTCCTTTATTTTGGTGGATCTCACTAGGCATGCCCATTTCTTGTTTGTTTGGAACAGCGGTGCTTGGAAGGGTCACACACATGTTATCATTTACTGTCGTCAGCAGCGGGGCCGTGGGTGAATCCGGGCTGATGTGCAGGGAGCAAAGGTGCCGAGCTTGTACGGCCGGTACGGACACCCGTGAGGGACGAGCCCGCCCGGCCCTCACAACCCCGGCCACCGCCCGCCCTCTCTCCTCCGCTCGGGGACGTTCCCGCCGCTTGCAGCCGCCTCCCCATTGGCCCGCCCGCCACCCGCTTCCCCATTGGTCCGCGGCCGCCAGCAACAGCGACAGATATATCCTGCCGCGCCCTGATTGGCTGCTGCCTCCCGCCGAGCCATAGCAACAGCGGGGCGCGCGCGGCGCCTCAGGAGGCGCGCGGGACGGGAGGAGGGCTGAGGCTGAGGGAGCGGCGCGACCCCTGAGGGGCGGGGGACACTCAGGCACCGCCGCCATGGCCGCGCCGGATGAAAACCCATTCTCTAGGTGCTGTCACCCTCGTTTCTGCGGCCTGCGGTGAGATGGAAACGGGACACGGTCAGGAGCCCGGCCGGAGCCCCATAGCAAAATTCACACTGGATCTTGCTAGACTGCTGTCTGAGATCCCAAATAAGGTACTTTAGTTTTCACCCCTGCTGATATGACATGTCACTACGATGACTATGATTTAGCCAGTCAGTGGTATGTGATACATGTGGATGAAAGCTAGGGAGGTTACACTTCCCTGCTGTTGAAGATGTATTGGAGTAAAGAGGAATGACGCCTCTCTTACAATGAGACATATTTTCCGTTCCTTTCAAATACTTAGTTCTGTTCCCTGTCAGGGGAGATAAGATTAGATTAACATTGCCTGTATAGAAATTTTAGGGACCTGTCATTCTAAATAGGTTCTTTTCTAAGAAAGCAATCCATGCAGGGAATGCAGGTATTTTGGCTTTGCATGCGAGTGACCTTTTTTCTACCACATTGACAACACCTGTATCCTAAGGCCTTGTAAGTTTTTTAAACAGTTCAAGAACACAGTTGTTGTGAGTTTTTAGTAAAAAGACGAGGCTCAATTCAGCAAAATTCCTCAGGAGTGCTAGAACAAGAAGTCTCTTTTCCAAACTTGAACCTAAAAAAGAATTTTCAGCTAAAGCAGAATAAAAACCTTTTCTCTTACACTTAATGAATTTCATTTCCTAATTTGGTACAGTTGTTCTCTGGAGGACAACTGAATTTTCTAGGTCATTTCCCAGGTGAAATAACTTACTACTTTCCTGTAAATTTGTGTTAGACAATTCAAAGCTTCATATATGAAATCAAGCAAATCAAAAGTATTTCTCTTTAAGAGATGTAAAGTCAAGTGGTTAAAGCACAATGTATTCTGGCCCACTATTGCCCCATGTCACCTGGATATTGAACCTGTACAAAGCACTTTTGAGGAGCTAATTGCATTTGGACAGGAATTTGCAACTGGTTCCTACAGATGATCTCATAGGACTTGGCCACGCTGTTACAGGTAGCTGAGCAAAATCCAGGGGTAGGCTGCTGCTTTCTCATCCATGAGCCAGAACAGACAAGATGTCTGGCCATGCAGTAGAGGAAGAGAACAAGTGAATCTCTGCTGCTTTTGGCCTTCTCTGCCTGTGCTGCTGGGTGGAGTTAGTCTTTCAAGGAGAGCCTAGTGGAGTTCTTTCCATTGTGTTCACATTGGGGTAGCATTTAGTTAAATTTGTGTTTTACCTCGTTCTGGTTTCCTAGGTGTGATTTACGTCTCCATCATGTTCCGCTTTCCCTATCCTACCATCTGTAGCAAGCTCTGGATGTGTTTATGTTGTTCTTCCTTGGAGCTGTACTTGGAAGCATGCTGAGCACGTGGCTGACCTGCCCTGAGCTGAATGTGCTGTACCTGCTGTTATCATTTCTCCTCCTCCACATGGCATGGCCTAGCAAAGGAAGGAGCTTGCCCTAGATAGAAAAAAAACAAAGTTATTTTTATCCTAAAATGCATATAAGGGCCCAAAGAACGGTGCCTATATGTGTTGATTGGTCACAGAAAGGGGATGGAAATTTAGGAGCACTTTCAGAAGTTCTGTTACTTGGCTCTCCCTGAGGTGAGAGGGACATTTTCCCAATAGGCAGGCATCCATGTTTTCCAGCACTGCTGCTGGAGGCTGCTTTTCTCTTGGCAGTTCAGCAGACAGCCCTGAGCCTGGAAAGATCAGAGGCTGAGGGTGGCTCCACGCTGTAAGTGTGGTGTGGAAATGGCTGTGTGGAGGTCCTGCACAGCAGCTGCTCTGAAAACTTCCCTGAACTAATCCACGACGTTGTCAGAGGGGATCAAGGACATGAGCAGCAGCTTTTCCTGCTTGCAGTCCCATTGGCAGTTCTGCTTGCTATCACAGTCATTGGTGCATCCAGCACCCACTCAGGACAAATGCTGGGAGATACAGCTTCAAGGCCAGTATTTTCAGGTAGTCTTGTTCTGTATGCCTGGCTCACCTTGCTTGGGGCCTCCTTTTCAGAGGAAACAAGCACTTTACGCAGTGACTCAAGTAGGGCACCCAGAATAAGAGAGCACTTTTGAAAACATTGGCAAAGGCATTTTGTTTTATCTCTGCACTGCATTAGTCTTATCCCCAAAGTCTTTCATGTTATGTTCTACAGTGAAAGGTCATTGTTTCAGATCAATCATTTTCAGTGCGATTTAATCCAGTTCTAAGTCAAACTAATCCACTTTGGTAAAGGTTGAAGAGCAGCAAAAATTCATTCGTTAAGACAGATCTGGTTTTATTTTTTAAATGTGGCTGTTGATGCTGAGTCCTTAATTGTGTATGCTCAGCATGAGGTGTCTTCAGAGAGGTTCCAGAAATCATAGGCATCTGAATTCTGATCTTATCTGTAGAGAGCAAATGCTCAGGACTTCTGGAAAAACCCTGGGCTTTAGTAGGATTGAGATATTTTGTGTTCATTTTGGGTTTTTAATTTCAGTATTTTCTTAACACAGGTTGTTTCTTTTTCCTCTTACCTGTGGATCCTCTTTTCCAAATGGTGCTGTGGTGACAGGTGCTGATAAGCAGGCTTGTTCATGTTTTCCTGTTGAAGCTTGTGAATTCTGGTTACTTTCCCTTCATTACTTAAAAAGTAAGAGTGCATTCTTCTATCTGGGCAGGACTAACAAACACTGTGGTCTGAAGTAGCTCATGAGGGGTTAAAGCTGCTTTCAATTAGCTTCTGTGTTCTCGCCACTTAAAGGAACCCCCACAACTGAGCATGCTTGACAACCTCCTGTGCATATCCCTGAATCATTCTGGCAAGTAAAAACTGCCATAATCTTTTATTCAGACATAGTGCTGTTTCCTCACTGGACTCTGAAATGAGCAGGTGCTTGAAGACAGCACATTTTGCCAGAGAGTTCTGAGAGTTTGTCATCTTGTGTCTGCACAGGATTTTGAACACGCAAAAGGCTACTGTGTGTGAATGCTGAATGGTATTACATACACTGCAGTGATCCCAAATAGGCTTTGGTGTTCAGACCTACCCTTCCCCATGAGGGAGCAAGAGTTTTGCAGGTTTTGTAGAAATCACTACCCTTCTGTTTTAAGATTCTTCCCATGTTGGTGAATAGATACACAATGTACTTCACCACAGTGCATATGGCATCAACCCTCTTGCTGCTGCTGCTGAGCAGCACTCAGACAGTGTCATCTTTCTTCATTCTAGGATTTACCCTTGAGTTATGAGGGAGGTTCTGTGAGAGTGATTCAAGATTAATATAAAATTGAAATATGACAAAGAGTAGAATATTTTCACACACACTGTGACAGCCTAGAGGCTTGTTAAACTGTGGTGTATGGTTTGGCTAGAAATATGTCACTGAAATTACAGTCCCTTGTGGTTTGGGAAAGAATCATCACACTACAGCTACACCCACTGCTATCTCGTGCTCTGATCTTGTCATTGGTTACAACGCCTATCCTCCTGATGCACACTTATCTCACTTTACTGGGGGAATGTGCTGCTAGGATTCTAACAATAAAAATAACAGCTAGTCCTAAGCCTGTGGAAGAATGTGTCCTTACAGCACTATTTGAGCATCATGCCCCTTGTAAGGGCCGGTCACAAATATTTCCAAGATCAGATGCTAACAAACTCCATCTCTCTTTCTCTTCCAGTGTTGTCTCTACTTCATCTGCTGTGATGTGGAAGTGGAAGCTGGTTAGCCTCCCCCATCAGTGGGTGGTTTCTTCTGTTCTCTCTCTGTTTTTCAGTGTCTGGTCCCCAAGAGTTTCATCATTTAGCAGTTCCCTAAATAAAACTTTTCCTTGCTGCAGAAAAGAGAGGGAAAATCATTTGCTCCAGGGATCAGGAGGATGTTAGTGGCAGGGACTTTGTAGCAGCACTGCTATAGTTCCATGAGTTCTGGAAAGAGTGCCACAAAATGGGTGTGCTCCCTCAGTGCTACCAGGACAACAAAAGGGGAGGTTTTCTGCTGTGGGAAAAGCCTGGGAATGACACACGGTGGTTTCCTTGTCATGTTGCCTCTTCACCAGTGTCCTTGCAGCTAAACATCAGCACTGGGGAGACACCCTCTGAGACTGCTGTGGTGTCCCAGTGTGAGTGAGCAGTGAACTGGAATGGCATTTCAGCAGGAAGCTATTTATGGAACATGGGTACTGTCCAATAATCAGATCTGCCTGTGGAGCAGAGCCACTGCCTTAGGTCACAGTGCAATTTTCAGTGCCGTAAATTTCTCCATCTACAAATTCTTGCTGGGTGTGGTCACTGTGAACAATTCTCAGTCCTACCTCATGAGAGCAGTATTCCTGAGCTTAGATGGGAATCACAGAGCAATGCCTGGCATCCAAGCTCAGCAGGGGAACCACAGTCAGGGACTGTTTGCACCCCATTCAGCACCCTAATAAAAGGCCTGCTGATCTTTCCATTTCCTTTCCATTTCTGTTTTAAGACATTGTAACTCATAAATATTGTAGCAGATTATAAAACTCATTGCGTAAGCTCTAATTTCTGTTTATTTGTACCTCTGTAGATCTGTGGAGCTACTATTGGGGATGAAGATCAAGAGCACTAGGCACTGTACACGCAGGAGATATAGGTACTCTCCCCCAGACCTTGCATGTGAAATGCAATCTCTTCACTTTCTTTAGGTTACAGTCAGACAGTGGCAATGCTGCACACAAGGTTACCTTATTTTAGCACTTTTTCTTGCAACTGTTGAATTTAGACATGTATCTCGTTTTAGAGCAATGAGGTTACATGTGACCTCGTGGATTCAAGGTTAAGAATTTTTCAGATGCTTTAGACTGAGATATAGCTGTTATATAGAAGCCTCAATTAAGGAAACCAAAGCATTTAATGAGAATGTTTTGTGCATGTGTAGATATATCCACATATATTTGGCAGATTAATGCAGATTGGTTCAGCGGGTGAATAACTCATTTTAAAAATACTTTGTAAGCCGTTTCCCTCGGGAGTCTGAAGCTGCTATACAAGACTAGAAAGCTTCTGGTAAACCATACATATTTTCAGAGCTGTCGGAATGCTTTGCAAACTGACTAATCTCTACTGAGAAATTATTACAACTGCAAAGGTTCCCAGCTGAAGTGTACTGGGCATGGAGGACTGGCCCATCTCTCACTATTCTTGCCTAAGGGTCAGATACACTAAAATCTGTATTTTTAACATGGAATCATACCTTTTCAAAATCACATCCCTGCTGTCCACAGCTAAAAATTTATCCTTATGTAAAATCAATACAAGTTTTGCAATAATGATGATAATGAATTAAACTAATACTTGGGATCCATTCTGTTCAGGTTTTAGATGCCACTACCTTCTTTTAGAAACGGTGAAAACAAAATCCCTTTAGGAAAAAGCACCATTTGCCTTGCTGGGATGTGAGCACAGTGGTGTGTGCTTCACACTGCTGCAAAGGGCCGTTTCTAGAATGTTCAGGCAATAAGTTTATAACTTGCTGGGTGTAATTTTTATCTTTCATTCTTATTTGTCATATTTATTTATGTCCTTTAAAAAATTAGCAATATTAATCTAATCCCTTTTAAAACTGCAGCTTTCATTTTAAATGGGATTAGGGCTTACTGCACAAAATCCAGCAGCATTAGAGTTAAGGCTAAAAACTTTTGTCTGACACGAGGGACCAGATTTACTCATTTGAAGAAGTGCAAGAGTACTGAGGGTGGTGGGAGAATATTGGGAAGAGCGAGAACCTGGTCCCTGCCTCCGGGATGTGCTTATGGACTTTCTTTCCTTGTCTTTGGGGATGAGGACAGATGTGATCTTAAATTGCTACACGTGCTCTGGTCAGCGGCTCTGGTGCTGAACTGTGCTGGTGAGCAAATCTTTCACTCGGCTGTTCAGCAGCTCCCCATACCTACAGCAGTGCAGAGATGTTTAAATGCTGGTCAGAGCTGAATAGGAAAAGTTAATCCATGATTTATTGTAAGAGATGAGTAATGTGGCTCCCAGCGTTTCTGGTCACCAGCAGCAGCTGTGTCGTTTGTCCTTACTTTGAGATAATTTTTATGTAAGGCTGGTACTCTGTCAATTTATGAGAGAGGAGTTTGACTATTACACATTAAAATACGTAGTAAAATTGAATTTAGCTGCATCTCTTGGGCAAGATAGCAGAATTGGTCCGTGGTACCACCCCCACAACTAGGGCTGTTTCAAGGCAGCTGGGATGCGAGATAGACTTATTTCCACGAAAGAGGCACAACCATGCTACTACTGCAAGACAACGCTGGCAGGATGCGGCCGCACAAAGCAGCCATGGCGCTGGGCAGGGTCGCACACGTGAACGCGGAGCGTGGTCACACGGAGCGTGGTCACACAGCCGTGGCCCGCCAGTGCCTCTGCCGAGGCCAGGCAGGACGGGCGAGGCGGTGGCGGTGTCCAAGCTCGTGTCGTGTCGTGTCCCGTCCCGTCCCGTCCCGCAGTGCCCGCGCCCCCCGCCCACCTCCACCTTTGCAGCAGGAAAATGCAGCACTCTCAGCGCGCACGCGCGTCCCGCGGCCGGCGCCCCGCGATGGCTATTTATAGCAAGTGACGTCACCTAGAAATACAGCGCGGGGGAGCGGCGCCCCCTCCCCTCCCCTGCAGCACCGCGGCTCCGCCCCCTCGTTGCCTTCCCGGCGCGCAGGCGCGGGCGGCGGCAGCAGCGCGAGGCTCCGAGCCGCACACGCCGCGGTCGGTTCGGGAGCGCGGCCGGCGGGCGAGGGAGCGGCGGCCAGGACAGCGCAGCCCAGCCCAGCCAAGCACAGCACAGCCTGGCCAAGCACAGCGGGCGGCTCCGCTTACGGTCCCTGCTCCCGCCACCCGTGCGCGTCCAGCCGCGCGTCCCCGCCCGCCTTCCGCTCTCTCTGAGGGGCGCGCAGAGCCCAGCCCGGCAGCCACCACGGAAGCGGCTATGGGGGACCGAGAGCAGCTGCTGCAGCGAGCCCGCCTGGCTGAGCAGGCGGAGAGATACGATGACATGGCCTCGGCCATGAAGTCGGTGAGTGGGGCCGGTAGCGTGGCGGCCGTGGGGCGTACTGGGGGAGGAGTGTGTAGGGGGGTAGTGGCGGGGGAGGGAGGGAAAGGAAGTGCGGGCTGGTCCGAGGCGGGATTGGGTCCGGGGAGGATGCGAGCCGCCAGGTCCCACCCGTGGCGGTGAAGAAAGGAGGGCGGGAGCAGGAGCCAGACTACCTGCCTATTCTGAGACAAAGAGTAACCGGTCCAAACCGGACCTAGCTCCCTCTTTTAAAATTTATTTCCTTGCCCCCTCATTCCCTCGGTTCCCTCGTAAGGGCTGTCTCACAGCCCTCCCGCTCCCCGGCTGTCCCTGCCCCGGGGGTGTGGCTGTCCCCATGCCCTCCTCTCCCCACCGCGCCAATCGGGCTCGCAGTGCGGCCATTTGAATGCCGCCCGCCTCTCCTCGCGGCGGGAACTCTGCGCATTCCTTCTCTGACCCTGCTAGAGATGGGGCCCATCCTCGCCCACCTCCCTTCCCCCTCAGTGAGGTGGTGGGTTTGACCTTGGGGTCCGTCTCCCCTTATGGGCACACGCTGGCGTTTGGGGGCGCTGGTCCGGTGGGATGGGCACTGCGGCGGGGGCTGTCTGGGGACACGGCAAGAGGAGCCCCTTCCCTTTCTAGACGTTTCTTTTGCTTCGCCGTAAAAGACACGAATAGAGGCCTCACTCACAAACATCAGTGACTCAAAGATAGTAGCTGCATCCGGGTGTGAAAGCTACCCCGTGCTCCAGGAGCATTTCCCAAGCTTTAACGTTGCCTTTTTGCCTCTTCTTTGTAGGGTAACAATTTCTCAGTGCATTCCGTACCCTGTTGAATACTGACATGTGTTTAAACAATGTTACAGTTGCAACTCTGCTCCTTTCAGAACCAACCAATGAAAATTATTTGTACTGACCTACCTGTACTGATACATAATAAACTTGCAGAATGATCAAACTTATTATGTCTAGTCCCTTTTTTTGAAACCAAAGTATTCACATGATCTGAATGTTATGGGTATAGTGCCAGTGGATGCTTAGCAGTGTCTTTGCTGTATCACATTACAATTGATTTGTTCTTGCTGATCTGTCCTCTGTGAGCACCAAAGGCCTCAAGAGGAATTATTTCTCTTGAGAGTGCTGCTGTTTAAAGGCACAAGATCATTTTAGTTTGAAAGAGCAGCTTCAAATGGAGTTCACCATTTTGTTGTAAGAATGTGTATGTCACCTCCTTTAAATGAGAGCAGTAAAAAGACACTTATTTTGCTGCTCTTGTTCACTTTTGCTATTATACTGTAAAAAATAATATGACCACTCCAGTTCTAAAGCAGTGATTCTTCTGAGTATCTCAATACCGGAGGCACAAGATGTTAAAATAATTATATCTCTAGAGGTTTTGGTATATATAATGTAGTAGTAACAGGTCTGTTTATCATGTCTTTCAATTGGTAATTTTAAAAGATGCAATGGAGAAACCACTAAAATCTGCTGCTCTAGGAAACTATTTCTAGCTGTTGTTAGTGGAAAGCTTTATATTTTTTCAAGTACTGCTGACCTACAGTGTATGTATGGTGCTCTGGGCATATGTGAGACCACGAGAAGACAGTTGCTGTGCTTCAGGAGGTATGTAAATAAAGTACTCACAACTAGTGTGTATGCCCACTTGTCTTTAAATTGTTCTAGTTACTATGCAAATTTTCGTTCATCTGGAGTCATGGTATTCTCATCTGTAATGCTAGTTCTGCTCACAAATAAGGTGTGTGATGATGAGCTTCTGTAACTGGGAGCTTGAGAACACTGTAAGTGAGCTGAGTTTTGAAACTTATACTTTTAAAATACAAAAAGCAACTCTGAATTTTAAAGGCAACAGTTCCCTTATTTTGAGCTGTTCATACACTGTTGCATTCTATAATGTAGCATCTGTTGATTACTTGGCTTTCACAGGTGTTTGCTCCAACATGGCAACTTCCAGAATGCTTTAGTGTTTGAAGTTGATTTTGTAGCTCTGAGCATAAGCTTCTATGAAATGCTGTGAGGGCTGTCTGTCCTCATATAGCTTATACTTCTGTTTCAGTGATTGGAAATAACAGATAATTAAGAGAGCTTTTTATCCATGTAAGTTAATGTTGAAGTAATCTTGCAATCTAGAGAATTTAGGCTTCCTCCAACAGGAAGGAAATCAGTATTCTAACTCAGATATCTATTCTCAATGCAGGATATCTTGATTTGAAAAGATTCTTTTAAAAATTCTTTTAAATCTCTGAGTGTAACATCTCTGATACTTTTAAAAGGTGCTATATGAAAGTAGTGTGCTTTCAGTGTAAACTGAAATCTGAAAAGTTAATTTCAATTTTAGATGTTACTACACTTTACAATACCCAATATAGCCAACAGCCTGGTAGTTACATCAGAAACATAAAGTAACAAAGACTATCTAGTGAAAGTGTATTTGCCTGATTTTTGACTGCCACTGAAGAAAAAAAGTGTGATAAGGCTGCTGTTCCATCTGTCAGCACAAAGCTGGAGAAACGCTTATTTTTTTAGTCCCATCAATTCTGTCTTAAAAAAGAAAGCCAGACCAAGTAGCAGCTGTAGCTTAAATAAGGAATTTACTGCTCTATACAATCTTCTGTTGTTGTAAACTTATTTTTCTTGGAAGAATCTCAGTATTTTTGCTTATCAAGTGTAGACAGGAGAGGAAAGTAAAATAGTTTGCTGTTACAAATTAATAGTTTAGTTACTTTTTCCCAGCCAAAGTTATTTTAATAGAAAATACAAATGTATGTAAATGACATTGTTCCAGGGAGTGTGCCATTTCCATTGCTTTAAATGCTGGTCCAGGATTCCAGCTATTCCAAATAAACCTTACATGCTAGGTACAGAATTGCTTCTCAACACACTGGAGGAAGGTGCTTTTGGTGTGTGAGGATGCAACAAATGCTTCAGCATCCTGAAAATACAGCATTGAGTACCTTTGGTTTAGATAATTCCAGAAATCATGAAAACTTCTAGCTGTATAAGCCCTTCTTATTTCAGACTGTATTAATCCTAATAGGTAATGCTTAGAGCCTCTATTAATTTATGTTGCTTTTCCAGTATAGCTACATAGTGTGTAAAGAGTCATTTGCTTTTTAAAATTTGTAATGTGAGTGATGCAAGATGTATAACTTTAAAATTAGCCATGGGTGAAATACTACACAATGTGAAATACATTTAAGTCTTGGACTGATGTAAAGTTTTTTAAACAAAATAGTTTGAGGTTCTAGTTTGTTATGTAGGCTTTATCCATATATATAAATTGACTTAAAAGTTTACGATGTTCTATATTTTTAGTGCCTAGCACTGAGTGTCTGGTTTGGGGTTAATGAGGTGTGCGTGTGTAGGAGAGGTGAATGAGTTGCCTTTAATTTGTGAGCCATACCCTCCCCTGTTGGGAGATGACTTCGTCACTGGGGTTCTATAGGGTAAATGTAGCTATAGAACTTCCAGTGCTTGGTATAGAACTCTGAAGCCACATGATGCAAAAAATTCATCTCGTTTCTATTTGTTCCAAAATTATGATCTGTGTAACTTTGTATCAGGCAAGTTTTAATAACTAAACCTGACTATACTGGCTCAGGTACAGTCATTTTTGCAGCATCTTGCTTGGGACTGGCTCTAGCTGTGAGTGACATGCTCTGGTTGACAAAGAAAGTATAATCACAGTCAACTGGTGTGGGTCAGATCATGGATCTGCTCTCAGTTGTGGAACATTCACTTTGGGGTGTTTTCCCTGTGAAAGTAGCTCAGCTGGATGTATGGCCCATGTGGGATCACATGCAGAAGTAATTTCTGAGCTGATGGCAGTACTGCCACGCTCATTAGCATGTGGAGTTAGGAATTCCAGGGTTATAGTCAGGATTCCTTTTATATGCTCCCATTTTTTTGTCACTAAACTGAAAAAGATGATTTAATTGAGAAGATGATTTGATTGAGTCATAGTAGAGGTTGTTGAGGAGAATATTGATTGGGAGCTGTGATGATTTTGAAGATGTCATTCGAGTTGATTCCTGTGCATTTCAGCCTGTGTAGGTTGTCTCTAATCGTATTAGGACAAGCAGAGTGGTGTCTTTTGAGAGTTCAGGTTCCTGAACTTGAAAAAAGGCATTTTGGAGATAAAACTAATTGACTTAATGTATTTTAAGAACAAAACCTAAATTTGAAAGTAGCCTCTCTCTTGCTCTAAGAGTTATAATTCATATAAAGTATTTTTTAGACCTGGAAATAAACACATTTGTTGGATGGTTCACTGCCCACACCAGCAGTCTCAGAATAATGTAAATATTTGTGACTTGATTATTTGCAGTTTGTAAGTATTTGATTACAAACACTGGTGCCTGTCAAGCAGTGTAAATGTGCATTTAAAAAGAAATAGTTAATAATTTTAACATGTCTAACATGACATAATTTTTAATGTCTAAGCAAGGACAAGTTTACTTTCACACCAGAGTACATATCCTTAGAATTCTACTGTCTACTTTTAAAGCAATATGCTTAAAGTAGAGGAGCTACATTTTTCATCCTAATTCCTTTAATTTCATGTGTGTAAATTTGAAAAAGCAGAACAGTTTCAAGTGACTGTGAGCCTGATAGCCTAAATTAACACAGCAAGTGAAATAGGCCTAAATATACAGTATTAGAAGTATTATCCTTCCATCTCAGCTGTTTGAAGTAGCAGTTTGAAGTTGTTCATGGCTTCATTCCTGATTTGCTGTTCTATTTCTATGCAGTTTCTTTCATGTCCTATCCCTGGAATTTGTCTGCAGCCACCAGTTAGCAGAAATCAGGGTAACTTTTGTATCACACTGTATAATTGCTCACTACGTGTCTGAAAGATACTATGAAACACTAATTCCATTTGTACTGTGCAGAGCTTAGCGACTGCAGTGCTTCCATCTCTGCTGTTGAACGAAATCAAGCAGAAGGGGAAAGAAATGCAAGAATTGCACCAGTTTCCAGGGTCGGTGCTGTGTTCCAGATTCATAGAACTGGTGTTCTAGATACATTTAAATTGATCACTAAGTGTGTAGTCTGTGGAATTATAGCAGACTTCCTAAAAAACCCGAACCTTCTTCTGTGAATGCTTCTCTGTTACACAATTCTGACTCACTTTTATTCAGTGAATGTTCTTTGCAATGGCTTCTGAATACCCCTTCTATTACAACAGGACTGTGGGGATTTTGCTCATTTTAAGTCTTGACTGCAGAACAGTTTTAAACTTTCAAAGTTACAAAATTACTCCTGTCTAGAAGGAATTTTGGGATCTAGAAGAAATTTTGAATCTTGCACTTCATGATGAAAGTATTGAAGGAAGTTTGCACACTTTTCTCTAAGACAAACCCTTTAAATTTACTCTTTGTCTGTATTTTCAGGTAACTGAACTGAATGAGCCCCTCTCAAATGAGGATAGAAATCTGCTGTCTGTAGCCTACAAGAATGTAGTCGGAGCTAGACGGTCCTCCTGGCGTGTCATCAGCAGCATAGAGCAGAAGACAATGGCAGATGGGAATGAGAAGAAGCTGGAGAAGGTTAAAGCCTATAGGGAGAAGATAGAAAAGGAGCTCGAGACAGTCTGCAATGATGTTTTGGCTCTCCTAGATAAATACTTGATCAAGAACTGCAATGACTTCCAGTATGAGAGCAAGGTCTTTTACCTGAAAATGAAAGGGGATTACTACCGCTATTTGGCAGAAGTTGCTGCTGGAGAGAAGAAGAACAGTGTCGTGGAAGCCTCAGAAGCTGCCTATAAAGAGGCTTTTGAAATAAGCAAAGAGCACATGCAGCCCACTCACCCAATTAGGCTTGGGCTGGCACTCAATTTCTCAGTATTCTACTATGAAATCCAGAATGCCCCTGAGCAAGCCTGCCTTTTAGCCAAACAAGCCTTTGATGATGCCATAGCAGAGCTGGACACACTAAATGAGGATTCCTACAAGGACTCCACTCTCATCATGCAGTTACTTCGAGATAACCTCACTCTGTGGACGAGTGATCAGCAGGATGAAGAAGCAGGAGAGGGCAATAATTAAAAAGCTTTCCTCTGATCCCTCTTTCATCCACTTGGCCATCCCCATCATCACCAATATTTCCCTGCCACAGTCACACTAAATATCTAGTGCTAAGCATATCTGTATTGTACAGCTGTTCAGATCTGCTGTCCACTTTATCAAGAAGCAGTTTCAGATGAGTCTGCATGGGCATTGATGGATTGATTGGTTTATTGGCCCTATTTATCTTAGTTGCACTTGAGCAGTGCAGAACGAGGCATTTTTAATTTGCCTGTTGATTGGAAAATATGGGAAAGAATAATGGAAAGTGATTGAGGATAACTAGATTCCAGTTAAATTTTTTCTGTTTGAAATGAGCTGACAGTTCTGTTAAGCAGTACATTTTGTGCATGCAAAGTAAATTAGCCACCCCAAATTTTTTTCAGTCAATGAAAACAGTTAAGCTGATGTGAAATGACAACTCTGTTCATCAGTTTACAATAAACAGTTTGAAATGTGAGGTTTCAGTAGCAATTTGGTTTTTTTGCCTCTAACTTATGTGCACAGTTTCTTTAAATGCAGTGCATCTACCTAAGAGTTTTGATACTTGTAATCTTTTGCAGTTGTTTTGAAGAATCATGAATTTATTTTTTGTAAACTCTTTGGCTGTTTAGTTGTCTGTGTATTCTGACAACTCTATGTCAATATTTGCCCATGTTAAGATGGATGACTGGGAAGCCAGACTTCTAAATTAAATGTTTTGGAATTAAGTGAATAAAATAAAATGCTGCTTCAGGGATGTTATCTCTACATGATCTGTCCTGTCTTTTGTTCAGAGTGGAAATAGAGTTACCTAACACATCACTGATGGGTTAAAACATATTTAATCAGAAGTTGAATGAGAAGTTGACACATGCTAAACAAACACAACATAGTGTGCTGAAAGAAGAAAAAAACAAAACCACAAAACCCAAAAGCACCCCCACACGTGGTCACCCGTGTTTAAGTGGAGTTTCCAAGGATAGTGTATTTAGTTGTTTGCTCAGTAGAGCAGTTGTAATGCAATTCTGCTCGGGAGCTGAAAGGCTGTAAAGCACCTAAGTTATATCAATGCCAGAGACTTGTGTTTGCTTCTGTCCACTGTAACTTCTAAGCTATTTCTCTGAAGTGCTGATCTCCAAATCAGCTTTACACGTGAATATCCCAGTAACTATTTCATATTTACCTGCTTCAAACAGAAGCAGTACTTGTTCCTAAAGACTGCCTTTCTCTGTTTAGCTAACCTAAGTCTCGTCCACAAACTTAATGCTTGTTTCTGTTTTCTCCCAGCAGTTAGTGTACATGTACATTTATTGGTGCCATACATACTTCTGTAATGGTATGTTCTAGAAGCAGGAAAAGTTAGCTGTATTCAGACTGCCACTGGCACCTCAGCTAGCTCAAAGTTCATGTAAGTTCTCATTTATCAGAATTGTTATTCTTTAGTTTGTGCAATAATTGTTATTGGTCAAAATTACCCACAGCAACTGCTCATACTTTTTAAAAGCAGTGCACTGATTGTTTTTAAGTATCTAGAGTTTTAGAATTTTTAATGGTAGATTTTTTTGTGCATTTATATATTCTATCATCTTACAGATAATTCTAGCTTTATTACATCAGTAAAGTTGGCAACAATTGAAAGACTAAGGCAACACCTGAAAAAGATGAAAATACAGGTACTCACCTACCTACCTGTCCCTGTGGAATGAAGGTAAAACTTGGCTATACAATTGCCTTTTTACATTAAAACACTCTGGATGGTTAATAGTAATATTGGCAATCAGTAGGTTTATTTTCCTGTTGATAGAAGTACCTGTCTTTTTGTTACCTTTTTTATCTTTTTCTTAATTCAAAAACGAAGGAGTCCTTTTTCATTTTAGTTACTGTCTTGTGCAGACCCTTTATCACAAAGCTATGAGCATTACGTAGTTTGCAAGTGAGTCAGCAGGCCTGACACTCTGGACTGGGCAGCTGAAGGTTGGCTGTTACCCTGGTGCATAGAATCCTCAGTGGAGACCAAAAGGATTCTGCAGAATGATGCAGTGTAGCAGTGTATTAGGTTTCCAGTTGCAGAACAGATACTTCTCCCATGTTTTCCAGCTGTCAGTGAATGACCCAATGACATGGAGAGCATGTTTTTGTAGTTGTGTTTTAGTAGGAGTTAGTAGAAAGTGTTACATGGAGCAAGAGAAAAAATGCTCCAGTGCAATTCATATTCTTGTTTACACTTCAGCAGCTTTTTCATTTCCTGGGCCCTGGATTACTAAATGCTTTTTTTGTAATCCTTCTTGTAGCAATGATCTGGAGGAAGCCAAAGCTGATGAATAGCACATGTTCATTTCAGTATTCTTCAGCGGACACAGGATTCAGGTATTTTGGGACTGTTATTTCTCATAGGTGACCCCCAAGTCATGTCTTCTGTAAAATCCCAGGCTATGCCCAATTTATTGTTTCAAAACACCAGATGTATTCACCAAAAGTGCTTAGATGAAGTTCACAACATTTTTTGAAGCACGAGTAATTCCGATGAAAAGACTCAAAAATGAGTGACTTTCGCCCCTGTCCCCAAGGGGGTTTCGTTACGTGTCCTTCATTCAGGCATAAAAGGATGTTTGCTTCTAACAGTAAAGCAGCATTTTCTATACTATGGGAGCTTGACAGCTATGGAGTAGTCAGCCCTTAAAATAATAATGTCTTTATAGGGACGGGTACTTTCAGTCTATGTCCTAACCTGCTGAAAATTTTATAGAAATGGTTGTGTTCATCTCGGAGTACAAACACACCCACACCCTATTGAACCCACTGGAACAAAATGTGCCAATGCTGTGGGACACTAAACTGTAGGTACTGAGAGGCTGTTGTTCAACATAAGCAATAGCACTGAGAATGTGGAGGTTGTAGGGAAGCAGAAACCTTAAGAAGAGTGATGAGACTGGATGTCCATGGATAACGCATATCAAAGGACCTCAGTTCCTCTGGTAAGTAACCATTTACTCTATTAACTACTTTGGTCTCCCTATGGGTTTGAAAATGATTTTTCCATGTTGCCTTTCCCTTGCATGCAACTTCTGGCTGTGGTTTTCTATCCTTAATACTTGCACTTGTGATCCACATTGGTGAGTTGGATGGACTGACTTCCAAAGCCGAATCTATTTCCAAAGGAGCACGAGGGTATTCCCTTAACCTACTCCTGGGGCCTCTTTCAGTGGCTGCAATAGACTGCTTTATA
Source organism: Amblyornis subalaris (assembly GCA_018881555.1). Classification (NCBI taxonomy): domain Eukaryota; kingdom Metazoa; phylum Chordata; class Aves; order Passeriformes; family Ptilonorhynchidae; genus Amblyornis; species Amblyornis subalaris. The sequence continues at coordinate 3,380,077 of JACAXG010000071.1, forward strand.
ATCTAGAAAAAAATGGGTACACTTCAGGTTGAGGGAAATGAAAAGCCTGGCTGTATTTTAAGTCATATAAGAGAATGACTTAATGGAAGTTAGAAGGGTGAAAACTAATGTCACTATACATTATAAAATATTTTCTGTCAACATGGGACTAACTGGAAATCCTTCAACAAACCAGTTTGAGTTTAGGAACAGAGAGAAAATAGGAAAAATATTCCAGTACTTTGGATTCTTTTTTTTTTTTTCAGTTCTATCCACACCACATATTTGAATTAATCTCACATAGTTGATCAGGAAAAATTGGCTAAAACACTTGAACAACATGGAAAACCTGTTTGGATACATCTTAGGTTCATTGAAGCAGCTCCTTGAAATCAGTGGTGGATTTTGAAGAATGTGAAGTTGATTATACACATAATTGACACAGGGTGTTTAGATCTTGTTCTCAACAAGTCTAAAGTACTTGAAGTTCCACAGATGCAGATGGTTTTGTGTCTGAGCCTGAAGGATTTCTGAGATAAATGAAGATGTATTCTGAACATTGAGGTCAGGCCAGGTAGATTTTTAGTTGGTGTCAGAAATTGAACCATTAGAAATAAAGTAAGCCCGGCTTCCAGCTACCTTCATCTGCTCACCCCCAGTGAGCAAGAACTTTGTTGATACGAATCCATTTCCAAACTAGTCCCAGGTAACTGTTATCCAGTGTAGTTGTTAACAATTATTGTCATGTCTACAAGAAAATAATCTATAGCTATGATGATTCATGATCCTCATCTGACTTTTATGCTTCTGTCTATATAGTATGAAGATGAAAAATAAGTTTTAAATATTTCCTAAAATATTGCAGAAGGCAGGAAATCTTAGAAATTAGGGAAGTTTGTCTTCTGTTTGTGGAAAAGATTAAACACTGGAATATTGTAAAATACCTTCAGAAAAGAGATATTTCAGATAAGAATGTTTCAGAAGCAGGTATGACAAAAGAACTTAAAGGGGAGTATGATAAATTTAAAAATCAGGTTTCCATGAAAGTGTACACTAGCATGAAAAACTTGAAAATTCCTTTTGTAATCTAATTCTGTATTTTGTTCTATTGAGTAACAAAATGTCAAATAGGAATAACAAGAAATGTATCCTGTTTCAAGACTATTGATTACAAATGGATTTCAAGGCAGTACAGTATAAATTACTTCCATTAGGCAAGTAATTTGTCAACTTTAAAATTAAATGAATATTTAATATTTATTTTTAGAGGAGTTTAATTAGATGCTGAAATATTTCCAGAAATATGAACACTGCATGCTGAAAGCAATACAAGCACCATGCAGCATAGCAGTTATAACACATTTCAATTTGGAGGAAACAATCCAGTGCAGTATCTCTCTCTGCTATGGTAAATGGAATTAAGTGAGAAAATATTTAATAGCAGTTCTTCACTAGGATTAAGGTACAGTTAGGTTGGACACATTTTGAAATTACAAATATCCTGTAAAGTGCTCTGTCCCAGAGAGTTTATAAACTGGGAAATTAAGATGCGCTGTTTGTATCGAAATATTAAAAGATACATATTGTAGATGTGCTTTTTGACGATGTTTTCTTTTCCCAAATTACTCCTCACTTGGGTTATATGCTAACATATTTTTTGTTATATCACAGCTAATTTTGAGCATTGAGAAGAATGTACAGAATGGTAGCTCTATGGATCTGTTGAGAAAAGGGAAATGGGGAACGAAAGCAGCTAAAGATTGAGGGAAACATAGAAATTCTAGGAACAAAACTCCAGCATATATTAGTGAATATAATTTTATGGAGGTAATCATTGAGAAACACGTACAGTTATGTACTTAAATTAGTATGAGCTATTTTCACATAATTTCATAATGTGATCGATTCCACTTTAGGATTCAATCTAATAGTAGTTGAACACTTCCATCTCTGAAGAATTATGTGGTTTAACAACATGTTAAGAGAAGAAACAGATCAAAACACACTGTCCATATGACTTTCATTGATGTTTTGCCAGTTATTACATATAATAATTATTTATAAATTATAATAAATATAAATGTTATTAGAAATATAAGCCAATTATATTTGCAGGAATTGTATATAAAATCTATGGCATTTGGGGAACTGCATGCTTGTTTGAGCATCTGTGGAATGTCCTTTATTCAGGGATTTCTCCAGCAGAGGCTACCGAAAGAGCAGGGATGGCAGTAAAGCATTGATTCCTTTCCCAAGCACGTAACACACACATTGGAAGGAGGCAGGAATTGTAGGGGGTTGGCAGGAGAAGCATTTTGTTAACAGACTTTCTGACTGTTGTTGTGCCCTCGCAGCACAAAAGAACATCTGACTCTTGCAGAGGACAGAGAAGTAGATGTGTGCGGTGACAGTGATTAACTGGTTTCCCTGCTGAGTAAAATGGGTCATTTTTTCTCTCTGCGAAGAGAAACTTGGGCTTGTTCATATTTACTTTGTTTTGACTCTCACGAAAAAGCCAAATCCTGGGTGGTTATTTTTTATTGAAGTACAACCCCAGTGACTCCAGTGACACACCTGCCGAGGGTGCGCAGCCTTAAAGCAGCGCTCAGAGTGATGCGAGGTGTGTGCGCGTGTGCACCGTGCTGGGGCAGCCTGGCCACCATCTGTAGTGGCTTCCTGTCTCCATGGCAGCCGGAGCCATCCTGAAGAATCATTTCTGTTTCTGTCACTGCATCCCAGATCCAGAGCAGGGAGCAGGAGGCTGAGGCAGGAAAGGGCCCAGTCTCTCCAAGTGTTTGTTGGCTGGCCATCCCTGGGGTGAGTGAGATTCCAACATGTCCTTAAAGGGCAGGAACATCTCCTCTGTTCTGTTGTGCCACCTCAAGCTTTTTAAGGACTGCTATTTTCCTCTTCTGAAACAAGTCCTATTAAGCCTCTCTGGGCAGTAAAATGGTATGGAAGGATTGGGAAGTTAAGACTTCTGCTGTCATCAGTATCATCAGAGCCCAACATTGCTGAGAGATGAACATGTTTTGGTACCACTGCTGAATCATTCTCCGGGTTTCCACAGCTGACACTTCCTCACTTGGAGACTGGCCATGAGCCTAGGCTGAAAGGGAACAGAATTAACTATTATTTTTAGGTTAGTAAAGCCCAGCTTTAGCTGAGCTTATTAGCCCAGTGTTAGCTGTGTTTAAAACAATTGCTTTAAATTTTTACTAAACACATTATGTGTGTATGTATGTTGTTAATTCTACCATAAAGATTATGCTGAATCCTTGGATTAGGAACTGATTAAGAACCACTAATATGCCGGATCTCTGGGTAAGGTATAATGAATTATTCATCCTGTTATCCTAGTGCAATCACAATAATGTGTTGGTGCTAATTAGCAGGTGGATGGGCTGATACCCCAGTCAGGAATACCCAGGAGATATTTTATTCAACCTGTATTCTGATTCCTGATGATAAATATCTTTTCTGCCCTTATGATTTATTTCTTACTCAATAGAAACAAGTCTTATTTTTCTTTCTGTTATTTCAGTGTTATATTTTTTTAAAATCAATTAGGGCTAACTAGACTGAGAGCTGAAGCTTTTTACAGCTTCTGGGACAGCTGTCTGCAAAGTTTTGCTATTATGCCTCACTACAATTCTTTGTCCATATCGGTAAGCTGCATATTACCATATCTTCCATTATGTGTGATCTTCATTGTCTTGTATCAATCAGAGCAGAATTTGTCTTATTTTTAATTAACCTAGAACACCTGTATGTGCACTTGTAAAGCATAGCACTTACTGTGGTAATGAATTAGATATTTGTGCATATTAATCTTTATTACTTCAGGCAACACAGTTAATAATAGGTTTTTTCTCTTTTGTTTTCTTGGCTATTAGTCATTACTCTATTTTTTCTTCTTTCTAAGTCAATTCTCAGCATTTCATTTTGTTTTACTTAATGTTTGCATGTATCATTGTTCATCAAAGGGATTTATCAGAACTCAGACTGAAGGACATTAACTTGTATTTTGCCACTGTTTCCTAAAAATTCCTATTTTTTGAAATAAGACTGCAGTCTGAAGCATAGCTTAGTGCAGATGTTTCAATCTCACAGCTCAGCCTGAAGAAAACCCAACCCACAAACCAAAACAATCCTTACCACCTATTTCCCGCTTGTATTCTTCTCTAGCAGTCATTTTCCTTCATGTTGTGCTGACCCTGCCAAGATTTCCTTCCACTCCCCCTGCAGAAATACATTTTGATAACTACATGAAGTTGTAAGTGGTTGGTGAGACCTGTTGATTGCCTGAGAATGCCTAACTGTCTGATTTTTGTGTGAGATGTGCTGTTAGCTGCTTCATGAATGTCTTTGATTTAGGGAGGAAGTGCATGAGGATTGAAGAATAACTTGGGTGAACCACTGCTGGCCTTCTTTATGTCTGTCTCTGATGTTCTGTTTCTGCTCATCAACAGTGTGAGATATTTATTCTCCCTTTCCTCTCCTCCTCCTCCCCTTTTCCTGTTTCTCTCCCTTGGCCACCACATCCTTCCTAGTGCTGCTTATCTCTGAGATTTTTCTTCTCTCTCTCAGTTCTCACTCTGCTGTGTGTGATTAAGCACCTGGAACATTTCCAGCCTGATGACTGCAGGGTTTTGCAATGAAAACCCCTTGGAGATTTACTGAGTGGGCTGCTCTGAAGGAGTCAGACTTTATGAGCCCTAATGCCTGCCTTTGTAGAGATTTGGAAAGCACTTGGCATATTAAATGCATTGTTGCTATCTGAGTAACAGCAAGAATCTGCATGAGGTCTTGAGGTACAAAAATGTTTCCTTGTGACAAACTGTACAAAGTCCTTCATACAGAAAGCTGCTTTTTTCCTTTGTGCTGAACTGTACAGAGAGCTAAGCTGATGGGCACTGCTGCCAGTGACTCCTGAGATTCTGTGAGTTAGTCTGAAACAAACTTCTCACCTACAGCCATGCTCAAATTAGACAGATTTCTAAACTTCACATTATTTGAAGTTTGGGTCTGAACAGAACAGCTGAGGTTCATCTTCACTTCATCTGTAAAAAACAAGTCACTTTTAGTAGAGATGTCACAGCTGCAACTTTACATTGCTGAACTGCAATGTTACAATCGCAATCCCTACATCTGATTCTACATTATCTCCTTCTGAAACAAGCGGTGGAGGGCAATTCTTGTGCTGATTAAACTAAATTAAGGTTTTGCTTCCAAGAGGCTATGCGATGATGCCTTGCTGGATGCTGGATAGAAAAGTACCGTGTGACAGACCTGGAAGCTTCCTCAAGAACATTGCCCTAAGCTTTTAGCCTGCAGGCTGTCCTCAGAAAGCAGTGCTTTTTGTTAATTTATCTTGCACTCAAGGCTGTGTACACGGATAAAACACTGTATCAATAACATCGGCCTTTCATTGCCAAGAAGCTTTTTCCCAGGGGTTTTATAGCCATTTGACATAAAGCTGGTAGTAACATTGTCTGCTGGCTGAGACTGTCCAGAACTAAAACAGGACTGAAGGCAGGAAAGGTGTTTATATTCAGTAAATTCAAACATTTGAGAGTATAACAGAATTGGAAGAAGATCTAGAAAATGAAAAAGAAGGGACACTCGTCCATCTTGGTGAGGGTCTGAAGGAGCTTTCAGTAAAAAGAAAACACATTTTCATCTGTCAGCTGGCCAGGTTCTTACTATTGTGACTTCAAGCATAAAGAACAGAAGGAAGAGGGCAAAGGAATCTTCTCCTCAAGCCCTATACTGGGCTGGTTATTGGCATTGCTGTGACAGAGCCCTGGGTAATCAGTCAGTCAGAGAATGGAAATATATTAGAAAATGTACTTTGTATTAGAAAAAGTACCTATATATTCTATATAGTGTGATTTCCTTTGGCATCTCTCTGGAGATTTCTGACAATTTCTTCTGGATTGTCAAAAGTCCCTCCACTAAATCAGTATTTGAACCACGCCTAAACTTCCTGTGACCATGCATGCCGTGCTTCAGCATCTCTGACCTAAATAACATATTAGAGATTATAGAATTAAGATTTTTTTTAAACAAATAGTAGTTCAAATGACTCAAAATTTCTCTTTTTTTGTCTTCTGTCTGCCCTTAAATCTGTCCATCCATTCCTTCCCCTTGCATGTATCCTTCTCATAAAGTTCATATGTTTACCTCAATTATCTTCTATCCTGCTCTTCTCTGAGCTGTCTTTTGTCCTTTCTGACCTATCTTCCCGCTCTAAAATACTTTCTTCCTGGCCTCATGGAGCATTGCCATGGTGACCACATGACATCATTGCACTGGAAACAGTTGCCAAGGAAACCATATGATGTCATTGCACTGGAGACAGTTGTCATGGTTACTGAGTTGGCTGAGGTAACTGGGAAAAAGGATTTGTCATCTGACGGGTGCCAGGAAATGTCCCCATTAATGGGAATAAAGAAGAGACTTTTATTTTTATTTTTATGTTCCAGGGAGGGCTGCCTGTGACTCAAAGACTGCATTGCTTTATGTGCTATAATGTGCTCTGGCTGGGCTTTTTCCATTGGTCTCTGGGATTTTGCCCACCTGTTTCTACTGTTGAATGTTACTGTGAACATCAAGCCACAATAAAATGAAGAAAAGCTGTGTTGTCCTGTGATTCTACATAAGATGGGATTGCAGCTTCTATTGCTCTTTGGTTTTTCCTGTTTGGTTCCTGAGATAAATAGTCCAGCCCAGTATTTATCCCAGCAGACATCAGAGGTGCAGTACCAGTGAATGTCGTAGCCTGGGCTTGCAGCATCTGCACCAGGCTCCGTGCGTATCTGTAATTTGTTTTCCACTTCTTTGCTGCCTTTCCCGATTTCTATTTCATCACTGCTGACATGTACCTGTCTTGCTTTAATAATTCCAGGAGTTCCCAGAAATGTCCTAACTGAAAGGTGAAGCAGAGGTTAAATAAAAAGTAGGAGGCAGCTATTAGAGATGAGAAAGGTATGCAAGAACAAGTTTAGGGTGTGTGCATGATTCATGTAAGGATGTGGGAATGTAAACAGTGGTTAGCACTGTGTGTCATGTGCAGATCTGTACCTCTGGCAGTGTTTGTGTATGTACATAAACATACATATAGTTGCTCTATGGATAAATAAATAAATTTTTATGAAAGCAGCATTTCCAGACTTTCTGCAATTCGAGTGAATTACATGTCTAGGGCATATTAGTCAAATTATGCATGTGTAAGCGTGACTGTCTCCACATCTCAAATAAAGTCTCTGCTCTCAGTAGTCCTGCAGATGCTCTGGAGTTCACTAAAAATTAGTTAGAAACTTCCCATTGAAGTTCATGGAATGAACCCTGCTCTGGTCCCACTGTGTGCAGTCACCTTCAAGATGAAAATCAAAATCCAGGATAAAACCCTTACAATTACTGTGGAGCTGCAAACAGGAATGCAATCAAAGAAGCTATGGAGAGCGCTGGTGGCAGGCCAGGTAACTGAGGAGTTTTGGAGTGCCTGAACAATTGATTGAAATCCAGGGCTCCTGAAATGTTGCGGGGAGGCTGGACTGGGGGTAGCATCTCAGTGCTGGCAGAACTAGGAGGAAAAACCAGAAGAATGAATGTAACTTCTTTGGGCAGGGAACAGAATTTCCACTTAGGTATGGGGGGAAACAAGGAGACAGAGGTTGGGGTTTTTTGACGTTTGGAGTAGTAAAAGCCTTTTATTAGAATTTTATTTTGGATTGCCCTCCTTATGCTTTACAAATACTGTTTGATTGACTGTTTATTTGTTCAACATACTGAACAAAGCAATCTCAGCCTGTGCCAGAGGAGCTGCAATAGAAAGTTGTGCTGCATACCTGAAATAATTAAATTTCATTCTGATCAGATGGCAAGGAACAAAACAGCTCATAGTGGTGGAAAGCAGCAACCAGTCAGTGCTCAGGTGTTCCCAACAATCAGGTGAGACATGAATAATCACTGGCCTGAGCTTCAGACCTGTGTGTAAATTCTTAAATTCTAGTTTGATAACAGTGTTTAATTAATCAACATGCAATGGCGGGGTCTGCAAATCAGACTGTTCCCATCATGGTGAGCCAAGGGACTTGCATCTCTGTAAAATATGTGTCAGTAATCATGGTCTTTCCTGGGCTTTAATGGACTGGAACAGCCTTGCTGTTACTAGTCTGGAATGCTGCTGAATCTGTAATTGAAGGGATATTTCAGCTTACTATTAATGGACACTTGTGTTACTTTTTTGGTTAACTGAGCTTCAGAATGACCCCTGAACTTGGATTTGTTTATTTGAGAAGTCTACTTGGCAATTTCAGGTTATTGTATTTAAGCACATTTTAAACATTTATGTTTGGATGATATTTATTGGTAAAATATGAGAAGGAAGGCAAGAAACTAGACTGCGTTTATTTAGTTGTCAATGAGGTGTGGGAAAACGTTGGTAGAACTTACGGGTTTTTGGTAAATTTTACTTGAAATCCACATATTCATGTTCCAGCTTCCCTGCCTCTGGACTTTCACCAATGTCAGGTTTCTCTAAGTATTTAAATAATACTTGTATGCTCTGCTATAGCAATACTGGAGATCTCAAGTTGTACAGAATTATAGATTTGTTTTCCACCAGAGTCAGCCACTTGGGGTACGTGGTGAAGTTCTGGGAGTAGTGGTGGAGGTGGTTTGTGGTGCTGCAGGGCACACAGGCCTGGGAGAACTCAGCTTTTGCTGACTAATGCTTCCATCTGCTGGAGAACTTTGTTTGCACAGTGTTTGCTCTGTACTGTACTCAGAGACAGAAAATTGTGTTAATTAAACGCCCAAAGATTTAGTGATCATTATTTACTATAACAAAAACAGATCCTCTGGGATATTAAGCAGCTAACACAAAACACTTACGTGCTCTATGGCTTTACATCTGGAGGATGTACCTCTCTGCCTACCTGGAATCGGTACTTTTATGTTTTATTCTAAAATACAGTAACTTACACATAGTAATATAAATTAAAGTACAGATTCTACAAACATCTTCCTAGTGGCTGATTTTGTGACTTGTGACTCAAACTAGTGCTTTCACTAAGAGACTGCAGGGGCTGTAGGGCTGCCCCGTTACACTTCATGGCCAAGCCGGATGGGGGCAGATATTTATTAGGACAGGATGTATTTTAATGCTGGGATTAGAAAGTTCACTCAATATTACTTACACTGCCACAGTATATCAGGACCTGTGCTCCCAAAGCATATTTTTGAATTTTGGAATTAACTTGTTTTGCAATGAACTTGAGAATTTTGAAAAAAACTTGTGTCTGGAGACACTGTAATCCAGCTAACAGAGTACTTCCCAGCCTACCTGTCTCTCTTTAATGAGTTATTTTCTCATTCTTTCCTGCAAGTCCATTGATTTGCTGAAAGAACATCATGAGATGGTTAGTCTATCCTTGCATTATTTTTTTATTCTGATTAGGTTGTGTAGGAAAAGTGTGCAAATAAAAAACCCTACCCCAAACCATAAAATTTACTGAGAATAAATAGGGTTTGTTCTGTGTTACTGTTGTTTATGACAGTGTTGTTAAAAGTAATAATATCCGAACACCTTTGGACTAGATACAGTGGAATTACAAATAAATATAACATTCTGATGTTAAGACACAAATTGTAAATTAATATATAAAGTAAATTATAAAGTATATATAAAATTCATAAGCTTATATATAAGATTAGATGTACTAGTTAAGGAATAATTTAAGAGGAATTCATACAAACTATGTAGATTCTTATATATAGTATAATCCCACATGAAGATAACATACTGAGATATATTTATGTATTTTTATTTAAATATATTAATTCCATAAACAATAAAAAGGACAATAAACATTGAAGTCAGAGCACCTTGCCCCTGCCTACCTGCAATCTATGCAATTCCATGCCCTTTGGGATCATTATATCAATTGATAAGTATCCATTGTGCACGTGGAATTTTGACATGGCCTTCAACAGCCGACCCCATGGACCACATCAGCTTCAGGTCCTTGAAACACCTGGGCTCGATAGGGCAGGTGTTTGGGTGTTGGACTTCCCCGTGCAGGAACCACACCAAGTGCCCTTTGGTTTAAGGCAGGGAGTTGGAACCATCTGCAACACCAAAGCACAGGGATGGCTTTTAGGGGCTTAATGTTTTTAAAATGATGAGAGTGATAGGAAATATAGACTTTAGATTTGCATTTGTTGTTCTTCTACTGCTAAGGAAAATTAGTTCAAGGTATCTTTCACTGATGACACTACATGTTTTGTTTTGTAAGTAAATTGATCCCTTTTGTGGGTGGGTTTGTGCTTTTTTGAAAATAAACAGCTCAGTACTTCTAGGCAGCATATATTCTGCTCTCGGTGTTGAGAGTGTGGAAAATGAATCTGTGAACGGTAGGAACACTACAGTCTCTGTCCAAAATCCATAATTTGTGTGGACAAATAGCTACTCTTTACCTAGAGCGGCCACCAGAAACTATCTTTGAGTAGGATTAATTGAGCTGGATCTGCAGTTTAAAAAATCATGTGGACCCCAGATGCAAAACCTTAGGCAGTTATTGTTTTCTTTGTGTTGTTACTTCATTTGCAGGAGCAGCAACATCTGAAGCTACCATTGATAGTAATTTAATAAGGAGGATTTTCTTGGAGTTTAAAAAAACCCCAGGCTGTCAGTCCATCATGATATATATGAAAATAAAGGCAAAAGAAGTGCTTTTCCTTAAGTGTCCATGCAGGAGCACATTCCATTGCTAATGTATGTGCTTTCATCCTCAGAGTGTTTTGGGTATCAGTATCTTTATGGCTCACATACCTTAGCAGGCTGTAACTCACATTTGCAATTCTCTGCACTGGGGGCTTTATTTTTACTACCTGTGAACTGAGATGAAGCTACTTACTCTTCTTGTTAATGGATGCATTTGCTCTTGCTGCTTCAAACTGTTTTCTCAAGAAGTTATTAATAATTTAGTATTTAGCCAATTGTCAATTTTTAATTTTCATTAGGAACCTACGTAAAGTGGCCTTAAGTGCCTTTTGTGTGATGTCATAACTTTGGACAGTGCTATATTCCAGGGAAATGATGCTTTCTTACGTCCTTCACATGGGATTGTAAACACCGAGATGCTGGGTGTTGATAAGTGTGATTAAAATAATAAATTGGCATAAAATTTCAGAAGCAGGTCCCTAGCAGGTGAAGAGCATGAATGCAAAATTTTTGCACCCCAATTGTCTGTGATCAGATTCACAAGAACTGATGACAAATTTTTCATTGGATAAAGTAATAGGCAGAAAATGTTTTGCCCTGAAAAACATATTTATGCCACGTTAAGCACAGTAATGCTGCTTAAGTTTGGAGATAATGTTGTTTATTTTAAAGGAGGAAAAGTGCTTGTGTGTGTATAGGAGGAGGAGAGGGTGAGTATTGATTTGAGAATTTGAGTCGTGGAAATCAGTTTCCTTTTCCGTTCCTGGAAAATGGCATCGCAGCTGGTGGTTCATGACTGCCTTATCTTTTGTGTCAGTGATGGGGCAGAGAACATTCTGTTCTGAACCAGAAAGTTGGATGCTTTGGAAAGCCTTGCATGCTTTGTTAAACTGAGTAGTGATTTATTTCCAATGGTTGAATGATGTTAGCAACAATCACAGGTGAAACTGTGGCTGATGTGCCTGTTTGCAAGCTTTATAGAAGTTGCCTTCTCTGCACTTTTGTGAATATAGAATATCCTCAGCTGCTAGGGACCCACAAGGATCATTGATTCAATGTCCTGGCTCTGCAGAGGACAGCCCAAGAATCCCACCCTGTGCCTGAGAGCGTTCTCCAAGCACTCCTTGAGCTCTGGCAGGGTTGGTGCAGGCTGGTGATGCTCTCCTGTACGGTGTCGAGGTCGGTTTTCAATATCATTGTATTACATCTTGTGAAGTAGCAAACAGGGGCAGTTTTATTTTAACGTTCTTGATGTTCAGTGATGCTCAGTTGGTGCAGAAGCAGTTGGAGAGTCCTGATTACACTGATCGAGCCCAATGTGATGGGAGAGAAATGAAACAGGGTTCTGTGCTAAAGCAAGCTTGCCTGATGTAACAGTTTTGCTGTCTTCTTTTCTTCCCTGTGCCACCTATAGTGTTTCAGTGCACACCTTATCTATTAATATCAATTCTGTTCAGTCTGATTTGCAAGATGTCTCTCATACTAATTCTTCCATTGTATATTTTGGTGCTACTTTCACCTTCTTTTTTCCACCCTATCTATTAGATCTTGTTTCCACATGTTTAATAATCCTTTCATTGTGTTTCTTGGCTGACATGGAACAATAGAACATTATCTTTCCATGTTTGGAATTGTTTCTAAGTTTCTGATTGCTTCAAATAAATAAGCCAAACAGATGAGCACTGATTGTAACTTTCCTTTTATTTTTGTTCCTGATGCCAATGCATGTCAGCCTCTCTTAACTCTGAGCACTGCATGGATAACTGGTTAGTAAGTGTTTTAAGGTGCTTACAGATCACATGGTTGTACTCTTTACTACTTGCACCCGCTACTATGTGAATGACACTCGAAGAATACAAACCAGTTAATTACCTGGCACTTTATGTTAGAGATTCAGTGTTACACTCTCTTTTTACTTTGCCGTTTTTATAGCGTTAGGAAGGTTGGAGCCAGCCAAGATTTATATGGTGCTCAGTATATTACTTGTTTCCATGGACACGATATGAAAAAAAATGGTCTTCATCTACCGATCACGAAACCTTTCCAAACTTGTACATGGACCTTATATATTTGTTGTGAAACAGGATGTTAGAGGTGCTTAAGAGTGTCACTGTAATGATCTCTGCTGACTTCAGCCATAGGTGTTAGCTATGCCTGTGCATTTTCATCACAAGTCTGTTTTTTCTTCAGTATACTTTGTGTAGTTTAGGATTTCTTTTCTGTGGATGTGGGATACCCTCTTGTGGATCACAAATCATGTTGAAGTTCTGTAAAAGACTGCAGCCTATTTCCTGTAACAAGTTGTTCCCTAGAAAAACATGAAATAAAATAAACTTGTTTTTTCTCCAAGATTTCTTCAGGATAAATCACGGTACAGCCTTACTGGACAAATTTAATTCCTGGAATATCATCCTGCTTTTTTTTTTATTGTAGAATATCTAAGTGGATAACCAGGGAGTTAATGACATTTAGTGATGTAAAATAAGTGAAGATGGTTTTTGCATGAAAAAGAACTTAGATACTAAAAGCAGGAGACTGCAGTTGGAGCAATTTTATAAAGACTAGAGAAGGCTCTTGCTCTTCTGCCAGTGTGGTCCTTGCTTTGTCAAAGAGTAGATCCACTCTTCTGAATTCATAATGTTTTAGAAACCTTATCAGCCATGATCTCTGGCATGGTCCTGTACACAGCTCATATACAAACCTTATTAAAAAGCACATGATGTGTTTGTTGCCAAGGAAACATAAGCCATTAAGCCCTAGGAACATAATTCATAGAAACAAAATTTTAGCCATTAACATCTACTTTCTCCATTAGTGCCATGAAACCTCCATGAAATAGCCTTGCAGTCTCCAGCTAATGGATATGACATAACAAAGAATGAGAACATGAAACAAGGGATTGCAATTCACTGAGCTCGAAGTTCGGCCAGAGTAAGGAGAGTGCAGGACTGGGTATGTTTTCATCTCTTGTGTTCACAATCCACTGAGCACCTGTTTATCCTACTCCTGTTACTGTACATTATGAATCACACTAAAGGCAAGTCTTTGGAACAGAGAAAGGTGAGACCTACATTTTCCAACAGGTCTATTTGGAATATGAAGACAAAAATTAGGAGTGGGAAAAGGAAGCCGTGAAGTATTTTCTATTGGTTTCAGATTTAATATCTTAGGAATTTTAATTTTTATTTCTCTGGATTTAATACGGGTATTCTCTTATAATTAGCTAACTTATAATGAGTTTAACACAAAATGTGGCTATAGATAACATTTTTAAACTTTTTTTTGTTTTGGTCAGTCTCAATTTGTTCTTAGAATCTAGAAGATATTTTCTTGCTCTTCATCCTTCTCTTTTTAGGAATTACATTGGATTCATTAATTTTTTTCATACTAATTCTCCAAAGCACCTAGAAACTTCTTGTGAAGAATCCACTGTGGCTACACAGGTACGCTGTGCCAAAATTCCACTGTACTTGTATTCTAGGAAATACCTCTAGCAAAAAAATGGGGAGGAAAGAGAATGTGGCTCAATTTTTGGCGGGTCTAATCTGTTAGTCGCCACTCCTAAGTGCTATTTAGGGCCACAGACAATCAGGATCCCAAGGCTGGCCTGAGTTATTGTCGATACCTTGCAGTCATGCATATTCAGCTTTGGGATCAAGAAGCCAAAGGGAAGTCAGGGTCGTTACTGCCCTTTATTATCATCCTGATTTTGAACTATCATTTCTGTCTCTGTGAGCAGAATTAACATTGCCATCTGAAAAAAGTGCTGAATTCACTGTAATGGGGTACGGCTAATGAATCACTGGGATATGTAGCCTCAGGGTCCAAGTCATCCATCAACAATTTAGTGTAATAAATCAGTTATAATCAGTTGGCGAAGTCCATTGCCAGCTTTGCTGAGACTTGATTCGGGCACCTCACCTGCAGCTCTGGAGAGGTCTGTGCGAGAACCAAACAATTAGTGATTAGGAGCTCCCAGACTTTGCCCCCACAACCCTGATGTAGTTTCAGTCAGCTCACATGCAGTTCCTGCTCAGATTAGTCACAATGATGTGTGGTACTAAGATACACTCTGCTTTCTCCAGGGTGTTATGGGACTTTTCCTGATAACAGCCTCAAGGATTTGGCAGTAAGTGATTAGTGAAAAAATGAGTATATGACACTATTGACTTTTTCAGTGGCGTGATTGTGAGAATGTGTGTTAAAACTCTGACTCGTGAGCCCGTGACAGTAGACCTGAGTGCAGAGATGAGCTTGTCAAACAGCCTTGTACAGCAGGGTGGACTTTGAAGAAAAGGAAACGTGTCAGAGATCTCCAGATAACGTAATTTGGTTTGAAGTGGGCCTCCAGAGACCATGAAGGGCAGGGCTACCTTCAAAGTTAGATCAATTTCTCAGAGCCTTGTCCAATCAGATTTTGAAGACCTCCAGGAACAGAGATTTCTATCTTTCTAGGCAACTTATTTCAGGGCTTAAGCACTTACACTGAATTTTTTCCTTTCTATATCCACTAGTGATTTCTCCTGCCACAATTTGTGACCATTGCTTCTTGCCCTTGCACTGTTACCTCTGAGAAGAGTGTCTCTGTCTTACATGTAATTGCCCTTTAAATGTTTGATTATGACAATTGGATTCCTCTCCCAAACCTTCTCTTCTTGAGACTAAACATACTCAGACCCTCAGCCTCTCCTCATATGCCATGTGGTGCAGGCATTTCACTATTTCAGTGACCCTTCACTTCGCTCTCTCCAGTTTATCAGTATCGCTTTGGTGACGAAAGGCCCAAAGTGGGACACAGTGTCCAAGGTGCTGCCTCGCAAGTATGAGCAGGGCTCCCTTCCCTGTCTGTTACCTGTGCTCTGCCAATGCAGCTCCGGGTGCCCTCAGCCCTCACAGAGGCATTGCCATTGCAGTATTTGTGCTTGCTCTTAGCACAGTGTACAAAAGGATGTCCTCAAATGATCTGTGTCCTAAAATCCACGTGTTTTCCTCTGCAAAGTAGGAAATCAGGACAATTGTATAATGCGGAAGTTTGTGGAAAAGTTTATTCTTTGATATTAGCTTTTTCCAGGTTCAGTGTCAGGGAAAACACTGGGCTGCTGGAGGACGTTTGAGCTTCATGAGTGCCTAGATACTGTCCCATTTTTGATCACCTTGCTGTGGATGCACAAGTATTAGTAGCAGGCTTCCTCTGTGCAGCTGTAGGGAGTTAGCTTTACTGCCATTACCTCTGATAATGAAGGTGTCCCCTCCTGTCCCCAAAATGTTGAACAAGCATGTCTTGATGGATGTAATTTAACAGTGATTTGCTCATAAGAGTCACCTCGGTTCTGACATGGTCTGAGGCCGTGTGTTGGATTCACTGAAGCAATCTGAAGATGATGGAAAGTCTTACATGGTAAAATGAGTCTCCTTTCTATTATTGCCAGTTGTTCTGGACTCTTAAGGAATCATTAACGAGTAGTAAAATAATAGCCACTCTAAATGACTTTGGTATCCTGTGATTGTACAAGAATGATTACTATTCTCTACCCCTTGTGATCTCCTTGAAGAAAGTACAATTTAAATGCTCTTTCAGCCAAGTGAGGAAATTTCTAATGAATGAACATGTAAAAATATATTTTTATATGTTTCCTAGTTTGGATACTCAGCTTTCTTATAGAAACTTCTATTACTGATATGTAGGAGATCTCTTAGAATTTTTCAAAGTGGCAATATATTGTAAAAATGAATATTTCAGGATGTAGAAAAAATTCCAGCAAGTTACAAATATACAGTTTTCCAGCAAACACATGTTCTATTTCCCTGACAACTGAAAGGGCCTAATTGGCATAGTCATCACATTTTTTTTTTAAATAAATATGTGGTTTGCTTGCTCTCTTAAAATATTCAAATCAAATTTTATCTGTGAGCCCAAATGGAAGCTCAAACTCTTAACTGTCCCTCTGGGCTACACCTGGAGTGTTCTGGAATGTGCATCTCCCATTCTATCTGGGATCTTTGCATGATGTTCCCAAAACATTTACACTTCTTTTGCATGAGCTTAATGGAGGACCACCGACATTTGAGAAGTTAGAAGAGATTTTTGATCTCCTGGAACTAATCTCTCAGAGTAGATTGTGAGCATGTATTTCAGCATGATGTATTCCCTCTGGATGTGATCTGTCTGGATGGCGTTGGAAGCTACATTCTTACCTGGGGTGACTTCAACCCTCACCCTGATCTGCACAGATAAGTCTTACAGTTCTCCACACAATTTCCAATAAGCAATGTTCTGATGATATGAAACTTAGCTTAACTGATGCTGAAAAATATGTTCCAAATTTTACACGCCCTTCTTAAACATAGTGTACTACACTGTGCAACTGCACCTGAATCACCCCAGTTCCACACCTGCAGGATTGTGAAAGTACAGGGCTTTTCAAAGCTCTCCGCCTTCTCCCTCTGTAAGCAGGTACAGAGAACCTGTCATCAATGCTAATCTTCCTGCCCAGTTACCACCCTGTTCACATTCACAATGTGCAGTATGAGCTAGGCTGTCAAAAGCTTTATTCCATGATCCTTGTTGCTGATAGATCCATATATAGATTTTACATGCTGTGTTAGTGTATGGGGTAAAAATGTAGAAATTATTACTGCAGGTACAAGTGTAGCTGCTGGACAAGTTGGATGAAGTTATGACCTGTTCTATGGATCCGTTACAGATCCTGCTGGGCCTTGAGCTTCCTGGCAGCTAAACAGGCTGTCAAAAGCTATCCAAGCCCACAGGAGCTTTTCCTTTCAGAAGTATTACTTGAAAAATAGGTAACGTTGTTATGTCCTGCTGCTAAAACCATTCTTTATTAGGCTCTTATTGATTTCCCACTCCTAATCGCTAATAATATCCTCTGACTTTAAAGAAGAAAACTGGAGATGTTGAATCCCCTTAGAACCAAGATGACAACTTTTATGAGCCTTTTTTTTGAGGGGATGGGGAGAAAGCGAAAAGCATTCCAGGGGTTTCTCTCCCCTCCTTTTAGTATTGGTATAATTATCCTATCTGTGGATGTGTCAGTGTTTCTGTTTACCACTGTTGAGCTGAATAATTTGGTATATGATAGTAAATGTGATTCTAGATTGCAGCTACAGATTGTGCCATGGATTGGATGAATGAAAAATATTACTGTAATGACTGGTTTGGGTAGAAATGGTAATTTTGTATCAAATCTTGGAACAAGAGTCTGACACCACTGAAAAGAAAGAAAAAAGGATACAATGCTGAATTTTTAGTTGCTTTATGGTAATCCTGGGATGGCAGAAATGCACAAAACAGCTCCAGGAGGTTTTCTCCCTGAAGAACATTTCTTCTGATGGAGAACATCCATAACTGAGTACCACTCTCATCCCGTGTATTCCCTAGGTTCTGTAGCGGTTTGGGGAATACCTGCTCCTCCAGTCATTCGAGCTCTCCGGGGTTTTCAGTTCACAGATAAAAGGGAAGATATGGCTTTTGAAGCCAGTGTATTCCTAAATATTTTCCTCCTTGTGCCTGAATGATGCATTCTTAGGTGTAATCAGCCTCTGTGCTCCTGTAACAAAGGGGCAGGTGGCGATAACTTTGGGAATGCTAATGGTCCTTGACTGCTGCCTCTGCTTTGAGGACCGCTTCAAATTGACAGTGCTCTGAGCACAGTTTGAAACGTGATGTCTAAAACATCAGCGACCTGTCTACAGCGGGGATTTAGCTGTGCCAAAACTGGGGGAGCTGATTTGTTTTAGCAAGGGTTATAGACATTTTGAAGTTTCCTTCCTGTAAAGAGACTATTATATTTAATTATCAGTTTGTCTGTCTCGGTTTAGCTCCTTACATCACGATGTGAGGAAAGAGATCTCTCAGCTCCTGTAAAGAGCAAGTGGAGTTTTTTTGTTGTGCTGGTGTCAGCAAACACTCATCTAAAAGTGTAGGTGACCAACTTCTGCCTCAGTCAAAATCCCGGAAACATCCACACTGATCAATATGTCATCTCTCATCATGCCCCGATGTTCTGACACACGTGGAGGAACCCTCACCTAAATGCACACACAGACTGAAATAACATAGGTCTACTGCATAAAACTATTGATCTCTGAGGTCCATGAACCATAAGTCCTTCTAGAAATGTTCTTCTTTCTACAAAATAACAATTAAAGTCTACCCAGAGGCTGCATCACACTGATTTTTGGGGAGGAACCTCTGCAGAAATGTATCTGGTAATTTATTGATATTTTTTGTTTTCAGATAATATGAGTGTATTTTTTACAGTCCTCATTATTTCCATTTCTCTCTTTTCTTTTTCCAACAGTAATCTGTGTATGATCTGTTTTGTTTTTGGTTGGATTTTTTTTTGTCAGTTTGTTGGCTTTTCCCTCTCCCTAGTTAGGGATTTGTTTACAGGCAAATCTTTTCACTTTTATCCTGACCAGAGATTCCTTAAAGAACATTCCCCCTGGGTTCTTGCCAACAATGTTTTCTGTTCTCTCTCATTTTCAAGAAACTTCATATGTATTTTGTACAGTATTATTCAGATTTTGTCCCCATTTAATTTTACAACCAAACACTTTACAAACAGTTTTAACTGAAGAGCCCCTGGGACCCTGTAGAGTAAATTGGACATTTATATTAGGCTATCACATTAGTAGATTATGATTTTTCACCCCCTTCACTTAGATTTCTTTAATCAAATTAACCTGTCAGATACAATAAATAATAAAAATAATAATATATTCGTTGCTGCTTATTACTGTAGGGCAATCAAAACCTATCCACAAAGACTGAGGCTGTTGTTCAAGAGTGATTTAAACTGATTTTGAGGAAATAGAATAGGGCAACTAAAGCTTTCGTTAGGTCACCTGAAAAAGTGGAGAATTATTTCTATGGAAGGGGCATCAGCAGCTCATCTCCTGCATTTCTGTCCTGTGTTTTATGCAGTGGAGATACTGTTTTCCCTAAAGCATTTCTAAAACATGAGTGGCAAATATACTTGTGAGAATTGTGATGATGATTATGCAGCTCCTATGCATAATTCCTTCTATTATTTAGTTTTAGCTATGGTAGATGCGGCAGGTCAGCATGTATCCATCTCTAACAAATATTTTTCTGGACATTGTTTCAGGCGAAAGGTAGGAAGCTCCCAAAAAGGATTAGCAAGCCTCTAATATAAACAAAATATGGATTAGATCATGAGGATAATGAATAATGTTGTGTGTTATTTAGTCTATTATTTATGAGATATGAATAATAATACTACTACTTCTGTTTTAATGAGAATGCTACTCAATTAAGAAGTTGCTTGTCCCCTGCTGTCAGGTGGCTAAACCCAGTGACAGCTTGCATTGGCTTTGGGAAGTAATTTTTAATCTGTTATTCAACTTGATTACTTCCAGTGGAAATTTCAAATCCATCTCTTGCCATTAGTCCTCCCCTACTAACTTCCTCAATTATAAAAATTAATAAAACACTAATAAACCAAAAATAAATTATTTGCTGTTTTGGCCTGTCCTGTAGGAAGAATACAGTCCTGAGACTGTTATTTGTATAAGATTGACAGTGCTGAGGTATTGCAGGGCTGAATGCACTTAGTGATCACACAGAGAGAATTTAATCAGTTGCTGAAGAAGTGAATGTATTTCTGTGCTTCATTTCTGTTGGTCTATCTGCATATAGACCTATTCTTATGTCCTCTGATATTTCTCCTCTGGAGAGATACTAATCAGAAAACTAGTCTTGAAACTGTTCATTTTTGTTATCTCTTTTGTCTCTTGATAAACACGTGGTTTTGTTCATGTTTCTTAATCTGATCCTCTCAGTGAATAAGAATAGAGTGACCTTGCTTTCTTTCTGATAACCTTTTAGGAAAGCACCTGTTTTCCTACTGATTTTTTTTTAATGATTTGTTTAATTTGTTTAATTTCTGTCTGCATCATGCCTACCAGACTTTGGATCTTTTCTCCTTTTAATAATTCCTCTTCAACTGATTCCACATTTTAGTTTCCCACATTTTTGTCATCCTCCTGTGACTAATTCTTCTAATTAGAACCAGGTTTTGCTCACTTAATCAATATTGCAGAAAGAGAGAAAGGACTTGTGGCATCAAACCAAAGGTGTTATCAATCCTCTAACTGCCACCCTCTATTATTAGAACCATTTTAGGAAAACCATGCTGAGAGCCTTTGAATTTATATTTTGTCCACTTGCAAATATGAACTCTTCCAAGTTTGTACTGCACGACTAGGAAACTGTCAAAGGAGAGTAGAGAATTTGCTAACATAGTATATGGCCTTCTGCAAGTAAAATAACTGCAAATTTTTGTCTGTTTTTGTCCTTTATTAGTTGTTCAAAGGATACTGTATAAATTAGCATTTCTGAAGAGCATCCCAAAAGAAATCTGCTTATTTTATCAAGAAATGTGGAGGAATGCCACAGAAAAGATTAGAGGAGTTCCTCCGTGGGAGGTACTTTGCATGCTGATGCATCTTTCTCTTTGTTTATAGTTTGTTTGTTTTGCTGCTGCTTTATCATTTGTCATCCTCAGGAGGAAGACTTACAGAAACGTTTGTAAGAGGCTTGGCTAAGTGGCAGTAATTTTCAAATTTTCTGTGCTACAGTTCCATTTTCTAATGACAACACAGCAACTGCAGCTTCTGTGCAGTTCATGCAGCTGCCCTGTGTCCCATCAGACAGTTGCAGTTAGACCGTCAGGAATGCAGATCCATGACATTATTCTGTTTGGTGTCCATCAGCACCCCGGGGTGGGAATTTGATCCAATATACTTGCTGGTCTGTAGCTATTTGGACACTCATCCATTCTCTGTTTTGTCTATCAGTTATGAACAGACATATTCATGATATGCTGAATGTCATCAGGCTCTATCCAGAGGGGAGCAATCATTATAGACATGGATCAGAGTCACTGTGTTATGTTACTTAAACTAATTGGTTTTCTCACTCCCATTAAAGCGTCTCTTCAATAAATTGGCCTGGCTCACAGGCAACAGTAGAGAAATACCCTCAGTATATCAAATTTGTTGTCAATTTGTCTAGTAGTGGAACCCTAAACCCACTTGAAGAGACCCTCTAGGATGATGAGAGACCCACTGAAGTACATTGCTAGCTGAATGTGAGAAAATGAAATTATCATTGTGTCCTGATGTGATGTTCACTCATCACATCAGGAGCTTTATTCATGCTTATCTTTGAGAACTTTAACACAAAGAAAGATTCAGCCTGTTTCCAGTCTGAAAACTTGCCTGACCTTTCAGAGACCTTTTATATGCACTGAATTCATGCAGTGAATCATTGGGTACACCAACAACCTACAATGCTTCCAGATTTCTCTTTGGGCTGCAGATATGAGGATGTGGGGGTGAGATATTCAGAGCCTTGACAAAGCTGCCTCCCCTTCTGACAGTCTTGTAGATGGTATTGGTTTCTGTTTGGTTTCTGTTTGTGGCCCACAGAGATAAAAAACCAATTAAGTTTGTTTCCACTCTACATAACGATAGGAATTGTGTGATTATTATTTTTTAGACATTGATTCTCCATTACTGTTTCAAACCTTGGGATCTTGTTGGTGTGGCCGCATTAGGAGCTGTGGACAGGAGGCTGTAGTATTGCTCAGCCTCTGAGCTCTCTTTTGCAGAGGCCTGGATGAGAACACAAGGCGCGTTAGAGTAGATCAGTTCCTGACTAAAGTTTTTTTTGCTTTGCAAAATGGAAATGGAACTCATGAAAACCAAACTTTTTGTTAGTTGCAAGGACCTCTAGGAATAAGCATCAATCTCTGTAAAGTGCCAGCTACAGCCTGTCTTAGGCAAACTGTTTCCTGATAATTAAGGTTAGTAAATAAGTCTTTTATTTTCCACTGAAATACACAGCAGGGAAGGTCAGAACTAATGGGAATTTTGGATGCTCAGCAGCTTCTAGGGTTAATTTTTTCTCTGTTGGACTTAAAGCTAGCATTTCACAGTCCTATAGGACGAACTGAAGAATGTGTTTTGGGAGAGATGCCTAAACTATCAGACGACAGCACTGTTTTATAAGAGTATAGGTGCTCAAACAATAGAGAGATTTTTATTTTATTCTTATAAGTAATCCCCCTGTGTTATAACTTCTTTGCTGCTTTTTATTAGCCTCAATTACCACAGGGTAATTTACCTAGGAAAAAATCGTTGCCAATGAACAGAGTGCCAGACCTCGATTTCATCTCTGAGGAAATAACACCTGCAAGATTAGTCAGACCCGCTGTGCTTCCCATGTCCTGGACTGCTTGTTTTGCTCAGTAACTTCAGGGTCACATTTTACACCCAAAAGGCTGTAAATGAATAATGATTCCCTAGTATCAAGCAGGGAATCGGACTCACACATCCTCAGAGCCCAGAAATGTGCCTGGCACGTGTATCTATTGTTCTAAATATTCTGGATTTCTCTGACCTCTTCTAGCTTAAACAGAGGATTACAGGTGTCGTTTGGGGAAGCTTCCTAACTAAGAGCTGCGAGGATCTGTCTATAATCAGTGTGTTCCACATCTTTGTGACCAGTTGTTTTGCTTAGCTTAATTCTGAAGTCAGAGGAGCAAATAAAGGGAGAGCAGACCCAAGCTCTGATGAACTTTGAACTTACTCAAATGTGAAGCTGATTAGCTACAATAGAGAGAGCCAACACCACGGTCTAAACAGCCTGAAATTCAGCCCAGTGAGCTCCCAGATCCTCGTCTTGTGTTCACATACATCTTTACCTGTATCCATGTGAGAGATGGAAACAGATTCAAATTGTCTCCTTCCCAGAAACACAGGGCTGTTTCTCCATTGAGTAATGCTGCTGAGTTGAGAGATGACACAGAGGGTGTCCCAGATCCTGGACCCCTGGGTTTTCCCCAGGTGTCAGGTCACTCCTCACAGATAATTGCTTACCATCATCATCTAAAAGAACTACAATCTTCCATGACTAGATTTACAGGTACAACCACTTAAAAAAAAAAACAAACCAACTATTCACCCACAGTGAGGTAAATATGCGGGTTTATTGCAGCCAAGCCACTCCTTTCCGTGTCATTCCTTCTCAGACATCTGCTCGTGGATGTTAAAACCCCAAGCACCTTTGGCAGGGGTACTGAACTCTGAAATCTGCAGCACCTGTAACAGAGGAGGAGCACTATTTGGGAAGGAGTTGTCGTCCAAGGAAAAGCAGCAGCTTCAACTTGTGTCCAATGGGAGACAAGTGAATCTGAAGTTATATATTATATAAGACGTAGGGGTGACAGCAGTTTATCATTAACCTGAACTCTGCAAGAAGCATATAAGGAGAGAAAGAAGAAGAAAGCCAGAGAAGCAGCCAGGATGGAAACCATCATAAGGATCAACAATGCTGCAGACATCTCTATTATTGTCATCTATTTTTTGGTGGTTCTGGCAGTGGGACTATGGGTACGTTGGGATTTTATTTTGTTTTACTTAATGAGCAGGTAGATTATAGAGTCTTGGGAAAATGGCTCATTAAATGAGAATGTGTAATTGTATAAAGATTTTGAGGATTGATTGAGATAGTTAACAAGTGCACGGTGGGCAAAATGTGGGCATTTATTTACTGTAGAGGGGATGGTGACCCAGGGAGGCATCCCTTTAGGTGGATGAATGGAACTAGTGGGAAAGGTGGAGTAATGAGGTTTGTGTGGGATGGAGCTGAGAGATGTGATCAGTAAAGATGAGGCCAGCCAGGGTCCCTGTTAGAAACAGGCTGGACCTGAGAGGTGGGATTTGGCCACGGATTACTGGGACTGCAGAGAGAATTGGTGGTGGGAGGTGATGCCATAGGAAATGGTGAGGAGGGGGAGTTGCAGGAGTGGGAAGGGAGGCAACGCCGTGTGTGGGAAGGGCGGTGTGGCAGTGCCTCCGCTGTGACTGTGATGGTGACAGGGACAGGACGGCAGATCCACCGGGGCCGAGGCTGTAGGTGCCGTTTGAGTGCACCATTGCCGGGCCTGTTCCTCGACTCCAGGGTGCAGTGCCATTGCTACTGTGCAAGTGAGGCAGAAACAGCTCCAGGTGGCAACTGCTGGCGGTGTCTTTGTGCTCGTGGTCCAAGCACCGCGGTGCCTCCTGCCCTCACCTGGCAGCGCTGCGAGGGGAGCCCGGAGCCAAAGGCAAACAAAGCACCGGTACTTCCCAGCCAGGGGAGAAAGGCAGAGCTGAAGGGTTTGGAGAGAATGGGCCAATACACTGAGCTGCAATGGTGTGAACAGCGGGATGTCACTGAACTTGGGTTTCCTCAGGGCAACCTCTCCTGGTCACCTGAACACCTGACCATTAAGACGCACAGAGGAGGCATTTCCCCTCAGGAATCCTCTGCTTTCCAGGAGCATCCCAGGAACATTTCACAGTGCAGAGAAGTCGGCTGCAGAACAAACCTCCCTTTCTAGCAGCCTGGCAATGTTTTGAAGAGCACCAAAAATTTAGGCTGTGGACACAACCTTTTCTTTGCATCTTCAGCATGGAAGTAGAGGCCAAAAATATAGCAAAAACTTTGAAGCCCCAGTCCACCAGAACACCTTGTTGTGTGGCAGGAGGTAGCTGGGTCTTTGCCATGAAAGTCTGGCTGTTACTGTAGTTGAACTTTATATTAAAGATCTCTGACAATAAAGGGCTGATCTGTGGCTTCTCAGGCCATTGTGTGCCGAGTTAATTCCTGGAACCATTTCTTTCCAGCCTCGATGTCAACTTTATTGTGTAAATACTTATTCAGTTGATGTGTGTAATTAAATGTAAATCTGTCATATTTACTTCCTTTCTTCTACATCAGAAGAAAATATATGCTAGTTTTCCCAGGTCTTCTTTCTTTATTTACCTGTTCAAAGTCCGTCAGAGAAGACAATGGGAATCCGGTAAATAATGGCTCAGTGTCGTTAACAAAAATTGGAGGAAACTTCCCTCTAAGGCCCATCCCTTGACAAAGACAAAATGTGTTTGTGAAAAGGAGATTTTAGCTGGCTTCTTCTTTCAGAACTTCAGAAGGAAGCAGGCACGATGCTGATATCACAACAAGAAAACAGATATTTGTAGAGGCAGGATGGTGTTGAGTAAAAAAGCTGCATACTTTCTGTTAATTAACTTGCACCTTATAGTCTTTTTTGATGCCTGAAATCAAAGGTGTTTCACCCCAATGGAAAGCTCATGTGAGCTTTTATTTGAGTGATAATTTTTTTAGTTAAATTTAATTTTATTTTAAAGTTGCACACTATAATGAAAGCTTGAATGGTTAATGTAGACCTAGATAAAAGAATCATTGCTCAGTTGTATTATATTCTTCATCATAAAGTTGGTTTTTTTAGCCACTTTATTTCTTTCACTTTACCCTCCCTGTGTGTTTTATTATCCCTTCATTCTACCTGTTTGCTCTCAGCCCGTGTATAGCTTACCTAGTACACTTAAAATATGATTAAAACTTTCTTTCTTCCTTTTTTCCAGGCTATGTACTCAACCAACCGAGGCACAGTAGGCGGGTTTTTCCTGGCTGGACGGAGCATGGTTTGGTGGCCGGTGAGTGCTATGTGTTGTGTGTGTATAAAACATAGGATGTGCATCTGCACCCTTGGGACTCTTCAGTTCTTAGATATTAAGATCTCTATGATACTGCTGAGACTGTGATGGCTTTGTCGTGTAGATGCAAATCCAACTCTTTCTCTAGCCATGGTGACACAGGGCAAACTGCACAAACAAAGCCTCTGGATAGGCAGGGAAAAATGTTGGGGGAAGTTGTCTGTGTTCAGCTCTGAGCTGTCTTAATTATGTGATCAATTTGTTTGAACATAGATACGTTGGTAATGTCAGTACAGACAAATCCAGTGTTTTGGCTTTCATCCCACTTTAAAATTTTTTAATATTTTGAATGTATTCTTTTCATTGCACTCAAAGAAGCTGGCTGATTTTGAGGTTATCACAGAGAGAAATTAATTTACTGAAATTTTCCCCTTTATTGCTCTATTGTTTCCACTTTTGGTAACAAGTTCTGGTCTGTACAAGGACAAAATCATGGAAATGTTCTGATATGTTATTGGCAAAATATATTTCAAATTTATTTAAAGATTATCTGTGGCTTACAGCGTTTGTCTTCTGTGGATCTGTATTGTCTTCCAAGGTAGAGAACAGGAGTCACAGACACAAAATATTCCTAGCCATCCATCAGGCCTTTGGCAAAATTGTATTAGAAACAATCATCTATTTCTTCCAGACCATACAGTCTCTTTAATATGATTTTTCAGAAAAGCAGAAAACTTAGACAAAACTGATTTTTCTTTATTACTTGTGTTGTATATGCTCTCAGTTTTTTGATAGGAATTCCTCAACATTCCTGATCTTGCATTCAGTCTCAGAAAACACTTTTGCACTTCATTATGATTTGTGAGTCAAGACTCCAGACACATTGATTCAGTTACAGGACCAGAAGTGTGAGAGTAAATACTTGTTCCCTAAAAATTTAGGAATTTTCTTGAAGTAGGCCACAGAAATACCTTCATAGCTTTCAGTTTTGTGCTTCAGAGAGCTGCTCTCTGCCTTTAGAAGGCATTGGGACAGCCTCTTTAAGGACCTGAAAGGATTAAAGGCCAATGGCAGTAAAAGGTTTCCTGGTCTGATGTAGTAGATCTAAGAAAATTCAGATTCCATTGGGAGATTGAGGAAAGAGAAAGTTTCCAAGTTATTCTAAGATAAAACATATAATTCCAGGAGAAGAGAAAAAACCTCAGATTACTTTGGTTAACTGTCACTTTAATCAGTGGGCTGGTGTTAACCTTGTGCAATTCTGTCTGCTGTCAGGGGGAATATGAATATCCTTTTGTGCAGATGTAAATGGAGGTGGAGGCAGCAAGGCAGTAAAGACTCACCATAGAAAACTTCTGTCTTGCTGCAGTGGCACTGAGAACTGCTAATGATTCCCCTGAGACCTGGGGGAGATGATCTGACGCCAAGTCCTCTGCCAACACAAACCCAACACACTCAGCAAGCTCCCTTCCTCCAGCGGGAAGCTAACAGGGATCACCCCACAGTTCCTGCCAGGATCACCTCTCTCCTTCCCAAACTCAGGATGGACAAAGTGCTAGTCCTCAGTGAAGTCCTAGATCCCCCCTTCAGTGTTTCCCTTTGGAATGCCAGGAGTGTCTTCCCATGCCATAAAAATAAACCCTTCTTGCTATTCTTCCTGGTATCACTCAAAATAAACAAAGAGCAAGCACTCCAAAACCACAAACTAAATACCGTGTCAGCAGCATCACCCTGGAAAGTTCACCTTGGATAAAAAGAGATTCCAAAACACCAATTCCCACAGCTTAGCAGGTAGATGGGATGTCTATCACCCAGTGCAAACTGGGCTGAAATGATGAGGAAACCAATGAAAGTATAGAAAGTTTAGTCAGACATGTGATCTCAGTTCTGCAACAGCTAAAGCTGTGTGTGATGTTTACTTTTGTGCTTTGACTTCTCTTTTATGCCGAGTCAGGGCTAACCTGGAATGATTCTGGATAGCCCCAGTGCATTTCCACAGTCAGGGTGGGAGCAGTTGTTTTGCAAGTGGACTCTTGTTTGTCAGATTTCTCTCCTGCCATTTCAGGATAATGACCCTTGTCATGTAATTGCTTTCTGGAACAGAGAAAAATGAAGAAAAAACCCCCTCCACAAACTTGTTATAAACTTAATTCCTCTAAACTAATTGTATTTTTCAGTGGTTGTCTGTGTTCTGTGCACTGCAGGGCACCCACAGGTGACTTTTCTGACCCCATAGGGAAAGAGGCTCATTAGCAGTGTATTAGGATGTCTTACCAATAAGCTGGGAAGGGGATTCTGTTCACTTAAACCATATAATAGCTGTGGTTTAGCAGACTGGAGGAGACCCTGCTAATGAAAGGCTACAGATTATTGCCACTTTTAATATGGATTTTGAATGTTTGTCAGTCACCGGCAAAATGTATTTATGATTCAATTTCTAAATGTATAAAGTAGGACCAAGACGCATCTTGGGCCAAATCTGTCCTGCTTTGTCTCTGATTGTTCTACTCCAGCAGAATCCAGGAAGGTTGTTCAGCATTTTGCAGAACCAAGCCCAGAGATAATTTTCTGGCTGCTCTGCTGAGGCGACAGGTCACTTCCATGTTAGTTCACTGAAATCATTGCCCTTGTGCAGTGGAGGACCCAACTCAGTAGTTCCAGTAGTTAATTAGGGATAAAGGTATATAAGTACATTATCACAGATTACCAGAAATTGAAATCTGTCGTTGGTTAATCATCGTTGTATAGAATGCTGTGCCCTTTCCACACTCTTTTACAGAAACTGAGAGAAGAATCTTCAAGAAACGTGTTCTGATTTCTTGGGCTTTGAGGGAAATGTCTTCAGGAGAGATTCATGTGGCTCTTTAAATCCTCATAACTAGTTCTGCTTTTTCCAAAAAGACACAGAGAAGCTCAAGGCAAGTGACAGCCCTGTAGCAGTGGGCCTTGCCGACTTTAGCTTCCTTTGCCAGATGAAGGAGTTGGGTTCAGACAAATACTTCCCCCCATTGCAGGAAAGAAGTATCTGTTCCTGGAGAACAGTTAGCTTTGGCAGCAGCTACTCTCACAGGATTAAGAGCCTTTCATGCACAATTTTAAAACCCCCAAACCCTTACTTCTGAAGCTTTCCTGCTTTTGAATTTTCTTCTTCAGGTTCTGTAGTTTTGCAGACAGAGCTGTCTGCACAAAATTATGGGTTACCTTCTATACCTCAGTTCCTGAGGCATGAAAGGCAGTAGGACAAAGAGTATCTGCTGGGCATCTGAAGCCCAGCTGTGGTTAGAAAGATTTACTGAACAGTAGGTGGGAAGGATGCAGGGTCAAGGGCACTTCAAACAGAAATGTAACTCAGCTCGTTTATTTTCACGTACATTTAGTTCTTTGTGAGACAGATAAGAATGAGGGGAAAAAAAACATCCAATAGATTCTTGCCTCAGTTGTGCACAGCTTATCTTCATGGCCATCAGAACTGACCACTAGCTTGATTTCTCTGATGTTTGCAACAAGTTAAGTTTTGCATATTCTCAGAATTTTCCCCACCCGCTGAATCTGACACTGCTATGAGGAACCAGGAATGACGACTCTGTTATGAATAAGATTTGCATTTCCTTTTCTTAGATAAAGTAGAATGAGAAATTAACTTACGTTGTTGAGTTCCATGCCAAAAAAAAGTTTTAAATCAATAGTTTTCAGAGTAAAATGAATAATGAAGTAATCAAAGCAAAGACTAGTAAAACGGAGACGCTTTTGACGTGTATTGTGTATCCATCCCTCTTGCTTAGTGAATTGGGAAGTGTATAGATGTGGTTTAGGTGGGTAATAAAGCAATTCATAGAATTTTCGGATTAATTGGGAAAGCAGAATAAAACCCCACACTTCCTTCTTTGGATCTGAGAGCCTTGAAAGTGTGGAAGTAATACTGCATTTTACTGATTTTTTCCAAAGTGGCTAAGGCTGATCCTAAAAAGCTCAGGTAGGAAAAATTATGCCTTTGCATCAGAATAAAGTCACATATTGAAGGGAAGAGTTGTGAGTTAAAGAAAAGCGTGAACAGTCTCAAGGAGTAGTTCTCAATCCAGGAAATAAGAAATGTGTCAGGGAAGAGGGACTGAGAAGCAGCTTCTGCAGGTGACCCACGAGGGGTGATATCTCAGGGCACAGCTCAGGGCCTTGTGGTGTGAGAGGAGCCCCTGCTGTTCTCTGGAAACGGGCCCAGGGGTGTGCTGGGGATCCACTGGGAAAAAGGTTTGGTACTGAGCTAATGCCTTCAAAAAGGAGGGTAGGAATGGTGGCAGAGYGGATGTGCTGGCAGGTCCTGGCAGGGAGAGGAGGCACAGGCTGTGCATTCTGCACACTGTCACTGCAACCACCACTGGCCTGCAAAGTGCATCCCGTCTGGCTGGGAATGGCGAGGGCCGGGATGTCGGTGCATCCTCAGGTTAGTGAGAAGAGCAAGGTGAAATGGTTAATGAATAACGGGAAAAAACACTGTGATCATCATCTGTTTCAGGGTGGTGGTACTTCTCCTGAACAGAGTGCTCTTGTTAAGACCTGACCTCTTGAAATGTTTTAAACGAGTTAATGTTCCACGTTTGCCTCAGGTTAGTTCAGGTTTTTTGTCCTCTTTCCCTCTTAGCAGCTTTTGTTCCTTTTAACCAACTTTCTTCTTTACTTTTCTTCCTGGATCTGTCTTTAAAATCAATTCACTAACGCATTCACTGAGAACAATTAACAGTTCCAGAAGATCGTTTCCCTCTGCCATTCCCAGTTTCAGCCCAGAGTTCTTTAGAGGTACAGCAGCATCTACCAAGGGCAAATCAAGAATTCCGGTAATCAGCCTTTCCAGTACAAAAATACCACAGCAGTACGTTCTTTAGCAAGACAGCTCAGGCCCAGAGCCCACCTGCCTTCTTCCCTTATCCTTAAAATACAGCAGATGGGAAATTTCTTTTTCCCCTCTGGCATCAGCAGCCAATGGGATGTGAGGGTATTTGGTGAACACTCCTCTTGCTGTGATCATGCTGCAGTTTTAAGGGTAATCTGCATTTTCCTGGCTATGAAGCCACGTTCTCCCCTTCTGTGTATACATAACTAAAACCCATTTTTTAAATTGCATCCGTTATTGGTATGTGTTGATCTTAGAGTTCTGCTGCACTGGATGTTCCCTAATTCAGAGAAAAAAAATTAGGAAGTGAAGCTGGGATCTGTATTCACATTGTTGTGTCCTTGTGCTGGTCCTAAATATGTTGGTAATTTTGCATTGTTTTGGTTTGGTTTTGTATTTTTCTTTCAATACAACTGTAGTTTGAGGAAAGCTGGGAACACAGCATCATCAATGCTGTCCTGCAGCATGGGGTTTTCAGGCACTGAGTCAAAGCTTGTGCCTGTCAGTTCTCAAAGTTCTTCATTAGCTGCCTTTGTTACTTGGATCTGCCTTTAAGCTTTTGAAACAGGAGAGGGAACACATTAAATAAAATCAGAGATTAATGTGGTTAATATTTTCTGGTGATTGCATTTCTAGTAACCTAGATTTAAGTTTAATTATTTATCTCCAAGGAAAGCACTGGACCACAGTGCTAATGCTTGGTATAAGTGGTATTTGTTTCTTCACTATCATTTCTGGGAAAACTGTTGCTGTCACAAAGAGGTTAGAAGAAACAGAGGTCTCTTGTTTGCCAATGTTTGTTGCAACACTTATCATTCCTGTAGAAATATGTCATATGACAAACTGGGTACAGTTCTATAGGGCACCACTGACTTTCAGAAATGTGTAAAAAAGCCCCCAAATCCAGAATTTAGTGAACTTAGAGACATAAATTTCATGTCACAGCAAAAGAACAGTTTGTCTGCAAAAAGACTAGGAGATCAAACTGAGGAAAGAGAAACAGAAAAGCAGCTTGGAAAAGAAAAACAAAAAGTGGAATCCTCTGAATTTTATGTGTATGTTGCAAATAAAAAATGAGGGAGGATAATTTATTTGTTATCAGAGATCAGGATTGTGAATTGAAAAGCATGGTTGCTATTTCTGGCTATGGCATAGTTCTATAGAATAAATCTGCTCTTCAGGGGTAGATTTCTGTGATGAAATCCTTCATCCTTCTGAAACTCAGATAATCGCCCCTGTGCTCCCAGGAACATTGATTGAATATTTGCTGCTATTCAAATCACTCACTGCAGTGACTGCAGACCTGGAAATTGGTAACTATTCCTTTTACATAGATTTTAGGACCCTAAAAATCTCCCAGTGAGGTGCAGATGAGGAATATTTCTCCCTTTTGTAAAGTTACTCCATTCCAACCACCTGTACTTGGAAATTACATAAAGAGAGTGTGCTGGATGCGGGTCCTGCGTTCGTAGAATCCCCCAACAGGGATTGGAAGGGACCTTAAAGATCATCCCAACCCCCCCAGCAGGGACACCTCCCACTAGACCAGGTTGCTCAAGGCTTTATCCAACCTGGCTTTGAACATTGAACATTCATATATCTAAAAAGTAATTTTTAAGCACCTGGGAATCTTTCAACAAGGGAGGCGTGCACAGGACCCAGGGGAAAGGTATGAAGTTGTTTCAGGGGAGGTTTAGGCTGGATATCAGGAAAAGGTTCTTCCCCCAGAGGGTAGTGGGCACTGAACAGGCTCCCCAGGGAATGGTCACAGCACCGAGCCTGCCAGAGCTCACGGAGTATTTGGAGAATGCTCTCAGACACAGGGTGGAATTGTTGGGGTGTCTGTGCAGGGCCAGGAGTTGGACTGGGTGATCCTTGTGGGTCCCTTCCAACTCAAGATATTCCATGATTCAAATGAGAGCGTTAGAAGCTGGTCAGCAGAGGTTCTCTTGCCTACTTTCTATGTGGTTTTCTTTTTAACCTCGTTTCCTATTTCTTTTTTTTTTTAGCTTTCAGAGGACATAAAGAAAAAACAGAAATGAGTAAAAAATTGCTCGCTTGCATCTTTTCATCTCAGAACTGCTCCAGCTTCCATGTCCTCTGCCCACAATACACAATCCAACCTCTTTGTCATGCTTGACTTCTTGGCCTGCATCCTTCAGTACCTGACCCTGTAAATTATCACTGAGTATTTCTGCTGCCTCTAATGTTTTCATTTTGAGGAAATTAAACTCGTTCCTTTTCATCTTTTCTATTGTTCAAGGGACTTCATCAAGAATTAGATCTTTGTGAATGGCTCCTGCCTGTCTGTAAACCAAGAGGAATCTTTCATTTTTTGATGTCTCCCTGTTCATCAGTTCCGATGTTCTCCTCACTGTTCTGTTTGTATCATCAGTGAAATATTTGGGGGTCTTAGTGATCCAGCACTTCTTAAATATAAGTTCTTTGAATTGTTGGTAGCTTCCAGAAGCACTTTCTCAGCAGGTATTTCTGCCATGCAGCTTTCAGAATTTAATTCAGTAATCAAATACCTTTGGGCTAAAAGTGAACCAAGTACAGCTCTCACTGATGACACGTTTGGATCCAGAGGCTGTGCAATATGGAGCAGGGAGTGCAGGCTTGACAACTGGGGATGCACTTGTCATCTCCACCTTGAACAAGGCAGATCACAGTCTTCTTCCCTAATTGTCTGGATATCATCCCAATGTCGGTTTGGCAAGTTTTGCAAATATTTTTAAATCTATATTGGTGTAATATATAATTTTCCTCAACTATAAGATATTTTATTCAACATCCTATTCTTCCTCACAGTTTATACGATGACTGGAGTCTCTGGTTTCAGTGGGAATAATAAGTGGGAGTCTTGCAAATTGTCAAGGAAGTTGGTTGTCAGTCATTCTCATCATCACCACCACCATAGACAGGCATGAGTTCAATGTGCCAAATGGAGGTGATTTTTTTAAATTATCATGAACATAAGAGCCAATTTTTTTTCTTTTTGTTTGCAGATTGGTGCTTCGCTGTTTGCCAGCAACATTGGCAGTGGGCACTTTGTGGGGATAGCAGGAACAGCAGCATCTGGAGGAATTGCCATTGGAGGATATGAATGGAATGTAAGTGGAATATATATCAGTGAATGTACTTGTGACATGTGGATTATCTGCAGAGCTTAATCAAAATAACATTGCCTAATAATTTAGGACTGTCAAAGTTTGTGCTTGGCAACACTTGTTTTCTGCACAGACCCGTAAGAGCCAATGTAATCTACCATTTAACCTGTCCTCCTTGGACCTTGTCCAAGCCACTAGAAGAAGATGACACTTTTCTTTGGAGGCTTTTTAGAGAGAATTTGAACCAAATAAATTGGTGGATTATCTTCTCGATGCATATCTTTTGATTACTTTTAAAGTATTTATGAAGAACACTTTCAGACTGCAGGATGTTGGGAAGAATTTATCAGGTTTGTAATCCATGGTAATTTCTGCAGCATTTTGCTACATAGGAATTGTTGAAGGAGCTTTGATTTCTTCACAGGCCGTAAGGAATTTTGGGCATCCTTCACAAGCACCTGCATTCCAGAAATCTTTCCTTCTTTACATTTTCCTTCCTGTAATTATGTGTTCTGCTTATGATTCCAGTACAGAGTAGAGGAATCCAAGCTGACTTTAAATGAACTTTCTGGAGTACCTGGAGTAGTGTAAACTGCAGCAGCACAGAGATTCACGTGAACTAGTTGAATAGTAGTAGTATTCTCAGAGTATTCTGAGTCAGACTGTATTGTCAGTCTCTGGGTGTGGATAATAATGTCCTTGTTCTGCCTAATTCACCTTCACGGAAGGGATTAGACCATGACACAAAGGGTTTAATGAACCTCCACAGGTCGATACTTCCCTCACATTTAATTCTGAGCAGTGAAAGAGTCATCCCACCCTGAGGGATTTGGCTTGTGTTCCTTAGCAAGTAAATGGTTGTTGCAAATAGTCAAGTACTGGTATGATATAAATGTTTAAGGAGAAGGACAAAGCCTAAAATGAACTGTACGAGATGTGCACAGTTTATCTGTCAACTCCCTCTCTTTGAATATACCAGGCCTGTTGCAGACCTGATTCTCCTTCTTTTTCTACCAAAACAAAGCAAACCAAAACAGAACACAAACCTCTAGAGCCCATATCCTTCTTCAAGCATCTCTACCTCTAACACTATATCTCCTGGGAGATTCCTGGTGGACCGGTATCGGTACACAGTGTACGACAATGGTTGTTTGGGAAGCAGCAATGATATCTGTGTGTGTTTGAGCAGACACACTGCATAGTTCATGACTTACAGTGGGACTTCTAACAGACATGGTGGAAGTATTGCTCTGACTTATTTATTATCTGATTCTCCTCTTGAAAGTAATACCAAATTTGACTGTTATCATCCTTGTATATCACTGTTCCATTGAAATTATTTCTATTTTGTATCAGAATGACAGCAGAAGCTGACCCAGTATTTCTTGTCCATTTTACAGTTTTGATCTAAGGGTAGAACTTAAAAGATAGAGTTAAAAAGTCCTCTAAGACCTGTGGACAAGATAAATACAGAGTGCAGCTCTGAGGGCAGGAATTTGTTCTGTATTTGTTGATTTAAATATGTACAACCCAATATCAGACAGCATTCCAGCCCTTTAAGTCAGAAAACTGTGGCACTGCCATACAGTAAGATCTGTAGTTCACAGAATACACACGATAACACAAAATATATCATTTTGAATATGAAAATACAAAATATTTTACAAATTGCATGTGGTACATCCTGTACAATATATGAGATTGTTGTACATTCAGCCATCCTGGGCTTGCTCTGAAGAGAGCTGGGATAGTCTTGTGCCACTGGTGCAGTCATGCTTCGATGCTAGAGGGCAATCCTGTGTGCGGAAATCAGCTGGTTTTGTAGAAAATACATAATCATGTGTGCTTCTCTGGGACATTTAGCATGAAATCCAGGCTGCATTATACCTGACAAAGTTTTTAGACAAGACTTCATCTCCAAATTTTCAACTGTAAATCAAAGGACAGAGCAGATCCTCCTCCCCCCACACCCCTGCAATACTCAGGTTTTCGTGGTTTCACTGGTCTCTGGCTGCACTTGGGTCTGATAAATGGTCTTTGGGAGTGGTGTCTAGAGAGAGGAGGCTAATTCATCTGATCTTGTCTTGGCTGCAGGCTCTGATATTTGTGACAATTCTGGGATGGATCTTTGTACCCATCTACATCAAAGCTGGGGTAAGTCAAACCACTACATTACACTTGTCTTTGCTGCTCATGTTTGCAGATCAGGGCTGGAATATTGCAAAGTCATTATGAATGGCATGAGATCTGAGTGTGCCAGAAGAGCACTATGTTATATCTGTGTACTTGAAAAATGAGGATTCTCTGTTCTAAGACCTGAGCTGAGAAGTACTTAGTACTCTCTCCTTGTTCTCCTTTGATTCCTGGAACTGCTTTTCCTTGAAATTGCATTTGCAGCTCACCTAATTTCGTGCTCTACTCTCACAGTATGAGTACCAAAAATCTTCCTCTAATTTGATGTGTACCTGTTTCCCATTATCTAAAACTTTCTCCACCCCCACAGGTGGTTACAATGCCAGAGTATCTGAAGAAGCGTTTTGGTGGGAAACGGATCCAGGTCTACTTGTCAGTCCTTTCCCTGATCCTGTATATTTTCACAAAGATTTCAGTAAGTGAAACTTCTACAGCATTTTTTACATCCTACATTGATCTAAAGAAAAGAAATTCCCTTTTACAACACTGCTCGCACAACTGGTCAACTGTTTCAGATTTGGAGACCTTGGCTGAATTAACAACTGTAAAAGTATGATTTTGTGTTTTCTTTAATCTGTCCAGTGAGACTCTGTATCCAGATCTGTGCTGCAATCCAAGGATTTTTCTTCCTGGAAATATCTCTTGATGCTTGTTGTGCTTTGTCTTTCTTTTTAAGTTTTAAGGCCTATTTCTACCTTTGCTCTCCTCTAGAAAACATCAAAGTGGAGGGAAACTTGTATTGTATTATAGTTGTTATCTTAGGGGTCTGTGAAACCCGGGGCAGGAACTTGTGTCCCTAGATTTCATATTTATCTGTTTTAGTATCCTCTGGTGAACATGCCATCAGTAACACAGGTGAGCAAAATGAGCAAGAGGGCTTATGGATTAAAAAAGAGTAACAAGAATTAGAAAATGAAAGAGTAGGGAAATGGAAATGAGGAAAATTGTAATAGCTGAGGTGGAAGGAAGGAAGAGGAGAGATTCTTTTAATGGGCAAGTGATTGGTGTGAACTTTAAGATGCTATGAAGTTAATGTTTATTAAGTAAATGGATGTGTTTCTGTGAAGTAGTAAAGGGAGCTGGTATTTTCCATATATCTTGAAACCACCAAGCTTCTAAAGAGGTCCACAGTTCAGGTGTACCTCAGTCTGTTGTTTTGCAGAAGTTGTCATGGCAGATTACTCTTTGCCCTCTGAATGGGAGCTACGATAATAGTGCAATTTAAGCTAAAAGATTGGCCTTTTGCTCTCATTCTCACATCATGATAACTGATCCTTAGAAAGGTTATAAATTAAACAGGTTGGTACTGTGAACTGGCCTCAGAGCTGGATTTCTGTATGTTTCAAAAGGATTAGACAGTTTGCTGTAGTTGTGCTCAACTATCACACTCAGAAATTGCAAGTACGACACAGAGTTCTGGAAGTTCCAGCAGCAGAGAAACTCCTCCAGTCGGGTGACTTACAGTCCTTTTCAGCAACACATATTCGTAATGAGCCTATCAAGGCTCTGAATTTACTATCTAGCTTTGATTTCCAGCCTATGTCATGCCTAAGGGTCTGATTATGGCATTTTACACCATTTCAGTTGGAGTGTCCTGTTTCCAGGAAAGACAGGTTCTGCATTTAAGCTTTCAGTGTGGTCACAAGGTTGAAACATCCTCTCCATAGTCAAGGGATTCATACAGCAGCAGGTTACCTGGGCCCCACTCTACCATTGTCCCATCTCAGCTTCCCATTAACCCATTTATTCCAGGTGTTTGTGGGGAAGTGCCATGGAGTTGGGTCTCTGTGCTATGCAGGGAAAAAATATAGTGCACAATTTCCTCTAAGCATTTCTTTTGTTTCCCCCACCTGCCCCGAGCAGCTCTGGCAGTGTCTGTGCCTGTACAAATGAGACTCCTGTAGTGTACAAACAGATCTCTGCATTGCTGCCTCACGTCACTGTATTTGAATGGGCATGATTTGCCCAGGACTGATTTACTTGCCATATCTTATTCAGAGTAGGCAGGGCAGCCAATACTTGGAAGTTTCAGGTGCTTTCAGAGGATCTCAGAGTAAGTTTTGCTATGCCATGCTGTGCTATAGCCAAATTGTCCCCAGAGGAACCAGCTCCAGAAGCAGGGAGTGAAGGGCTGTTCCCTCCTGGACTGTAGCTAACCGTGCTGTGGGGAGAAGTGCAAGCTACAGGAAAGTAGCACAGGCCTCCCTTCCCACAGACACATTGTATATCCAAACACATCCACGTGTTGACGATCCATTGTATTTCACTTCCCTGAGTGCTGCCTTAGCAAATGCTCCCTGTGATCTCTGGGGCTCCTTGAGTTTTGATAGAGAAGTATGGGTTTCTGCCCTGCCCGGGATGGGAGGTCACACCTACCAGTGTGACTGGCAGTGAGAATCACTGCCCCTTGTCCTTGCAGAAGAGTGGCATTTCTTGCTTCTGGGGTAGTTATTTCATGGGCTGCTTCCTCGATGTGTAGAAATATTATGTAATGTACTTAATAGTCTAATTATTACGGTGCCTTCTAGTGAACAGTATCACAGGTCATGTCACTCCTGCCATGCTCTTTCTGGCACAGTGCCACCACCGTGTGATGATCAGATTTCCTTTGCACACTTCTACAAGGTCCTTACCATTTGTCTTTCTCTGCATATTTTCTGTGGGTTTTGTTGATTTCTTACCTTGCTTTGTGGCTAATCAGCCACTTGCCAGACAAGGACGTGCTGCAAGGAGTTCATCCTCGCGATCAGGACACACATGATCTTTGAGCCCAGAGGATTTCTGTCATACAGGTGCCTCACCTGTACCTGCTTCCTAAGTGTGCAGCACATTGTGAATAGGGCCCTTAGCAGCTTTCAGAGGCTTGTTAGCCACTAGTGTTGATATTGGTCATCATGCCAAAGGAAATGGTCTGGTAAAAATAAAATCTTGATGGATAGTGATAGACTAAGTTATGACAAGACAAAAGAGAATTAAGGTCTGAATGTTTTTGAAGAAATCAGAAATCATAAACTGGAACTTCCAGATCTGTTACAGTATTTTCTTTCTGTTGATTTTGCATAATTTCAGTAGGAAATGTATGGGCATTTCCTTGCCCAGGGGGAAGAGAAAGAGACTTGCCAGGGGGAAGAGGAAGAGAAGGATAACCCCCTCCTAGGACTGCACAGTGTAGGGGTTAAAGAGTAGGTGCCCCTGCCCTGACTCCCACATTCCCAATGCAGCTGGAATCACTCAGTTGGCACCTGTCTGGCCAGGTGTTCGTGTGTGATCCGTGCCTTTGCAGATATAGCTTATAATGTAAAGGTAAGAGTCACTCTAATAACAGATAAGGTAAAGATTAAATAGTGTCTATAAAAGAGTATAAATGGAGAAACAAGGAAATATTAGAAGGCAATAATCTAACTGGGAAGGACGAGCAATAAAATTGGAAGGTAAATCAGCAGTTTGAAGAAGCTGATACATTGCTCAAGATGCCCAATAATTAAATATACATTTCTTTTGGGGAGTCATTTTAGGACCACTAATATTTAATGATATGTAGGCTAAACTAAAGCCAAGAACAATAAAAGAAAGATTTGGGACACAGACTGATCAGTGGTGTGAAAAGATGAGAAAAAAATTACCATAGAGAGAAGGGGCAAGGGATATGGTCTGACAGCCACTGGTGTGAGAGCTAAAGGTCCTGGTTCCCAGTTCCAAACTAAAGCCTATAAGAAATCTGCTCCAGGGGCAGAGTTTTGGGACTGGGAACCTCTGTTGTGACTCACACTCTGCTCCACAGTTGCTGTCTGCATGCCAGGGCAGTGGGGCCGCAGATGTCTGGCTTCTTCCTCGTTCTTCAGCGTGAATCAGGGTGAGGTCCTGCCCTGCAGTCTCGGTTTCATGGTCTCTGGAATGAAGAGAGTTGTTCTATGTGGCATCTCCCAGCTCCCGGGCTGCAAAGCTGCCTGTTGGTGTGTGTGCCCTGCTCTCCCTGGCTGGGATGGTGTGGAAGGCTTTACCACAGGGCTCGGGCAGTGTTGTGTGTCTTTGCTTCAGCTTATGAACACCACTAGGACTTACGGTTACCTGAGGGTAGGACTCCCTGTGTAGAGCCCTCAGATTGGTGGTGTGGAATATGAAGGGAGGAGGGCAGGTGGGCTGGAGAGGAGCCCATGAATTGGATGCTCAGGAGCAATCTCTAATGAAAGCATAATTTACAGTAATGCATCACAAGTGCACTGGGACAGATTATTCTGATTGCAAACTTGTATAAATAACATTGATAAAATTATGTCTAAATCAGGAACTGATTTAATGTGATTAACATCCCAGTGTTACTCTGAAACCTGAACGATTCCTTTCTTATGCAAGAGCTAAAGGTCTCTTCTGTAAGCCAACTGCTGTCAGCTCTTCTGACAGGAACTTAAAAATAGAGACAGTGTAAGATGTTTGCCTTTAATGCAAATGCACCGCTTGTCCTGAACCAGCAAGACGAGCTACACCATGTGTGTGAGCAGAAGAGGGAAAGAGACTTGTAGAGCAGCATTGAAGGAAGAGAACTGTGACCTGTCTTGGAGGTGTCACACAGTCCAGCCCTGCACACAGCAGCAAATGTAACCTCAGTTTTAAGCAGTTTGTTTTGAAGCTCTCTCAGTGCCTAAGCACAGAGCAGTGAGGTGACTCTGTCTAGCAAGAACAATCCATTGAAAAACGCCTGGAAATTCTTTTGGAAGTGTTACATCTCTGGTACTGAGAACTCCACAGCTCTGAGGGGAGACTGGCAGCTGCATGAAAATGGCTTCAATTTTATTTTTGATTTGTGTGTGCGGTACTACAAGGGGCACAGTTGTGTATTTCAGCGCCCTCATCATGGAAGTGTAACATGTCATCATGAACCCAAACATTGCTTAATCTATCATTTTTTCTTTTCTAGGCTGACATATTCTCTGGAGCTGTATTTATACAGCTGGCCATAGGGCTGAACCTTTATGTAGCCATAATTATCCTGCTTGCTATTACTGCTCTTTACACCATCACAGGTGAGTTTGCTGAGCAGTCTGATAAATCAAAGAAGTTGGTGGAGCCAGAAGAAAGAGAAGAGGGGAGGTGGAGAAAAGGGGAGAAAATAAAACCTGAAATGGAGTTATTTACAGTGGTCTTTGAAAGGTAGAGGTGGTGAGAAGAGGAATAAAAAAACCAAAAAGGATTTCCACTGAGATATTTGCCCAGGGCTAACTTCTCCTGACTTTTCTCTGCCATCAGGTGGCCTTGCAGCTGTGATTTACACAGACACCTTACAAACATTCATCATGGTAGCGGGATCCCTTGTTCTCATGGGATATGGTAAGTAAATCAGATTAATTAAACTGGAACATTCAGCCACAAATCCTGCAGTGGCTATGGGAATGAATCCTGCAGTGTGAAACTGTTACCTTAACTAGCAGGTTTCAGTTCATAGATCTATTTATCAGGGAAGAAAATAGGCATGTTGCCAAAAGCCAGGCATATTGCCAAAGCCCTTTAGTCACTGAGTCTGTCTGTCTCCTCAGCACAAGTGAATGTGTAAGGTAATAAACAGCATCCCATGACAGAACAGGATTTTTTATGTCCACATTAAGGAGACTTTTCTCCTCATGCTCTCAAGCTCTATTTGAGATTTCAGTAATAAATTCTTTATTGCTACTTTTATTTTCCATTTTTCAGGATTTGCTGAAGTAGGAGGGTATGAGGCTTTCATGCGGAAGTACATGGAAGCAGTTCCATCCAATACCTCCTATGGAAATATTGAGGTTGATCCAGCATGCTACACTCCTCGTGAGGATTCCTTTCACATCTTCCGAGATGCTATCACCGGAGATATACCATGGCCAGGACTCGTCTTTGGCATGAGCATCATTGCCTTGTGGTACTGGTGCACAGATCAGGTAACGTGGAAATGCCAAACACAAAATTCTGTGGTCCAGTGTGATCCTCCACTGTAAGGCAAAGCTGGGCCACAGAACTGGCTGTTGTTTCAAGACTGGTCAGTGACTTCACAGTTCCTGGTTTCTAGATACCTCTCTCATGTAAGAAAATGCAACGGGTGTTCTTTCAAATCTGCCTGCACACCTGTGTCCAGCAGATCCTTGTCTATCTATTTTCTCATTTTTTGTGTGACCATGTGTGAAAACACAGAGAGGTTGTGCTGTGAATGTTTACTTAGGAAACCATGCAACAAATGACCATTGTTAGACTGGGTCTACATACCATTCCCCTTTCAGTAAAACAAGTTTGTTTCCTATATGTG
This sequence comes from Amblyornis subalaris, assembly GCA_018881555.1. Lineage (NCBI taxonomy): Eukaryota > Metazoa > Chordata > Aves > Passeriformes > Ptilonorhynchidae > Amblyornis > Amblyornis subalaris. The sequence continues at coordinate 3,422,793 of JACAXG010000071.1, forward strand.
CAGCTTTCATCTTTGCCTGCACAGTCTTGGGAGGATATTCTTTGTAGGTCTGGTCTTTCAGGCTGGACACTGTTCCCCAGTCCTCCTTCCTTCTCTCTAAAACCTACTGTCCAGTTTCCCCAAGAAATCACACTGACATGAGTAAAGAAAAGTGTGCTCCTGCACCTGCAACATGTGAATGTGTCCAGTCCCTAACAAGTGATCTATCTGCATCCTGAATTGTGACAAAGATAATCTTCACAATTTCTAAAAAAAGGAACAAAACCTCCAATGCAACTGTATCTATTGCTCAGTCAAATATTCTATTCCTCTTTGGCTTTTTAGTCTGTCTGCTTCAAGAACTTCTTGTGAGGAAAGTCTTACCTCTTAACATATACTGGATAAGTGATATTTTCCTTTACTATTTCAAATATATCCTTTGATTTTCATGTTGTTTCCACTTTTCCTAGTGGCAGAAATGCTAAATAGGCTCTTTTGCTATCACAGAAGTTTATAAGCACCTTGTACCTGGAACATGACATGGTGTGATCATGGAAATGTTACACCTGCCATGTCTGATTGACAGGTTATTGTCCAAAGATGTCTCTCTGGCAAGAACATGTCCCATGTGAAGGCTGGCTGTATCATGTGTGCGTACCTCAAACTCTTGCCCATGTTTATCATAGTGATGCCTGGAATGATGAGCCGGATTTTGTACCCAGGTATGATATGGATACAGAAATGCAAAGTTCTTCGTGCTGCCTGCCTTTCATTGCCTATGTCTCTGTCCCTTCCAAAATACCTGTTAGATTGTCATCTTGTCAACCAAATTGTCCAGGCACCTGTATGCACAAAAACTAACTGCACTGTAAGAAGCCATAGGTCTTCCTGTTTTCCAGAATCCCAGATTTATGCTAATACCATTGCTGTCTATTTTAGGGGAAAGAAATTCCACAGTGTCCCTCCCCAGCTGTCTGTTTGTTACAACCCCACTTGACTGAATGAGTGGAAAATGCTGTCCAGGACAGATACTCCTCCGGCAATTGGAAGGACAGGGCCATCAGTCACAGACTGCAGGGTTTGGGCCATGGACAGTCCCGAGTGCAGTGTGGGGAAATGCCACTCTCCCATCTCCCTGAGCAGCAGAGAGTTTGGCTGTGTTTGGCAGTAGGCAGAGGAGAGAGGCTCAGACTGCAGGGAGCTTTGTGTTCCTCTGCTTGTTTTTCTACTTGCTCTTCATGTGTTGTTCAGCCCTGCTCTGACAAATGAATGCTGATTTTCTTTTGACCTGCAGTATTCTTTTAGAGTAAAGGAAGGAAAGAGTCTTAGAATCACCTTCCTCCGTGCCAGCAAACCAAGGATGAAATCAAACATGTCAATCCGGTGGTTCAACATAGAGATATATTCTAGGAGCTCTACTAATTTGGGAGCAATCTGTTGTTTATATGACCTTGTCTCAGTGTCTCATTATCCTCTCCTCAGATGTGGTGGCTTGTGTTGTGCCTGAAGAATGTCAGCGCTACTGTGACACCGCAGTGGGCTGTACAAATATTGCTTATCCAAAAATGGTAGTGGAGCTTATGCCACAGGGTAAGACACTGTTTGTATTTGTTGTTTCTTTGTTTTAGGAAAGCTGAAGCTGCCAGACTATAAAAACAAATGATAGAGGGAGTCCAGGACCCATATTTAATTCCAAACTTCTTGCTAGAATTATGTACTGTTAACCAAAGAGGTTGTCTGTATTAGCTGTAGCTGTAGGTGCAGCACAGGTCCACAATGACAGTGTCAGCTCTCAGATGGCAAATACTGGGTGATGAAATGGTAAATGAGCTCCCTGTTTTTGAAGGTAAAAAATAACCTGCTTTGCCAATGATTTATAAAAGACTCTCTGCCACGATCTCTGAATTGGAGACCTATATCTGTTATTCTCCTGCCAATCCCATGGAGCTGGGTGCTGGCTCATAAGGAAAAAAAGGCAGGTTATGATATTGTACAGACCATGGCACTCCGTGGTAGCTTTAGTACTTCCCCATCATAGGATAGCTGTTGTTCATAGTATTGCAGAGTGCACCACCTGGAAAAGTGGCTTACTCTGGTTTTCAAACAGTAAAAGAAACTTGTTTTTTTGGGCAAACACCTGGTTCACAAATATACTATAAGCAAGTGAGCACTCTCCTGCAAACAACAGGAGTTATTTTTATAACTGTTGGGAAAAGTCTGTTTAGTATTATTTTCTTTTTATTCCAGCATTTAATCAGCCAGCATTCACTAAAGAAGTAGCTATGTGATAAAGGCTCAAGAGTTTCCCTGTTACTGCTGTAAATAGCTTTTGCCAAGCTCTGCTTGCACGGCAAAGGAATGTTAGGCAGGATTTTATGTCAGGCCCATAAATCTGCCAGACACACTCAGAGCTGGCTGACTGGAAAGGGTCAGACAAGCACCTGGTGCCAGGTACTGAGGCTCTTCACAGAATGCTCATCCCAGTTCCTGTCTCTGTGTTTCAGGTCTGCGGGGTCTGATGCTGTCAGTCATGCTGGCCTCCCTTATGAGCTCCCTGACTTCCATTTTTAACAGTGCCAGTACTTTGTTCACTATGGACATCTACACCAAAATTCGGCCCCGGTCATCTGAGAAGGAGCTGATGTTGGCTGGCAGGTGAGTGCACAGACACCAAGCACTCCATGGTCACAGGCTGCCTTCTCCCAAAATCCCAGTGCCGGGTGGAACCTGCCTGGCAGAGCTGCAGTGGCCTCCTGTGGCCAGAGCAGCTGTCCCAGCCCACACGCTCCTTTTGGGAAAACATGCTGTGCTCCCAAAGTAATCAACAGTGTGCACGAAGCAGCCAAACTAATTCTCAATGCTTCCCACTCCTATTCAAAGGGAAATATTTTCGATTACCTTCCTGGGCTTTGTGCTGCACCAGGCTGCAGCATCAATGAACTAGTTCTAGTTGATCTGCTATTGATTTGTCTCTGGACATAACAACCACAGGAAAAAAGTGATTTTCTATGTTTTGATTGCATATTTAACTGTGTGCTGATGGATATTTGACATATGCGATACCCAGCTTGGATTTCTTTTGTTTGTTCAGTGCTAATTTGCCATTGTAATTGATTTCACTAGTTGAAATACAAAATCAACACGTAAATTATTGATTAATTGCTGTTTTTTTTCTTTCTGATAGATCATAGATACTTCTAAGCAGATGGCTAATTGAATATCTGGCTATGTTTACAGGGCATTTATGTTAGTTTTAATTGGCATCAGCATTGCCTGGGTTCCCGTGGTGCAGTCAGCTCAGAGTGGGCAGCTCTTTGATTATATTCAGTCAGTTACCAGCTACCTGGGACCTCCCATTGCTGCTGTTTTCCTGCTTGCTATCTTCTGCAAGCGTGTCAACGAGCCGGTAAGTGCAAATTAGGAAACAGGTATGCTGCATGTTCCTTTAGGCATTGGGAGAACTGCCCTTTTTTTGTTTATGAGCAACTTCTTCCTGTTTACTTTAATGCCAGTATAGCCCAGGGATTCTGTGTCCAGGACCTGAGGTTTCAGAGATGAGTTTGAAAAAGTTCTTTCGTAGTCTAATAGATAAACAGTCACCTAGGAATTCATAGATGGCTCTGAAACTTCGGTTATCTATCACTTTGCTAAGAAGTGTGTCAAATAGATAATCTATGGAAATGTATTTGAAAGTGATCATTTAGGATATTGCTGCTTTACCAAACATATCCCCTTTTACCTGTCTTGTCCAGTTGGATTTTGAATATCCCCAGGGGTGCAGACTCCACAGTGTCTCTAGGCAACCTGTTCCAGTGGTCAAGCACCTTTACAGTAAAACAAAAAAAATTATGTTTCAACAGAATTTCCCGTATTTCTGATTGTGTCCAGACATGCCTGGGCATCTGTTATACTTTGGGCTGGAGCAGTGCATACCAGGCAGCAAAACACCCACCAACAGTACTGAGAATTAACTTTTAACTAGTGACTGTCAGGGCCATTAGCAGGTAAACCAGACACACATTTTAGGTGGGATGACACAACATGCTGGCTGGTTCCATTGTGCCAGAGCTGTCAGGGATTAAGCCCTCAAAGGTAAAAAGATATGAGAACAACCCCTGGGGTGTGCAGTCTGTGGCTAGAGCCTGTCCTGTAGGAGAGAGTTGTGTGGAAACAGATGGACTGTGAGAAATGGGCAGGATGAAGTAGTCCTGAGGTGTGCCTGACATCTCAGAGCTGGTCATTGCCCCTTCCAGTTGTACTCATACACTGAGCTGTAAATAAAGTCACCGAAAGCATCCAGGTTAAAACCCATGTGCCAAAGCCACTGTAACACATAACTACATCCATGTTTCCTCCAGCAACTTATTGAGAGCTCAGATCTTATTTCCAAGCCTGAAACTACTCATTTTGATCACTTCTTGTCACACCCTTATCCACAGGGTGCCTTCTGGGGCCTGATCATTGGGCTACTGGCTGGACTCGGAAGAATGATTGCAGAGTTTGCCTACGGAACTGGCAGCTGTGTGGCCCCTTCCAACTGCCCATACATCATCTGTGGGATTCACTACCTTTACTTTGCAATGATCCTCTTTGCGGTTTCTGCCATCATCATCCTGGCAGTCTCTTTCATGACTAAGCCCATTCCTGATGTGCATGTGAGTATTATTTCAGTCTTGCTCCTTAAGAAATGGAACACAATGAAACCACCAGTTTTAAACTCTGGTACTTGGTGTGCTACCTCTCGACAGCATACAGTTCTTGTAAGAAAGCAAAGGAAGTAGTCTTCATTTATCTGTCACAACCCTTGAGTGATTCCCAATAGCCTTAGACAGAACAGACATTTGGGATGCTGTGGCCTTAGAGCTGGCTCATGCACTGGCCAGGCTGGTTTGTCTCTGTGTAGTCAGACCATGGATCGGCTAAACTCCTTTTGTTCCGTGGCAGCTTTACCGCTTGTGCTGGTCCTTGCGGAACAGCAAAGAAGAACGGATTGATCTTGATGCAGATGAGGAGCAGTACAAAGCTGATGAAAAAGATGATGAATCAGGTAACTGTTGAATATCTACAGATTCTGTCAATATATTTGAGTATTCCTATTTCATTCCTGAAGGAACATGCTTGATATTCAAAGACATCCTCCCTCCCCCCAAAAACAAAACCTCAGCCCCCACAAATTTAAATGGCTCATGAGCTGCCTTTACCAATCTGTCAAGCTCAGTGTAAATCAAAATTGAAGTGGATTTGAAGGGAGAAAATCTTGTTCTCTTGATAGCTGGGTGACAGCTCTAGGACTAAACCAATGGCAATGCTCTGGGTCAGAGGTACTGTGCATTGGCAGAATGGTGTGTGACTCCAGCACGCGGAGGGAATTCACCTGGAAATAGTGGGTTGTGGTCAGGATAGAAGGCACCAGGAAAGCAAACTGCAAAACCACCTGCTCTCTTTGCTGGGTTTCTGGTTCTGCTCTCAAGTTCCTTTTCATCAGTATTCTCAAATTCATTTATGTCTTTCAATTAAGCGTAGAAAGTATTGAAAAAAATGAGTTTAAGCTTTGCAGCATGGTCTGTTTCTCCAATACCAGACCAAGTATTGGTCTCTGGGTTGCAAAAGGCCCAAGTGTCTTCTGCAAAAGGCTCTCTTGGAACAAGTAGAAAATAAACCATGCTTTTTCCAGGTGAGCTGTGAAAAATATCAGTTCCTGTACTGTTTTGTGCTAAAATGTACTAAAATGTATGAACTATGACCATAAATCAGAACAGGAATGTCCTCAGTCCCAGAGATCAAGTGTGTGCTGTGATCCATGCTTAGCCTTCATAACCAGAGTGTTATTCCTTCCAGTTAACGAGGAAAACAAGGAGGAGCCAGGATGCATTAAGAAAGCTTACAACTGGTTCTGTGGCTTGGATCAAGAGAAAGGCCCCAAACTGAGCAAGGAGGAAGAGGAGGCACTGAAGAAGAAACTGATGGACACAAGTGAAGTGCCACTGTGGAGAAACGTTGTGAATATCAATGGCATCATCCTATTGACTGTGGCTGTGTTTTGCCACGCCTACTTTGCATAACCCCTAGATCACAGTCCTGAAATTGCACTGCATTGCCAAGCAAAAATGATGGCTTGTAGATTTACAGAATTAGATACACATAGTATTTTCATCATCTACATTTGTAAAAAATCAGGGTGATTTACTCACTGATTTTTTGATCATAATTTCAACAATCTAAAGATGAAGGCCACTGGGATTTCAAGAGAGAGAATTTCTGTTTAGACATTGAACCAATCCAGGCCTAACTGCAGTTTAGAATTTCCATCCAATATTCTCTCTACTCATGATACATTTCATATTCTAGGTTCAGAACAATGCTGCACGAGCCATATTTCATATCAGATTTTGTGAATTACCTTTTAGGGTTGATGATACTGCTTTGATTTTCAACCCTTCTTCTGATCATTCAGTTTTCCTTTTCCTTTGGCTCTGATAATATGATTGCAAAAACCCCAAAACCACTGAGGGACTGCATTACAAATTCAAATTAGAACATCACTTTTGTCCCTCCAAACATGGGGTATCTTCAGTAAAGGATTTATGTATATATCAATGTGTTTGACATTATATCTAACTTTTCATTATCACTTCCCCCCCTTTTTCTCACTTTCCATTGGGTTGTGTTTCTCAGTTGTCAGTGGAACACTAACCTCGGAATTGATTGCATTTTGAAATTAGGGAACACCTGTCTCGATGATCCTAATAAGAATTTTACTTACAATAGATTCTCTGTTTAAGGTTAACTTCCAAAGGTCCTCCTCTTGATATTTTAATATGTACCTATACTTGAATATGAAGCTTTTTATACCAAATACATGTATTATATACACACAGGCAATACATTATATATATGCACTATATATATTATGTATATTTAAAATATATATTTATATGTGTGTGTGTATATATATTTATTTCTTACTGATCAATTCCCACCCTGATGTGTCAAGGACCTCTTAACTGTGGGGTGGAGTCAATGTATTGCCTCTCTCTACAGACTGTGCTACAAACAAATCCATGCCCACAGTGAAACATCCATAACATTGGAATGCTGGGCTGCATTTTGCAAATACATTGGAAGGCTCTGTACTGCTTTTCTGCAAAACTATAAATCTTTCCTCTGAAGATTTCATTGAGAAACAGGATTCCTGCTGCATGGTAGCATGAGTTAGCTGTTCATGAAGGAGAATAGTCACAGCTGTGGGATATCAGCTAAACCAGGCTGATTGTCTCCACTTGATAAGTTTGGTACCAGCTGGGGACACAGGAAAAGACAGATTTAACACTTCAAAGCAAAAAGCAATAGATCTTCTTTTCATCCCATTCAGCTTCCTGGGGAATCAAGTGTAAAAAGAAGACATTGTTTGCTTAGTCAAGCAGCACCACAATTCCCTGTTCCTTGTTGCACATGTTTGTGGGACTGCGCTGTCCCCAAGCATTTCCGATGGTTCTGCCGCAGGACGCTCCGGACTGGCAACAAGTGCAGCTGCAAGGGAAGCCAGTGCGGGCTCTGCATGTGCCACACCCCACTGCTCTGGCTCCTGGGCTTTAATCACTCGCACTTCATAATCTCCTGGCAGGATCTTTGCTTCCTTTGGATCTAACCCAAAATGCTCTGGATTCCAGCAGAATTGCTGCTCTTCAGTGGAATTGCTGCTCTTCAGCATAATCCCTGCAGGGTCCTTTGCACAGGCCAGATCAAATCAATACTTCAGAAATACCAGTGTAAACCTTTTTTTTCTTACACTTAACACAGTGATAGGGTATTTTAAAGACCATGGAATTAATAGTATTTAATGAACTACGAAGACTTGTATGTATTAAAGTATTTGTCTGTTTTGAAGTTTTTGGTGTCCATAAAGTGATGGGATTTTTATATAATATGATGGAAGACAGAGAAACTTCATTTGGTGTCTAGGTTTTGGCTCTAGGTAATAGTAATGGATGAAAAACAAATAAGGAAGATGTCCCTGAGGATTGCCCAGATCCCTCTTTGTCCTGTTTTGCTAAAAAAACCCCCGTGAAATTATAAAGCTATTTGGATAAAGACAAATAACACAAGTGATTTCCTGGCAGTCTGAGCAGCCTTAGGATGACCTCCCGGTTAATCAGGCGTTGTTGCTTGATTTTGCTCCTCAGAACTACAGAAGTTTGAAAATCTAACCCACAGTTTCCCAGGGATATTCACTGTTTGTCCTCAGCAACCTGATTTCATTCTGGTCTGAAAGCGGATCTTACGGAGGAGAGAGTTCAAATATTTACATAAAGTTTGACAGCTGCTGCTGACTCCTCTAATTCCATAGAATTTAAAAAAAATTCTTGTGATATTGTGAACAACTGATAAAATTGTAATGTTTAGCTAACATTAAATGCCAGCTCATGTTGGTAGTTATTGCATTCAAAGACAGTTTCATGACTTTAAGAAAGTGACTTTTCTTCAGTTCTCAGGGAAGCTCAGTCCATGTCACAGCTGTTGCTGGGGACATTCAGACAAAACCCAGGAGCAGCTTACACTGTCCTGGGCATCTTCATGCTTTAGAGATGGGAACTGTGAGCACACACTTATCCCCCATGTTTGACTGCACATTTTAAATACTTTTGATTAGTGGTGAGACTCCAAATAAATCTCTGGCTTACACCACAAAGTACGTGCATGGCACGTACCGCGTAACACAGCCCTGTTTCAGGGGATCTTGAGACATCCCAGTTTATCCTGTCAGGTAAGATACAGGGTTAAATCTTACTTTAGTGGACTTTAGTTAGGTATACAAAACTATTTTAAATTAACTACACAAAATAAAATAAAATAAATTCACCTAAGTAGCACTGCCAGCCAATTGCAACACTGCTCTGTAAAGAATACACACTAAACAATATCTTCTATTTAAGAATTACTACATAGTTCTTAGGGGAAATCCCAAAAAAGGGTAATCACTGTTCATTTATGTTTTAATTTTTCTGTATCACAAACAAAAATGTATCCAAGTATCTCACAAATGTTTCGTATTAATGATGATGAAAACACTCTGTTCTTAGAACTCAAAATTTGGGTTTATTCCTATTTTGTTATTGAAAAAGCTCATGCATTGAAATGCTGGGGGAAGGAAGGTGACTTAACTTAGAATAAATCTGCAGTAACCATGGTTTGGTTTGAAGCAAACTGCCTGTGCATGATGAACTAGGACATGGCAGGAGGCTGAGTTCTTCAGGTGCAGGGGATCACGGTGATCGGAGCCCCAGCAGCAGCTGGGGTTGCCAGGAGCCTCAGCTCCTGCTCCCTGGCCTTCCTTAACTGGCAAAACCAGGAGTGTTCATATAAAGTAAAAGCCAACACAAAAATGAGGAGCAAAGGTAAACAATAAATCCAGCTACTGCCAGCAGTGACTGGTATTTAGGAGGAGAGCTCTAGACCCTCGGTCATTGTATTTGAAGGGATCTTGAGCTCATTGGTTTGAAGTGTTGAGCCAGAGGAGTTTAAAGGTGACATTCCTGGGGACAGACAGCACAAACAAGGGTTGGTTACAGACTGTGGGGTCACAGCAAAGCTCTACTCAGGAAAGCTGCTGGGGTGTTTTAATTTGTGTAGTGATCTTATATCCCAGCGGAAGGTGCCTGTGCCCTGTACTGCAGTGCTCTCTGGGGGAGCAGAGAACCCCCAGTGAGGGAAGGGAGCAGCAATCAGAGACCTTCTCTTGTGCTGAACTGAAAATCCAGGGTCTCAGATCTAATAACAGAGGGCAATACACTGCTGAGAAAGATGGGAAATGAAAAAAACTCCTGGTTTTATTTGGTGATTTGTAGCATTTTCTCATGGAGTCTGTATTGCAGGCCTGTGCTGGAGAACTTAAAGGACAGAGCAAAATTTAACTCACCCCAATGTCTACTAGTTATTCTGATGCAAGACAGTATAACCAGTGCCTGAGGTTATTGTCCTTATTATTAATAAAATAGGTTGCCTTTTTTTGTGCCTCCTGGAGAACATTCTATCTTGTCATCTACCATGGGCGGCTGTGAAAAAGAATAATTCCCCTGGAGCTCTGGGCCCACCCTCTCCTCACCTGGCAGACTTGAGGCCAGAGCAGCTGTGCCTGCGTGGATCAGCACCTCCCCCGCTTTTCTTAAGGTACCTGGAAGAGCCTCAAGCTCAGGTAAGTGTGGGCTTGTTGTTACCCTGTACAGCATTTTTATTTACAGTATTGGAGCCTATAACTTTAAAAATGTAACTTATATGCAAAGTATCTTAAATTATGAAAATGGGTTTTATTCATTCAAATTGCAAATTTTGTCTTCCTAAAAATAGGTCCTGTGCTTTGAGGATATTAGCTTTGTGTGCAGCCACAGAAAAAGACACTCTGCCCTTCTGGTTTAATGTAATTAGCCAAATCTGTCTTTCCCAGACTATTTTGTCCTTAGACAAATCCCTCACTATATGATGACTTTTTTTAAAATAGAAAATGTAGTGATGGGAAGCAAATATACTCCGTGCTTTGGAACATGTAGAGAAGGAATTAAAAGCTGCCATTTTTCAGAGCAGAATGGTTTCCAACTCCTGGCCTTCAGAAAGCATATAGGGACAGGAGAAATGAGTCTGTAGTTGCAAGAACAAAGAGCCTTAACATTCTTAACCTTCTGGAAACTGTTAGAAAAAATTTAACATGAGGTCTGCCTGGGTGGGACACAAGGCTCCACAGGAAGGTCTTGTTTCCCCATTGATGCAGCTGTCTTGTCTTCTGGTGTTGCTCAGGATTGTTGGGCAACTGGTTTGAAAACTTGATGTGTGTAGAGTGTAACTGCATTAATACCAGTATTGACCCAGGACAACATTAATTATATCTGGGCCTTAATAATTGTTGGCTTCAAGCTAAAAAGACAAATTGCTTTCATTGATGTTAAAAATCTGCCTTGGTGCTAAAGCCATCGGACAATAGAGTGTTGGGGAGTGCACACTTCTAAAACCATACAGGATTTCCTTTGAAACAAGGAGTTTAGTTAGAGTGTGTAAGGTGCCAGATCCTGAGATGTTAATTTAAGTATTTATTATGTGTATAAAATGATTCAAAAAGATCTTTAGCATTTTTGTGACCAAGTCTGTGGCAGATTTGTTATGGAGTATTCTTGACTGAAAGCTAAGTTAGTCCAGGGGAAGTGTTCATCAGCTGTTTCTTTGATCCAGCCAGTTGTTTTACTGAGATCTACAGTGCTAGTTAATTCCCAGTCTCATGAACTAGGGACTCTCGTCTCTCATCCCAAAGCAGGGAATTAGCCCTCAGCAGAGCACATAACATTGGATTATTATATCTGCAACCTTTTTGTCAATAATGCAGCTTTTTAAGTAGAAAACCCCAACTAACAGCAGTTCTTGGCTGTTCTATACGCAGGCCTTAAACTCTGGCGTTTGCATAGGCAGCACATGGTCAATATAGCCCGAGGGAATTCCTGTCGTGATTGGAGTATGATGATTTCATGTTGGCAGGTGTAACGGTGCCAAAGAATTGCTGAGACAAATGCTGACAGGTAGGAGGGCACCACTAGTGTCCATATCAGAGTTCACCTGAGGCTTTGTTCCATTTCTGTACTGTGTGTGTAGGTAAGACAAGAACACTGATCCATGTAGAGGCTTTTTTTGGGAACAATTTATGTTATCTTTAAAGCACTGATCATGCAGATACTTGGAATGCAGTACTCAAGGTCCAAGTCAGCTGAATTTCTTCAGTGTGGATAGTCTTATTTCTACATCTGAATAAGTGAATTATTTTGGCAACTATCAGGGAAGGCTGTGAAAAGGTTGGAACTGAGCTAAAATGATGATTGTTACTGGATTTTCCTGCAGCTCTTCTGTGAGAGCAGCTGAGCCTACAGTGTGCTGCTCTAGTCCTTTAGCATGTTATTAAGCTGCCTGGCTTCTCTTATTGAGTTGGATGCAATCTGGCACCAATATGTATTATGTGCAAGTGCCTTATGTGTTTAAAAGGCAGAGTTCCTCCAAGATCCTGCCCAGAGGGAATGAATCCAACTGACTCAATACTTTAAAATCACATATTTATAGGAGAGGAAATTCACCCTTTGGTTATGTTATGGAAGAGAAACATTTTAACTGTAATCACTCCTACAGCACGAGTTTACATTGTGTGTAAGGGTAATGCAGTTTGCAGTGTGACTGTGGGTTTCAATGGAAAAGCAGCCCTGACAAATAGCCCCTTTTATAGAGCTGATGCAGCTTCTTTGTAGCTACGAGTCTAGATATAAAAATACCTTGTGAGAACAAAAACCAAGTGAAAACAATTGGGACGTGCTGTGAAGCTGCATCAGCCACTCTGTCATGTCTTCCTTGGTGGCTGAGAATTGCCAGGGTTGTCCTGCTCTCTTGTGTTATTTCTTTGCCCAGGCCTCCTGTTGATGCCTCCTAAATGACACTTTTGTAACTGCAGACAGAAATTTGCAACGTGGCTGTAGTGACCAGCCTTGAACTCAGAGTGAATAAAATGCTACTGAACTTCCTACCGCTTCCACTGCCCTTCAGCTCAAACCCTGAGGTGCTTTCATTCCACATTATAGCGAATTCCAGATAGGGGCCAGACCTCTCTCCTGTGGGAGACACTGGGGTCTGGCCCCAACACAGCTTTACCAGGGGCTACCCTAGTGAAGGCTTTCTGCCTTTTTTTTTTTAAACCTAAGTTTGCACAACTGCACGTGGCAGCCCTGAACCTGGATCCAAGCACACAGAAGGAGAAAATCTGCTTGTTGAGATCCTCACCAGGTTAAAAACTCAGGATCAATTGCAGCACCTATGGCTGGGGGAGAGACTGCTGGCACACACAGTAGGAGCAGGGCTCAGAGGAGTAATTAGCTGGGGGTATTGGAGAGTCACATGGATGAATCTCATCTCAGGGACAGAGTTAGACTGAGGTGCTCTTAGCCCAGGGCAGCAGCACCCACATCCAGCAGATTCACTGCTGGCAACTCTTGTCAGCAACTGCATTTGTTAGAAGGATGCTGGTTGGTTGTATTTTAGACCGGGAAGGTCTCATAATTCTCTCAGGGAAACCCTTCTATGACATTGCTATGGCATTTTCTGTGTTGATGCTCTAAATGGTTTTAATCCCACATTCAACAAATGTTGCAGCAAAATTCATGTAAATTCCTGATGTTAGATCAATTTGTCAGTACAGAAAAGACTGCTGGAGGGGTTAATTATGAACCTTTCTTTCTAATAGAATTAATTATTGATTAATGTTTGATAGGCTGAGGTTTCAAAAAAAATAAAAAGGAGAGAATGTTATGAAGAAAACAAAAAGGTTTGGTGTCTTGTATCATAGGAAAATCTTGGTGACTTAGGCAATAACTCCTACAGGAGAACTCCAGACTTCTTAACTTATCTTTTTCCCCATTATTCTGCTTGTGAGCTGCAATATAGATGTGAAACTGTCAGCAAACGACTTTGCAGAAGGAACTGATCCAGACTAAAAGAGGAAGAGATTTTTGCTGTTGAAGGTCTCATATAATCATGTACCTTCTACAGCCAGACAACAACAGAGGGCAATAGATCTCTAGGAAAGATCTCGGCTGCAGAAGGGTTTCCATTCGATGACTCTGATGGCGATTTGGGCAGCTCTTTGCACAGCCTCGCAGGGGTCATCCAGACAGTGCTGAAATGTGTCCCTATGATCCAGCAGTGTCTGGCGGCCCTCTGGCAGCTCAGCCAGCAAGGTGAGGGTTTTGATTGCATTCAGACGGGCTTCGCTGGTTTCCTCAGCAACCAGCTTCAGTAAAGGTGGAATGGCTGCAGCACCCATGGCTGATGATCTCCCTGCAGAGAAATAAACTGGCTTTGAAACGTGTTAAGACATCTAATCAACATCCTTTTGGACCAATATTTTCTACTCCCTGCCCAGCTAGAATTTGGAACAGCCCCAGGGCTGCAGTGCACAGAGGCAGGACATGCTCTTCTTTTGGAGACCAAGGTTGGCTCCCAGCTGTTTATTTTTAAGGAAAAAGATCTTTCATAGTTAACTTTATCTGTCTTGCACATTAGTATTTCATTTGCAACAAATTATCTAAGAATATATGAGGCACCAAATGATAGAATAAACTATTTTTTGGAGGGGGATGGGTGGAATAGGTTGTGTTAGATGCCCTTAAGAACATCCTCTAGTCTTTCATTTTTAAAGACACTTCAAACACTGAGATCCACTCCTGAGTTGTCTTTGGAAGCCCGAGGAAGGTTTGCAGAGGATTGGAACACAACTGTTATTAAGAGTCTTTTATGTCTAATTACTCATTCATCACACTGGAAATTTAGCAGTTAGTATTTTCAGTGTCATGTAAGTTACTTGCGAGAGCTACAGACCTTATTAATATTCATTGCTCTCCCAGCTGTGAGAGAGGAGCTGCCTAATCGCAGAATGTTTCCAAAAAGCAGCGCTCCTCTGCTGAGCACTGGTGATTCAGCGCAGCTCCAGGTACGTGGATCTCTGTGTGGTCTGGACTTGAATGGAAAATGTTCCCTCTCTGGAGGGAAATGACGCTGGTGAGGTAGAAAAATAACTTCTTGACCTACTTCAGGGGAATGAAATGTGAAATATCCTGTCCCCCCTAGGCACAGTGAGGAAGCAACAATGCTTGCTCAAGACAGTTTTAAAGAAATGTCCCAATATTAGAGCTTCTTGACAAGCATTAACACTGTCAGAATCTGAGGACTTGGGAAAATAGGGGGACAAATGTTTTGTTACTGAGTTGCCTTAGCATTGGATTTCCAGGATGCATCCCAACAGAACTGCCTTTGTCTCTCACCCTGAGGTGTAACAATAGCAAACATCAGTGCTCCTGTTGCGTTAACTTGAACTTTGGGATGTGTGTCTTCCAGCAGGCTCACCAGCACAGGAATCACCTCCTCTTCACATACCGCAATTTTCCCCTCTGGATGAGAACTATGTAGAAAAGGTGATTAAGTTGCTTCCTTGAACCGTGCCTGCTGCCCGTGCAGCCCCCTCGGCCTCTGCCCATGCCTGGACCCTACATCCCCCTCCCGGTGCCACCAGTGCGGTCACACTCCTGCTGTGCTCCCTCTGGAGTGACTGTTCTGCTGGCAGGCAGAAGGCAGGTGCTGCTGCACAGCCACACACGCTCAAGAGGATGGCTGTGCCTGGTGGCTACTGAACCCACGTGCTGATATAGCCCTGAGGATACCGCACTGACCTGGGTGGATGAGCTTCACAATATTTTACGTTATTTTTAAGTGGTATCTGGATTTTTTTTAAAAAACTCTGTGATACATCGGACACTGATGGGCAGTCACCTTTAACAGGGTGTAGGATTAAGGATGCTGCTAGTCCTAATGGCAATGGAGTTATAAAACTGGCTGGTGAAGCCTATACAGATTTTAAAACCTGCTAAATCAGGGGTCTGAAATTAATTCTTATCCCAGGTCACTTTTCTCTCTTTCTTTCCAGCATCTCTAATGAGGAGAATATTTAATGTGGCCTAGCTATTGCAGGGGCCTAGAATGTAGCTGATGTCCACACTCCAGTTGCATTTTGCTTTCTTTCTATGACTCGAGTTAATTATACTCACTTTTCCTCTAAGATCTCGCTTTATTATAGGACACGAGGATATGTCTTGTGCCAGTTGATACGTAAACTACATCATCTGCAGACCTTTTTAAACTAGACATCTATTGAACAGTTTTATTATATTTTCTGATTGCAGGACAGTAGACTTGTTGTTCCTTTCATCCATTCTCTGATACACAAATTTAATATAAAGATTGCTTTTTCTGATCCATCACTGACGTATGTGGCAGCCTGTGTCAGAAAACTATTTCTGTCCTCAATCACAGTGGAAGTTTCCCAGGACCTTTAATTTTCTGAGAGAGAGCAGTTTTCCAAAAACATAAGGGAGCTTCGCCCTACCTCCATAGCGGTCAGAATCATGTTTCTACAAGATTTGTCATACAAGAATTTTTTTCTAGCTGTGCTGTACCAGGAAAAAATCCTGATTCCACTGCCAATAGTGAAAACAGACAGAAGGAGAAGGAGTGACTGATCAGCATCTGCTTTCTTCAGTGATTTATAGCAGTTACGAATTTTTTAAGTCTTCTACCCATGTGTGCATTCAGGCTGATAGTGCTTTGCGTGTGAAATGTGGCAGCTTCAATGTGTAGTGGAACACAGCTGTAAATGAATGGCATTTATTTACTCCTGAAATTGGTACTTTCTTGGGTTTAAGTATTAGAGAGGTTTCTTTACCTGATTTCTAACAGGACCCAGGCTGCTTTGCTCCTGATGGCTGTGGATGGGTGTGAGAGCTTCTCCTTCAGGACAGTAACAGCACCAGTTGCCAGGGCTTCAGAAACCTCCACACGCAGACAGTTGGAGAGTGTGTCAAGGATTAGCTCCTGGATCTCATCCAACTCTGTCTTCAATTTCAGTACAAGTGGGGGAATCAAACCAGCCTGCAGGACACCACCAGCCCCTGCAGAGGAGACGGAAGGAATGTTGGCGAGGACTGAGTGCATTTACTGTTGCTACCTGCACTTGGAATTTCTCCATAGGATCAAAATACATGTGGTAACTCATTTCCTTACACAAATGTGGGATTGAGAGATGGAAACTACTCCAACACTGCCCTGTTCAT
Organism: Amblyornis subalaris; assembly: GCA_018881555.1. Classification (NCBI taxonomy): domain Eukaryota; kingdom Metazoa; phylum Chordata; class Aves; order Passeriformes; family Ptilonorhynchidae; genus Amblyornis; species Amblyornis subalaris. Next base: position 3,439,448 of record JACAXG010000071.1, read on the forward strand.
AAATGTTATCTTAGCGTTGCTTCTTCAGGAAGCTTCCCCAACACTCCTGTAAAGAAACCAAGACTAGGTAATAAACGGCACGGCAATTGCTCTGATGTTCCTAGTTTCTCTCACTATAATATTTATCCCAAAATTACCCTTGCAAAGAAAGTATAGGAAATGTATATACATTACAAAGTCACCTTCTATCCAGTCTTTCTAACTGTTCTCAACATGAACAGATGCTACTAGAGCCAGAGATGTGAGCCTGTAGAGCTTGTTCCTTGATTCTTCCCTGTGGTTTCTGTGGGGAGAAGTCAAGATTTTGGGAAATGTCAGCTTCCTCACACATTTCTTTGTAGTAGTTCTGTAACGGCAAAAATTTAAATTCTGAACCTTCCAGCAGTCAGTACTCCTGCACTGGCTCCTAAAATGTACTATCAAAGGCAGAGAGATCATGATTTACCCTGCAAGTGATGTCTTTTCTATGAGCAAGAGTCTGATTTGTACCATTTCTTACCCTTTACTAAGTCAACACTGCAACAATGCCAGGGGAAAGCAGAACGTACTGTCCACGAGTAACTATGTGAAAACAAAATTCTCCAGCTGTCTTGTTGCTAAGACTGATTCTTTGGTTGCTAAGAGAAACGTGGCTCCTTTCAAAGTGATTCATATATGGTTAGATAAGGAAGTTTTGTGGATAAGTCGTCAAGGTATTTTCAAATGAATCTCCACAGTGGAGAAGTGGGAAGGAGATTTTAATGACCCTGGGTAGTGCATATGAGAAATCCCTTGACAATCAGGTGAAAACCATGATTCTAGAGATTATTCAGCTGTACATATTTCTGAGGTTTTGCTAGCACTGAATAACTTCTTACGTCACTGACTTATTAGGATCCACTTTACAATGCCAAAGCAAAGAAATGCCTTGGGGTGGTATTATTACAGCTTTACTACCTGTGCTACATTTGGAGGTCAGTTGCTGTGAGAATTCAAATAAATAAGGAAAACCGGTTTCAGACAATTCACTCTGAAGGCTAGCAGCATTTTACAAACAAGGATTTCTCCTTGTGCCAGAAAGGCAAAACAGGAAAGGAAAGTGAAAAACTGTTCTTTGAAGCGGTGGCTCTCTGTGTCACTACATGGGGGAGCTGGCATTTTCACAGTGAAAAAAATACCACAACCAACCCTATATTTACGTCCCCTGGAGGAACAAAAGAAGAAATTTGTCACAAATCAGCTCCAGCCCATTCATACTGTCCCCGGAGAAGGATGTGATAAACGACTCCGCTGGAGAGTCCCTGAGAAGGCGGCCCAGCTCCTCCATCACCAGCATCAACCCCCTTGACAAGGATTGCTGGGGTTTGGATGGTAGGTTATAGGTAAGTAAGGTTTCAGAGGGGTAGACAACAGTAGGAATATGTCTGGGAATGACACACTTCCCAACAGTCTTTTGAAATGGCCTGTGAAAGACAAGATTTTCAAAGGTAACTTTTTAAACTCCTCCCAAAGTTTTTCATGAAAAGAAACTTCATGGTTTGAGTGCATGAAATTGGGATCCCCAGTCTGCTCATCACCATGTGCACTTCTAAATTCTGGGTTGCTGTGGAGATCAGTATAAAATCACAATTTGGGAAGTACAGTTTCAGAGGAAGAGTAATGAATTGAAGGTGATAGACTTAAGCTGACATTGCCTGTCACAAGCACCTCTGTGTAGCTTCAATTCACACAGATACCATTGTTCCTTGGGACAGTGGTACACCATAAGCATTGGATTACGACGTTCCATAAGCAAACCCTTGTTGTTGCACAGAGCAGCTGCACCCTGGCTTGAGCACAGAGAAGCCACTGCTTGATTTAACTTAACTTTCCATCTGTCCGTAATGACTGCTGCTGTAGCATTCCATCATACAGCCAGGAAGTACTATCAGCATTCAGGTTTCACTTATCTTTAATATATTCCACCAATACATTCACCCAACCAGGGCTGCTTTCACAGGCCCTTGGCTTTATTCCTTCCAGTTAATGTTTATTGACTTTCTTTGCCTCAGTCATCTCTCACTCATTGCATTTGCACTTCATGTCTTCTTTTGGTGCTGGCCTTTGCTATTGCACTGCAGTCCTGGGTGTGAAACACAACAAAGCCACTTTGTCTGTGTCCATAAGCTGGTGAGATAATGTACAGTGTTGTCCAGAACAGCTTTGATTTTGTGCAGCCATTAAGCAGGATTTATTCTGGGGTCAGAAATCCCCATGTAGCTACTGGTGTTTATTTTGTCTGAACACTTGGGATTTTTTTTTTTTTTAAATACACTTTGTTTTACCAGGCCAGGTCTCTGTACCAGGAGCTTTCTTGTCTACTGTTTCTGTCAAGCTGTCCTAGCTGAAATGCTGTTGTGCTACTAGAGAGAGCTTCCCAGATATAAATATAGAAACAAAGATGAATTGTTTGACCTTGTCAAAAGTCTCAATGTGGTGAAGAGAGAGAGGGTGGAGAGGAAAGGCCATCAACAACAACAAAAAGAGACTCCCTAACATTGAGACTGACATTTCCATGTGGAAATTCGTCATGGTTTTCCCAGGGGAACCACACGGTGAAAGGTCTAGGGAGGTAAAAGAGAGGAGGCAAAATCAGTGGCAAGTTGTTTGAAAGTCACTTGTAAATTAGAGCAGTCTCAGATCCTTCGATCTTAGTGAGCGAGCAACAGGAGGGGAAGGTAAGCTGGGCTTTCCAGTAGTCCTATACTGAAAAATACAGTGGCATCCTCAGGATATTGACTTTTCATTAAAATATTGCCCTTTCAAAGGAGATTTATCTATTGCAGAGAGTGTTCTAGATACCCTGGGCAGAGTGAAGTAGTTGGGAAAAAATGTTTTCAAAATGCAAATAGTTGCTTTTGCAGCTGCATAGTTAACGTCATTATTGATCTGTTTTTCTGAGAACTTGTAATCTTCCCTTGGGCTGCTTTTTATCTGAGCACTCATCTCTTCCTTCTCATAACCCTCTAGCCACTCTCCTCCTCCCTTTCCTGATTCTTTTTTCAAATAGGCCCAAAGAGGAGTTGCCATTTATTCTGTTCTCTCAGTATGGCTGCAGGGCATGTAAACAAGTTAAATTTTGTAGAAGACAAAGAAGTCATTTATAGTACATAACAGTGGTGTTTTGTTTTGGTTTTCAATTACATAAATCAATTAAATCACATTACAAATCCTTTTCCTTAAAAATGCTGGTTTCCAACTCAAAATGTTTGTTTTAGTCCGAAGCATGTGCCTCATGCATGGCCACAGTGACATTCAGTGTAATATAACACAGAAAAATAATATGGAAACACAGATTCTCTAAAATATGAATCTTTGCTGGCACCTTGGATGTCTCTCTTGAATGGGCACACAACTATACGAAATGCTCAGTAAAGGCATTTGTGCTTAGGAAGGGGCACGCAAGGAAAAGAAAAGCAGAGCCAGACATCATGGGAAGGGAAATTGCTGCCTGACATCACAGAGAGCTCCCAACACACCCAGCTGGGACAGCCCTGGTGGGAGCTCACGGACTGAGGAGACAAATGACCCTGACAAAATTCCTAGACCAGCAGCTTTCTTGCTCACACTGCAGCCATTTATCACCACTTTAGAGGGAATAAAAGGTTTATTAACCTAGTGAGTGCCAGCACATATCACAGACACTGGAAAATGCAGTGCTTGGGTGATGTTTCCTTTGTGACAAGAGTGATATCTCGAGTGACAAGATGAGCGCAGGAGATACTGTCCCTGCACACCTTCCTTAATGACTCCTGGCGCACTACTGTTTAAATGGAAAAAAATTAATTTATTCTGGGAAGATCTCTGAGTCACCTGTCACAAGAGCACAGTTTGAGAACCTTGTAATTGCTAATTTAATGTTAAGATTCAGCATTTTGAATCTCAGTGCTTCCAGCATTATGGCTGTGTCAAGGAGTAGATTAAATATAATATTATAAATACTATAAATCTGGGCTGAACTTTCTGGTAAGTTTGGAGCAGGAGGCAGACTACATTAAATGAACTACAGCTCACCTGCCTATAACCCATCAGCTTCACCAAGCCTTCTACCTGAAGAGGAGAATTCTGTTGATGTCTTTGAAAATCAGAATATTTTCTTCTTTGCAACAATAAATCTTTGTCTTTCCATGACAATTTAACAGGAACAAACAGTAGTGTCCCCAAGGGTGACTATGCCTAGAGACAGAGGGTGTTTCTTATCTGAAAGAACGGAGGGGTGGGAAGTCTCTGTTTACATGAACTGAAGAGCTACTGGGATATTAAGAGAATTGAGGAAAACACTGCAGAGATGGGATCAGACTAGAAACAGTAAACAATTCTGTATCAAACCATTTCAAGTCTGAGCATTGGCTGGATACATGAGAGCCCTAGGGATTTACCAGGTATAAAATCACAACCTCAACAGTAGTATCTGTCAGATCCTCATTAAAAATACAAAAGCTTTATAAAACTTTATAAGCTTTATAAAAGCATTGTATGATCTGCTTTTGAAGCCACTGAGAATTTTTTCAATACTGAGAATTTTGCGACGCTGTCTGAATGAAAGACGTAACAGAAATTAAGGTTATAAAAATATTAAAAAGTCAGCAGTACCCTGCAGGAACACACAATATGGCTGCCTCTAGGGATCCTTTAAAAATCCAGAATGTTTCCAGCATTAACAAGGAACAGGAAAGATTGGCCTGATCAACAAGAGGTTCCTAATCCTCAGTAAAGAATGAAAGAGATTCCTGCATATCTTGTTTTTGTTTTTAGAAACTTTGCTTTAGAATGTGTGCAATTGTAATATCAAAGCACCACTAAAAAAATTAATGTRGAAACTACAACTGATGTATCTGCATTATCTTCGCTGGTAGAATTTAGAAATGCAAGCAACAGATAAACTTTTTAAAAAAATTATTGTCATTTTGGTAGTAATTAAGACTGCCTGTGACCACCTGCTTGAAAGGAGTGGGTTTAAGTATTTAAATCATTCATGCCCTATGAAAAGAGGAATAATACCTAAAGAACTTAAAAATTTTAGTCTACAGAATGTGTTTTATCACATCATCTCTAGAAAACCTGTAGAAGAATTAGACAGAATAGACTTGTGTTTCACATAGAAACAGTTTCCAAAATGAGAAATAAACCCTGGGTTCTGTTTTTGTACAAGAATTATCTACAGTGCAAGATCAATAATTGACCAAGACAAGTCTCCTCGTTCTGGCTGATGGCAGTGTCAGATCCTTCAGTGTGAAACCCTCAAAATACAATGGTAGAAATAATGAAATTTGCTCTTGGTTGTAATAATGCATAATCCATGAACTGTGGATTGCTGGTTATTCATATGCAGGTGGTAGAATCTGAAGGTAGTCTCCAAAAAGAAAGCAACTTTTCCTTCTTTTACTAAAACTGTATTGACTCATTATCATATACAAGAAAGCAAACAATCAAAGTGAAGGTGAAATAGAAATAACAGAGTAATGCTGGCTTATAATTTTTTCCTAGCTCTAATTGTTGATAGTCTGCCTGTACACTGCAGGACAAGCAGTGCTACCTTTTGCAGGGGTTTTATTTAGCCCTTCTGAACTCTGACTGCTTGACCTCCCATCTAAGTAGTTTTCTTCAAGTTTTCTGAATTTGTAACTTCATATATAGACACTGTCATGGTCACTCTACGTACCTAAATGCATGAACGCATGTGCAGACACATAGCATGCATTTCACTGATCTTCCATGCACATTGATCACACAAACTGGGAAATTTCTTAGATTTTACTTCTCTGACAAAGTACCTTTATTCTGAGAACATTTTTTTAAAATCAGAAAATTAAAGAAAAAAAATTGTAAAAATTCACTGAGAGGATTTTTTTTCTTTGTTCTTTTAGATGAAGAAGGAAATGTCATTCTGAAATTTATTAATTTCCTCTACAGGGAAGATTTTGCCAAAATACACGAAGGAAGGAAAACAATCTGATGTGCACTACTTGTGCCAAAGTCCTCAGATCAATAACTGTAGAGAAAATTAAGGCCTTAAGATAACTGCTCCCAAAAAGTGGAGCCTCAACCACTGAGGCTACCCCATTTCAGATTTTCCAAGTAAAAATTTGTCCTTTTTTTTTGCTGGTCAGTAATGGACACGTGTAGCTCTAAGATGAGACTGAGAGGGAACAGTGCAACCGTAAGAGACTCTGCTGAATTTCAGCTCCCACAAGCACCTGTTGTGACGTACAGTGTTCACAGAAAGCAGTGAATTTACTGTGCCTAACAGAGAAGAGAACCTGGACTGGCATGTTCACAAACACTAACTCAAATATTGGATTTTATACTTTATACCAAGCACGTACATCAAGCGTTAACAATTCCTGTAGCAAGTTTCAGTCACAGAGACATTGATGCTGTAAGGTGAACATGACATTATCAGTTTGACAAACGTTCATGTGATTATTACTTACATTGTAGCAATTTTTAGAGATTCCTGTGGAGAAAGGTCTGCCTTGTCACAGAGGTTTGTAAAGATGTGTGAAAGCTCATTTCCTACAGAGATGATTGTCTGCCTGGCTGGGGTGAAAGGAGTGGATGGGAAGGAGAGAAGCAAAAATTTGTTTAAAGTAAGTCAGTTGAACAGCTGAGAAACCATTCAGAACCATTTTACAGTGTTTTACACTCATAAAAAGAGTTTTAAACTTTTAAGTCCAACTGCCTTACAAGCCCCTAATGTGAGAGTTTTCAGAACTTCTGCTGGGAGAGTAGATTAAAAAAAAATTAAAATCTTTCCTCTTTTGGGGCAGAGGGCCAAACAATTAAAGCAACATGAACGAAGTTCAAGAAACAGCTTTCTTAACTGTCTTAAGGTTCTATACCTGTGCAATTGGAATTCTGCATTACAAAACAGCATTACATAGCCAAGTGACCATTATAACATCTTCGTTATCTGTAAGGTTCACCTTCTGCAGCTAATGAATTAACCTCATATGTGCTCAGGCAGAAGAGAGCATTTTTTTCAGTTTTTAAAGTTTTTAATATGTCATTAAGGTGGTGAAAGTATTCTCTGAACTTCTATAATACAAGTGAATGGCAATCCACCAGATACAGAGGTATATGAATGAGAAAGTTTCCTATAGATATTTGATTACACTACTGTCAAACAATAAAAATGAGAGGCTTAAACCAACCAAACATCTAGAATTAACTATGTGTCAGATTCTGAGGAATTTTGTCCTGAAAATTAACAAAACCTAGCTTTGAAGATACGAATCATTGCACAGACTGAAAACTGAACAGACTGAAAGACGGCAAATAGTGGTAGAAGACAACAGGAGGCAATTAATGGGAATGTGAATTGAGTCTCATTGTGTAAGCACTAATTTTTATATGTTCTCCATTGTTAGAACGGCGAGAGATATTTTTTTTTTTTTTTTGCTAGTTTAAAAAATGACCTGATAGAAATTCCAAAGAAGAAGAAACTGGAGAAATTGTAGCATTGACAAATCCACGGCTTATTTTTGCTGGTCAGGCACGCTGGCAAAGCTGCAGCAAGGCAATTTTATCCTACAGTTCACACTGCTTCCACTGGTGCAAAGATGAGCACAATTGAATGGTGAAAACTGATAAAACCTCCTAGAAAAGAAGAATACAGTACTACAGGTGGGTGAAATCCTTTTTTGCTTCATATGCTCTGGCTTGGCAATTTTTTTGAAACGAGAGTAGAAGAAACACATCTTGATTAGAACCACAGGCCCAGATGGCTGCACAACGTGAGTGGAGCTGTGTGGAAAAGGCAGACTGAGCCTCTACTTTCCACTCTGACCTGCTACTTTGCAGATTCCACATTTTTCATAGGAAGCCATGTTCTCAGGGAAAACTACTTTCTACTACTCAATGAAAATTGCATTCTGTTCTGACTGAGGTTCTACAGTTGTGCTTTCCAGGGTCTTCTAGCCTATATTTTATTTCAAGCACTGAAAAATTCCAAAACCTTAATTGAATATGACACTGCCAAGGTGTGGGCTGCTTTGAGGATGATTTGTTTTTTGAAGTACCTCCCCAGTAAATATTGCTCTTGGGTTGAGAGCCTTATTCTTCCAGTGAGCTGTAAATCACAGATGTTGGCTGCAGGCAGTCAATCACAAATAGGCCCATGTCCTAATATATGTATTTTCTGATTAGAGATGCCTTCCCGAATGAGGCTCTAAGTGAGTGAATGAAGGGGTTCTTGCAAAAAGACCTTTAGTACAATTTTTTTGGAAAACAATCAGTGCAGTAGGACCCAATGCACAACAGCAAAACGAACCTGTTACTTAACCTGGACTAAAATATTAGGTCTAGCTCCTGTAAACCTGCCAGATTAAGCACAGGCACTTCAACGGTGCTACTTACATGCTTATCTATAAGAACATTATATCCAGAGGATTCAAAACACTGTTAAACAGTAGATATTTTGTGTATCTACTTCGTACTTCATAAATGGGCTGGTAGATAGATAGGAAACCCTTAGAAATTTATGTATATGCAAAACCAGCTGTGGGCCTGACGTGGAGTAAGTGGACAATCGTCTAAACCAGTTGCTTAGTCCTTTCCAATATTCTAAATTTTTACAGAACTGGACTGGCATCCAAAGTCCCTATAGTAAAGCTACCTGTATGTCCCTAGCTCTTCTTCCACAGCTTCCCAGAATTACCTTTATGTCCTCAAACAAAATTGTCAGTCTTTTTCTTTTTTTAACTGCCAAATAATTTCTGTTAATCAGACACATGGAGGTTATAGAAGAGACAAATAACAGTGCCTGATGAAATTGTAGTTATATCTTGTGGTTCTTACATGAAGTAGAATTATCATGCTTAAAGGATACCAGAAAATGTGAAGTCCAATTATAACATTTTTTCTAAGTACCTATTAGAATATACAAAATCCTTTCGAGGCCCCAGTTTGATACTTCTTCAGTGGGTAAGAACATCAGTAGAAAAGCTAAATATATTTGAAATCATGCAATTCTTCTTTTTGTTTGTTATTGCAAAAATTTAAAAACCCCTAAATGCCTACCTGTATCCTCAAGTGGGAGAGACCTACTTTCAACTCATTTTTCAGTGAATATTTAATCATTCTTATGAAGTGGAAAACCCCCAATCAGGAAGAGTGAAGGACTGAAGAGGGTATCATAAGAATAACCAACAATCTGTTGCTTAGACCACTTTAACAAGAGATCTGAAGCTGGTATGACTTGTTTTAAAAGCTTTGGTTTCAAAAAATTCCTGGCACTCTTAAATTGCATCTCCTGGATGTAATTCCCAAAGATCTCTGTATCTTGATCTCAAGTGATTTTGTCTGATCAACCTTCACAGATCTTTCGTTGCATATTTTACTAAGTGATCCTCAATTTAAAGTTTGAGGCGATTTGTTTTATTTTTTTCCCCATTCCTTTGCCCTTAATAATGAAAGATAAGCAAGAAATACTTTAATTCTCTTTTTTTTTTTTTTTTTTCCAAACAGCATAATAATGCAGCCTTGAAGGATGGGCTCTTTACAAAGAACTATGTTCCTTTATCTTATTTCACGATATCTCTGTAGCTTTCTTCCTACGAAGGTTCTGAAGGAATAGGGGTTCATGTATTCATTACAAAACTTAGGATAAGCAAGGATACACTGCTGTGTAAAGTTACTTGCACAGGAAAGCCAGTGTGTCTTCCAGGGCTCCAGGAGAGGAGCTCTCCCCCAGCTGCTGGATTTAATGTTTGTTTTTCTAAACTTGGCTTCAGTGGCAACTGCTGATTCAGCAGCTGAAACAATGACTGAGCTGCAAATACAGCAGGTGCATAATAGAACTGTGAAGGAAGGTATGTGAAGTACTCAACATCTATAGGGTTTGGTTGTTCTTTTCTTTTTAAAGGAGTCCTCTTTTAGTTGATTGTGATATTAGCTGTAATGCATTGCCTGGGTTCACATTCTCAAATGTCTCTCATGATTTGCTCTCCCAGGAAGAGTAAATTGTTGATACTAAGTAAAACCTTCAGTTACCTGAAGGGTGAGAGAAGAAGATAAAAGGGTGAAATCCTGGTAGAAAGTGAATTTTCATCCTAAATCATAAAGCCAAATGAGGTCAGGCTGATACCACCTGATACAAAGTGCATTCATGGTTTTTCCCCACCATCTCACAGTCACTAATATAAAGCAACAATATATCAGATAGTTATAAATATCAGATCCCAATCATCTGTACTTGATGCTATTTTAAACTCTTCCACGTGAGAAAAATGGTTAAAAAAAAATACAGCCTTTTTATTCTCCTCTAAATGTTCTGTTCAGTTCTTCTGCTGAAAGAATCACAGACCTGTCTATAAATATCTAACCCAGATCTACAATTGCTTGTTAAGAAGAGGGTGTTTGGTAGAAAATTGAATGAAATACAAAATGTCTTTTATTATATTTTTATTACAGACCAGATGTGGCCTCTCCATTTGCCCTCTATCATTTGGAGATGTACATTCACCAAGAACATTGCATGTGTGTGTACAAATATTTTGATGTTGTCATGGTATAATAAAGGGTAATTGATTAGAAAAATCCCTATGGGATTTTCCACTTAAGAGCACATTTCTGTTTTAGCACAATTGTCTTCAAAATAAACATGTATGAATGCATCTATTTTGATTGATCCCAAACAGAAAGCAGCAGTAAACAGGCAAGGATTTGGCTTTTGGTCAATGAATAGCACTGGCAAGTTGAATGAAACTCGTGCAGCCAACGGGTCCAGGAAGCTGCGTCTTGGATGCTGCACCTCAACAGCCAAACACTGCTCCCTCCAAATTCAAGCCTGCTCTACTATGGGAAAAATGGTGACCTTCCTGACGTGGAAGAGGAAACAGAAATCGAATCAGATCATCACACTTCCCTCAAATTACTCTTTACCATTTCCACATAAACTATTCACTTTCAGTAGTTATTTCTGTGTTTTCAGTCTATCTGTATACAAAGAACAACATTTAGAGTACTGAGCTAAGGAACTGGATTTCTGTGCTGTTTGGCATTTAATCACCTGTCTATGCTATTTCGAGACATATTTCTCTTTAAATTCCTGTGGTAGTTTAGCTACGTGTAATGCAATCAATACATGCTGAAAGGCCCTAATTGAGAATTTTTGAATGTAGGACAAGGTAAGACTTAAGACAATTTAGACACAGCTGTTGATGCATTTTTCAGATAAGCTGGGTTTTAACTCTGCCATTAATCAACAGTAAGCTCCCATACGGTGGTGTTGAAATAATAACCTCTAAACTTCTCAAACCTGTCCCATTACTCAGGTACTGCATGTTTGTAATTCCATCACTGCCAACATTTGATCTACGGCCTGGTGCCTCCCTCAAAGCTTGAGGAAAGCAAGTGTTTGGTTATAGCAATGGAAAATGCCTAAAAGTGCTCTGTCTGTAGAAACTGTGTGATCGATGATCTTCCTACCCAGGATGATGGTGGTTGGTGCTGTTATTTCTGCCATAGTTGGTTAGTGTGTGGAAGACGCCTTTTCTCACATATCAAGTACTATACTAAAGATACATGTAATGTGACAGTTTCTATAGTAACTACTTGTTCTTTATGGAATCACAGATTAAACCTGTACACCTTGTTATTGTTCTTTTCCCTATTATCTAGACTACTCAGTTACCACAGATACATTTTTTTATTCTATTCCCTTGCCAACATAACTATATCAGGGATTTATGCACTTGCAGGTAAAGAGTACATATGAAAAACAAAACACTTAAAAGTTTTAAATTGACCGCTATCTCCTCTTATAACTGCACTGAGACATGTGTGCATGTATACTGAAAGCTAAAATTTCAAAACAAGACTGTAGAGATATTTTTATTAAAGCAGGACAAGTTTATGATTTGAATATTATTGTTTTGCTGGGAGAACAATGTAAGTTACGTATATGACATTTCTAAATGCTAGGAGTTTATTAGAACAACTTTGCCAGTCTAGATGTACTGGCGAACTCTTCTAGTGTGAACAATATCTAAGATTCCTTATTATAGGAACATTTCCTCAACATAGTATACTGATTTTTACATGAAAGTATTTCATTATTATAATTCATCAATGCTACAGCTCTGCTGATAATATCAGTACTGCAAGTGATATAATTTACAGGAATCAGATGCTTTCTGCTTTGTATTATGTTAGCCTTATTGTGGGAAAAAATGCCTGCATCCCGTCTGGGTGTGAGTCTCTGCTGCTATCTCCAGCAGAAGTGTATCAGTAGCAAATCAAGCTTATAAAATTAGCAGTGTAGGGAGAAATCAGCTATTTGATCAGGGCTGCAGTTTCAACAATGCAACTAGTATTGTAGCCAAAAGGAAAAAGACGCTAGGAAAAATGTAAAATATATGCTGGGTAAATCCATTAATGAGACAAAAAGAAAACGATACTCATCGTTAATTTAAAAAAGCTGTAGTAAATTACACACACAAATGCAAAAGGCAGAAAGGGAAAAGCAGAAAAAAATATGTGCCCAATTGAGAGCAACTGAGTGACGGCAGAAGTGGAAAACAAACAGTAGCCAAATTCCGCGTAACTAAAGAAACTGTTTTTTCTCTCTTTACCCCTGACCGCATCCTTCCAACATGTATGTGACTCGTTTCTGCTAAAACATGGATTGCGAAATCAATCATAAAACTCCCGATGCTGCCAGAGCCAGAACTGCTGCGCTGCAGCGAACATGGACCCGCGGAGCGGCCCCGGGTGCAGATGCAGTTGTGCAGAGGCAAAGCTCGTGGCACGTCTGTGCCCGCACATTATGTAACGCGCGAGTGCAGCGGAGCGGACGAGACGGGGAAAGAGCCACAAACCCCTCGCCAACACCCAGCTCCTTCTGCGCCGCGGCGGCGGGGCGGGGGCGCGGGGGCTGCGGGCCCGGCCGCCCCCCGGGCGGGAGCCGGAGCGGAGCCGGAGCCGGAGCCGGAGCGGAGCCGCCCGCCCGCCGGCCGCGCCGCCGCCCCGCCCGCGGTACCCCCGCCGTTGGCGTGGAAACGGGCTGGCGGCTCCGGCTCCTCCTCCAGCGCCAGCCCCGCGCTCCCCCTGCCCGGCTCCCCGGCGAGAGCGCGGAGCACCTCCCTGTCTCCCGCGGGGGGCCGCCGGACAAGTGTTCCCATCGCCGCCTTTAGAACATCCCGGGTTTTTACGGTTGTGTTTTCTAGGGAGAAGATGGGAAAGGGCAGGTTCCTGCTCCTGCCGGAGCTGTGGGGCTAGTCCCTGCAGTCGTGGTGTGTCTGCTCGGCAAATCACAGATGCTGATGTGAAAAAGGGCCAAAGCAGAGGCGAGGCGTCAGTGGATGCGAGCGTTTGTACTGATGGATTGAGGAGGTGGAGGCTGCCTGCCTGGTGCTGGAGAGGTGAGTGAAATATTCCGCATTTCCTTCTCTCTTAGATCAGTTTAGTGATGAACATTTCCAAAATAAAAAGGCACTTCTAAAGCAAGAAGAAAAAGATGTCATTTTGAAACAATAAGCTATGCTTTTGCTGGATAAAAAATATGAATACCACTGTGAGGTAGGAACATTTTGCTGTGTTCAAAAAATAGTAAGGGGAGGCAGGCTGCTGATACAGTGAAAATGACCTTCTCAAGGGATACTGGCCTTCTATTAGCTGCTGCTTCAGCTTGGGCCCTTTTCCACAAAATTAAGTTATTTCCCTTTCCTAGCCTGGATTGTAACCCATTAATAGCCAATACCTGAGCCTTATTAAGATCCGCTGCGTTCTCTTAATGATTCAGAAAGGTAATCCATTAGATTCTGCCTGTTGGGAGAAGAACCTCCACGCTATGTAGCACCTCCTCCCAGGGAAATGCAGCCTGGATAACATTCTATCAGAAAAGGCTCCTGCTGCCGAATTTCTGTAACCAATTCTCCCAGTAACAGTCACATCTGCTCGTTCGAAGGATGTGTGGCTCTGCAGAGCCTGGACGCGCTCCCTCTCCGTGTGTGCCTATGCATGTGAAGGAATGAGGAGGGTTTATATTAATCCGCACCTGTGGACAGCTCCCATCTGCAGTTGTGAACCACAAGTTTTTTGGTATCTTTGCATTTGCATTTTGGGTGAGTGATTCATATACAAACCCCCCAAGCCTTCAATGTTAGCTGAGAGAGCTGCAGACAAATATATGTCAGTTTAATTTCTGCTGATAGTACCGATCTGATCTGCTTTTGGCTGTTTCACTGTAGAAGCTGTTTAACGTCTGTTCTTGCAGTATTTATTCTGCAAGATACTGACCCATCTCGACAACATTTTCCTGTGAAGATTTGAGAGAAAAATTGCTAGTTTTCCTTCCAGCATTTCTTGATATTTCTTTATATCCATTTTCTGGCATCCTCTCACCCACAATTTGATTTTTATTCGGGCTCCGTATTTCGCGCCATTGTGGGTCACACCCTTCGGGTGGCCATCAACATTTCATCTATAAAGGTTACAATGGCAGGTCAGGTGCTGTGAATACCTACTTGTGGATCACAAAGGAGCAAAAATGAGTGTGTATTTTGGACTCGGGGGAAATTTTTCCTGACTTTATGGATACAGACATTTGAAGTCTAAGCTGGTGGCTTAGGTGCTGTTAGAGGTAGAAATACTCACTTTTCTTCAACAGATTTGACAGCTGACCAGACACAGCTCTGCAGAGCAGAGAGCATTTTGCCATTAACTTGGCTGTCTCCATCAAATCATTTGTTGGAAAGCTATCATGCAAAAAGCACAGATCTCTGCCCTTGGATAAAGGACATTATCACAGGAGAGGCCTATGTGTATAGAAGGGTGAAGTTCCAGCCTTCAAGAAGCCAGTGACAGGTGTAACCAAAAGAAAACCTCTTAGTTATAAGGCACGTTTAGGGGAAAAACTCATGCCATCTCTCATTACCAAAGCACTGACTTGCATTTTCAGAGAAGAATCCTCTTCTGTGTGCATATACATGCTTATAAGGAAAAAAAAGCTGATTAATTCTGTGTAAACCACGGAAATTTCATTCTGACAATGGACCTTACAGAGATGAATAAACTCTGCGTGCCACATAAAGAATGCTACACCTCTGTCTGAGATTATGTGCTTGTCAATTCACAGGCCACTCGTGAGCAGAGTTGAATAATTCTTCTGGAGGTACTACCTTGAATTTTGTAAGCCTCCAGTACAGTTTCGTGTTTCAGCTGCAGGCCTTGGTTTTGAATTTAACAATGATAATCTAAAAACAACCAGCCAGGTAGCTCTGAAGGACTGAAGTGAAAGTGTTCTGGTTGTCTCAGTTTTGATTACACACTGATGGAACAAGGTATGTTAAATTCTAAGAAACATAAAGAGAAAACAGAAATTTGTCCCTTCTTCTCAAGGAATCTACCTGCTAAGTGGTGGGGAAGGGGATAACAGGAAATTCAGTAGGCAATAAAAGCTTAAATCCTTAAATGGTGAAGTCAGCTCTTTCTCTCCAGCTTAAGCAGATAAGGATTTCGACAGCAGATAGAGCCTTGGTTGATAGACAGTGGTGAAGCAACATAAGGGAACGATGTCTTTTTCTCTCTCCTCCGCCATGAATTAAAGAAAAATACTCTCAATTCCTTTGGGTTAAATCACGGTAATTCCACTTATTTCAGGAGAGAGTCTTCAGATTTATGTAACTGAAATTGAGAGTTGAATCTGAAAATTTCTGTTAAAGTTTTGGTCCTGCTTTCACAGGAGTCACTGCAAGTTTTGTCACTAACTTCAAGGGGCGAGAGCCCAGGCCAGCATACACGGTTTCACCGTTCACAGGTTCTCCTTTGCCTCTAGGAACAACGATGTCAAACAGTTTTGTAGTTGGTTTCAGTGAGGTGCCAGGCTCAATGGCAAATTCAGTAACTCTCTTACTTGCATCACAAACTGTAATTCATAAATTGATGGCGATTTGAATCATGTTCATTTTACTGAGAAAATTGGAGTGTTATTCTCATGTACCACCTTCAGCAGTAACAGTTTCTACACGAGCAAATAACTATTTTCTTTTATCTAAGAGAAATTTTATTCAAATTAAAAATCAAAATATTTGTCTGCTTGGATAAAATTGTATTTATACTTGGAGAGAAAAGTTGCCCTATTTTTATTGAAAAAGAAAGCTAAGTTTTGTTTCTTGTGATCTCCTTTGTTTCTTGTATTAAGAATAAATCCACGTCCATTACTAGTTACAACAGATTCCCTTCACTCTAATTCAGAGGGTAATATGACTTATACTTTGTATGTTATATTCAAAGTTCACATTTTTATTAAACTTTCCAGAACTCAAGAGTGGTGGTTAAGAAGTCCAAATTTCAACTGTTAAATTGATGAAAGAATAATCTCAAAAGGGAAGAACTATACTGTTCCAAAGCAACCAAAATCAATTCTCTTCGCAAAGTCCCCTGGCAATTTAAGGTATGTGGAATAGACAACATGACAGAGAAGGGCTAAATTCAGCTTGATTTATTCTGTTATTAAATCTGGAGTTGACACGTATCAGCAAGTTAAGTTCTTCTAGCTGTATTCAAGTGTAATCAAGGATAGAATTTAACACTTGTCATGAAAGCTACAGAGAAAATACTCTTCTCTCAACTGTTGCTTTTCCCTAACACTGAAGGGCACTGGTGAAGTCGGATGGAAGGAACAGATCGGTGATAGGGGCCATCACTTCCATGTTACCCAGACTTCAAACATTTGTTACTATTAAATACATTTAAAATCACAACTAACAAAACACATGGCAAAAATTCAGAAGACAACAGTTTTCCATGTGTTATTTTACTTCTTCAGTTCAGAGCATTTTCTATGATTCAGCAGAAGCTCGGCTCTCCTCAGAATCCCATTTTATTATTTAGTATTGGACACCCAACGTATCATTAGAGAACACAGCTTACCCAAAAAATCCTATTTTCCTTTTGTTTTCTCTTTAAGCCACTTATACCAGAGTTGTTTCTTCTCTGGATTCCTAAGTCATCACATTAAAAGTACAAATGTGAAAACATTTCCATTTGATTCTACATTGCAGAAATAACCTGTGAAATTACCAGTGAGCATCTTGGCCAACAGAAAAACATACAGGCAAATCTGAAAATTCTAAATGTTCATTTTGCTCACACACATCAAGAATAATGAGCAGAAAGGAAATAATGATTTCTTAGGAACTACAACTTGTTAATCTGTTATTTTTTACAGTGGATTTATTAAATAGTAAATCCCTAGACCTGGCAGTTGGAAGGCATTATTCTCATCACTTTCAGATGCCCATTACATGGACATGTACATATGGAGTAGTTGTTAAGGCTTCCCTTTTAGCTGGTAGAGAGAAAAAGATTTCTCCATTGGAGTTAACCAGACTGGTTTTGGACCACCATGTTAGTGTGAGATGAGTTGACCTCTGGAAATGACTGCTTGTCTCCACTGCCTTTGGATGAGTGAGCACTGAGTGAGTAGCTCTGAGGTAGCCACCTACATGCAGATGCTAAATCTGCGCAGATGGATTCCACTCTTACTGCCTATATTGTAATGTTTAACCAAGCTTAACTAGTTAATTATGAAGATATTTTCGTGGTTCACCATAAATATTTGTAAGTCATAATACAGTTGCTATTCCCTACCTACCAGCCCTGTTTCCTTGATAGTAATTAGGCTGGCATTGGCTTCTTCCTCAGATTGTCTTAACAATGGTATTGGTAATGGCACTAGAAAGGCTTCACTAAAACAGCACCAATAATCCAAATCTTTTATCAGTTTTTCATGGTAATCCAGACAGTACTCTAGCATACATTCCCAGTGTGTTTCTACTCTTGTTTTCTGTGTCTGCTTTCTGTATTTTCGAACCTTCCCCAGACAATGTGGAATAAGTACCTTTATCTTCATAAACCACACGAACGCAAATACAATTAGGCAATATAGCAAGTGTTGATGTACAAAGACAGTTGAGACAGTGGTGGTGTGGAAGGAAACAACACAATTGAGCTGAATTGATTACAATTCAGTGTCATGGCACAGTAACGAAAGCCCAGCTGGATGTTTAGCTCTGAGAGGGCTTGCTATTCAGAGGGGGTATGCACCTGGTTATTCTACTTCTTCCTTTAAAAGAGAAATATATGTATGATTCAAAAGGATACTTATGTACCATCTAGGGGAACATCCTTCTGAAAATAATACAATTTGAGTTATTAGGTTGGGTTTTTCAAGTAAAGAGTTTCTTCTCTGAATATTACCAGCTCAAATCATATAATCCAAATTTTTGGAATGTATTAACAAAATATTATTTCTTTTGGAGATGTAATATCTGTTTATACATATATATGAATTAGAGTGGTTTTTTCAGCTTGGATGTCTTATGAGGAAAGAAAGACCAGGATATTAGCTGTTGCCCCTCTCTAGCATTTATGTTATAGGAGAGGATTCAAACCAGTACTACAGAAAAGATTTTTTATATCAATTAAAGAACTCAATTCAGTAAATTAATGCATATGATGCTAACAAAATCCATCACAGACTAAAATATACCAGAATTAACACTGTTGCACTGGAGCATCTCTCTGTACTGCCATGAAGTTGATTGTTGCAACGGGGCCTTGGCAGGAAGATTTTCTCTCAAGATGCCTTTCTGTGCCTGACCTTTTAAATTTGGCAGAGTTCAGGGTACCACAGTAGAAGCCATTTTGTAATGGGAAGGTATTTATATATTCTCACAATTGCTAAGAACCTATTGAGCTTCCATGTTGTATTGCTCACTAATGGTAGAACCTCACCTTAATCAGTCATTTCAGAGACATGTTTTTAAGCTCTTTTTTTTAATCCATCTATGTCCATAAGCAGATAAACTTAATTTGTAATTCAGTGACATTTATGTTGGTATTTAAAATTCTAAGGCTAGCCTACTTCAAATTTGAACAATTGTTCTATTATCATATTGTTTCTGTTCCCTGACTAGATGTGCAATAAGACCTCTGATTATGTTTCATGCTGTGAATGTTCCCAAAAGCAAATCTGAACTTTGCCTCATGGCTGTGATTACACAGGTGTGTCAAGTTTGCTTTTTGCATGTGTGCTCACAAAAAGAAATAGAATACTGAAGACTTTATGTATTTTTTTTAAGTTACAGGAACAAATTTTTGGCTACCAGTTTCAAGAGAGCAACAGTTGTTTTAAATGTGTCAAGATTTGAGGCTAATGTGCAGTTCAGTATTATATCAGCACAATATTCTCTGGTCTCACAGGTCAAGTAAACAGACAATGGTCTAAACAAATGGAAGTATCAGGTATCAGCATCAACAAGAGGTAGGAATTAGTGACTTTTAACACTACAGATTACAATTCTCTCTTTTTCCAGAGAGGCCTGATTGTATCCTGCAGTCCTGAATGGTGCAAATTCTACATAACAGAAGTTAAAACATTGATACAATAATAACCTACCACAGTCCTGTTCTCTGTCAGTGCAAGCGGGTTATAAACTAAAATTAAATGTTTACAGAGGATATTACTCTGGTCTACGACAAGAAAAACCTCTCTCTTTGCTGTATCCATGGCATAGCAACTCTACCCTTTTCCCACTTCGGCAGTCAAGGAAACCAAGAACAGCCACTGATATTGTGGCCTCTTGGGATCATAGCTGGAAACTGTTCTAATTCTTGCTGAGATTTAGGCAGCCCCAACCTAGCTCGACAATAAAGGCTGAATCACGAAAAATCATTTCTCCCTATTCTGATCTTAAACTCAGATCAAGACTAGAAGTGTTGGAGTTTCTCTGTATTTTTGATTACTTTATGTTGCTTTTCTAGTTACACCTGATACTGGAAAGCAATGAACTCTAAGTAGAAAATACTGGAATATCCTAATTCGGAAATCATTTAGGCAGAATTGATGTGAAAGAAAAGGGTGATGCCTATTATACCGAAA
The DNA here is from genome assembly GCA_018881555.1 of Amblyornis subalaris. Lineage (NCBI taxonomy): Eukaryota > Metazoa > Chordata > Aves > Passeriformes > Ptilonorhynchidae > Amblyornis > Amblyornis subalaris. The sequence continues at coordinate 3,459,354 of JACAXG010000071.1, forward strand.
GTATGCTTTAAAGGGTAAGTTGGACACACAGCATATGGAACTCTGAAGTACCTTTAAATATTGTAGACTCAATTGTCAAACGATGGGAGAACTTCTCAGTGAGCAGGACAATTACAGTCTCTAGGTACTTTCATTCAGTATCTTATTCAGTATCTTATTTGTGGTGTTGCACATCTCCAATTACAGGAGTCTGTAACTAATCAAAGCTTATCTTTATAACTGTAACTTTGGATCTTGGATACTTTATGTTTTCATGATTAATCTGTCAAGAATTATTCACAGGCCTCATTGAAAGTTTACATAAACAGGTCAATTCAAGAAAATAATAAAGTGTTTATCTTAAAGGAGACCAGATGGAATGCTGTCAATCTATGCAGCACTGTTCTTACTCAGCTGTGAGATATGAAGTGTAAATGGAATTTCTTAGACATGGTGTTCATTATCTGTCTTTATCTATGTTGCAAAGATTTATATTTGATGGAGGTATGTTGAGAATACATCAATCTTATTGTTTACTTGGTGTCTGCATCTTTTTGTCAGAATCATCAATTATAGATTGCATATTTTAAAAGGATATAATTTTTCACAGTTATCTAGTTACAAAATGCATAGGAAATACTATTTTCCACTACAAACAGTTTCTTAAGCTTTTATTAGGATTGGTTAGAGGCAAGTGGTGATCAATAGAATATAAACAGTAGAAGGTTAAGATTAAAAGATTTCATAAAATAATATGGGTGTGCAAAAGAATATAGCTCTTCCTTTTAACTTTTGCAAAAGCCTTTAGAAATGTCACCCTTAACAATGAGCTTTCTCCTGCAATTAACACAAAAAAAATGGGAAGAGATAGTTAAAATTATTTTTGTGCAGGACACAAAATGTATTTGTGTATTATGATGAAAATAGACTGACTTGTTAAGTGCCATTCCTGTGTCTCTAACAGAGCAAAACTACTCAAAACTTTTAGTGGAGGTTTTCCTATTGCACGGGGCCTTCAGTGGGCAAACAGGTGGCACAAACTGGGATTTATTCCTCCTGAGCTATTTGGTGCAAAATATACTTTGGGATGAGGAGACTGCTAGTAAGTGTGTGTCAGTGGTATTGCATACTAATGGGATTGCTGCCAGCTGAAAGACATTGAAACAAAGTTGGAATTGGTGTCAGGTGGGTTGGGCTGAAAGCTAAGTCAGCTGTGAGCTCTGTAGCTATTGCCTGCTTTTGTACCTTTGGCAGAGGTGGGAAGACATCAGGCATGTTCCTGGAGTTGAGGGGTAAGAAATCTTACGTGCCTTGTTTTCTGGGATGCCTGTAGCTTTTTGGGCTGATAGTAGATCATGAATTGTTCTCTTACTACTAAGATGAATCCTGTGTGGGAATTTTTCAGCCTTGCAACAACAAAGAAGCAAAAGTTGTTTGAAAGTGAGAGATGGCTTTAAAAGGCAGTAGCCCTTGTTGTCTTTTCATAGTTATAACACTGATTCCAATACCTCAATTTAAAAGACTTGAGGTGTGCTGTAAATGAACCAAAACATAACAAAAACTATGCTTTTAAGCACAATTATCCTGGAAAGCTCTAAGTAGTTATCAGACATGGAACGGTGTGATACCTAATCAGTGGTACCTGAGACCACTGCAAATGCAGACCCTCACCTCACCCCAGCCAGCTGAGTAATCTGAGTGCCCTCAGAGGTGTCCCTGTACTCCTTCAAGGAGGTTTTCAAGATGAATTATTGTTCTGCTGTGCATTGTGGATATTTCCCTCCCACCCTCTCCCCTTGGTAAATCTGCTGTGTGAGTTTAGGGTGGATTTAGAATCCATGTGGCTGCAGTAGCTTTTGCACTGTTTTGACCCAATATGTCTTGCTGAGAAATTTGTGTACAACTCCTCCACCAAAGGCTGGGTGTGCTCTGGGTAACCTCCACCATATGTATTGTTTCGTGTCCCAGATCTGTGCCTGTTTCTCATAGTTGTTTTTACAACAGTATCAACAGTAGATTTTTAGGTAGCAAAAAGAAATAAAATGGTGAGTCATCAGCTTTTTCCCTGCATCTCTCATCTATGTGAAATGCAGAATGCTAACTAGAATACTTAGGAATCAGTGGTAAAATTCCAGCTTTATGTGCCATCTTAATAGTAGGATAGAGTGTTACCAGAAGTATTTCTTTCCTGGTAATATGAGAAATGAATAACTAAGGATCTGTGGCTGAATAATGAATAAACTAAAGGCTCGATTAGCACCTTTCAGCTTTAAGATAATTTTAGTGCTGCAGCTACTTGAGTCAAGAAGAGATGTCACTGAGAGTAGAACGAACAGAAGAGCAACTACCTGAAATGCTGCTGTTAAACCTGTGCTGTGAGGGTGGTGGTGTACATTTGGCTGGTTAGTGAAGCTGACAGGACAGCCTCATGCAGAAAAAACCTGCAACATTTGGGGATTTTATCATTAAGAGTAGCAGTAGATCATGTGTGTAGTATCATAAATCAACCTATCAGTTCTCAATATTTGATTCAAGACCTACTTCAAACAAAATGAATGAAATGATAAGGGTCACAAAATGGTGAGCCAACCACTATGTACCTTAAAGAGGAGGAGACAATTGGGATACAAAAGGGAAACTTTTCTGACCTTGGCAAAGGAGAACTTGTACAGTAGGAGAGATGGATTATTTGTAGACAGAATTAAAGGGCTAAAGGACAAGTAAAAATGCTGTCACAGCTTTTAGTAAAAACATAGGCATTTTGGCTGTATGACTAGGATATTTGTAGGACTACAGAGAATAAAAAATTTGTAATTGGGGGAAAATATCTGATGAAAATGCCCTTACATACAACACAACTTGAATAGGAGCAGTAATTACCCTCCTCCGCCTCTCTCTCAACACACGCATGTATACACACAAAAATACTGGCAGTGTTAATAGAACACCAAAAAATCTTCAATATGTGTAACAAAATTTGCAGCTACAACTGCTAATACTACTAGTAGCAGTACAGTTACCAATGAAAAATAACAAAAGATCAAGAAAAATTACTGGATTTTGGGTTATCATTAATAACAGAAATAAATCCATCTATCATTTATATGTTTCAGGCTTGGGGAAAAATAATTATTTACAAACTTGCTTGAGGCTGAAAAATAACAACTTCGCCCAGCTAAATCTGAATCATAGTACTTCTATGTGTTAAAGTAAATATTAAAGTAAAGATTAAAAATCTGCACAACTGTCCTCAAAAGATGGATTTACATTTAGTAGCTTATTTTGTTACCTATCCATTTTAAAAATAATTAACCAATATACAATACCTAGTGTTTTATGTTCGTTTTATAGACAGAAATCTCTCTTGGAATGATACGGAAGTGATCCACAATGCTGTCAGAATCAGCGTAGCCCTATGAATATGTGAAGCCATCCTATCAAGTCTTGTCATAGTACAACTCAAAATGTCTGGTCAAATTTGGCCTCTGCTCTTATAAGATTGATGAGACCTATCAACAAACATAGATAGTTAATATCAGCAGAAGCCAGGCTGGGAACATGTGCGTAGAGGCAAGAAATGAATGTTAAAACACAATGATACTGATTATGCTTCAGCATCTCCTAGCAATACAGTAATGCTGAGATCATATAAAAGTGGGGAGCTGAAAGTTAAACTATTTTCATATCTATTCTTACAAAAAGTTGTCAGTGTAGATATTCAGATGAAGAGTATGAATCACGCATTAAATACTAAACTTTCATCAGTACAACAGTCTACTTTGCTGGCACTTGGGTATCCTGCTTGCAGTGTTTTTAAATACATTGTGCTTATTTTCATCCTGTTCAAAACCGAATACAGGCTCATTTCAAAACCCACTGAAGTCAACAAAACCACCACTTTTTATGGCAAGTGGATCTCAGCCACAGCACTTTACAGGGTTTGGGATGTTTTTATTCTTATATTTCCCTTAATAATACTGTCACTGTTTCTGATGAGGAAGAACTATGAATATCCCACCCCAAAGTGTCACTTATCATAGGCTGCCATTTCACCACAATTACTTAAGTTCTTCTAGCTCATTTTGCAATCTCATTTAGAGCCACATAGAAATATTCTTCATCTCAGTGGAAAAAACAAGGTTGAATAGGAGGGAAAACCCAGCATTACTGAAGGAAATTAAACTCTTCAGAGCACGAGTGGTGAAAAACACACTAAGAGTATTGCTAGAGATGTTTGCACTGCTGCCTTAGCTTCACTCTGGATAAATCAGGCCTTCAGCCTCTTCAAATAGAGAGTTCAACCTGCACCTGCATCCATGACCAACTTCCTTATTAAAAGACTTTTAAAAAGTCTAATGAAAGGAATTTAACCACTCCAGTGTTCTCTAATGTTCAGTGTATGTGCAACATAAGCTTCTCATAATCCCTAGTTAGGAGCCAGCATGGAGTAACTCGGATCTCTCTGCCTTGTGGTGGTGGGTGTGTAACTGCAGCAACTGCAGCTGGGGTGTGATGAGGGTGTGATCACCCCTCTAGAAGGAGGGAATTGAAAGGAGAGCCTGAAGAGAAATCCTAGTAGCTGCTAAACCTCAAAAGGATGTTTCTGGCAGCAGCAATTTGTAGGTGGTGGGGGTTTGTGTTGGTGTTTTGGTTTGGGTTTTTTTCAGGGGGAGGTGTCAGTGAAGGAAAAATGGGAACTAAAGAAGTTGATACATCAGATACCAAGGTCTTTTTGCTTTACTGTGAGTGAAAAAGAACTTAGTTTCTATAGGTCTGTACAGAACTTCATCCAGATGGCAAAATGATGTAAAAGTCTTAGCGTGGCATTTGAAACCAGGAGCTTATTAGCCATTGTACAATGTTGTACTTAAATGTTTCTGGTTGCCGAGTTATGTTCTGTGAAGTAAAGTATATCTGTGTTTTGGATTGGGCACAAAGCAATTTCATATCAAAACCAGAACATGGGCAACTTCCTTCATATTCAGCTTATAAAAAAAAGGTCCTTTGAATTAGAGAGTAACTCCAACAACAGCTCATCTGTCTGCGATGTACCTGCTGAAGCTGTTGCAGGCAGCAGGACTGTATGACTGTCAAAGCTTCTGAATTTCAAAAGAGAAGCAGAATGAGACCAGGCGTAGGCTGCAGCTGTAATCTGTGCTTGGTAGCATCCAAGTCCTCTCCCATGAGTCACACTTCTGAGAACATCGTGGATTCTCTTTAGCCTCTTGGGATTTTTTTTTTTTTGCCCTGGACTGCAGTCTAATACTTCTTCCACTTCTCATCTCCCTTCTGTGGATAAAATCATGTTTGGTTTGAGTTGTTAAGGTGAAACCTAGAAAATCCACAGTTCTGATGTAGATACCTTCTGACATAGTTCATATGGTTAACTTCATATGTGGCCCAAGGCTGGAAAGTACTCTCTACCCTACCTACCAAATTAATCCCTGATAATAGCCCTGCCTTTTATGCTGCTATTGACACTCTTTCTTCCTTTCTTTCTCTTATTAAATTAGGAACAGCATTTTATTCCATGATTCTGTCTTGTTGTGAGGCTGATAACCTGACAAAACTGCTGAAGTTTTCTTCATCCTTCCCTAAACTAGACCATTATGAGAATTATTGGCTTTATTCTTTCACTGTCCTGCTTTCCTCTCCTACTCTTTTCCATTTTGGCCAGCTCTTTGATGCTTTTCCCTGCACCGTGTTGCTCTTTCCTCTCATGCTTTCATTGAGCTGCTGTCTGAACTCCCTTATGATTCACGTGAATCCTCTATATTCCTTTCTTGACTTTTTCTCATGCTGGTAACTTGCTGCTCCTGCATACTCATTCAACCTGTGTCTGTTTTTCTGTTTTTTTCATTCACCAAGGTTCTTTTGATTTGTTCTCTGTGAAACAGAGAATTCTCAGTTGCTTAGTTCCCAACTTTAACTATCACGATGCCAGTCCTCTCTCCCATGGTCTCACCCAGCCTTTCTGTGAATTCAGTGTTCATTACTTCTGCTGAGACTGTTTCCTGTGTCTTGCTTTCCTCCTTCCAAAACCTTTTACTCTGGCTCTCCCTGCAAGGTCTATTCTTGCCAACTTTGCAGTCCAGATTCACTCCCAATGACGTCCTTTATCTAGCAAAACCATTCTGATGAAGTCTGGTGACCTAGGCAACTTCTTCTACCATGAACACCATGGATTTATTCTCTCTGTTTTTTTTTCTTTTTTTCTCCTAGTGTAATTAAATTCCATATGTGCAGACCCATCTTTACAGCTTCTGAGTCAATCCTTTCCCTCTGGTCTTTTCGTCTTCTGTGTGCAGATTTCTGCTGATCTTCTGCCAGTGTGATATAGTAAGATGTGCCCATCTGCTCTTCTCGCCTCATCTTTCCTTCCTCTATTGCTATCTCTTTCCTCTCCTTTTCATGGATACAGGAATTTCTCATTTCCTGTGTTTATATACCATTCAGTTTACACTCCAAATCTTCCCTAGCTTCTGTGACTTTACTCTCTCATTCCTTGCCTTAATCTTTGACTCTCCTCTGGTTCTTTCTCTTGAAACCCAAATGCAGAACAATTGTGATATATTTCTGTCTTCGAGATGCTTTCTTATGCATCATCACAGATAAAACTCATCTGTTGTTTCCATGATTCCCATTTACTGGAGCATCATCTTCTTGCCTCTTGCTTGACCTTGAGCTTCAATCTTTGGATCTTCATTGGCTGCTTTTCTTTATTGCATTAAACAAACCTCTTGTCTTCAGGACACTATTATCTGTGCCCAGACTCATGTTCTCACTACAGAGATTCAGATTAGCTCATGCCTGTCACTAGAACAGCCTAAAACAAGCATGGTTTTGCTCCGCTATGTCACCATTTATGCACAGGAAGAGAAACTTTCTTTTACAATGCTATATTGTTATCCAGTTACAAATCCCTCTTAAAATTTCTTTTGCTATAACTACCAAAATGTCCTTATCTTTCAAAAGGTATTGTGTGCAATAAGGTTGAATGAGTGATAGGAAATTTTGCCATTATATTCATGACCAAACCTAATGTTTAGTAGCGCTTTTTTTTATGTAACAAATAATCTCCTTAGCCCCTGTAAGATTCATGTAACAGCTACCCTGTGGTATGTGAATCTTAGCTATTGAATCACCACATAACGGTTATGGTCCCACCAATGAAAAAAGCCAAACAGCAACTCTAATGAAGACATAACCTACACTCCTGTCATCACCTGAGGTGCTTACAAAATACTGAGTGGATACTGCATTTTGTTTGTTGCCTTATTACACACTTCTAAATGAGTTGGATGTTTGTATGTCCCTAAAACAGATGCTGTGTGTGTTGTTTCTTCTTGCCCTTGTCTAGCAGCCAGGATTTTCTGAACACCCACTGTTAGACCCACTGTAATATTCTTGTCCTTGTAATGCTTCTTTATGCCAGTCTAAAGGTCACCTCTAAAACGGCTGCTGGGGCAGACTCTGGTTTTAGTCAAACTGCTATGAAGCACAGGTAGCTCCCTGTGCAGTCACTGACACTGCTCTGGATTTTTGGCAATGCAGCTCAGAATAGAACTGTTGTATATCTGGCTCTGTTCAAGAATCAGTCAGTATTATGTACTGGTTGTGTTGGTGCTTCTAGTTTGTGGATGTTGCTAAAGCAGGTTGTAATTTAAATACCTACTAAGTATTTTTGGTATTTTACACGATTTATGTTTTACACGATTCATGTTTCCAACTTCCTGAAGTAAGTGGGGTGTGCATAGTTAAAACAAAATAACTAATGGGTTCTTGTTGGTTTATAAGTAATACTATGTTTTCACGATAGGTTCTTACATTTCCCTCAATCTTGGATGAAGCCTGTATGCTAAATTTTGGCTGGGTGATATACTTAGCTAGTGGATATCCCTAACTAGCATTGTGGTACTGCTAAAGTATGTTGGATATTTTCCAAACAATACACAAAAATGTGATGTTTAAGCTAATGAATATAATACCTCACTGCAGAAAATCTGTTCTATCCTATGTCAGTTATACCTTGACTACATACACATAGGTCTATGCCTAGACATAAAAACAGCAAGTCATTTTGTTTGGGTTCTCCATTATTTCCTTGTAAAACTTCCTTCTGCAATGTATCACAGAATGGTATCCCTAGGTGTCAATTCTATCAGTTGAGCTCAGATTTTATGCCACAGATTTGAGTATTTCTATAAAATCACAGTGAGAATCAGCAGATGAGAACCTAATGGATCTATCAATTATCCTTCTAGCAAGTGTGCTGGAAGCAGTTGTCTGTGGGGCTGGTAGTAGTCAGTGCTGGTGACACTAAGGAGCTCATGGTATGGCACTAGTTCTGGTCAGTGCCCTTCTCATCCCCTGCCTTGGACTGAGGAGTTCTGAATTAAACTTTTTAAAATAATTATCCTTATATCTTCTTAGGCAACCTTGATTATAAGAATCCTTACTTAGCAGCTTCTGTTATTTGATGTTGGTTGTTGTGGGTGAGGTCCTGTGCCATGAATACGAATTTCTTGACTGGCTTTGCTATTACTCTCATTTTGTTACCTATTGCACAGACATTAATTCATTTCTTGGAGCTATCTTGGGGAGTTAGTGTAGAAGTTAGGTCCTATTTCTCAAGTAGACATCAAGATGGATCAAGTGAAAAAAGATTACTTCTTCAATATTTGAATATATACAGCACGGCTACTATTGAGGCTGATTATACTTGAAAAGTCAGTGCATTTCTTGGTCACAAAGTGTATCTCAAGATGAGCATCTAAGAAATGAAAATCACAAGCAGAGATCATCTTTGAAAAGATGTGCTTAAGACAGTTAATATCACGAAGAATGCCCATGAAAAAGAGAGACAGACTTTGGCAGCGTCCAGTCAAACACTCAGCTAGTTAAATAAGGACACTTCTTTCTTCAGTCATCTGACTAACAGAACATGCATTTTAACCGCTGCAATAAATAAACTACAAAAGACAACAGCTTTCTCTGCTGTTTTCTTGTTGAACAATTACATCTGGCCCACCCTTTGTTTGGGGGGGGGATTATAGTGCCTAAATGTGTAATTTAAAGTTTTGTCATAACTTGAACATACAACTTCTGAGTACTTCAGTATTCATCCTTAATATATTTGTAAAATATCTTAAAATTTCCCAAACTACCTTTTTTTTTTTTCAAACAAAGCAATCTTAATTTCTATCACAAGAGGTCATACTGGTATTTGTACAGCTCATCTGTTGAGTTGAAACTTACATTCAATGAAAAGGGTGAACAACACCAATAACAGGTTGTTACCCTCCATGTGGAAAGATACTGGAAATATCAGAGATTTCCATAAATATTTGCTGGCAGAAAGTTCATGATCAGGTTTGGTGACTTTGGTTTATGCTTCTGGCTCTGGAAAGACAGGTGTTCTGGTGGATACAGATTGTTTCTGGTTTTCCTTAACATAAAATCTTTTCTTTCCCCTTCCTTTTACATTCTCCTAGACCTCTAGACCAGCAAGCCCAATTACCCTGGCTCAGCAAGCATTTTTTTGAAATGGAATCTTTCTCTACCTAAAAAACTAAAATTTTTCAAAGTCTCTAATTTAACTTCCTGTTTTGTGACAATTGCAAAATCACATTTGGACCATAGAGCTGTTGAAATTCACATCCTTGGCTCAAAGTCTGCAGGTGTAGCAAGATCTTAAAGAAAAGTTCTCAATATCTTTTAGTGTGAATGAAACATTTAATTTTTGCCCAAGTGCGTTGTTTGGAAGTGACCAAGCATTTTTTTTGTATGAAAACCTTCCCCAGACATTTCTTTAGAGATAGATATCTGACAGAGGTATTTTCAATGTAAGTACTTCCCAAGGCTTTGAGTAATGAAAAACAGCAACCTAAACAATACTGTCAGCCAACTGAAACAAAAAGTTGTGCTATCAACTACGAGCCTGCATTAAGAAAAAAAATCCAGTTTTTCCTCCTCTATCAGCTTTTTTCCTTCCTCGTCTTTCAGATTTCAATGATTGTTTAGAGAGAATGTCAGTAGTATCTGTGGCTACAGTTTTAAAATAACTTTATTCTGTAATAAATGGCCTTTAATCACCATACCTTAAACAGTAAATTAATTTCTGTGAAGTTATTTCAACCATGCATTTCTACTGCATGCACGTCTGGGACTCCTTGTGAATGCTTCCCAGATTCAAAAATCTGGACCAATTCTCCTATTTCTTACGAGCCTCAGTTCTCTCTCTGCCTCTCTCTCTCAAAAAAAGCCTGCTTAGTAGAACACTTGACTTTTTCCTCAGTAAATACCTTGGGTATTTCCTGATATATCATCCTCCCTTGTGTCTCCTCTTTCATTAATAGTTTAAGAAATGATTGAAAGGTAAAACAGGCAGAAATAAGGTTTTGTTAAAGTACAGGAATTCTCAGTGGATGTATATAATCATTAGAAACTGATTACAGTAGCTTGGCTTACACTTGTGTTAGATGTGTTCTCTGCCACTTCTTTCTAGATTTGCTTGCATTTGCTTTTACAGGAGTACGTGTTCCAACAGGCGGGCCCACTGCCTTTAAACTTTGGGAGAAGTAAGGAGAAAAAGAAGCTATTAGAACCAATAAACTGGGAAAACATAGCTTGGGTAAGGTTTTGCTTTCTTCCTCTGATAGTATATGTTCTGTAATACTGAATTGAATATCAGTCCTCAATTAACAAAGATTGCCCACAGCTAATTTCTTAAATCAGAAACTACTGGTGAAAAATTGTATGTATCATCTGGCTACTGGGATGAAAATACTGTAAAGACCTGGATAAGTTTAGGCTCCCAAATCTGTGTGTAGCTGGTGGTCATGAAGCTAAATTATCAGACTACTGGTACTATCACTTTGGCCCCCCTTTTTGCTGTATTCAGCTGGGGCCGGAGCGATCTGTAGGGTTTCTTCACAGTCCACAAAAACTGACAGCTTTTTACCACAGGCAGTTTCACAGGGGCAGCAGCGAAGGTAAAAGGAATGAAAGAGGCCGGACTCTCTGTAACCATATTCTGAGTTTATTTCTTCTCTGCCCAGGAGGACAGGGTGCATATCTTGAAGGGGAGGTTAGCAGAGAGGCGCTTTTCCCGCTCTGTCTCTGCTGCTTTAAGTGGTAGGGATAACAGTGTGCAACCAATGAGCTTAGAGATACATGAGAGAAAACCAATGATACATCTTCAGAGGAAGAACACATTCAAACTGACTAATGACAATACAGTTAGAGAGAATTTCAAACCAAGCTGACCTGTTACAAAGCTTAAGACTCTGTGAGGAGGAGAAACCTAAAGTGACAGCATCTAAGAAATATTGCTCTGTGGCAAACTGCATTAAAGTTGGATCACTGCAGCATGGTACCACTTGCATTTGAGGGATAATACATCTTTGTGCCTACAATTCCGGCTGAAATTCCTGCTGCCAGCACCATACCGTATCCACAGTCTATGCCGACTGTGATAGTCACAGCCATTGGTTTTGTTCTCAGCTTAGGAGTCACCACCTTTCCACAAAATCGCGGGGGAAGCATCCTTCAAGGCAGGTTCTGTAACTCTGCGTTCCATGATGACATAACAGTAGCTAATGAATCCAGAGACAATACTTGGATCCTTCCTTATGGAAGTGTTTACGATTGAACTGTGGCGGTGTGTCATTCTTCTCTATGCCTCCCTTCCCGCTGGTGCCATTACTTGGGAACATGCTGAGAAAAGGGATAAGTGTTTATAGTTGCACACGGATCAGTTTGCACAAGTCAGAAGTGATGGGTGGGGGCCAAGAACAAGCCTAGATGTGAAACCAACAATGACTGGTTTTATTGGCTACAAATGGATGGTCAGAAGAACACGGTAGCACTAAACAGCTGCTCAGGTTAATGGACTTCAGAAGTTTTATATAGTAACCAGTGCAGAATTTTGTTCAAGTATCCTTCCCACTTCAGAAATTAACTTGGTAGCATTACTCCTTTGATAATGGAAATACATCACTGTTAGGTCAAAATTTGGGGCATGTGAATCTTATCTTGTGGGAAAAACTACCTATTCTACTCATGGCAAGATAGTCCATCCATGTCAGACTTAACAAACATATTTTCTTAGCATTTTGAGCAGCTTTAATTGTCAGGAGAAGGCAGATGTATTAGCTTAGATACACATATACAGTATAATCTGGTCATTCAAATAAATAGTTTTTTTAAACAAACTTTAGACAAGTGTGCACAGTGAAAGGAAGCAATATGTCTTTCCACTAGAGTAACTGAAAAGACTCTTATCTAATTACAAACTTACAGCCATGAAACATGTTTAATATGAAATCTGATTTTAAAAACCCACCAAATTCTAGACTTTCTTTTTTTTCTGAATGTATTCCAAGAAAAAGTAAATGTGGTGAGAGGATGTTCATCTGTATGTAGCCAGGACAGTAAACTGTAGTAATGTAACAGTTTGTGAAGTTTCCTGAATTTTAAAAGGTATTGACTGTGAACATGGGAGATGCTTTTCACTGTATGTGGGAAAACTTATTCAAATAAATCAAACTTTCTTACTGTAGTGCCTATCTGAAAATAGTATTTCCTACTCTGCTTTACAAAGCAATAATATAATTGCCTCATTGTGTTACTACTTGAAATAGTGATATCCAAATATCATTGCAATATATGCAATACAAATGACTAGAAGCCACAAAAAAGTTTAAGAGTGTAAAACAATTTACGTTTACATACTCCTGGTCTTTCCTACAATAAGGAGATTCTACTCTATCCCTTTCTGTATTAAACATACTAATGAATGGCAAACAGAGTAGTTGATATGTAAAACACTGGGGGATATGAATGATGCATCTGAATGTGTTGTGGAAATATGCACTTGGAAAAACCCTACAGAATGTATGAGCTGAATGAAAAGAAAAAATTGAGACACTCTTTCTACCAAATAATTTGTCATAAGCGATTTGAGGCAAAGAGCATGAAGTTTAAAAAAGATCTGTTTGTTTTATATGGTCATAAAATCTCCAGATTTATCCTAAGTACTGATGCATTTTGGAAGGAATATTTGTCCTCTTCCTGCCTGTCACTAGCAAGCCTCTTTTGTTCAGGATGGAACTAGAATAAAGAGAGGGAGTCTCATATGTGTCTCTTACAAAATTTTTCATTTGTAATCACAGAGATACATAGAAAATGTCATAAAGAATTCAGCAAGTGGTTTTATCAATGACATGAAAATGAGGCCTCTGATGATGAGGACTTACAGGAAAATCAGTTTGAAATGTTCTGAACATGTCAGAATAAGCATGATTGATGGAAACACCTCCGATTTTTATATAAGTAAAATAAGAATCTGGCCTGATATCTAATACAGTAATTTCATTCTTTGTGTGGCTGGAAAGTTATCCATTAAGAAACAGCTTTCTCAACTCTAATTTTTCATTTTCTGTGACCATTGGAAAAAGTCAATTATTTGAAGAAAGTATAACTCCTCACTTGGGAGGATTTTCCTTTCTACATCTTCAGAGTAAGTAAAGTTGTGCTAATTACCATCCTCTTAATGTGTACACTATTCTTTTAATTTTCCGCTGATTAATCTGTTCTTCATGTGCCAATACCCTTCTGTCATGCAAAGAGAAGTAAGATAAATATAGCTGATATTAAGACTCTCTTGCAGAATTTTAGACCAGATAAGAGCAATACTTGGTGCATTTGGGGCAAAGGATTTGGATGTCTTTACATTTAAGACACCCAAAATGCTTAAATTGCCAGCCTATTCATGCACTGTGGTCCATACAGGCAAAGACAACAGACGAGCACATCAAACTGTTACGGAGAGGTGACTCGCTGTACTGACAGGATAATTGGTTTAGAACAGCTCAGAATAAGATTGTTGTAGTTAGAATGTTAAGTACATGAGGTTGCAAGTAGTTGTAGTTGTATTTCTTTTCTCACAAAAGCTTGAGGTTCAACATCTGGCTTGGATCATTCTGTCTCTCTCCTGGTAGTGTGGAATCATCCTCTTTAATACGTATTTTAATTTATTGTCACATCTACATTTAAACATTGGTTAAGTTCCAGCAGGAAAACTTCTAAAGGCTTTCAGGGCAACTTTGAAAATGGCATTTAGGAGACTTAGTTTTATTAAAATGTAGTAGAAAGTTTTTCTTTAGTAGACTCTGAAATTTCTCTTAAGCCTACCTCTGAGGGTATCTCAGTGATGTGTACTTTAGTTTGCAAAAATACTCACTGAGGACCCTCTAGGCACAAGTAACGAGGCAGCAGGAGAGGTGCCAAGGTGGGCTCAGGCAACACTCGGTGAGGAAGCCGTGACAGCTGTGATTCTGCTGCCCACTGTGCTCAGAGCTCAGTGGGAGCAGCAAGCCCTTCCTAGAGGAGAGGCAAATGATCACCAATCAGCTATCAGGAATGTGTTTTCCCTCTGTGAGAGTAACTGCTTCCTGCTGTTGCCTTCTGCAGAGTTCCAACAAGTAGGCTTAAACTCTAATTTGGGAAAGAATAATTGCACTAACAGTCACTGAAAAGCTGTCTGCCCTTGCTTGGGATGGTGTTTCCTGTGCTTGTATGAAAAATTCACCTTGTAGTCTCTGTTCGCTTTTACAGTATCTCAGAATTTCCTGTATTGAAAGTGAAAGAGAGGAAGCTCAATAACTCGGCTTGGCTGAGTGGAAAGAAGCTTACAAAGTTTGTTATAGTAGTGCATCTCTTTATTGATTAAGGAAGATGCAGGTACTGTATTTAACACTACGGTTCTCCAAGGGGAAAAAAAGAGCTGTTACAAAGATCAGTAACGCTTCCTTTCACAAAATCATGAAGCAAAGTTAATCAGCTTCTTTTTCTTCTTAATTTAGTTATTTAAACGTTCAGTGCAAATAGATATCTAAGATGAAAGAAAACTCAGGAGGACATCTGTCTGAGTGAAAGATACTGATATAAATAGAGAGACTGGGAAAAGTAATTGTGAGTCTGTTTCATTTTCTACTTCAGAAAAACCAGTCGGAACAGGACTGTGCAGGCAAAGTGCTGCCATAAGCTCTTGCTGAGGGAGAAATTGGGGCACAGCTCAGCACTGTTTGTTTTCATGTAGGTTTAGATAATAAAACACAGAAGTCTAAAAGGGAGATTTGACTTACTATTGTTCAGAAACTACATTTTCTTAGTCTGCAAGCTTCAGCTATCCCTACACTTTTACTGTAATTTTAGATGTTTGCTTTTCTTTATATATTTTTCCATCTGTATTTTCCATTTGGCATAATAAAAGGTTTAGAAGTCTAGAAGAGGAGGAGAAAGTGAGTGGCTTGCTGCAAGGAAGTGGAGTCTCTCATTCATTTCTTTTCTCATTGTTTAGCAGGTGGAAAGCAGAGATTTACAGAGCTGAACAGGATCAGCTGAAGAAGTGGGGGAAGAGAAACAAAACAAGTACAATACCAGCAAAAAGAGCTTCAGCTTTATCTTGCAGCATCACCACAGCAACCAGAGAATACAAGCAAAAGAAACGGCTAGAGCAGAGAAGGCAAAAGTGCAGCTCCTTACCTTTGGACAGAAGGCAGCAAAATAATTATGCAGAACAGAAAAGTGCATTTGATGGTTCTAGACAAACTGTGGCAAAGGCAAGCGTGCTGTCATTAACAGGAATGTGCCGCAGCTTATGCACTGGAAAGGGGAGTGCCATGAGATCTACTGAAGAGACTATTTCTGTGGTTGCATATCTACATGTATTTGCACCCCTGCTGGGACTGAATTAGGCGGCTGTAGGCATTGGGGACCATCAGGTATTGGATAGTGACCTTGTTCTGCATTCACTGTGTACGTGGCACGAGAACTGAAAGACACCACAGATCTTTTTGAGAGTCACCTGCAAACAGAGTGAGACAATCTCCACCCTTCCCCTTCTGTAACTGCCTGCTGTACCATGGGATGTCGGCAAAGCTCTGAGGAGAAAGAGGCAGCGCGGCGGTCCCGTAGGATTGACCGCCACCTGCGCTCTGAAAGTCAGCGACAACGAAGAGAGATAAAACTCCTCCTCCTGGGCACCAGCAATTCTGGGAAGAGTACTATCGTAAAGCAGATGAAAATCATTCACAGCGGTGGCTTTAACTTGGAGGCCTGTAAGGAATACAAACCTCTGATTATCTATAATGCAATTGACTCTCTCACACGTATCATTCGGGCTCTGGCCACCCTTAAGATAGAATTTCACAATCCTGACAGAGCATACGATGCTGTGCAGCTTTTTGCCCTGACAGGCCCAGCTGAGAGCAAAGGTGAGATTACCCCGGAGCTCCTGGGGGTCATGAAGAGGCTCTGGGCAGACCCCGGCGTGCAGGAGTGTTTTTGCCGCTCCAACGAGTACCACCTGGAGGACAATGCTGCGTACTATCTGAACGACCTGGAACGAATCGCAGCTCTGGACTACATCCCCACAGTGGAAGACATTCTGCGGTCTCGGGACATGACCACAGGGATTGTAGAAAATAAGTTCACCTTCAAAGAGCTGACTTTCAAAATGGTGGATGTGGGTGGACAGAGATCTGAACGCAAAAAGTGGATCCACTGTTTCGAGGGGGTTACAGCAATAATTTTCTGTGTGGAGCTGAGTGGGTATGACTTGAAGCTGTATGAAGATAACCAAACAGTAAGTGCACATTCTGCTCCATGTTTTTTCCTTCTCTTCCTTTCTCCCTCACCAGTATTTGGCTTATTTTTCTCCCCCTCCTTCCTTCCCTCCCAAGGCAGTAATCCCCAAGTTTCCAGCCCCTTATTTTCTTCTCCTCACCCTCAATCTTTAGGAAAAACCCAGAAGCTATGGTTCCTTTATTTGGATAGTTTTCCCCACTGGACAGAGTTAGTTATTTAATGTTACTTTTGGGACATGGAGTGCTCTTCACATGACAGCCAGTTTATTATTTTTTTGGCGCCTTTTAGCTAAATGTTTACATGGTTAACTGTTACTTCAAACACCATTTAAAAAGGTAGGCAGTAGTGACATCCTGGTGTACAGGGATGGTTTATTTGGATGCTATGTTTGCAGGTCCTGGGAAATGTTGAAGGTAAAATAATAAGTAGTATTATTTTTTTTCCCTCCCACGATTTTCATTAGGAATTTGGGATTAAATTAATTTTTAGAAGTAATAAAATATGGTTTTTTAATTAGTATAACATTTTTAAATTTAAAATTTCTTTGACTGTTTTTGGTGAAATGGCCAATTTGCCTTGTCTAAAGAGCAGCTATTCCCATTTACTACTCTTTAATGCTGTTAGCTTCTGGTTTTCACAGCATGCAAATGCAGCAACTATGGAAAATATACAAATGCTTACATGTATGCAAATATGTATTTGCTATGACTTTCAGGTTGCCTGAGTTAAGCTTTATATGTGAAATTATTTTTTTGACAGCCTTGTAAAACGTGCTGTTTAAGAGAAGGGAGTTCATGGGTAGGAATACATGATGGCCCCTTTTCGTTGTTATAGTTTATCACATACGTAATACTTCCCTGTTTTTATCTTCTGTAGTGATTTTACAGTTTATAAACTGCACTTCTATTTTCTTCTCTGTGCTACTCTGATGAACCATTCCACTGTCCTGCGCATGGACTTACGCTTCATTATCTGGAGATATTTGTTTTGGCATTAGTGCCTTCCTGTTGTGACAGATTTCTAGATCTGATTTTTGTTTTGTAACCTCCTCGACATGAGAAAAGCATTGCCACTAATTCTTTCTCATAATTGACAGAGGTATTAGGAAAAGTATCTTTTTTTATATCTAGACCCGGACATGGAGTTAGATCATTTCTTGCAACTCTTTAGACTTTTCCTGCCTTGCTGTTCAGATTCAAAAATCAAAAAGAACTACCTCTGAAAGGGAAAAAATAATACACTCTGAAAAATCCTTTTGGACATTGGTCCATACAGGACCAACATTTGTACCTACATTGGTGAATGTGAATTGGTGAGACTGCCACTCATGAGAAAAGCCCTACAAGTAATAGTGTTGTAGAGTAAAATGCTTCCTGGTGTAGTATCTATGGTGAAGAGAACTGCTAAATAAAACTTGTCTACTGCCAAACATAACTTACTGCTTGAGAGAGCATGTAAGAATCTGGCTGATTTATAAACTGTGAAAGCTGAGAAAATGATCTGTATGAATATGATAACTTCTGTGATCCTGTTGACAGAAGTGGAGGAACGCTATGCATGAACTCTGTCTTTACTGAAGATGCGTTAAAGCAATGATTGACAGATATGGTAAAAAATGAGGGGAAAACTAGTTCTGCACACTGTGGGTTCTGATTATAGCTGAGTCGTGAAGTCTGCTGGGGGTGAGATTGTTGTAGTGACACCAGTGTGCAGAAGGGAGAACAGAAATAATGGCCAAACTATCAGCTGCCTGGACAACTTTTCCTTTGCGTGTAATTTTAAGTGACAAAGTAAGTTAAATTTATCCTGCCCGAAAACAAATAACAGAAGGGAATGGCCAAATTTTTCAGGGGCTTTTGTCTTTCTCCTGCTACGCTTTATTCTGGGAAACATCACTTCCAGGGACAAAATCACCTGAACTGACAGTTTGTAGACCTGGACAAACTAATATTTTTACTTGTCTGTTTAACATATATGATATTTATTTGTTTACTAAAGAGAAAGATAAATGAAGAATTACAGTTTTCACTTTTTTCTCCACCTTGTGTGCCTCCCTCTGTCACTCTGTAACAATATTTTTCCTGCTAATCTAGGGTTATCTGCAAATGTGATCTTTCTGGTTTCATTTCTACAATGTCTTAGGAGGTTTTCTCCCTACCTAATGTAATAAATATAGCTTTATCTTTCCATGCACCATAGCTAGTTAGCATGACTCAACCACATAACAGCTTGCCTCTTCTTTTGACACAGTTGCAAAATTGGTCTGTAAAATACCTTTTTGGATTGCTATTGATTTATTATATGATTATTATTCCTGACAAACACTCTGAGAAGGTTGCCTTAAGATTTTATATCCCATGCTGATTTCTTCTCTATTATATCAAATAAATTACTTGTCTTAGTTTTCATGGTCCTTAGCAGCTGATTGACCCATTCTGTCTTTTATTACATATTAAGATGTCATCTCTGGCCTTTGGTAATGGTAAATTTTCAAGTAATAATGTTTTTGCCTTCTTACATGTTGCATCCTGCACTTAGAAGGCACTACCTGTTAGTATCTAAGTGTCTCATCTTTATTTAAATTTCTCCTTAAATTGATGTGTGCTAGAGAATGTTAAATAATCTGTAGTCTCTACAGTTAGTGCTGCTGTCTGTTGCCCTGAAAATGATTCTTGCAGTTTCTTTGTGAGTGTCCCCATCTGTCCAGCTCTGTGCACTCAGTTCTGTTTCATGCCTGCTGTACATTCTCATGCATGGTTTTCAATTTTCTTTTAAAGCCTATAGTTGCAACAGGGTTTGAGACTATTAGAAACCCTCCAAAGATGCAAAAATGAAACAATGTACATAATGAAATGAGTTAAACATGAATGTGTACTTGAGAATTCCTGAGGTCAGTAGTTGCAAGAGATTCTCATGATGCATGAGATACCAAGGTTGTGCAGGTCTAAAACTGACACTAGTTCAATAATTTTGCAAATATGAATGTTAGAGGAAAATTACCTGCACGTAACAAGTAATTTTTATTCCCTTTCTTACAGCCATGGCAAATGAATATAAAAATAAAATTTTAGGCTTTTTGAGGCTATCTTTTTAGTATCATGTTAAAAGGAAGATGCAGATGAAAAAGTCAAAACGCTGCAGCAAACAGTTCAGCCTGCAGTAGGCCTCACGCAACATGAATTGCTAGGGTCATAATGGAACCTCTAAATAGTCTAATAATAACTGGGAAGCCCTCTGTCCTATGTTAATTGTACAAATTTTGAACAGAAATCCTGTTTCTGCCAGGAATTTTTTTATCAAGTAAACAACATTGGTAACATTTTTCTCTTCTTTTTTTTTTTTTTTTCCTGAGGCCAAATACTTAATGGACTTATTTGCCTTTCCTGATACTTCAGCTTTTTGAGTAATACAGTGTATTAAAAATCCTTTCTGGCATGCAGCTCTTTTCCTGCAGTGCTAATAGTAACAGTCAGGACAGGGGAAACTGTGATCTGTGTATCCACAGCCCTTTTAGCACCTGTTATTATCAGTGGTAAAAAACCTTGTCAGCAAACGCTTTTCTGACAAACTAAGTCTCTTGGGAATCTGGGAAAAAGATTGACCTAAACTGTTCCATTTTTTTATAAAGCTTTTCCATTTCAAGATTTTTCATAGTGAAGTTTGTGTGGGAGCAAAGCCTAGATGACTTCAACATTCATGTGTGTAATCTTTCAGCACTGCAAATTAAATTCTAGCGCTTTTTTTCACTTAAGAAGGTAATATATATAGTCCCTTACCAACGTTTAACTTTATATAGTAATGTATCATAATTCAGCCTTAAGACTTGTATCCAAGCATGTATCTTCTAAAATATGTAAACAGCAGTAAAATAACGAATATACATAACAGAAAATGATTGATCAAGTCTCAGTTTGCAGGGATTTTTTTTTACTAGATGTTCTTTCAACAAGATTTATTTTCAGTTACATTGTTCAGTGTAATTTTATGCTTCTAATATGGATATTCTCACATGGGACAGCAATTTTTCATATTTTGGATTGGCTGCCATATCCTGAACTTTACATTCTATGTAACTTCAGATACTAACAGTAACTTTATAGGCAAATAATTCTGTCTGTATGTTCACTAAATTACTCCCTCTAATTGGAAAAAAAAAGAAGTCATAAATATGATAACGCATCACAGTATGGAATATAAAAAACAGACTCATTCTAATGTCATTGTACAATTGCATGAAGATGCCAGTATCAGATTGTAAAAGCCTGCAAAACTTTTCTTACATATTTCATGTCAACAGACTAATCTCCAAGACAAACCTGTATTTAAACCTACAGATAAATAAGTATTTTTGCCACTGTAGAGCAGTGGGCTTAATTAGAAGAAGTTCAGGGGGACTACAACAGAAAGACTTTTACCTGTTTTGGAAAAACATGGCACAGAAGTAATGGACCTACCGGGCAGCATTTGTCTACTTTGGTATTCAGTGTTGGTTGTCAGACTTACGTCTGAATTAGATGACTAAATTTCCCAGTGTATTTAGGTAACAGCAGGCAATGGCTCAAATCCCTCTATGACAAATGCTTGAAAGATGACGTAACTCTTTTTTTGGTGTCTGTGACTGGCTGTATTCAAAACTCCTAAAGTAGGTAAGATGTTTTGCTGTGATTTTGAAATGAATTCCAAGCATTACAGCACTGAGGTAAATAAAACACCGAGACATGAGGAGTGGCAGAATGCTCCTAAATATCCTATAAGCCTCAGGTTCAGAATAGTTTTTAGGTGGAAAAATGTGAGCACTAAATAAACACAACTTAATTTGAAATCTCAGTTATTCAGTAACACTACCGTTCTTCAGACTATAAGAGAAGGAAAAAAAACCCAGATAAAACCAAACTGAATTCCAGTAATGCCTATTAAACTAGAGTCAGTAAAGCTTGCTCTGTAACTACAGGGTTAAACCAGCCACTAGCGTACTATGCATGAACACAAGGCACCTGTCAAGCACTGGGAGAATGGTAATGAGTCAGAAAGCCACTGACATTGACAGGCAAAGGAGTTGATCATATACACTGGGTAGTATCAATTGGGTAAAGAATCAGTTTGTGAAGGAAAGGAACTGAATGTCTCTGCCTCCCTCAACCGGGTTGGGAAGCCACGACCCTCTTCCCAAATAGATCATCACAGAAAAGATATAAATGAAATTGGAGGACTGATTGTAGCAAGGCAATGACAGAGTCAGAAGGGGAATACATCAGAGCAATACAAAGTTATTCTACAGCAAATTGTCATCTTTATGTGCAACTCTCTAGATGACTGTATTGCAAATCACTTACTTAAAAGCAAATTCTAAATTTGTCCTTGAAGAATCCCTTCAACAGTAAGGAATGCCGCATAATTTTAAAGCTGTGAGGCATATGTGACGAGCCTGGCCTAGCCTTATGGAAAACATGCTTCTTGGACATTTAGAAGTTTAATCTTCAGAAGTTAATTAGATTCTCTGAAACTTAATGCATATGCAGTAAAGTGGCATAGCTCGGGCAACCAGTTTTACTTCCGTGTGATGAAAATCTGTAGCTTCTTATGCGAACTTTACAATAAACTAAGCAACTTTTAAAAGACGTATTACAAGAAACATTGGTGATATAGATGTAGCTTGGAAGTTCACTGACTATATTGTAAGGGGTCAAGATCCCACCGAAGTCCAATGCCACGAAAAAAATAATGTTGGTTGAATTTAGAAACTTAGAATCCATCCAGTGGGTAGAGAAGTGTTGACATCATCTCTCATAATACTGTATGTTGTCCACAGTGAATAGGAGTGTGTCAATATGAAAAAGAAAAAGAAGGAAAATTCCATCCTGGTCTGGAAAAACAGCTACTTTGGGTTATTTTTGTAACTGTATAAGCTGTAACAACTCTCTGCGGTATGCCGACCCTGGAGAGAGTAGTGGAGTCCAATTAGCCTTAAAAACAAGCAGAAATGCTGGAATAAAGGAGGATCCTTACTGCTAATACAGCTTCAGAGTGAGTTTTGGTGGTGGTGGATTTTTCAGAACTTTCTTCCGTTATTACAAGTCCGTATTTTAGGTTGCAGGTAAATCAACCACCTCGTCAGGTCAGCATTGTCCATGGACTGATCCCTGAGCATTCTCGCTCTTGGAGGGCTACAGGATTCGTTTGGGGTCTTTACCTTCTCTTCATCATGTTCTCTTTTTTAAAATTTGCCCTTAATTCTGTCTACTGTCTTTATACTAATATCCTTACAGGGTAATCATACTAATGACCTTTCATACTAATCACTGCAATGCTGTCAAAACCACACGGTGGTTATCAGCATGTTCTGGCTGAATTGGACAGCACTAGTAAAAGGAGCCATTATAGGCCCTGACGGAAAACTTACAACTTAAGAAAATTTAGGTATTTATTATAGATTGCTGGAGAGATGGTCAGTGTTATTTGAGCTATAAAGTTTTGCAAATTTGACCACCAAACCATACCTAGAAATCTTCTCAGGAGGCAGTCTGAAGTGGCACTCAGTCTATACTAGATCCTTTTCAGATACAACTTTTTTTATTTTGGGGGGGTTTTTTTTTCATTGAAAATATTCTGTGGATTAAAAACTCTTATCCCAACTTGAAACTCATTTTGCTTGTTTCCTTTGTAAGGATCATTAGTCATTCTTATCTCTATCAATTCTGCAAAATCCCTGAATTGAATTAGTTACATGAATTTAAAAAGATCTCAGTGACTTGGCATACAGGTGAAATTAATTCTAATTCTGCTATATTGTTGTCTTAATCCAGACCTGTGTTTATGGCATGTCTTAATGTAGTGTTATCTGTGACTATAGTTACTCTTTCTGTCATTAACTTAGATATTAAATAAGCTTGGGCATTAAACAGATCCTATACACTTGCAGAGATTTAGTAATTTGCGCTTGTTGCTGCAGTTTCACTGCTTTCAGCCTTTTTTTTTTTTTATTGTGTGCTGCCAAAACTGAATTCATATGCCTGTATCTTGGGAAAGATTTTTGAGCATCAAAATGCATTTTTTTTAAAGCTATTAATACGCTCAGTTAAACTTTTAACTTGTCAACCAATGACAGTGTCCCCTGATTATACTTCAAAATTAGCAGACAATGAATAACTCCCCTACTCCAATTAATTCAGCTCTCTAACTCCTGTCATTTATTTTTTAGATATTTAAGCTTGATACTGTCCTTTCTTTCCATTATTACACTGATTGAAACAACTTGCTTTCAAAATACACAGTGAACACATTCTCTGTGTACTTTTTCTCATTATTTACTGATTGGTCATATATTACTTTACAAATAGGAACCAACTCCCAACCATTTACCATCAGTATAAAAAAATTATTGATAATAGTTTAAGACAATTTAGCATAAAATTAGAAGCAAGAATCCTTCAGTCCATCAGTTAGAGGGAGAAAGCTTGTGATTAAACTGATTTTATAGAACAACATGATGGTATGTCAGACAGGTGCTGCACTTCCTCCAGGACAGCCTGGCCCCTCCAGTTTAACATCCTTATGTTCTCTCCCTCTGCTGTTTCCCTGGCAACACGGCGGTGGGGCGTCATAGCAGCTGACAATGGGCTTCAGCCGTGTCCTGCCAAAGCTCCCAGTGCTTCCAGCAGTCTGAGCTTTCCCACTGCAACTCTGACATAGCAATGAGAGCTTATTTCCATTAATATTTCCCCAAATCAGTTGAAGTTTCACTGGTGTAAATGTTTATGCAGTAGCACCCTGATAATACTGATTAGGGTTGTCATTGGACGTGTCAGAGTACACTGATTTTTATACAGCCTGTTAGTTTTAGGTGTAGTCTGACAGCGTGGATTGTCATGGCAGTGCTACAGAGAGGGATGGTTCTTATAGCAGCTTGTATAGTGCCTTTTATGTTCTTCAGAGATCAAATGAAAGAAGTAATTAGAAATAAATAAATAACCCCCCAACAACCCACATATGGAAAAAGGAGAATAATCCAATTGAATCGGAAATGTGAGAGGTTAATAAAGGAGGTTAAAGATACGTTAAAAAAAAATAAAATTAAAGGTTGATAAGACTAAATGTATTGTGGCTGTGCCTAAAATGTCCTGAAGGCAGTGTTCTGCAGAGCATCTGGCTGTCATTGCTATCCAGAAATCCAGACTGAGACTTACAGCATTTAAAAAGGTTTCAAAAGGTTAATTAGTTTTGTAGACCTAAAAAGATTGTGAAGTATCTGCTTAGTGTATAAATACCTGAAAGAGCAAAAAATGCTCAATATTTAAAGAAATACATAATCTAACAGAGAAAGGCAAACTAAGAACAAATGGCTGGAAGCTAGGTCAGATAAATACCAACTTGAAAGAGCAGGATTTTTAATTTCATTTGTTTTAGTAAGGAGGCTGAACCAGCTTTTCTGTAAGCTAAGGCTGATCCAGGTGGCAGCAAAGACATAAAGATTATTGATGTGTTAGAAACCATGAAAAAGCCTGAAAACAGTCATGTGTAGGAATTAGTGCTTCTTGCCCTCCTAAAAGGTGGTGGGATCAATAGCTCAATCAAAACGCGTCTACAACAACACCCACAGCAGGGGCAACAAACAGAAGAAGCTGGAAGCCACTGTGCAGCAGGAAAACTGTGGCATAGTTGCCATCACAGAAAGGTGGTGGGATGACTGGCACAACTGGAATGCTGCAATGGATGGCCAGAAACTTTTCAGAAGGAATAGGAGAGGCAGTGGAGTAGCCCTGTATGTTAGGGAGTGTTTGTCTAGAGCTTAATGAGGGCGATCTTAGGTTTGAGTGTTTATGGGTAAGAAGGAGAGGGGAGGCCAACAGGGTGGATATCACAGTGCGAGTCTGTCATAGACCATCCAAGCAGGATGAAGAGGAAGGTGGAATACTCTATAGCATCTGGGAGAAGTCTCTCAATTACTAGTCCTTATTCTCATGGGGGACTTCAACTCACCAGATGTCTGCTGGAAATACAACACAGTGGAGAATAAACAGTCTAGGAGGTTCCTGGAGTGTGTGCAAGAGAACTTCTCCCCACAACTGGTGAAGGGGCCAGCTAGGGAAGGCACTCTGCTGAACCTGTTGTTTGTGAACGGAGAAGGACTGGTGGGTGATGTGCTGCTTGGAGGCTGCCTTGGCACAACGATCACAAAATAGTAGAGTTTTCAATTCTCAGAAAGGAAGGAGGGAGACGAGCAGAACTGACACCTTGGACTTTTCCTGTTTAGGAGACTGGTTGATAGAGTCCCTTGGGGGCACAGTTTGGAAGGGCAAAGGAGTCCAGGAAAGCTGGACATTCTTCAAGAAGGAAATTTTAAAGGCACAGGAGCAGGGCAGGCGGTCCCCATGTACCAAAGGATGAGCCAGTGGGCAAGAACCTGCCTGGGAAACTGTCTGCTCATGGCTTGGATGGCTGTACTGGTTTAATACACAGTTCTGTAAGATATAAACTAGATGATGAAAATCCTTGTATCATCATACACGTAGCTTTATAGTTGAAATCTTTGTTTTACTGGAGAAGTACTGGGAAATTGTATAGAATTCTAGCAGATTATATTGTAGATGCTGATTTCATTTTATTGACAGTAGTTTTCAAACAACAAAGGGAATGAAAATATTATTGCCACTGATTTTAATATGAGCAAAACCAGGCTCCACATTTTAATTCTTTATACTTTGCTTTCCTGATTAATACTTCTATATTTCTGTGCTCTTCGCATTCATTATTTGCTGTGAGGAAATTGCTAATTTTTATTAGTATGAATTTTCTTTATTATAACTGCACATTCTCAATTGTTTCCTTCATTGGTAAATAGATCCTGGATGATATCTTGCTTTCTGACTCATAAAGCTGACTTTCCTATTTAGAAATCAGTTTTATATGCAATTTGTTGTATTGCTCAATGTGTAGCTACAATATAAATAGGGAAGCTCTTGTACAATATAAGAGGGTGCAGACTTGTAGGACAGTGGTTTAAGCTGAAGCAGTGAGTAAGATAAACTGAAGGAGAATTTGGACTGCCACAGAATTCCAGAGGAAACACTATAAACACATTTACAAAGAGAATAGATAACCTAAATGCAAGATTGCTCCACTTTGAAAGCAGAGAAAACAGCTTCCCAGAAAAGTATATTGAAACAAGTCTCTCACTTCACAGCCCTTGAGAATGTTTCACTCTAGCTAGTGGTAAAAATCAAGTATCACGTGGCACTTTTTCTAACTTCCATTTACCAGTAATCGTGCATTTATCTGATGTAGTGGTTCGAGATTTATTTCACATGGCCCTCAAGAATTCTCAGTTCACTCTCACTTGTTCAACAAGTGACCAAGTGAACAGAAACAGCACGAAGTTTATATTATGGTATCAAATCCTGGGAGTGATTAGTTAGAGATTTAGTTGAAAATTATTCTGAATATGGATTTTAGAGATAGTATGATTTCAGTCAGGTGTAGGTTCAACTTAATCTGAAGACTTCCGAGAAATTATAATCCTTTTTCTACTGAGGGCTTTTGCAAGATGCCTTCTCAGTTTACCTTACACAAAGGATTTTAGGGCATGCTTATTAAGAAGTGATCAGAGATTTCTGGAGCAGCTTGACAAATGCTTTTTTTAATTTTACTGTCTTCTCTAGTATGAAGATGATTATACTCTGAACAATAGGGAAATTACATTATTATCAAAAAGTGCAACGTGGAAACCAACAGGTTTTCCAAGGTAATAAATCCTGGACATAGAATACCTCCACTGTTCTTAAAATAAAGTGATAAAGTGGTATCTGTGTGATGCAGCTCTGATTAGCGCATGTGGCATTTTTGGTGGGACAAAGAAGATAAAAGTTTAAAAAAAAAAAAGTAGTATGACTGACACCTACAAATGCACCTTCAAGAAAGAATGATCCAGCCATTCCTGTCTGAATCCTCTAACATGTATCCTCAAAGAATCTTTCCCTCAACAGTTGGTTTGTGTCCTGCTGTTCTCCCTCGTTGTTCATCAGACCTATACACATGAAACATACTTTCTCTAAGTCCTTGATGTTCCTTTTGATGTGATCCTCTTGATGCAGTGTTGGTATTTATGTCATACATTGCCATTCAAGAAAGAGACCAATTCCCAGAGCTGAGGCCTGAAAGGCAACATTATAATACAGAATTGTGTATGAAAGATTGTGTATTATTTTTTAAATTTTAATTACTAAACTTCACAGATGCAGTCAGAATAGCATATCTGCAGTGATTGTACAACAACAGTTCCTAAACATCTCTGTATTAGAATGTTCCTTTTCTGTGTTAGAGCAGTGGTGATCAGGGTCTTATTTCTTGATTGGTTTATCAACTTGCATCAGTGGCTTAATCTTCCTTGTTCTGTCTTGCTTTTCTCAGTTCCAGATTTTATTCTAAAAAATCTTGTGGAAAGAGATATTTCTTTAAACACTTTTTGTAGCATAAAAATGTCCTGGAGTATTTGTTGCACGCAGAGCTTGGGTAATAGGTTTAACAGACTGGTATATTACCCTTGTCTGAATGTCTTTCAAAAAAGAATTTACTGAAAAATATGCCAGAAGTGATGCTGATTTTATAGATAAAGACTAATAAACATTTTGATAGATCTTCATTAGTGTGTCAATACAACATTCTTGACTTCCACTACTAAAAGTGACAGTGCTGTTATTCTGACATATTGAAGCATTTATTTTTACAAACTTGTATTTTAAAAATACTCTTATTCTTGGAAAATGAAAAACACACCAAGTCTCTACACAGTAAATATTCTAATAACAAGGTTTGAAGTTATACATATATTTACTGTTTGTTTTTCATAGATTTTTAAAAGTTGTCCTTATGTTACATACTGTATTCCATTCTCCTTGAGGGTCAAAGTACTACAGTGGAATCTGCCCATATGATGGTCTTTTAAGGACTGGAGCTTGTATTTTGAATCAGAAAAACAGATTTCCTAGAATATAAATGCTTATTTATACTACTAGAATAATTTCAGTAGTGCTCAAGATTCAAATCTGTACTCTGTAATGAGTAAATAACCAAAATAATTAGTCTGAGTAAAATTCATGAATAAAAATATAGATAAGTGTATCTCCTTCTTCCAATTAGATTTTCTACCATTAAAAGAATGTTGAGGTTTTATAGCTATTTTAGAACATGAAATGTACTCAGAGTTCAAATGTATGAGAGTCTTTTCGAAGGGGTGAAATTTTAATTTTGTATTAAATATTCTATTCGCAGAAGTGAAGAGAATTAGAAGTTTTATACAGGTAGGACTTTAAAATTTAATTGAATAGTTTGGAGTTGTGAAATATTTTTTTCAATTACCAAGAGTAATTCTGTAAGTTTAAATCATCTTCTATTCCTTGAGAAAGGTTTCAACTTCTAATAACAAAATCTTAGCAGCATTTTATTTTGCATTATTCTGGGAATTCTTTCATTCCATTCCTGCTTTCTCTGCAGGTCAGATTTGTCCTGCCTATCCCTTCTTCTCTCCCTGTGAGGAATATATTCTGGGCCTTTCCTCCCCAGAAGGCATTCACTTACACACATGATCATTTACAGACAAGAACCCTAAATTTGACTGCCTGCTTCAGCAATACAGCATCTGTCACTTAAACCATCTCTTTATCCCTTTTTATGAATATTTTAATGCCAAGAATATAAGCACACTTCTCTGCGATTTCCATGGAAACCTGAAGAGGGACTTGAAACGAATGCAGTTAAAAACAGAAGTTGGAGGAGAAGGCATCTCGGGTTCTCTCTCTATGCTTAGGACAGGTTCAAGAGTCACTGGACCAAAATTATTCTCTGTTATAACTGGGTACAAAATCAATGACAGTATTTCTGACCTAATATTCAAATACTATGTTGAAAACAGGGAAGCAGTACACAACCTAAAATACAGCCTTTCCCCTTTTAATGGATTGAATAGAAAATCATTCTACACTTCCTTAAAAAATCCAAGAAATGGACAAGTGATAAGCAGCCTTGCAAACAAATGAAATCCCTTCCAGACTGCAAAAGCTGGTAGCTTGGTTAGTTTTTCTCCTTGTTTCCTCTGGTATAAGTAATTCTCAGAATGCCTCTTTCTTGATTCAATCCTAGATCCATTAAGTAAGAGTCGTCCAACCAGACAGCAGTTATTTTACAGAGAAAACACTAAAAGTTGATTTGTTGCAAAAGACATCAGGAAGGCTGGCAAGGCTACTGCATTGTTACTCACATGGAGTAAACACTTAAAAAAAGTTAGTATGACTTGTAGTTCTCTAATAACAGAAAAGATCAAATGCTCAAACAGCTTCCTTTTTTTTCCTTCCCTATTGCTCTATTCTGTTACCTGACTTGTCATTACTCTACCAGCACTTCCTATGATTCCCCTTGTGATCCCACAAGAAACAATTCAAGCAACATGGTAATGTTTTTGAAATAAGTCAATAATGCTGTTTCTCTTGTCTCCTGAGAGTAGGAGAGTCCCATGAGATGCTTCCTTGTGTATCTCAATTAGTCTCAGCATATTTGACATCCCTCTTGAACTCAGTTATCAATTTCAGTTGAAATTATTAGATGGCAAGTTAAATAATGTGGTCTACTTAGATGCATGGAATCCCACAGTTTAAGAAAAAAAACCAGTCTACCTAAAATTCACACATATAATGAATAATAAAATTTGGTGATGGATGTACAAAAGGCACAGCCCTATCTTCTAGCACTGCAAATTCTAGGATTAGTGTAAAGTACCACAAGAGCTTTTCCCCAGTGCAGGACAGAAGGAATTTTCCAATAATACGGTAGAATCAATTTAGAACAATTTAGAATTTTAGAATTTTCAACCATTATTAAAAAAGAAAATTAAGAATTCCATAATTTTAACAAGATCTCAATATTTGGCACAGCCTTTGTCTCAGAGGTGTTGGTTTTTTTCCCTAATCCCTTTGCAAGTTTGAATTATTTTAAACTGCAAATTTCTGTGCTAATATGAATGGTATGAACCATTATTATGGAGATCTGATCAGCTTCTAATGGTACAAAATTATATAAGCACTGTTTCTCATCCGGAATGTACAAGTCAGAGAAGGAGACGGCACTGGAAGAGTGAGAAGGTTGGGAGTAAGTTTAGTTTGTGAAGCATTGGGGGTTGAGGAGGAGGTGGAGAGGAGTTTAACTGCTCTGGTGGAATCAAATAATCACGAGTTAGTAAACGGGAGAATGTTGTTGTAACCTTATTTTGACTGTCTTTTTTCTGTATATTTTGATTCAGACTTTATACTGATGATGGGTTTTTTCCGTAGACTTTATGCCTCTTTCAATGAATGCAATGATTTTTCTATGATTAATGGGGACTCATGTGATAAATAAGACTGTCAACTGCAGGAACACTGCCATCATCGCTTGCAGAGGGCGTAAAATGTGAAATGAATGGAACACAGGATTACAGGAAATCAGAAAGTTAATACTGTTAAAGCAGTGGAATGCTACTGAAAAACTGTACTAGAACCTGGCATAGGTCCATGTTCCTTTTTAGTTCCAAACGTGTTTATTAAATGAAAATTTTCTTAGGTAATCCCACATTCTTCCTTACTTTTCTCATGCGGACCTAATTTGAGATTCTGTAATTCGATTTGTAGTAGGTCTGATTATTCAGAGCTACACCAGATACCGCTGATAGCTTGAAAAACCTATTAAACTTTGTTAAATAAATTAATACGTGTGCTGAAAACGTATGTTCTAGAAAATTAGATTGTGTATCTAGAATTACTGGGTTCCTTTTAACTATAATTTCTCATTGTATAGATTGTTTCATTCCCTATTTATAAGTTCCTTTTAACAGCACCTCTTGATCTGACAACATGCTGTGGAAACAAATGTAGTCAATGAAATATTCAGATACAATAATTATAAGCTTGAGAAGAAACCAGTAATTCTCTTTTTTGAGCAGTTCATAAATAGCAAGTTTATAGTAAAACATGAGTCTATAAATTGAGTTGTGACTCTAAAGACAAATATTGACTAGCACATGACATTGTCCATCTTGCAAGTTGAATGAGACATAGTTTGGCAAAGAAAGAATGTGTTCCTGTAACCTGAGACCACAATGTGGGATTGTTTAGGGTTTTTTTCAAGTACAATCTTGATTAACCAAAATGATTTTTACTTCTTTGCAGCCCAACAGATTTGAATTTCCATCTCAGATATGGGAGAAGCATTTTTTTCAGCATATATCACCATTTCTTTCCTTTCATTCTTCTCCAATTGCTCTAAAATAACTTCATAGAAATTATCTCTTGAAACTGATTTGATCTGAATTCCAGTAATGTTGCTTAAAACCAGAAGAATTTATTGAAAATGAAGCCAAGATTCTCCATAATGCTAAACATGCTGGTTTTCCACTCTTAGTTATTTTTTTAGCTTATGCAAAAAAGGCCAAGATCAGACCCAGATTTAGACCCTCTACTTGACGCTGCTTTGCAGTTTTCCCATCAGCTTTCTTCCCCTTGCCTTTTCATTCTTGACTGTGAACACTGACCTTTGTCCCCTACAGCCTTTATGTTTCTTCCAGGTTAGTAGGAGGCAACCTCACAACCCACACAATGGCAAGAACTTTTTCAGAATTACAGGCAAGGGTGCTAAAATAACCACTTGCTCCTGCTACCGTTATCTTGCAACATAGATGGGATACAAAGAGAAGGCAGTTATTGTTCCCACAAGACCTCTTGCTGTGCCAAACTCTGTAAGCATCCTACCTAAAATATCTTCAAAGATGCAATAAAACAAGAAGCCAGTGCTCCTGCAAGAATTTCAGCTGCCTAAGCTATGAGGGCAAAATGCATCCTTTTCCAGATGTCCCACAGCCTGAGAAATGGTCACAGGGTTTGTGGGAATTTTTTTTTCCTTTTCCCTGCAGTGAATTTCTCAGTATAAAGTGGCATTTACCTTTTTTGGTGTATAACAGGCTGCTTTTATTGTTCAGATACTACTGAAGAATGAAACGACTGGCCAACTTTTTCTGGTGAAAACTGGTCCAGCATCAATGTGGGCCAGTTTTCTTTCTTTCTTTTTTCTGTGTCTGAGAGAAAATGTAGTTATCTTCCTGTCATTCAAACACTCCGGCACTGGACAATGCAAATTACTAGAGGTCAGTACTTCTAGTGCCAAGAGCCTTTTTGCCTACTTTTTAATGAGAAGCACTCACTACTTCAAATGATGGTGAAGTGTGTGAAACAAACTTTTTCTAAACTGGGCAAGACTAATGGGAAAGGCAGAATTGTCTGAGAACTGAAGTGATTTTACATGGGTTACGTAAAGAAGTTTTCACCAACAGGGAAATAAACAACTGATTTTGCCCCAAGGATGAGTTGTTCTGACAGCCAAAACATACCAACCAGCTGTACTAGGTCGCAGGAAGTACCTGCAGCAGTCTGTGTCTGACTGTGGGCAACAATGGACATTTAGGAAAGAATATGGGAACGGATCAAGCATACACTGATTTTGCCTGCAATTTACCCTCCCAGGTAACTGAACAGCAGATTGCATCAACATCTTTCTGTTTAAGTGCCCTTTTAATTTAATTGCTTTTTGAACCCAATTACACTTTTCTGACTTTCACTATTATCATTATGATTCTCTAACATCTCATGACAAGAGTTTTACATTTAATTATGCACTATATGGAAGGAATACTTGTCTGCTGTCAGATAAATGAATTTGATGTTTCTTCTTGCATTTTAAGAAATGGTGCAAAAATCATCCACTATTCAACGTTTCCATACCATTCACGGTTTTATGGGCTCTGCTGTGTTCTCTTTCAGCTATTTCTTTTTCCAGATTGAAAAGATCTAGTTTATTTAATTTCATACAATAGTCATTCCATGCTTATGATAATTCTTGCTGCTCTCTGTTTTCGAATGCTACTGTTACAAATGATTCCTCATCTTACATCTATTAGCTTTCTTAAAGATCCAGAGAATCTTGTTTTAAAGCTAGGCTCGATTGTGTTGAAATGAAAACCTACTTATTCGATAAGTCCTCTTTTCTTTATGTCATATGGGTTCTTTTATCCAGGGAAAGGGCATTCACAGGCACCAGATTTTGCAATCTGTTCCCCTGCCATTATTCTGTTACACAAAATTACTGAACTCGCTAGAGCATTCTAGTGGCACACTAGTGGGAAAAAGTAATGGAGTTCTTTCATTATAAAAAAAAATATTAATTTCCTCTTATGTATGCACTATATTGTTTTACTTCAATTAAGACAACTGTCAGGAAGCAATATTCACCCTATTAATACCCTTTCCCACCCTGCAATGTATTAGAAAAATGCCCATTTCAAAGAAGGAGCAATGGAAACCATTCTTTCTTTACACATACAGTATCAGCCAAAGTTTGGGTTATGCATAAACTATAGAAAAAGTAGGTTAGTCAGTAGCCTGCAACAGTGAATAAACAACTCTTTTTTTACTTATGTGTTTCCGTGTAGTTCTCTTGCACATTTCTGCACTATTTCAATAGCTTAGGGGCTATTCTAAGGACCAGAGAGCACAAAAGAGAAAACAGTAAACCCTGGGTATGCCACCAAGGCCACAATTCCATTTGTTAACCATTTCCTTTTCATCCTGCCTCACCAACAGGATAGTGACTCCTTCCATCAAAGGGGGAGCCCTCATGCTTGAATTCCTGTCTTTTGGAGGCAAGTTTGAGATCTGCTCAGAACTGTGTGCATAAAATTGACTCCTTATTTATGCATTCAACTATAAATATGTTTTTACAATTCATGGGATTACAGAAATGTAGGCTGGATGTGATATCTGAAGGTCTGGACTACTGCCAACAGTAAATCAGGCCAGCTATGGCTTTATCTAGTTAGTCGAGTGAAAATCCTCTACGGATGAAGATTTCACAAAACTCAGCAAATTGTTCCAAAGCTGTCCTAGTCTTCCAGAGAAAACCTAACACCTAATCTGAAACTCCCAAGCTTTAATTGGTGTTCATTGCTGCTTACTCTTTCATCTGATACTGCTGGGAAGAGTTTTGCATCCACATTTCTTCAAGTAATTGTAGGCTGTGACCCTTCGGCCTCCTCTTTGCCAGCCCAAACAAACCCAGTTCCCTCAGCCTCTCCTCGAAGGTGAATGCAGTGTTAAGTTACTTACTCTGGGTAGATGGAGAATGGATATTAGAAAGAAATTATTTACTATGAAGGTGGTGAGGCCCTGGCACAGGTTGCCCAGAGAAGCTGTGGATGCCCCATCCCTGGCAATGTTCAAGGCCAGACTGGACGGAGCTCTGAGCAAGCCGGTCTGTTTAAAGGGAACTCCATGGCAAGAGTTGGAACTGGATGATCTTAAATGTCCCTTTCAACTCAAACCATTCTGTGATTCTATGACTGTCTAGACACAGAAGGCTGATACTAAGCTTCAGGGTCTCAAATGAGGACAGCTAAAGTCCTGAATCACTTTATGTGTAAAACTATGCAGCATTTTAGCTGCGTTGAATATGTACTTGAAATGCTCCTTTTGCCCTTGAGCTAAGCACGCAATCTAAAGGCCTGGAAGAAAACAAAACCAAAAACCCCACCCAACTTGAAAACACTGAGAAAGCATTGAAAGCAAATGAAATATGTTACCAGGAAAAGAAAAGCTGGCCTCTATTACCATATAAAACTCGACCTAAGGATAAAAACAGGTATTTACAATTGAAGTGTGGATGTTCGTGGTACTTTAAATATTATTTTCAAGAACTGTGAGATTTTAAATGAATATGCTTTTAACAAGAAAATGTTTTTAAACTAGATTTTTTTCTAACTTTCAGAAAGATGCAGTTTGCTTGGAATACTGTACAACGCTTAAAAAAACTCCACCTCCCAAAGCAAGCATAAGTATTATACGCCGCAAATTTATTTCTTTGAACTATGTGAAGAACTATCTTAATTTGTACTCAGGAAATCTTAATTTTCTGGCACTGTCAAAGACCCTGGAGATTTATTTTTATATTCCTTTTATGGGATGTTTGCCCTCTTAGAACTGTTTATGCCCCAAAACAATACACAGAGAAGTAGAGTGAGTGCACTTGTAACTCAGCATCCAGAGGTTTCTGTAGCATGAAGCTGTGCTGACCTTTGAGGCAGTAAAAGGAGAGTGTTAACAGTTGTTTGCTGAGCAACTGAAACACAGCAAGCCCTCCTTTAAGGAGAAAAAACAAGCTTCCTGCCCATTTAATGATTATCTTGGGTACTTTTACCACAGCCCTGGCTGGACACAGTCTATGAAATGTGTAGGTTTTAATATGTTGGCCCATTGCGACATTGTTTCTTCTGCCTGTGCCAGCTGCAGCAGCATTACTTTTGCCAATCTATCCCTATTACTGCTTCTCAGAAATGTTGACTTGTGTTGCTGTTCCATCAGGCACAGGACCAATATTGACTGCCCCATATTTCTATTCTCTTGAGCACACCTTTTTCTAGAACTTTCCTCAGGACTCGTAATTCTCTTATGAGTAGTGATAAATACAGCACCTATGACATGCACATTTTGTGACTTCTAAATATAATTTTCCTGTACTTCAGCTTACTTAAAAGGTATGTACAGCTGGTCACAAGCAATAAATCAGTCTATGTGAATTTCTCCATTTCTATTTTGCCCCTTTTCTTGTTTGAGGAACAGCCTTTAATACCCTGGCCAGACAAACAGGAGTAGTCTTTATCTGGATCTTCTAGCATTACTATGGAATGATGAATGTCCCACCCTTTCCGATCCTGGAACTCAGTAACCTTTTCCACTTTCTTCTAAGAGTTTTCTGTATATCCTTTCTTTAAGTTCCCTTTAATTTATAGGTCCTAGCAGAAGCACCTGTTGTTCTGCTCCTTTGCTTGGAAATCCCCTGGCTCAAAATCTAATTCTCCAGTCAGGAAATTTAATCAAACTTCTTTCTCAGCTCAGCTTTCTTTAGTACAACCATAGTTTGGTGTCAGACTGTGCTTACTAGGATTAACAAATCTGCAATGTTCCTGATCTAGGAATATAAAATAGTTTTGATAGATAGTATTAAAGAGTGGTTTACCCCAGTCTGTCATTGGCACATGTATTACACATATGTAACTACTACATACCAATGTTTAACTTAGCATATGCTCCTAAGACATGACTTCTTGTTTCAGCGCACGCCTGAAAAGTTTCAGGGATCAATTTTCAAAGACAAATGTTCAGGACTCTGTTAAAGTAATACTCCCAATTAAATCTGTTTTGTCTGGTCTGGTCCACAGTAAGCCTTAGTAACACTACAGGTTTTTTTCAGTCACAGAGAACATACATGATAAAATATTCACAATGTTTTGTCATTCTATACAATAGCCAAGTCTAAAGGTCTTCATGTAATTCTCATTCATACTACCAGATTCAGTTATCATCTGCAGAATTTTATGTAAAGACAGCAATATTCAACAGAAACCCATCATGGGAGACAGTATGCTGCAGTACCATTTTGTAAGGTTTATTTTCCCTTGCTTCTCTGAAAAAAGGGTATCAAATACTAACTACTGCCTCCTCTACCAGTTCTACTTTTGCAGGTCCAAACCATAAAAATGAACAATTACAGGACATTATCTTTAAAATAATGAAGAATTAATTTGGTATTTACAAATTTTGTTTGCTAATGTATTTTTTCCTCCTGATTTGATGATGGATTTGTTTAAAAAAACCCAAAGCAAACTTGTTTCATGCTTAATAAATTTTTTGTCCTCACCATATAAATATCTTCCTATCAAAATCACACAAGATGTCTTCAGGGCTCCACTTCATAATACATATGTTTCCCAGCCTTGTATAAACTCATTTCAGAGTAGAGATTCAAGATTCCTCTAATATAAAACCTTTTACCATCCCTTTCAATTTCCCTTCATTGTGCTGTCATAAATTAACATGCTATGCTAGTTTTTCACCTTTCTACGCTTCACAGTCCTCATATATGCAGGACACTGAAAGGAATTTTGGTAGGAAGGACATAAATAGATGGCATGTGCATGTAGGTATCTGTATGATGGGTGCTACATTGACACAGCTGCTTCTAATTATCCTGAACTCCTTCCTTTTGTGTTTACAACGTGAATGGTCAGGAATTCCTGTAGTGGTTTTGGACCGGTGTAACAAATTGTTTTGGTGATGGGATAATGAGTTTGTCTGCTTGTAGAATAAGTTAAGCTGCTAAGTGATTTAAGAACACTTCTTAGTGAATTCACAAAGGGACTTACCCTTCTGTGTCATCCGTTCTAATTTTGACATTTTAGAATTCCCAACATTTCCCAGGAAAACCTTGAGATCCTAGGATTGGGAAGAAAGGGTTTGGAAACCAGAGCAGTCTTGTCTAGTCAAACCCCTATTGCTTACCCTGTCCCTTCTGGGAGATGCCAAGGCTAGAAACAGGTATATACAGGACAACACAGGTGGAGTGTTTTATCCCACTTTAATCCTACCTCAGTGAGATTCTTAATTTCTTTGAGAGAGATTGGATTGAGTCTATTTAATTCTCTCCAACAGATAGTTCCTTCTTTTTGATTTTTAGATGAAAGAAATTTTTGAAAACTCATTAAATTATCATAATTTTTCCCATTTAGACCTGCAGCCACCTGATCCTATACATTCTTGTAGAAGTCCTCTTCCTTTGAACAAAAGATAAATAATACAATAGATTTTTCCTTTTAAATCAAGTTTCTCTTATCCAGCACTCAATCAGGACTGCCCATCTGCTACACAGGAAGAACATTTCAACCAGCACTCAATGTAGTCTTTTTTACAAGAAAAGAGTGTCTCTTTGTATTTATCCAAGCTATCTCTTGCTTTCTGCAGCATCTGTATTCTTGTTTGCAAAATTGTTCTGCTTTCCCTCTGCCTTTATTCAAGCATAGTTTGCATTCCTGAATTGCTTTGACTATGACTGTCTTGGACAATGGTATTTCCTTCATTTATTTTGTAGATTGTCCTTATTTCAGAATGGATTGCATTTTTTTTGTCTAGTAACCTTAAGGAAAAAACACCCAACTGATTCAGTTACCTTTTTACCCTGCTACCCCTTTTTCAAATACTTTAGCTTCATCTGCTTTCTTCAGAAGGTCTTAAGTCATGAATCTCTAAAGAAGACATTTGAAACAGAGAGTTTCATTCCATTTTGTGAAATAGCTCATAGCTACCAGCATATGTTAAATGTCAGCCACTATTGCAAGGAAAGCCTCTACAGGAAAATAGCAACAGCTTCCACGGGTTCTTCCAAGATTTACTGACATTTAAAGACTTTCTAACTTTTCTGGAAAGCAAATATTAGTATTCCTGCATAAATTTTATTCATTATTGTTTATGGCTTATGCAAGATACATCTTATTTAGTTAAGGTTTTCAAATCCCCAAGTGTATACTGGTTTTAAAATAATGATGATGAAAGAGAAATAATGACTGAAAAACGAAGTTCTTAAGTATCTAATACAAATGACAGTTTATTCCCTTATTTGTGATAGTTTCTCTCTTCATAATTTTTCATTTTTAATTTCAAAGCTCTCCCAGCTGTGACTAGAAAGCTTTAGCGTGAAAGCTGTAAGGAGATACTACATTCCAATTTGTCTCCATTTACCAACTCTGGTTTTTTAATTACTTGCTATCTTGATAATTGGGTCTTCCCTTTTGAAAACTCTTACTTGTTCAGAACTCTTTCCTGCTAAGCACACCTCTATTGTTCCAGAGGATGACCAGGATGTTCGTGTGTTTGCAAAGTATTGGAAGCACAGAAGCAGCCATCTGTTCCTTAGCATGTTCTTTCCCTTAAGCAACCAATTCCTTGTTCTTATGCTCAGAGAAGAATTTGCAATTAGCCCCCAACAAGGCCATCTGGATAAGGCATTGGCATTATCTTGCTTCTACCCCAGCTTGTGTATAATTATAAAATTACAGCAGCACTTTTTTCTGACCACCTGGCTATACAGTCTCTTCAGGATTCCAGAACTGGAAAAGACACTGCAGAGAAGAATGCTTATCATTATTTACTTTAATAGAAAATTTTTATTACACCTTTGGGAGTTGTACAATAATTTATTCTATTTTTGTTATAATAAGCCATAACGGTTTGAAGTTCACCTTCCCTATGTTTTGTACAGTAGTTTTGCAATATTGTCAAAACCAGAAATGAGCCTGTTATGTTGGGAGTATATGAGTGGATTCATCACATATTTTCAGTGTCAACCTTGACCTTAGAACTGTGGACATATCACTTAAGATATAGCAAGAAGTCATCTGGCTATCGTGCATTGCTCTTTGAAATGTGATTAATGCACTGAACAAATCATAAGCCACCACTTAGAATTTATAAATGCCTTGTCTTACCATGTATACTTTTATCTCTTAGGTTTGGATTTACTTGTTTGTCATTTAATACCATGTGGAAAGTGAGGTTGAACAGTTTCATGTCTCCATGTTAACAACAACAACAAAAAAATGAAATCAGAATAATTTCAATTAGTTTTCTGTTCTTCTTATGGAAGTAGGTGCTGCCTGTTTATCTTTCCCTCAAGTTTTCATAATTACATGGATGACATCTTTCTGTTATTTACATCCTACTGTTATTCACAGCTAAAGGATGGGATGCCATTTAGAGGGACCTGGACAAGCTTGAGAAGTGGCACATGGGAATCTCATGAGGTTTAGTAAGACCAAGTGCTGGTGGTGCACCTGGATCGGGGCAACCCCTGGGATCAATCCAGGCTGGAGATGAACAGACCAAAACCAGCCTTGGGGAGAAGGACTTGGGGATGCTGGTGGGTGAGAGCTGGACATACCTTGTCCATGTGCACTGGGACCCAGCAACCCACCATGTGCTGGGCTGCATCCAAAGCCCTGTGGGCAGCAGGGGAGAGGGGGATTCTGCCCCTCTCAGGTGAGACGCCACCTGCAGAGCTGCCTCCAGCCCTGGGGTCCCAACACAGGAGAAACATGGAGCTGTTGGAGTGAGTCCAGAGGAGGGACACCAAGTTGATTAGAGGGATGGAGCATCTCTCCTATAAGGAAACGCTGAGAGAAATGGAGTTGTTCAGCCTGGAGAAGACAAGGCTTAGGGATGACCTAATTGCGGCCTTCCAGTACCTGAAAGGAGCCTACAAGAAAGATGCAGACAGACTATTCACAAGAGCCTGTCACAGGACAAGGGGGAATGGCTTCAAAGTGAAAGACAGTACGTTTAGTTAGGGTGAAATAGAAATATTAGGAAGAAATGTGAGGGTGGTGAGGCCCTGGTGCAGTTTTCCCAGAGAATCTGTGGATGCCTCACCCCTGGAAGTGTCTGAAGCCAGGCTGGGTGAGGTTTGGAGCAACCTGGTCTGGTGGAAGGTGTCCATGGCCATGGCAGGAGGATTGGAACTAGATGATATATTTAAGGTCCTTTCCAGTCCGAACTATTCTATGATTGTAAGATTTGAAGACTTGGGTTTTCCTCTCTGATACCTTTCCTCATTGTTCAGTGATTTTCCTACTTTTGCTATGTGAGTTAATTCATTACATGGATTTTGAGGGTTCATTAGAGGGTACATTAGACCAGTGTAGCACTGGTCTAACACAGTCTGCATCTTTTTTGGAAATGATTCTTTATTAGCTTACTTGCATTTTAACTAAAAGAAATTGTATTTAGTTTAGTTAAGGATTTTATGACTTTCAGATATTGAGCCAATATTACAGCATTACATTGAAGAAGAAATTTCTTAGGTGTCAAGATCAACAATTTACTAATTTTTTCTTTACATCACACAAGCGATCACCAAGTTTACAATAATTTAAAACTATCTGTCCTATTGTATGTGTTCATAACGTTTCACAATTTATGGAAGGGTTTTAACTCTCTGCTTTTGTCCTTGGATTACAGACTACAATGGAGGATTTGTTAGCAGAGGGACAGTGTTATGATTCCCTACAAAATAGAGCAATAAACACAAACCTCTTAAAATGCAATATCCTGTTGGCATGATTGTTCTGAGAGTTGGCCAAAACCCTATATTAGCTCTAAAAGACTTTTTTTTTCAGACTATTAGTAGAAAATGCATTTTGACTGAGATAAAAATTTCTTGCTTCGTTTTATTATCTGCTACAAAATCAGGAAAGGAAAGCCTGAGTACTTGGAAACAGATCTATGATGTTTTTAGGGGACTATCTGTTGCGTCAGTATTTGCACTGTGAAAATAAATGCTCAAACATATTTTCAAAGCTACATTTTTACACCTATAAATCTGTCTACATATAAAGTAGGCTGGAGGGTCAGATGACCCCACCTTACAACAGAAGGAGTAAACAAAGAGTCCCCAATAGCTGTAACTTTGCTTGTATTTCAGTGTGCCTTAAGAGGCTCGTGAGTCAGCTTTGCCCCTGGCTGCTGAGGCAGTGCACCCTGTGCTCCCTGTGCTCCTGGGGCTTCGGAAATGACCAGGCACTGCCACTAGCCTATGGTTTTAATCCGTAAACACACAACTAAATCAATGCCTTCATGGAACTCGGAGAACAGAGGATGCAATTCTGACCAAGTCAATCCTTAGCAAATGAAAAGGAATAATAACACAAAGTGAGGAAAATATGAGAGGTAATTTGAAAAGCTTATGTAAACCAGTCTGCTCCTATTTCAGCAACTACGCATTTTTAAGGGGTAATTTTTTCAGTATAGTGTTTTAGTGTAACAATAATGATCAAAACTGTTGCAGATTTCCTTTGAAATAATTACAATATATTTCCATTCTCAAATAAAACAAAATAAAAAGTAAATTTCAAATAAATTATATTTTCATATTACTTTTTGTGTAATAAACAGTGAATGATTATTCTCTCTTCATGTCACCAGCTGACTCTAGTGAAGTCAAGGGAGATGCACTAGACACAAGAGATACAAATTTCAGGAGAATTAGACCCAAAATACTTTATTTCTATTAAAAGCCAAAGCCATCCTATTGCCTCTACCATTTGTTCCTTCCAAACTGGAAAACTGGCCAGAAAACTTCACAGTCAAACAACAACAAAAATGCCCAGACT
Source organism: Amblyornis subalaris (assembly GCA_018881555.1). Lineage (NCBI taxonomy): Eukaryota > Metazoa > Chordata > Aves > Passeriformes > Ptilonorhynchidae > Amblyornis > Amblyornis subalaris. The sequence continues at coordinate 3,502,045 of JACAXG010000071.1, forward strand.
CTAGATTATTATCATCCCCTCTGAACACAAGCCAGACAAATGGAACACACACATATTTGCAAATGGTCTTGTAAACAAAATATACCCTTGGTTTTTGATATCCTGAATCCCTTCTGTTCGCTTACCCTGGATCACTGCCGTGACTCATGATGTATGCATAACATTTTCAGAAACCTAAACATGCTGGAAAACACCGGCCTTGCCAAAAATGCCTGCTTAAGATATTTTCTGTATCTACCTTTGACAATACTTGAGCGATATTTATTTTAATAATCTAGAATATTTTCTACTCAAAACATTACATCTGTTCACACCTATTTATAGGTGTAAACCAAGCAATAAACTAAGCCTCCTCAGTGTGGTACCATGGACAGCTCCAGCAGCATCAGTGTAAGTGTCACGGTGGCAGCAATACATCAGGAAAATTGAAGACAGTTGCTGATATCTAACGGCTATAGCAGAATTGGATTTTAATTTCCAAATGTAATTGTGGTGGTCATCCTCAATTGTTCATAAATGGAATTTACCTGCTCAGGGCAGCAGACAGAGCTGTGAGCTTTCCACAGTTATGCTGAAACACTATTGCTAACACTGTTCTTTCCTCTTCTACAGAGTCGAATGGCAGAAAGTTTGCGTCTGTTTGATTCCATCTGCAACAACAACTGGTTTATCAACACTTCCCTCATCCTTTTTTTGAATAAGAAAGATCTGCTGGCAGAAAAAATCCGACGCATCCCCTTAACAGTCTGCTTTCCTGAATACAAAGGCCAAAACACTTATGAGGAGGCAGCAGTCTACATCCAACGCCAGTTTGAGGACTTGAATCGCAACAAGGAGACCAAGGAGATCTACTCACACTTCACTTGTGCCACTGATACCAGTAACATACAATTTGTGTTTGATGCAGTGACAGATGTCATCATTCAGAACAATCTCAAATACATTGGCCTCTGCTAAGAATCCTTGGGATTAATCTATTTTCCTGGAGTGATAAAAAAGGGCCTAACCTCTTCCACTCCTAGTGGAAAAAAATGGGGCAATTCTTAATAGCTAAGGAGAGAAAAGGTGAATTCTGATATATGAACACAGTTCCTCTTATGCCCCCTAATTTTCCACAAATATATGCTCTGGAGAGTGAAAGCCTCCTCTCCAAGAAAACCACACACCCCTAGTGAAAAAAAACCCCAACCAACAACTCAAAAACCCCAAACAAAAACAAAAACAAAAAAGAGGTTGAGGCCTAACTCTGTGGACATGTTTCACAACAGTCACTGCACTTTTATTCCACTCATTTCATTCCATTTCCTACAGTGGGAGTGTTATCATGTTCTGTGTAAGAAATAATTATTCATCCAGTTGTCCTAAAATTTTATTGACATAAAAATATAAATCTGGTAAGTGACAGATGAACTTGTTTGCAGGGTGTGGAGCAGAATGGTTGTGTTGGGGTGAAAAGCTAGTTCAACCCAGAAGCTACAGAACAGGAAAGTTTAAGCAAAATAGTACTTAAATTTGTAGAGAATGGGCATGCACCCACAATATTGGTACCCACAGTCAAAAGTATGTACACATCCATCATGTATGCACATGCACATGACTCTCAGCATATACTATGTACACACTTCTGCTTTACTTTACTGTTTCTCATGGACACCTTCCCTATTAAAGGAATTGTTGGTGCGCAACTGTTTTGTGATTACCAAACTGACTAGCAGCTCTTTCTGCTCTTTACGGCTTCAAATATGCAGCAAAACTACATGAAATGAATCTTTGAATAGGCCAAATTAAGGTCAGTGTTTCTTCTATTGATAAGTTTTATACATCAAAACAGTCTTCTTTTACATCTTTTTTTGCCAAATCTTGTGGTGTTTCATGAAAACCAAACTATATTTAAAAAGTAGGTTAGTGTTCCTTTTTTTAATACAGATTAAAAAAAAATCACAAAGCAATTTTTAAAATTATTGTTGTAGTGTCTGGATTGCTGAATGTGAAAGTTGCCAACGGACAATTCTGTTCCACTGCTCCAAATACCTTCTGGGTATTGTAATATTGTAACAGATTTCCCAAGAAGCAGGAGCCATGGAGATTGTGTAGTATATAGCCTCCAAAGTCTTTTTTTGTCGTTTTTTAAAATTATTTTTAAAATGTGATGTATTATTAGAAGGTTAAAGATGAGCGATATGAACAATAACTAAATGTCTTGATATTTCAATTTAGTAATTTAAATTATTTACAGTTTAGTGAAGTTAAGGAAACTGAAGAGATGCAATCCTCAGCTCCAGGTTTCATCTCATAAAGAAACACTACTGGATGGAATAATATTCCGGCAAAAGTTTGAATGCATAAGAAGCTTTGTGGGACTATACTGGAAAATCTCAAATGGATCATATAGACCTCAGTCTTTGGTCAGTTGATTCTTTCCCCTGCCATAGAAAAGACTTCCTAAAGACTTCAGTGTAAAGTTGGTGTGTAAATATATGTTTGATAACTGTAAAGCACATACATACACAGAGACACAGACACACATGCACACTGGAAAATCACCTTCTACTTTTGTTCCCCTTATGTACTATGATTAGTGCAAGAAATCTCAGCCAAGGGCTCTAAGAAAATTAAAACAAAATGGTTAATAACATCAACATTTAAATTGTCCACTTAAAAAAATAAATAATTCAAATTATACTGAATGTGTCTATAGTGTGTTCATTAATAAGTGTTACAACAGCTACTTAATTGGATAATGTTTGTGAAGTTTTCTTTCCTTTATGCCAGGCTGCAAAGGCTCTTTTGTTTGCTCCAGCTCTCCTTCCTCAATTTATTCATCAACATTCAGCAATTTCAATATTAAGCAATTGCATTTGAGCAACTCAGTAAGATATAAGAGATACATTCCCATTTAATATCTTTACAAATTTTGATTGCACGTTATTGTTACACTTTTGGGGGAGACTGCTAGTTATAGACAATCACTTGTTAGAAGATGCTAGATAAATAATATCCCTGGAGTTTAAACAAAATTTGACTTAGAACCCTTCACTCCATTAATCATTTCTGACACTAGCTGAAAATATTTGATAGTGCTTGGATAGTTTTATTTCTTTCTTTGTTTCTCAGCATTTCAATGAAATGCATAAAGTCCTTATCTTTCTTATCTTACGTTTAAGAATCCTCTTTTGACCTGTTTGAGAATACCAATATTCAAGCTAGGATTTTTCTAAGTGACCTGGAGACTTCAGCTAATGATGAGCTGGGACGGCCAAGAGAACTGTGACATTCTTGAAGGCTGTGATTCAAGCAATAATAATTTTCAACCTTGCTGGAGACTGCAACATAAGCAAAAATATTCTCTGAGGCTCAAGTCATAGGTTAAGACTTTAAAATCTCTTCAGTCCAGACATAATAATGGAGAAAAATCTGTTCAATTTTGAACAAGGTATTTTATCCCTGTACTGAAGACACAGGGTCCCTTTAAGAATTCCCTGCCAACTCTTACCCCTGAAGAGAAGAAGAGCCATTGGCAAAAGAGCCAGTGAGGCTGTGTCTTCAAGACATAAAAGGTCTGTCATGGCACACAGGGAGCATTTAGGTCTCACTTGTAGTGAGAAGGTACTACTGCCTGCTTGTGATATTTGCAGTCAGGCTGCTTGACTGGGTCAGTTTACTAAAAGCTGTATATGGTAATTGCTAGTACAGGTTCTTCTAAACTTTGTTTACTATTAAATTGCTATAATTTACCTGGGAAATTGTACAGCGTTTCTAGTCTACTTTGCTTTTTATAGTGTAATATCCAATTATTGGCCAGTTGAATTGTGGAAAAGGTAGAAAGTGAGCCGGGGCTCCCTTTTCCAATGAATGGTCTATTAGATGTTGTGCCTCCTCCATCTCTTTCTTTCATGGGACTGTGGCCATTACACAGTAGTTAAAGAAGTGACAAGAAAACACCAGCATTCATTACAGCATAGCTTCAAGGTAAGAAAGCTGGATAAAACCAAAAGTGTAGTCAATTATCAGGAGGGTAAGAGACACTTTATATTAAAACCCAAATCTTTATTCAACTAAGAAGGTTCTTCTAACATAAGTATTAGAGACAATGAAGCGGAGAACCTAGCATATTTTCACAAAGGCCCAAGGGGATTTCTAAAGGAAAGCAGCCGGTTCCATTCCTCACTGAGTGAAGGCTATCTTGGGAAAGAGAAAAGAAAAGGAAGCACCACCTGTGCTCCTACTTGACTTAAAAGCATAGGCATGGGGAGGAACAAAGAAGTTGTTTAAGTAGTCAATAATTAAGTTTAAGTAGTCAATTCACATAATCATGTTCTCTGAATAGCAATCTCTTGCTATTAACTCTAATAATTTAATTCCTATAATGTTTTTGGTCTTAGTATTCTGAGTAATTCATGATTACTCTGTTTTCTATCTCAAGAATTAAGGATGTTAAAATAAATTCTGTTTTATACAGAATTTTCTGTATAAAAAATCCTGATTGTGTAAGAAAACTGAGCCATAGGAAAGTTAAAACTAAAAAGTCTAGGCTGAAGACAAGTGCTGAAATTAAATCCCTTGACTCTTAGTCATCCACCTGGATAAATCATGCAATTAAATTTGCATCTATTTTCTCAGTTCTCAGGTTTATCAATGATGCAGCGCACTGCCACCTGAAAGAGCTGCATTAATACAGCTGGGATTTCACTTCACCTGGGCAACAATGACATTCACAGAAGAGATGTCCCATCTGCTGCAGTAAGAATGCCATCTGTCCTTTCAGCATTTGCAAAACAAGTTTTGAAGGGAAAAAGGTATCCTCAAACAGTCCTTATCCACACATCCAATTGGTTATGATTTCTCAAGGGTGAAATAGTGGAGACACTGAGAGTCAGTAATGTAGGAGAAATATTATCTCTTGAGCTCTTCCCAAACAGAGGTTCTGGCAAGCTTAAAAATCCATTGCCCCATCCCTTCCACCTCAATCTTTGTCTGAAAGGATTAAATATCCATAAACGACAGGATAGGTAGTGGGTAAGAATTACTAAACCTTTCCAGTGTTAACCATATCATAATGAAAAATATTTTTTCCTAGAACTGTTTTTGCAGTTGCTATTGCTCAGATCATATATCATTGCATAACACCCTTTCACTAACCTTGTCAAGTATTATGTATGTCAACTAATTGTTTTTACAGAGAGTTTTGCTATTAGTTTCTTTAACGTTCTTAATTTTCTCCTGCTGCTGCTGCTTCTCCTTCTTCTATCCTCTCCTGAACACATATATCTATCTATTTGTCTTTCTTCTGACCATTAATTCTTTTCACTAAGTTGTTGTTTCTTTTGGAAATGTTACTCCTCAGTGTTCTCCCAGTCTTTGTGGATTTTCCCACCTCTTGGGTTTTAACTATCCCACTGTTCCTGGAAGATACTGGTATACATCCTTAAATTTAGGAATCAAAAATACTCTGTAAGTGGATTTGCTTAAAATAACTACATTTTCCTAAATTACTCCTGTTTGGAGAAAGACCAGGTGGCCTGGCATAGAGCTATCTGGAGTCACTGATCACTTCCCAGTTTAAATAGCTACACTTTATGCCAAGGGCATGTACAGCTTATGTTCCTTTTTGTCTCGCACAGAACACATTGCTTTATCGGCCCTGCAAATTACCTCAGCTCTAGAGAACAGCAGAAATCGAGCTGTGCAGTGGTGCATTAGTTGCTGACTTTCTCCAGCTGATCCAAGGTACATCCTATCTTGTTGTCTGGATGTGAGGTGTAGAAGTGAATGCAAAGAGGAAGACAGACAGTTTCTTGGCTAGCTGAAAAAGGCTGAATTACGAAGCAGAGACTACTGTATCTGTAATATGTCAAGTGAATTGTGTCAGGCCTTGTGACTCTTACTACCTATTGGAAAATATTTGTGGTTATCCCTGATAATTCCCCAAATTGTCTCATAGCAAAAGGTTTTAGCACCCTTCTGTTTTTCTTTTAAGTAGCCATCTGTATGTGAGTCCGTTTTACAGTGACACAATTCTGCTCAAGGAGTTATCTTCCAACCTTAAACACAGGCATGTATATTTTTACATATACATTATATTTTTATCTAAATAAACAGAATATGTGACTCAAAACCCCCCCTTTTCCAAGGGTAATTACTCAGAGATGCTTTTACAGACTTTTAAAAAAACCTCATTTTCTATACCGATGTTCACAAAGTTGTTTAGCCCAACATATTAATATCCTTCATATGAGTTGAATTATTTAGAATTTTTTAAAGGGTTGCAAGCATCTAAAAACGCATCTTTAGATTTTTTTAGAATTCACATAGCACATTTTAGAATACACTTAGCAAGGCTTTTAAGCATTTATTTAATTCTTTTTAAGCATCAGTAATGAAACAATTTCTCAGACAACAAACTTTGCTATGAATTTAAACAGTATGGCTTCTGAATTGATAATTTCTATCTACTGAAATTTTAATTTTAAAATTATAATTTCGATCAACTGGAAGAGAAGTTTAAGATTTATGTTCAGTTTAGAAAAATTATGAAGTTAGTGAACTATGATAAACAGCTGATCCACACCTTGAACAGAAGGGATGAAGTGAAATTTTGATACGAGATTCTGAAATACCAATTCAAGCATGCAGTCCATAGAACCTGTACCTTGAGCAGATAGCCTTAACTTGAATAAGACTTAAGAAAGTTAACTAAGGAAAACTAAGATAAGCAAAAATAAAAAAGATACTGTTTTTAACATGAGTTTCAAGAGAAACAGAATAAATTATAAATCGGAACACAGGTGAATTTACCTGATTTCCTATCTGTGTTGTCTATTTGAATACTCAACTACTTAAAACTTCCTACCTTCAGGTAATTTTGCTATCATGTCAAAGATCTGATGGGTGTTCTTCCGACAGATATCTTCTGGATCATCCAGGAGCCCAGTGAGGGCAGAAATCACTCCACTTCGTATCAGCCCTTGCCTAAAAACAACAATGGAGGACAGATGTAACAAAACATAATAAAACTTGTATGTATTTATGAGACACTTAACTCTTATTTATGCTGCATCTGTCTGACAAAACTTAAGAATTTTGTTCTTATTTCTCGCTGAAACATCTCTAGCACTTCCCACACCATTCAGTAAACTTCGGAATTGCACCTACCTGCCAATGCTATGCATAGCCATTACAGAGAGAACTTCTGTTGTTTTTTGCCGGACAGTTCTGTCATGATGTGCCAGCAAAGTCTTCAGGTTATCCAAGAACCCTATGAGACATCATAGTTCATTTTAACACTTGTTACCTTCAGCATTTATTTAAGATAGCAATATTCATCATTTATCTCACAATTTGAAGTGCATCAGAATTTTCAGCTTGTACTGACAGTGAAACTCTCATTGTCATGTCTCAAGTAAGGAAGAAACCTTCAAATTTCAAGGCCTACTGCCAAAAATGTCATGCTACAACCAAGCTGCTGACTCCTTATCTACTTAAATCCTAATCCTGCAAATATAAAGTGACATAACTCTAAAAATAAGTCAGTAGAGCTATTGATGTCTTTAGAAAAGCATGTTTTTGCAGGATTGACACTTTTTTTTCTGAACAGAAATAAATGTGGTGAACCATTAATGACTGTGTGTATGCACATATGGCAGTGACCAAAGCAAAAAAAAACCCAACCACCCCAAACAAACAACAATCTCACATTGCTTTGGCAGTTACTGTTAATCAAACAGTAACTTAATAAATTTCGAACTTGATTATTCTCTTTAATGAGAGGAAAAAAATACAAAATAAGTAAATGGAGAAATAAGCAGTGACAAACAAGGATTTTTTTCAGTATTACATAATGAGCTATTTAGATATACAACAGACTGCTAAAAGTTGCAAAAGTAAGCTTGTGGTTGGGGGTTTTTCCCCCCCCAGTCAAAACTTAGGATTCTTACAGGCCTTTGAAAATAGGCCAGATGTAGTCCTGACGAGTATGATAAATTTGATTATATTCCCTTCTTTTTAAATTTTTCACTGAGTTCCATGCAAGGGGGTGGTGATGATGATGGGGCTCTAACTTTGGACTAATTAAGCTTTTTTAATTAGCCTGTGTTGGAATTAGCTAAAATCAGAATAAAGATGGGCGACACGGTTTAGCGGTGAACATGGCAGTGCAGAGTTAACAGTTGAACTTGATTATCTTAGAGGTCTTTCCCAACCTTAACAATTCTATGATTGTTATGCACTACTTTTGTATTCAGGAGTTGATAAAACTTATAGTAATTGATAAACCCTGAACTGATGACAATTCTTAAAATAACTGTCACGTATATGGCATTATAATATTCTTTACCTTTGTAAGGTAAAACAAATAGAAATTTTTTCCAGGGCATTTTGTGTCATCAAAGACATTGTAAGGAGTGAGTAATGGAAGAAAGTAAAGTAGGGTTCCCCGCTCACCCTGCCCCACTGTGTCAGAGCTTGTGAGAACAGATTACTTACCTAAGGCTATTGCCTGGTAGACTTTTTCTGGATCGTGTACCAGATCGCAGAGTGCCATCAGTGCCCGCTGCTGTGTCAGCAGCTCGGGAGACTGTAACTCCTCATTCAGTTTAGGAAGGGCCCTCCTCCCAAATGCCAGAGGAGCTTTTGTGGGATCTATATCAGGGGGCAGGTAGCCGGAGATATGAGGTTGTGCCATCCCAAATCCTCCTGAGCAGGATTCTCCCTATCCCTAAGAATACTCCAAAATGGCTGTACTTGGTAAGGGGACAGATAGCGTACCATAAAGGCACCTACTGACTTTAAACAGTGCTCTGTGTCCCCAAGGAGCTCTTTTAGCAAACCTACACTGTCAAGAAGTTGTGAAAGAGGCCGGAATGGTGCATGGTCATCAGCACTAACGTCTGTTCATCTGCTGAATTGTCTGATCTGGTTTAATTCTCTACTGAACACTGTAAGGAGAAGAGAGAAAGACAAAGCTTATAATTGCAAGGAGGGATGTTAAAATTGATGGAGGGAACGTTTTTTAAAGGGTTAAAGTGAAGCAGCCCACAGCCCAAAATCGGAGGGGGGCTCAAAATAATAAAATTAAAGCAAATGAAAACCAAATGCCCTTTTCCCCCCCAAAACCCACATTTTTTAAAGGGATCTGGTTTAAACCTGCCCTCACAATTTGGTAACGTTTCATGAATAGGCGAGGGCTGCCCTCCCCCCCTCCTCGCTAGGCCCTTCCCGCAGCACGGAAAGCAGCTCAGCTGACAGAACAATACGACCTGCAAGATTGAAAACGGCTACCAAAAAAAAAAAGTTAAAAAAACCTCTAAACAACTCCTCCCTTCAAAACAAACGAAATAGACTAAATCATCGAAGGCCCCGTGTGCCACTATTGAGCCCGCAGCTTCCGACCCTCAGCGCCGGCCGGCCCTCACCACGCGCGTTCCCTGGTTGCCACAGCGCCCGCTCTTTGCGTACGCGCCGCTTCGTGAATAGCGACTAACGCCACCGAGCCCGGCCCTGCGTCACCAGCGTAAGCGCCGCGTTTGACGGATGCTGCGGTGAGGGAGTTACGTCAATGGCGTAGTTGGGAGCGGGCGGCGGGAACTGACGCGCGGCCGCTGAGTGGGCCCGTGAGGGGACGGGAACGCCGCGGTGGGGCCGCGCTGTGGCGGCTATTCTGCCTCATTTCTCTGCTAGGGTGGGCAGTTTCTCTCCCCGCCCCCTGTTTTCAAGATAATTTTAGTTAAACAACATTGGGGAAAATTGAGAGCGAACAAAATGGTGGTCGAAGGTTAAAAATGCCGCGGGCGAGTGCCTTGGGGTACAAGGGTTGAAGGGAGCGCACTAGTTTTGGACTAGGTTTTCTTTCCTAATCTTCTCCAGAATGTCAGTATGAACAGCTAGAATGTGTAGTGAGGGTTTCCATTATCTAGTTTCACATAACTCTTTAGAGGAAGGTAGACGGGAAGAACGGCTCATTGTAATGTTGCTGGCAGAGTTTAAGGGTGTTCCAGGTTGTCAGATGTGATCTGGCATCAGGAAAAAAACTCTGAACAGCTTGTGCTATAAAAGGTTTGGTCCCAGTGCAGATAGTGAAGTCGTCGAGATGTTTTTGATTATGTCTGAGTAACAATTATAACAATCAAAGTTCTTAAACTGGATTTTACAAATCCAAAGTAATTCTGACCAGCTGGATTAAAATATATCGCAGGAATGGGTTCTGGTTTGTTTATCTTCAAAATCCATAAAAGAAAAACTACTGCTTTAAAAAGTAGTTTTTGGAAAGGATTCATTTTTCTGCAGCATTTTAGAACAGATTATTTAAAGCAGAGGTTATTTCCCTGAATTAGATTAGACTTCCACTAACTATATAGTCGTAAAAGTTCACCTGATTTCTGTAGGAAGAGTGTGAACTTTTCTCAGGGTAGAAGGAGCAGGACAAAATCAGAGATGTGTTAACCCTTCTTTCAGTGTGAGTTGTTCTGTCTTGTCCTTCATCATAGCTTGGAATACTGATTTAGTGGTCATGACGTTAACTTATTTTATGTATGCCTTCTGAATGACTTTCTCAAATCCTTTGTCTATCCACAGAAGCTGCAGGTGCTGCTGTTCTTGCAGTGTTGAGATAAGGAGGGTTGTGATGCCATGGAGACACTGTGTTCCCAGCCCTCCCTGGTGACTGAATCCACTTTCAGCTCTGTAAGAAGAGAAAATATGCATCATCCTCAATATTTTTAGCAACTTTTTCTTTCTTAAATTTTTTTTTCCTCTAATAGTGTGTCTTATTTGTTGATTTGGTAAGTTGGAACACGTTTATGTGTGTGTGAGATTTAGATTAAATACACTAAATATAAATGAAAATGGCCTCTTAATTTTGAAATATTTCTGTTTGGTTGCCTTGGTCCCTCCTGTACTTTGCATGCACCGAGATTGTTGAACTGGGGTTTTTTGTAGCTTAGTTTGTGAAAGAGCTCTAGGAGATGAGCAGTGAGTCAGGCTATGTACACATGACTGGTGTTTAGGATGCTTAGGAGGTGTTGAACTCAAACTAGGAGAACATGCAGAAAGCAAATGAGTGTTTGAAACTCTTACCAACTCATGGAGTTTTTGTTTTCAGAACTATGATAATAGTTCTGACATTAATTAAGACATTAATAAATCTTACTTGCCAAAAGGGCAGGAGCACACCATAAAAAGGGTCTAGATTGCTCGAGTTTTGTATGGTCACAAGTAGCACAGAACTATCCATATGGTAATAGATAAATACTGTAATGTCACCTTCTTTGGTGAATAACCCATCAGCTACAAATCTGGATTCTTTGGGGAGAAGTGGCCATTCAGGTATGGTTGGGATCATAATAGTGGTCTGAAGTGATTTAAAAGCATGTAATTCTAAGTAGTGGACTGGCAGTTTTGTTAAGCTTTATTCTTAGTGTGTGGTTGTAGAACACAACTGTAGGGTTTTTTCTTATATACTTGATCACTGTTTAAAATTACTTGTCTGCATTGGTGTGCCCTTTTAACATTTTTAGTCTGCTGCAGAAGTGGGAGAGGCTTGTTTCCTGGTTCCAAGCCTGTCCCAAGCTTTATCAAAATCTGACTATTAGAATGGGAGAGCTTCGTTTTCTCCTGAAATTTGGAAATTTAAATCCTAATGAAATACATAACAAAATCCTTTAGCATCCTAAATTGCAGTCTGGCATACAAAATGCTGTCTAAATTAATGAGTTGATTGACAATACTTAGGTAATGCAAAAGAGCTTTGTTATTTCTTATTCCTTGTCTTTGGTATTTTGTACATTGGAAAGCAAGATTATAAATGACTAGAAAGACATTTATATAATTCAGAATGTGTCATTAGTGGCATGCGCATCCTGACTCTAAAGCTGAGATGAAATCAAGTTGAAATGCTGAAAAAATCCCTTAGGAGTTTCTTTATAATTGCTGCTATGCTTAATATTAGCACTGTAAGGGTTCCCCACTCCATTAGTTCCTTATCTGCTGGGTTAATCCTGCTCTTTGTATCTGTATATACAAAGATTTTTGAAGAAAATGGAACTGTTTCCTTACACAGGATTAGGGACCGTTGGGCTTATTGAGGAGCAATTTCTGATCAAAGGAATCGGTATGACCACTAAAACAAGTTTGTTGTTTTAAAACTATAGCCCTATTGTACAGTTAAATTACTCCAACTCTGCCTTCCCGGTCTGTGGAAGAAGGGGAGGAAGGGAATTGTTGCAAGCCTGTTGCTATGGCCACGTAGCAGGGGCTGAGCTGTTTGTGCGGCTGGAATCCTGCTGCATCAGCTGCTGCTCGGTGAGTCCTTCCTTACACTTTGCTACATGATGAAAATGCTCTTATTAGAAACGTTCTTTTGAACGCCAGTAAGAAATTGGTACCCTAATAAGGGTCCCCTCCCCCAGCAACCCACGAGGTTTCATTACATAACCAAATTGATATGTCTCAGGTGAGACATCTAAATGCATTTGTGATTTTCATGTGAACATTATTCTTTTTCCATGTCAGATGGATTTCATTCTTTCTGAGCTGATCTTGGATGAAAGTTTGATGTTATGCCAAGAAATGTGGCATTTTCATCTTTCCTCCTTTCTTCTCCTGACCACATGAAATCTGGTATCGCCTAACATTAATTAATGTGCATAGTGCAGAGGCATTTGAAACAATGATGAGCAAGATTTTTAAATTAAACACTGCAAAATCCTTTGAGGGCTAAACTGCAAGCGCTTAGGTTGAATTAAGTGAACAATTCTCTGCCCTAACATGGAATTAGAGTTGGTGCCTTATAGTTTCAGAAGGACATTGTTTGCTACTACAGCTATGCACACTGAAGTGGGCCCTTTTACGTAAGAAACAGGTTTTCTTACATGCAAACTGAGTTGAAGAAGTGCCAGTTGTAGCAAAATGAAAAAAAAAAGAAGACAAGTCTGCAAGAACTTGGTTAGTTTTTGTTTTACCGTGTTGTCCCTGTATTGAAGTAATTCCTGAATACTGTCTTTCTCTTTACATATTTTCACTCTTGCAGAATTCAACTGAATTTCGAGGATGAAGTCCAGCCTAATGCATTTTGTTCCCCCAGTGAGCAGGGAAAGAATAATCTCCCAGTTTCCTAAGGTAAGCATTTTCATCCCTCTGGTCACAGTCTGTAGCCCCTTCCACACTGATCTATCCTTCCCTTGTGCTAATGGTATTTTAATGTAATTTAATTTAATTTAATGTACACTTGTCTTCTGTTAAAATTACAAATTATTTAAGAATTTCTTTCAAAGTTTAACGTGACCTCATATTCCCATTCAATGCTGATCTCTTTAATAATAATCCTCATTTCTTCTTTTTAACCTCTACAAAAAGTGACCTCTTGCCAAGAAAGTATTATCTTATAATATTTATCTTGTTTTTTCAGCAAAACAGTAATAATTACATGCTTAAAGAGCTCCAACACCAAGGGGAAAGAGGAACCATAACTGATGTTAAAAATGCAAAAAGTCTAATTAGAAAGTTAAAGAATTTGAGGCAATTTTAATTTTCTGTTTATAAAAGAACCTTAGTCATACAGCAGATCAAATGTTGTAGGCACTGTAGAAACACAGACAAAAGACTTTTGATGTCCCCAAAGACTTTTATATATGAAGTATAATAAAGGAGTTAAGAACAGGGAAGGACAAGAAATTACCACTTGCTTTTTTTCAGTTGTTCAAAAGGTCCTTTTAAGGGAGTTAACATTTTTTTCCATTCTTGATCTCGGCTACATATTTCACTTTTAATTTTATGAAAAATACCACAGGTATTTTAAGCAAGTGCAAGGTAAAATACATTTTCCTTATTTTAAACTAATTCCTAGTTAAAGGATGAGTAATAGAAACAGTGCTTCCCACTTATAAGAGATTGAAAATACTTCATAGTAATAATTACTTGCTAGTGGTAGGCTCCCATCTGTGTTTGTCTTGTGTGTCTTAGATTATTGGGATAATTTAAGGCACCTACTGTTGTACAGAATGATGAGCAAATGGATTTGGCCACGTGTGCTTAGGCAGTACTGGGACACTGACACTCAGAAATGTGGTCAAATGATGGTGGTGTCACAAGGAGTTTTTACAAACACAGCTGTGGGGGAGCCTTACTGCGTTCTAACCCAAGCTATCCCTTTTCTTATGCCAGAGTAACCCTGTACTTAACAAATCCTTTGAACAATCATCTTATCTGTTTTTCCTTGCTAGTTTGACTTCTTGCAAAGTAGCCATCACCCAGTTTGTCCCAGCAGCTCTTCTCTCTTTTCAGTGGTACACACCTGAGGCCTGTCTGCAGTTTAAAGAGCACTTCCATGCACAGGTCAGGACTGCTTGTCAGCAGAGCACTGGAACGGCTGGGTAAGTTTGCAATAACCCACATACGCAAGGAAGTAAATATTTTAAGCTCTTTATAGCCTCCTTTCTCCATTGGCTTTTCCTCTCTCCAGTATGTTTCAAGGCAGCTAAGTCCATGCATGGGGCAGTTGTCTCACCTGTTTCACAGCAAATGAATCAAGTGCCTCTTCTTCCCATAAGTGTCAAAGATACTTTTACTGCTGGCATAGGTAGCATTGAAAAAATGGTGTAGTAGTTCAGCAACAAATAGTTTTATAACACCCTTGAAGTAAACAGTTCAAAAGATCTAGCAGATTCAGCCTTGCTGTGTTCTCTGTAGCTGTTCCAAAGGAGGAGTTAAAAAAGGCTTTAGGGGGATATAAACACAGCAGTTCTAAGTTTCTTGAAACATCTGAGAATCTAGTTTTAGTCTTTTTGAAGTATATGTGCTGAGAAATTCTCTTAAATAGTTCCTTAAAACTGGAGGAAATTTCTGGTAAATATATAGCATTGAAAAATCCAAATAATCTGTTGCCCTACTAACAATCTTGAAGTTGTTTTTTGGTTTTTTTTTCACTTTATCTCTCCCCCAGAACTGTTACTATTACTGATTTAAGCTCTGAAGCAAGGCAGGGAAGCTAAACTGTGTTAGAAATCATCACTATTCAGTTAAAATAAATAGCGGTACTTTTTAGTGATAAATACTTCTGCTTTCAGTGTGAAGGATCTTCCATAAAGTGGAGCTCCTATGAATACTGACAATTATCTCACTATTCTTTCAGCTCTAGAGTTGCTGACATAAGACTTGTCATGATATCCATCTTTACATGCAACTTGTTATTCATTTCACTAGGGAGTCATGCTAAAAAAAACTTTTTAAGCCAAAATATGTCACCCTGAGAGACATCAGTGACTTTATTCCTTTTTTAAAAACACAGTCACTATCTTGGTTTCATGTAAATTTGTTACAAATGTCTGGACAATTTTCCTAGCAAGACATGCTTTATTGAATTTAGGTATTTTTTTCTTCCGTTACCAAAATATATTTGTTTGGGATTTTTATTTTTTTTAATTATTTCCAGAGTAAACCAACTCTCCAGGTAATTTATTCTGGTAACAGAGTGTAGCTAAAAAGCTGTTCTATTCACATTTTTGACAAGAGAATGAAACCACTTTTCTGCCAATGATTTCTAAATATGATTATTATTTGGTAGCTTAGGTTATTTTTTGGTGCAATGGGGGTAGGGAGGGCAGCCAGAGTGTTTTGTACAGTACTTGTAGAGCTTGACAGGAATAACCATTATCTTCCTTTTCCATTATCCCAAGTAATAAAATATTTCTTTGTCATTTGGAAAGCTCGTCTGATAAATTCAGTAGCTAATGGCTGTATTTAATATTCTCTTGATATTCCATCACTGTGTTAAATCTAATTGTCTCATCTAGGGAGTTTTTTCCCCAATACAAATTAATGGAACACACACCTCTAAACTTTCACTTACTTTTTGCTTTTCCCTGAAGGTTGTTGATTACATTCAGTATTTGCTCAGTAAGAGCTAATCAGGCTGAGACATGTCAGCAGCAGAGGGGCCTGTGGCCACCCATTTAGTGGTGACTGGCACATAAAAACAAACACCTTCTTACTTTTTTTGAAATATTAGTCATGCAGCTTACCAGTCAAAATTTGGACTATTTAGAATAGATAACTTGGAATCAGCATCACATGGAAGTTGATGTAACCAGAAATAGTATCCAATAGAAGATTAATTCCTTTGTTTAAAATGCCATTCCTTGATAGAAAAGAACATTAAACCTCTTACGCCATTTTTGTAGCACGTGCACAGGAGATGTCAATCCAAGTTTAGGTCAACAAATACACTTAAATTCACTTATGCACCTGTATCTCCTAAAAGAGATGCTGTTTCAATTTTAAGAATGCAGGCTGAGTCACCTAGAGCCATCTGCTGTATCCTGTGGGAGGACCTAGAGCAAAGAGGATTATTTGCATGAAGCCAGGTTCGGATTAATATTATTCCAGATATTCAGAAAATGTATTGGCTCTAACCCTGTGGGTTGTTTTTCCCGGAGGCACATTCTGCAGTGGGTTATTTTATTATCAGCAATTTATTGTTTCTGCACTTAGGACTTCTTTGGTACTGTTAAAGACATTGAGAAACTTGTCATTAATTTGAATGCAAAGGATGCAGATACTCTATGGTCTTATGTGTAAACTGCCAAATGTACTCCAAGCAATTTTAATAGAACAAAATTTATGTCCCACTGAATTAAAATTAAGAAAAAAGTAAACAGAGTAAGAAATTGAGTATTTCTGCTCCGGAAGGGTTTGTTTTTTTGATGACTTTCTTTCTTGCGATTTAAGGCTCTGATTGTGCAGCACAGTGGCACTTAGGTAAACTGAAGTCACAGGTACATGTGCTCATCACTTGCAATTTAAAGATCTAAATCAGAATTTTTAGAGAGAGGCTGTTGAAATTACTACTAAAACCGTGTAATATTTTCAAATATTTTTAACAGGCTGAAAATATCCAAGGTGGTTGTGGTAGGCGACCTGTATGTTGGCAAAACCAGTCTTATCAACAGGTACAGTATATCTCAGCAGATGGTTTGATTCTGCTATTTCTCAAATAAATGTTATAACATTTCCATTGCTGTCTTTAGAGCAGTACTTTGTGGTTCTGGTTTGAACCTGAACCAGTATTTTGTGGTTTTGTTATGAAATGAGGACAAAACAAAATCTACAGTATGAGACAAGCTTGATACATCAACACAGAAAGTCGTGCTTTAGGACTTCAATCAGTACATGTCTTATTCTGAAGTATTTTTATCCGGTCAAATATGATACAGCGTTTTCTTAAGGAATCCAGTCTAAAGGCTAAACAGTTGAAAAAAAATTCCAGTGTCTGAGTCTTGGTTTCATTTGGGTCATTATTTACATTCCAAAATATATTCCCTTGTAACTTAAACTGTAAGATACTGTACCTCCCTTGACAGCCCAAAGATGTTTTATTCTGAGTCTCATACTATCCTGAGAGCTTACTAGATGTATGTGCTTTCTAGTTGGTTAAACAGTATCTGCCTTTTTTTAATTAGTGCCTTGATGTTTTACTATCTGCTTCTGCGTTATACAGCCATCCATAGTTATTCTTTTCTTCATAATTTACCCTAGACAAGGTTAATTTTAATTATTTGTAGTGGTGTGTTTCTAGTATTTCATCCCCTTTTTTTTTATTGCAGATTTTGTAAAGATGATTTTGACCGAGACTACAAGGCAACCATTGGAGTAGATTTTGAAATTGAACGTTTTGAGATAATTGGAATGCCATATAACCTCCAGATGTAAGTTGAAACAGCATGGTTAAGCATTGCACAGAGTACGGTCTCAGGAGAGATTGAATTGCTGCAGGCTGTAGTGGAATAAAGATTTTTAAAATATAATAAAATTACACAAAGAATAATGTGATCTGAAGAAAAGATTCTGTATCTGGACTTGCGGTTTTGGTAAAAATTTTACTCTTGGATTTCTCATTCCTAGAAAACATTACAAGTTCGTCAGTGTTCGTTTTGGATGTCTTGTGCTATTTTGGTGGAGTTCTGCCTTTTTTACTCACTGTTCATGAAAGAGAAGTGGAAGTTTTGCCACAGCTTTTTCCAGTGCTAGTGTAACCCCAGTCTGGATTAGTAGGCACAATGAGCACTGAACTTGCCTTTACTGGGAATTTTATTCCTGCACTCATTGAAATTAATGTTAGGGTGTCCAGTGATTTCAACATCTCTTAATTGAGGACTAATTAATTATCCCCAAATCATAGACAGGCTGGGGTGTTTATATTAGAATGTGAACATAATATCTTTGATTTTCAACTTCGTTTGTCAGACTAATGGGAATGCTGCCCTTTCACCTGCTTTGAGTCTGCAGAATGGTGTCCCTTCGTGGTTTTGGTGGCCAGCAATGCTGTTTTGTAGAGGGCATTATTGAATCCTCTGTAGGGTGACCTAGACCAGAAATAGGATGCTTTGCATGAGGTGTTTTAGTGCATGAATCTTAAAAACCTTTTCACTTAGGAACACTTTTTTCCTGGTGAGATCACTGATGTAAATAGATGGCTCGTGGTATTTATTGAAGAATACTTAGAAATCAATTTCCCACTGATTTCACTGCAATTGTGTTTGGGAAATTCTGCCAGGCACTATTGCTTTGGAACTTGAGTCCTTCTAAAAATCTAGACTTGTGCATCAGTATTTTGCAAACTGAAGCAATAAGGTTCATGAGCTACTAAAGGTCAGGTTGCATTATCTGCAAAGTCTTCAGAAGCTGGGTAGAACATTTCCATATGATAAGCACTAGTGCCCCCTCTTGCTGAGAGATTTTCATACAAGATAAATTTGCAAGTATTCGTGACTGGCAGTACTAGGCTACAACAAACCCCAAACTTCTGTAGTGCTGGCAGTTGCTGAGGGCACTGCATATCATGTTCACTAATAAGAAGCAGATCCTTAGTTTTATTTAATGGTGCCATTAGTACCTGGTAGACTGAGCTGTAAGTCTCTAATTTGTAGTGTAGGGACAGATATCTTATCTAGCAGTTGCAAGATTCTAACATGGGCTAATACATGATTTACATAGTATTAGCGCAGAAAATTTGCAAAATTAGATTGCCCTAGAAATACATGCAAATGACATAGATGAACGAAAATAATATTTTAAGAAAAGGATATTACCATGCAGAATACGAATACTTGAATTGTCTCCAAAATTATTAGTATTAAAAAAAAAAAGGAAAAAATGAAGTTCACATGTCTTCATTAAATAATAGAGCTTTACTGTATTTCTATCAGTAGTTAATGAATAACATGTTCCAGATGGTGACACTTCTCTGGTATCACATTCTTCTCCGCCTGGTACCAGTCTGCTGCTTCATTAGCGTGTTTACTCAGGTTACACTGGGTTTCATTAACCTGAAATTTCTTTTTTCCCCATTGCACAGATGGGACACAGCAGGTCAGGAAAAGTTCAAGTGCATTGCATCTGCTTACTACCGAGGAGCAGAGGGTGAGAACAATATTGATTTGATCCTGCCTGTGTCAGGAGGTTGTATTTTGTACAGAAACATATATTCATATATGCTCCTTGGGAAGGTACCTGTAGACACAGTGTGGTGGAATGGATTCTCCATTATTGTAGGGAAGAAGGGATAAAGAAGTTTGTGAATTGATGTGTTGTCACTTCTGCAAGATCCGAATGTTCTGATGATGCAGTGATGAAAACTGGCACTTGTCTAGGGGGAAAAGAATTTGAGGTTGGGTGAGATTAATGCTGGAGTTAGAAGTGGATATTTCTGGCTTTCCCTTTGGTAAGAGACAATTCTGCAGGAATTAGTGGTCCCAAAATAAAAGTGTTAATAGCACTATAGACTGCAGACTACAGATAGAAGGTATACAAAAATAAGGTTGAAGACTAAGGTCTTAGGTTTTACTGGGTGCTAGAAAAGGAATGAGCAAATGGATAGTCTTCTACCTCCTCTGTGTTAAATCTGTTCTTACACCTTATATGTAAACATTCTCTGTTTAATGAGATGGGTTGGAGAGACTTCTGGTACGCTTTCTAATTTAATTACTTATTTTTCTCCTCTTGTCTCATATTGCAGTTATAATAACAGTGTTTGATCTGGCTGATATCCAAACTTTGGATCACACCAAGTGAGTTTCTGCATTTTGGCTTATCTTTTAAAGGTTTTACAGCAGGTTTAATTGCCTTGCATATGTAGGTGTTGAGAACTTGCTGGATCATGAGTGTGTTTTCTATTGAGCTAAGAAATGAAAAATGACAGTCATTGGATTACATAGGGCGGGATTTTTCTGAAGAAAATGCAGAACATAAATTTGAACTACTTACACATGACTTCCTTTAAAGTCAGTGCAGAGGAAGAGGCACTTCAGTAAAAGCTTGATCCTTCCAAAGCCAGATATACAGGAAGAGATGAAGTGCACCCCGAAAGAGTTCTTTTTTGTACTTCATTTGCTATAAAGAGAATAACATGCTGAAACCTAATGTAAATGATGAAATTGAGGAGATGTATCTCATGCATAATGTCTCAAGAGCTTCTCATTTTTTGGGTGCCCTGATATCCCAAAATTATTTTCTTTCTCTAATTTCTGAAGTGATTCTGATGGGAGATAGGCTGTCAAAAAGAGAAGAGAAAATTAAAAACTCACAGTATACGTAGATACAGCTAAACTTACTAGTTCAGATCCTTGTAATGATTTGGTTACAACAGCACATGAATTGTCGTGAGTAAACTTGTTCTGCTTTTAATACAGGCTATGAAACCCTGCATGGACCTATGATCCACACTGTTGTCAGAGCTCAGAGCATATGTATTTCTAACGTGCTGTTGTGACTGTAATGCGGGTACAGACTTCTTTACAACCTGTACTTTGTCTTATTTGAATGTGTACTATGGTGCTTAGCTCATTTACATAGGACTTTGTAAAATAATATATATATTAGTGTCTCTGCTTGGCTGAAAGTAATTGAAGCCTGTGAACCTGATTTCCCACACACGCACACACTCCCTTCCCTCCTTGACTTGTGTTGGATGACTCAAGAGAAACTTGATTGCCAGAGTAACAAGAATATAAAAGCTTGTGAGACAAGAATCATACAGCCTTCATAGGGAGCTGTTTTATAATGCTGAATAGATTATTTCACTCTTCTTTATTCCCATTTGTATCTAACTTGCTATGTTGGTTCTTATCTTTTTGTTTGCTTCTTGCTTTGTTATTCCTTATCTTGAACCAAACTTTGCCCTCTCACTTACACTGAGAAGTACCTTCTCTGGGTGCTAAAATCAAGTTGAGTTTGTACTCTGCTGTGGATATAACTTTACTTTAGTGAAAGACACATATTCAAAGGAGTTGGAATAGCTACTGCTCTCTCTGTGTAGAAAAAAAGGCTTTTGATATTCTCACATAAGTTCTTCCTCTCACTTTTCTTGTGACCTATTATGTGTCACCTTCTCCTGTATTCCTCATTCCCTCTGACTGATTCTGTCATTTCTCTTTTGTATTTCAGACAGTGGCTAGAAGACGCATTGAGGGAGAATGAGCCAGATTCCAGCTTCATCTTTCTAGTTGGAACAAAAAAAGATTTGGTGGTGAGTAAATTGAATGCAGATGAAGAAATCAGATTTTCCCTAGTTCCTCAAGTGATTTCCCTTACAAGTCATACACAAAGTTGTTGAGATAAAGAACCTGAGCAAAAAACTTACCAGGTAAATTGAACAGCACATTTGGAACTAATTTAAGAAGAGGCTTTCTGAAAAAATGGGTAAATAGTGAAATATTTCTAGCATGACATTTTTCAAGCACGAACATTCCTAGTGATGTTGAAGATTTATTGATTTGTTTTTTTAGGGAGAGTGTGTTCATTATTCAGGAACAGGGAAGATTTCTTAATTGAATATGACATAATTTTCCAAAGAACAGGGTAAATGCAGTCACTCTATACAATTCTCAGTCTTGTATTTGTCTTTCTGTAGCTATCATTACTTAATTTTTAAAGATTTGAAAACAGACTTGTTTTTTCTGTGACTAGTTGGTCCCACAGGTCTTCTGCTGAGAATGATGGGGTGTCAGGGATTTAAAGACCAGTAACTGGGCTGTTGACTTGATAGCTCTTTACCAGAGTTCGTTAGATGTAAGGGTCACTTGTTAACTGTTGTTTTGTTTCAGTGCTGTGGGAGTTGAGTGGAGACTTCCATTTAAAACCAGTACTAAATACTTGAATATTCTTATGGTCATGTCTGATTGCCCAAGTCTAGGCAAGGTCAAAAAGGCCCGAGAAAACTGAAAGCATCACAGTATAAGTGCTATAGCAGTACCTCTGTGCTGTTACCAGCCCAGACCACTTCTTATGTTCAAGTTATTCCGTGTTGTTTACCCAGTCGGATGCTGTGTGTGAAAGGACAGAGCTCGATGCCATCCGTTTTGCCAAGGAGATGCAGGCAGAATATTGGTCGGTTTCAGCCAAAACAGGTAAATTACTGCAAAGGATGTAAAAATAGCATAACCACAAGGGCTGATGTGGAAGTGGGAGGAACTTATTATCCCCCCGTTCCCAGGTTTTTTTTTGTTGTTCTTGCATTTTGTTGCTATTAGAAACTTCAGGCTTATTAATGGCTGATTTTATTTGAGCATTTGTATGTGTGCTTTGACTGTCATATTTGCAGAAAGAAGTAATCAAGCTACTTTGCAGTATCTGAGCATGTTTAATTCATAGTTACATAAATATACATGTGCACTACTACTCAGCGTTTGCAATGGAAAAAGATTATACCACAAACTGAATTCTCTCTGTTGCTGGCTAAAAATAAAGGTGCAGCACAGGGTACAGTATTCCAGTGTAAGAAAATAAGTTCTTTCTGCAGTGATCAGAATGGAAGACAGATTGTTGGAGAGGCCTGTTTTGTCCCAGTATTGAGCAGTGAGCTGTTCACAGATGTGCTTGTTATGCTTGGTCATCTGTTGATGTGTCTTTGTAAAAACACATAATTTCTGTCTTGTTTCCTAGGGGAAAATGTCAAAGAATTCTTTTCCCGAGTTGCTGCCTTGGCCTTTGAACAGTCCATGATAAAGGAGCTGGAGAACACTCCTGGGCACATGGCCCAAATTGGGGCAGGAAATCTCATCAGTATGTGGAGTTTTGCTTTGTGTGT
The DNA here is from genome assembly GCA_018881555.1 of Amblyornis subalaris. NCBI lineage: Eukaryota > Metazoa > Chordata > Aves > Passeriformes > Ptilonorhynchidae > Amblyornis > Amblyornis subalaris. Next base: position 3,525,116 of record JACAXG010000071.1, read on the forward strand.
GCATTTTCCTTGTTTCTAGTCCAAAGGACTGGGGAGGTTTTTCAAGCATTAAAGCCAGTTTCAAACACCTGCAGGCATATTCATGTCATTGTCTGCCCAGGTTTTAGCCTACAGGAGTGACTGGGCCTGCATCCAGCTTTTGTTACTGCTAGTATCAGGTGGTATAATTTCTGGTAAATTGAGTTTGTAACTTTTTTGTTTCCACAGAACTGGAGAAGAACATTGTGGAAATTCCAGAAGACAACGCTAAAGTCAGCCTGAGTTGCTGCTAACCATGAACTGTTTCTGCAAGTGCCACGCTTCTCTGCAACAATGCTCTCAAACCAGAAATAGAGAGCTTTAATTTTAGAAATGAGGGAGGAAAAACTTACCTAAACTTTCTTCCTGAGTGTTTCCCTGCTGCGCCATTGTGCAGGGTGGTACAATTGTTACATAAACCTTTCTCTGTGTAGTTGAAACATAACATCCTTGTCTTAATGCAAGAAGACATTGCCAGTGCCATGTGCTCACCTGTCTGCCAGAAAGGCCCGTAGTCAAAAATGATGTCATTTTAGTGTATTGTTCTTTGATAATTCTCTAGAAGTCTTAGATAGTGAACTCGCATTCTCATGGGAGCAGGAAACAAATGGCAGTTCAGGATAAAGGGTGCTATCCATATGTTTTTGCCTTTTAAAATCATAGTGTAAAATAACTCTGATTTGCTTTTATGCATTCCAAGTATTTTAAAACTATTTGAAAATAAATCTTTTTAAGTATCAGGTCTGGAAGTACACAAATGCAGACTGCATAGTTTCCACTGTGGTTTCTCCATCCAGGAAAAATCAGTATTACTTTTCCTTTTACCGCTTAAGAATCAGAGCCCAGTACTTAAATATTTCCAAGCCTAGAAGAAGTCCAGGTAGGAACTTGGTTGTTTTATCCCAGCTGTCTAATATTTTTAAAATGTTTCCAGATAAGAATGCTATTCTTTTCCATTCTCTTGAATAAGAAAGAAAGGTCACACAGGTGCATAATATGGAACACATATTATTTCCCTCTAATTTTTCCAATAGCTCTCTGAACTCCAGTATTCTGGTGTGAGTATCTAACTTAGAATTTGATGTTTCTAGGATTCATATCCAGCATTTCAGGCTATGCAGGCATAAAAAAAAAAATATATAATGCTCTAAATTTCGTGCTGCAATTATTTTAGATGGAGAGAAAGAAGAAAACCTATGAACAGTTACAAGGTACAGTTTCTTAAGATATTCATTCAGCCATTGCAGAAACAATGGCATCTGGGAAACTAATTATAACAGGGCCTTTCAGATTTGAGCTACTGAGAAATAAAGACATTTGTTAATAAAGAAATGCATCAATCTGAAAATATTCTCGACTCTCTGCCATTTTTCCCACTTTGATAAGAAATGGGGAGAAGTGGAGAAAAGATGACTTAAACATCCTTTTTATTACTTTTATTTTCTTATGACATAAGCTAGAGCAGTTTCATAGAATATGAGGAGCTCTGTTTCTTTTTTTATCAGACAATCTTCCCTTTGGCAATCGTGCTGGCTGTTGGCAAAGACACAAATGGAGCATTTGGTGGAAAAAATGAATCTGTGAGGGTACGTAAGGAGCTTTTTATCCAAACGTCTAATATTTTGACCTTATGATGTTCTATGCATTTGTTCAATTCGCAAGTCTGTTTCACAGGGATGATGAATTTACATGCTGCTTGTAGCATGTGCTGTGCTGAGTGGGCAGTGTGGCCACAGTCTTCGAGTTTACTGAGTCTGAATGAGAGTAGAGGAGGTGGTTCACTCTGCTGCAGCAAGTCATGTTAGCTGGGCTTCAGTACTGGCATGATAGATAGTGTTTACAGTGCAGAATGACTCAGGAACAAATCTAAGACGAGATCAGGATTTTTTTTTCCACCAAGAAATATATCTCCTAAGGGTTTCTTCTGTTGCTGAGCTCAATTATGGTACAAAATCAGAGATGCAATCTCTTCAACAACATGATCATGTTTCCTGGAAAATCAACTGGGACAGGTTTTTTCTAGGGATTCAGTACGTTGCATGATGCCATTACTGGTTTGTATCATCTGGAGCGCCTAACACTTCACATGCAAATGCAATACTCTGTCAGTCATTAGCTGTCATGTGACAATGGCCTGAGTCCATCTATTATGTGATAGATGCTTTGAGACTGAGGGTTTTTTGGTTGGTGGGTGGTTGGGTTTTGTTTGTTTGTTTGTTTGCAGTAGGTTTTTTTTTTTTGCTTGCTTGCTTGGCTAAGGGTGTTTTTAGCACCACTGAGACTTCCCCTGCAAAGAACTCAGTATTAATAATTTATCATCTAAAATGAATCTTGGATCGTGTTGCAAAAGATTAGTTGCTTAGGAAAGCACAAAGGAAACTAACTACAGAAAATTAATACAAATTTGTAAGTTCTATCTGGTCAATGTTTTATCTATGTACATTAATCCATTCTATCAGCAACTTAATTGACTTTGAAGAAGCCTTAATATTTTGGAAAACAAAAAAACTATATTAACTTTTAACCATAGTTAGGCTAAACCACAATTTCTATACCAGTTGAAATCCCCACAGTGATCATGGCAACAGTCATAGTTCCAGCTTCCTTGTGGAATTTGCAGGTGAGAAATTGAAGAAGTAAAATTTGGAGTCAGTCTGAAGCAAAGGTAAAGAGCACTTGTAATAATCCATTTCCCAAAAGAAGAACTAACGTGCTATTTCTCGTCTTTAATAAGTAAAAGTGAACATGTTAATGGGTTCTGTTTATATAAGAATACATTTGTGCTGAGCAAAACCACTGGTGATGGATCAAAAGCAGTTTAAGAAAGTCACCTGACAGACAAAGTTAATTTCTTACTATGAAAGCCTTTTCTTTTAATTTTTGATGGTGTTACTTCACCTTTTGAGTTATTATTTGACACTTAGGATATGATTATTTATATTTATACAGGTCATGCGATTCAGAGCTTTCTGAATCCTGTTGGTTCCCAGCTCAAGTTTACCTTGTGGTGGAACTGGAGTCCATTCTTCATAAATAAATCTGTCCCCTTCTGTGTCTTTTCAGGTTTCCATCCATAGTTAGAGGTTGTTCTAATGTAACACACTGGTACCTGAATGCTCTGAACACTCTGTATCACATCCTCTGAGCATGCAAGTTAAAATGAAATGTTTGGCAACTTATAGGTGAATCTGTATTTAGTAGTGGAGAGGGTTGATCACTTTCTTGTAGTTTTGGCCAGAAAGTTCTCATGGCAAGATATTGCCATTTTCTGAATTTGAAGAAGGAGAGTTCCTTTTTTGTCTGGGTTCATAGAATGATTGAGACTGATCGAGACTTCTCAACACTTGCCAGCTTTGTCAAACTCTACCAAGGGTGCTGCTTTGTGTTCACAAAAATACGATGTTTCAGTTTCAGCCACAGATTAATGAGAAATTAAGGTTTATTTCTCATTTAAAAAGCTCAGCTTATGTCCTACAGTTTTAGGTTTTTATCTTTGTCCTTACAAAACCTCCGGTTCTTCCGCATGGGATGACGCTAAAGAACAGTTCCCAAGTGACAGCTCGAGAGCTTTACCCTGAGCCAAGCGGCTCCTCTTCCCACAAGAGGGAGCCCGGCGGTCACAGCAGGATCAGATCCGTGCCGGCTCGGAAGGGCTTTGCGATCTATGGCAGGCCAGCAGAGGGGATGTGCTGGGCGGCCCGGCCGGAGTATAGCCCCTCGTGGCAGGATTCTGAGTCTCAAATCACAGGTATGTGTCTGCCACCGTAGTCTGAAGGAAATTTTGTATCCTATTAATATACTACTCTGCTGAACGCATAAAGTGTCAGCAAAAATTTAGAGAGCCCTTCAATTCCTAGTGGAATTTCTGGAGTTGTACTAGCTCAATAGGTAAAGAGGGTGTAGTTGTTTAACATATTTATTTAATAACAGTTAAGTGTGCATACAGAAATCCCTCATCCGACTCATCAGAATCCTTACTCTTTACAGAAAGGGCACAAATGTCAGAAAAGTGGACCCAAATAGAAAACCACTCTAGAAATAAAAAATCGGAATGGTGAAACTTCAGTAAAAGTTCTGTATGAATTCAGAACATAACCCAGTGATGTAACATACCTGCCATTGTTTAGAACCATACGAGTACAATGTTATTATTCCTAGAAATACATTGCATTTCAGAATTTTGTTGGTCAAACTGGCACCAAGCAAACAAATAGTATCAATGGGGAAAAGGCAATTTATTTTAATTACGTGACAGATTGCAATTTCTTGAAAGATTTATAGAGTTATTTGTTAAACATATAGATTTTGTTACGATTTAGGTCATAATCTGTTTTCCATCTAGGTCAGCCAATGCCTGTTAAGTGTTAAAAGCTGAGGAAACAAGTGCAGGAAAAGAGGTTAAAGCCAGGAAATAGAACCCAAGAGAGATGAACTATGCAAAAATGAATACGTGATTAGCCATTTGTGATATATCTGAAAATACCCAAAAATATTTTGATAGGCATATTAAAAAGCATGAAGAGAAAAACTGTTTCATGGATTTTGAAACAGTACATATCTTAAAGGCGAGAGCTACTCCTGTGGAGTTGTGCTTTTCATTCTTATGGGATTTTATGAGTTCTTATCAGGGCTATATCCCACTCACCTTTCTAGCAACATGTACCAGCAAAGATACGCTTCACCACAGACATAAAAGAAGCAGGTTTATGGGAGATATGAGGTGTACATATCACCTTTTGCTGTCATCCAAACAGGCAAGATGGAACTTTGGGTGTATTTGTTACCATTTTTTCAGAGGCTGAATTAATATACAAAAAAGACACAGGGTTTAAACAAGGTTGTGTACTTCAGAAGAAGTGTGATTTGTGTGATTTCAGAAGGAGTAATAATACCCAGCAGCCAGAATTCTGTTTAAATCATTTGCCACTCTTCACCCGGCGCTGAGGCATAGGTCTGAGTTATTTGGGCTAGGATAATGTACAGGACAAAAGTGAGGCTAATGCCCGAACAAAGCAGCCTTTATTGTCAGTATCACAGTTATTTTGGAGTACCAGTTGCCCCTTTCAGAAATCCATCTTGTCATTTATTGGCAAGGAATGTAGGATTGAGTGAATGACAAGCCTGCTACTAACCAACACTTACCTGAGTGGGGGAAAACGTGACCTTTGAAGGTGAGCTGCATCAGTGTCTGGGGGACAGCCTTGCTGTGAGCACAAGAGAGAGCACAGAGACGTGCTGGTGTTTATACATAATATATGAGGGCATGGCTGTATAGACGGGAATGGATACCCTCCCTATGCACAGAGGGCTATTTGCATACTATGTTCTTAACCAGGCTTAGCTATGGTCATGTCTATATGGTGTGATGATGTCCAGGCCTGTGGCTGCAAGTGCGAGCGGGCGCGACCGCTCACGAGTTTGCCTTTGTCTCGCGGGCAGCGGTGGAGCCCTGCAGGGTCCCGCGGCCCGGCCGGCCCGGCTGCCCCTTTAAGAGGCCCCAGCGCCGTGTCAGTGCCTGCGCCGGGTCCTTCCCTCCCCTCCCCTTCCGCAGCGCCGCCGGAGCCGGGCCGCGATGGACCGCCGCGGGCAGCGGGGGCCGCGCCGCCGGGGGGGCTCCTGCGGGGCCGCGGGGCGCACGGGCACCGCCGGGTAGCGGCGGAGCTCGGCCGGGACGCGCCGCCGCATCGCCGCCCCGCGCGGGGAGCGTGTGCGCCCCGAGCGCCGCACAATAGCCGGGAGGAGGAGACAGGGAAAGGGGCAGGGGGAGAGGAGGAGAGAGAAAGAGAAAGCACAACACGGRGGCTGGCGAGGGAGCACGGAGCGGAGGGCTCCCGAGCGTGGCCGCGCTGAGGACCGTGCCTGGAACGGCGGCGACAGGAGGTGGGTGGGGGGCGATATTTACCTTCCCTCCCCCGCCCCGAGCCCGCTCCTTTGTCCACGCGCTTTGAAGTGCTCGGGGATCGCCGGGGTGGGAGCATTGTTGTTCGCCAGCGAACGATCAGTCATGCCGGGGACAGAGTAGCGAGTGTACGCGGGGCTGGGGCCGGCAAAAGCTGAAGGAGACGGGGAGGAGAGAGGATTGCGAGAGAGGATTGCTGCCTGCCTCCCAGTGCCCTGCATGGATCGTGAAAGAGACGCGCTGAGTTGACCCTGCCCGAGCTGTTCCTGCTACATGTGAGATCCGGTTGGTTTTTTATTTCCACCTCTCTGTCTCCAGCCTCCTCCTCGTATTCTCCACTTACTCCCGTATGCAAAATGGTGGACCCTGTGGGATTTGTAGAGGCTTGGAAAGCACAATTTGCAGACTCTGAGCCTCCTAAAATGGAGCTGAAATCTGTGGGAGACATTGAACAGGAACTGGAGATGTGCAAAGCATCTATCCGGAGACTGGAGATGGAGGTCAACAAGGAGAGGTTCCGCATGATTTACCTGCAGACTCTCCTGGCAAAGGAGAAAAAAAGCTATGATAGACAGAGATGGGGTTTTAAACGTGTTTCTCAGTTGCCTGAAGGGGGTGCAGAGCAGCAGATCCAGGACCTGCATCATCACCAGTCTGCTGACCAAGATGAATATGAAAAAAGCAAGTCACACCATGGGGAGGAAAAGTTCAAACCCAGGATACCCTCTATGCGGAAGCTGTCTACCCAGAGTGATGGGTCAGACCTGTCACCTTTGGACAGCCCTCATCATGGAGAAGGAGAGCAGGACAGGTGTAAGTACTATGGTGAAGAGAAACTGAAGAGAGTTGTAGAAGATACGGAGAGTCGCTGTGATACGGATGGCTCTCCTTCAAAACACAGATCGGTGCCCACTCGCAGGCTAGTGGGATCTGCTGAGAAGGAGGGATCGTTTGAACCTAAGGAGAGAGGGAACAGCACCAGTGTGGCAGCCCTAAGGTCCAATTTTGAGAGAATGAAAAAGGTTAATTCGCATTCTTCCGGAGATAACAAGGATGTTGTTGAAAAGCCCTTTTACGTGAACATGGAGTATCATCATGAGAAGGGATTAGTAAAGGTCAACGATAAAGATGTTTCTGATAAAATAAGCTCCCTTGGCAGCCAAGCCATGCAAATGGAACGCAAAAAGTCTTTGCACTCCCTCCCTTCTAACATGGTACCCAGCTTCAGCGAGTTCCAGAGGCCTGCCTACAGGGGAAGGTCCTCAGAGAGCAGCTTTGGCTATGATGGAGAATATGAGGATGCTGAACTGAACCCCAAGTTTCTCAAAGATAACCTGATTAATGCCAATGGCAGCAACCGCTCACCTTGGCAGCCCATGGACTTTCAGCCATATCAAAGTATCTATGTTGGTGGAATGATGGGGGAAGGAGAAGGAAAAGGGCCTATTCTGCGAAATCAGGGCCCAACAGACCAGGAAAAACATCTCACATGGCCCAGGAGATCTTACTCCCCCAGGAGTTTTGAAGATATTGGAGGAGGATATACTCCTGATTGTAGCTCTAATGAGAACCTTACCTCCAGTGAGGAAGACTTCTCCTCAGGACAGTCCAGCCATGTCTCCCCCAGCCCCACCACTTACCGCATGTATCGGGATAAAAGCCGTTCCCCCTCCCAGAACTCTCAGCAGTCCTTTGACAGCAGCAGCCCACCAACTCCCCAGTCTCAAAAACGGCACCGGCAGCAGCAGGTCATTGTGTCTGAGGCTACTATTGTGGGTGTGCGAAAAACAGGACAGATCTGGCCAAGTGATGGAGATTTGCCCTCTGGGAGATGTCACCAGGACAGCTGTTTCCATGGGGATACAGGTGTGTACAGCTTTTTGCTTAGTCTTTTAAATGTATAGCGCAGGAAATGGCATCATGGAAACGAATGGGAGACCCTGGGTGAATCACTGTGAGGGGGCAACTGTTTCATGTGAGAAGTCTGTGTTTAATTTGTAGTTCTACTGTTTTAGGAAGATCCTACAGAAGTGTATGTCAGACTGCATTTTAGGAATTCAGTCTGGATTCCCAGAGGGGTTGATTAAGGCCTCTCTTGAGAGGATCAATGGAGTCCCATGTTAATCAGTTCCTAAAAGTTTCACTGTGAACACTGAGATAAAAAGAGGCCAGAACTTCACCAGGTCTCAACCATCTGTGGTCAATTCACCACCAAATCATTCTCTCCCTCGTATTCGTGCACGAAGGAGTAGTTAAACTCTACCTCAGAGGTGGTAGTGTGCCAGCAAGCTACAACCTGAGGGTTTTGCCAGAGCTTAACCGATAATGATGCTGCTCCCACAATCTTGTTTTTTCCTGTCTGTATTAATTGGATGCTAGTTTCTCGTTCTGTCTCGTGTCAGCCTTCAATTAGAGCTGATTGGAGGTGATGATTGTGCAACCCTGTTCTTGGAGCTTTCTGCTACCTCTGAGTGAAGGAAGAACTTGGAATATCAGGAAGCCCTGAGGGAAAGATGTTAACTAAATTTCAGCAGAATAAAACTTTTCATTTGGGGGAAAATGGGCAATGTTTGAACCCATTCTTATGTAAGTCATTCAGGCATGCAGGTGTGTCTGTGGAATCACAGTGAGTTTGTAGTTGGTGGAGGAGATGTACAAGGAATTAGGTTAATTCAGACAGATTTTTTTAATGTATATGGACGTCTGAATCTATTTAGCAAGGCAGGGCATGTAATGTAAATAGTATCTTGTGCTAACACCAGTAGTCTCCTATGCAGTAAATGAAAATCAAATCCAGGGATGAAAAAAAAAAAGAATGTTTGTTCTGGCAGACTTCTTTGATTATAAATCTGTGAGTTCTCTCATGGGTTTTCTTTGTCTATTTGAATCTCTTATTTTAAGAAGGGGTTAACATGTTATTTGTCAATGGGAACAAACTCCTGTAGTAGTAGGTGAATTGAAAGGCCTGTCAGAGATGTCACTTTCTCAGGTTGTGTGAGTTTGCTGTATTATTTCTCAGAAGAATAACTTTGCTGGAAGGAGATGCCTGGTATTACTTTCCCTGCTGATTGTTTCTGCCAGCAATATTTTCGGGAGCAACAACGGAGGGAGAACTCTTCTGTGCCCTGCTGCCATCCTCATATCCCATTGTATTATTGGAAGACTGGACAGTTGTAATGGATGTTCAGTGTACGTGGAAGCTCTGCACCTCTTCTCAGTGACATTCTCCCTTATCAGATTGGATGTACATCCCTGTTTTCTCTCCGGGACTGCTGCATTCTTCCTGGGTTTTAGGGGAGAGGCTGCGTCGTGTGTTCATTTGAACTGAGCTCAGCCATCTGTCTCTGCTCTTGTTTACTGATGCTCTTTAGATGACTGGGAAGCCTCCTGGCAATTTCAGTTTTTGCAGAAGGAAACAAAGGGGTAAAAATAACAAAGGTTGTTAAAGCTTCAGGATACGTTCAGCTTTCGAAAAGGCAATAGATAATTTTTATTTTAAATAATTTAGCTGGGATGCAGTGATTAAAAAAAAAAGGCAGCTGAAAAGTCAGAACACTTACAATTCCTAGATGTGCTGGAGAGCTTTGTGTCTTGTTCCTAAGGATGACCACGCATTGCAGGCAGGGACAGAATGTAACTGATCCACCTTCTGCTTTCCTCAGCATAGGGGGTGACATGGCAAGCTTAGCAGGAACTTTCACCAGATGGCTAATCGGTACTGTCTTGCACATTAGCTGGTGGCAACTTTTTGCTTAACCAAAAATGCTTATGCCTTCAGGAGGACCGTGTTTCTGATTAATTCCTACTGAGCATCATTTTAGATGAATTTTCTTTCCTTCCTGATTAGGATGAATTTTGATACGAAACCAATTGGCAGAACCTCTTTTTGATACACCAAAAAAAAGGCATGAGAGACCACTGTGTGATTTTTAGCTGGCTGGCTCCCATTCCCAACTACCTTGCTCTGATGTGGACTGTTCTTCGTGACCGTGTGATACCAAAGCAGTTCAAGATGCAGACAGATTTTCCAGCACCTGTGGTTCAGTCACTGGTTCTGCCAGGATTCCCTAAAGTTTTGCTTGAACAGAGAGTCCAAGTTTGAATCACAGCAGGTTCTGGCCAGCCTTAATGTTAATTAGCATCAAGTGGGGTTTGATTCAATAGTATTTGACTTCTCTGTGCATTCAGATTGTTGTGTGTTTTCTGACTTTGCCTTTGATGACTCTTCCCATAATAATGCTGAGTGTGCTGTCAACAGGTGCAATGTGAAATTTCTGTCTGGATCTGTCCCGGTGCACCTTGAGCTTGGCCAGCAGACACATGCTGTTCTGTCCAAATTATTTCAGGAGTTCACAGTCAAGTGATGTTTTCCTAATTTTGTGTTACAAAAAAGATGTAACTCTCAAGTGAATGGGGTCCAAGCCAAAATTTGAATCTGGGTTCTTGGAGATGGGTTATCAAAAACCTTAAAGCAGACCATGGTAGTAGGCTTTCAGTTTTTTCCAAGGAGCAGAATGAGAGCTTCAGGGCTGAGATTTGGTAATAGCTGTACTTTATATTAAATGTACTTAATGGAGCCTGGGCAAGGATATTTATATTAGGATTAATTATGTATCACTAATTTCCAGTAGTGGGAATAGAAAAAAATCACAAATTTGTATTAAGCTTGAATATTTTTACTATGGTTGTGAAGGAAGAACAAGATTTTTAAAATTCTGCCTGCTGTTAAACATCAGTTGCAGAGACAGACACGACAAAAGCCACTCATTGTGCATTTCTGCTTATGGTCAAGAGAAAGTTGCAAAGTGCTGTTAAGGAGTGATGAGGCCTTGTAATGGCCTCAGCTGGGGCAATTTTTTAACTAAGAGGAGTTTGTTAGTGAAGGACCACACTGAAGTTGTTGCTTGGCTTTCGAATTTGCTGCATAAAATCAGTGCATGCTCTCTCAGCTGTGTGTGTGAAATGATTTTACCTATCTGCATAGCAACACGGAAACTCCATCTGGAGTCCACATAAATAATATTTACCTGCACAGCTGCTTCCCTCAAGGTGCCCCAGGAGTAACTTCTGTTCACATGAGAAGACTTGGTGGTGCTCTGAGAGAGTTGTGCCAGGCTCTTTCTCTAGACAGCCACCTAACACCACAGTGCTGAATATGAGGTCACTTTGGGGATATGTGTCATTTAATTCCATTGGAGTGAAGTTTTACTTACTTTAGCCTCTACTAAATGTGGGAGTTCTGAATGTCCCTTTCTGGAGAGCATGGAACGTTCTCTGTATTTTTAGTGAGTTTAATGTAGACAGAGAAAAGAGCAGTGGAATTTATGCATGTGAACTGGAAAACTCACAATTCCTGTTATCTCAGCTGAGCAGAATGCCATTTTAAAGCTCCTGCTTACCTAGAGCTGTAGGTTCTTCAGTTTTTATCTGTCTTAAATGCCTGACCAGATGGGCAAGTATCTGAATTTCCTGCTCTTAAGGCAAACCTTGACACCACTTATTTGTAAAGCCCCAAGAAAGCATGTAGTGTGTCGTCATGGAATGACCTTGTTCTGTACCAGTTTCTGCAAAGGTTTGCTTCCTGACTTACACTGGATCAATAATGAGCTTTAAATTTTCTCCGACACTTTTTTAGTTCATGTTGCTATTACTTTTAAAACATGTTTTAATTTTTTCCTGTGATGATCAGTGGTTTCCTAGGAGCACTGATGCCAAGATGCTGTTCAAATGCAACCCTCCACCCTGCCTTGCTTTTCAGCGATTTAGTGGCTTTTGAGATTATCGAGGTGCTTGTGCTACCACTCCCCTCTTCTTAGTCTGAGCTCTTTTTCTTCCAGATTTCTCTTTCCCTCCAGCTGAGTTTAATGGAATCTATGGGGCTGCTTTATGTCCCTAGTGACTGTAGTGGACTCTGAAGTGTTTGTTTTGTTCCTTCTTCCACAAACTGTTGCTAATGTTTCCCTCAGCCCTACCAGAAGTAATAGCATGTAGATAGATTTTATTTTTTCTTTTCTTAAGTTCACCCTAGATCAGGTACTTCTGCAATCACAAAGCACCTGCCTTTGAAATGGGAGTGTAAACCAACCCCCATAGCATTTGTCTGGTGCTGGGAAGCCCTGGAGAGTGCTGGTATCACCTTGTCTGCCTGTGTGAAGCTCATTTTCATGGTCCATGACAGAGAGATCAAAGTGGGACTGAGTTTCCTGTGGAGTAAGCAGACAGAGAGCTATGAATTCTGCAAGCAGTGGATCAGAAAGCTGCTTGTCATCCCTGCACAGTTACCAACAGTTTCAAAGTGGTCTCTCTGATGGTGGAGATGAGTTCACTTCGTTCACCTGCCACTGCTGCAAGAGGGCCTGGGCTTATCGCAGCCAGCCAGTGTACCTGTGGCTGGGCAGGTGAAATGTGTTACTAGTTCAAGCTTAAAGTTTGGGAGTGGTGTAGGAACTCAGCTAGGACCAAGCAGCCACGGAGCCGTAGGGATGGGATATCCATGCAGCATCCATGCTGTGATGACCACAGACTGGAATGCTGTCCTGTATACCAAAACAGTTGGACCCAGGTAATTCCAGCATGGTGATTTCACAGAGCCAGGGGCTAGAGCCTTAAAGCTTTGCTGTGACTTATGAAGTGATTTATTTGTGCATGTAGATGATGGACTTTGAAGTATTGAATTATACTGGTGAATGAAGTGCTTTGGTCTCCTGTGTTTTCTCATCTCTAGCAAGGCAGTTGCATGAGTGTGTGGTTTTAACCTTGAAGATTTTATTGTTTAGTATAAATATATGGGACCCCATGTACGGACTTCCAGGGTACAAGATGGGAACATCATACTCTTGATTCTTGTAGTTATGCTGTCTCAAGCTAATGCTGAGAAAAAGAAAGCTAGGAACTTGCTAATTTGTGGAACTAATTGCTCTACCATCTTTCCTAAGTGCTTCCATTTGTCTAATATCTCTGGTTTGGATATTTGGATAAAATGCTAAGTACTGTGTTCAGTCACTCCTTCATCGATGGCTTGCATTTCACTGCCACCAGAAAGTTTCTCTGAGACCTGAGCAAAAGTAATAAAATGAGTTGACTGGAAGGGCAAGGAGGCATCCTGAGTAACAGATTTGGGATAAAGGAAAAATAAGTTTTAGTTAGAAAATTTGCTAAACCTTCAAGTGTGAGTTAGGAAATGCTTATTTGAATACTGGGCAGCACACTAGAGCTAATGATACTGACTCTTAAGTGTTGTGGGTGGGGAATGTTATTTGTAATCCAAATTTGGCTTTGCAGGCTATCTGAAAGATGGGCCAACAAAGGAGGCCTAAGCCTGTGAAGGTTTGGGCCCCAGTTATAGCCTGGAAACAGTTCTTCTTCCAGTCCTAGTGTGTTTAGCAGTTTGCTCTCTAATGCTGTCCCTCTCTCTCCAAACTCTTAGGGGTAAACAATTGCCATGCAGAGGCAAGGGGGACCTGTATTTCAGCTTGAAGGAATTTTGGAGGTCAGTCCATGAAAGTTAATGAGGTGAGACTTGGCAAGCTGTTTGAGAATTGCTCCATTTGAATTACCATAGAGAAGCATATTTTTGGTCATGAAAATCAAGAGTGTTGATTGGAGGCACAGCTTATCTGGAGCTTGCTTTCCCCCAGAGAAACCAAGACCAGCATTTTTTTTTTTTTTTTTTTACTGTCTCCTCTTTGATTTGTTTTGCCCAGTCAGATAAGAATGGAAAGAATAATAAGGGCCTGATCCTGTTCTTTGCATGGTGAAAAATCATTGGCTTTAGTAATCTTTCACTGGCACATATAGAAAAAGCAATGGTGTTCTGGTCCATGTTGAATGGCAGATAGATGGAGGGGTAGACTGCAAGTGACAAGACAAACGCTGGCATGGATTAATTTGGGTGAGCTGCATGTGAATGAAGTTCTTCCAAAACAACAATTTGGGTCTCTTGGGTTACAGAGCAGGTTTTGGCCAGCTCATTGATGAGTGACCGAAGTGTATTGCTTTCCTGATCATATCTTTAAATTACAACTGATGTGAAAGTAACCATAAACTGTAAGTAAATCCTTAAATGTTAGTCTGTCTTACTACTGAGACAGTTTTAGAAATCCATAACTTCTCTAAACTTTTCTCAAATTGTACTGTATGTGTTTTAAACAGTAATATCATCCTGTGTAGGACAACGTGGTGTATTTCTGTCACAAAATCTGGCTGCAGTTTGCAAATCTTCCTGTTACTAAAACAACAAAGCATGTCTCCCTTTTGTCTTCTTCCTAACTGCCAAAATGGTATCTCTCAGACCCTTTCTTAACCAGGTTATGGCTTATGTAGTAATCAGGTTATTGCAAATTTAATTGGAGTCTCTGCTTTAGAGAAAGCTCTGCCCAAACGTGGCAGCTGGAGTGGAGTTAGTTGCTCATGGCTACATTGAATACATGAGGAGTATGTGTGTGACAATCCACAAGGATTGCCCTGTAGGAAGAGTGAATTGGTAAAGTTCAGTGTGTTGGTTTATGCTACTGAACTGTGCCTGTTGGTAGTACAGGCCTTTTGCATAGTTGTTATCTTCTGTTATTTTGTTATTTGCAGTCATTTCACCTACTGGGTGGGGTGGTTTTATATTATTTTTATTTTATTATATTTTGAGGATAAGGATTCTTTTCTGGGAGAACAGATCCACCACAACCTTCCTTCTTTTAAAAATAATGTATTTAAAAAGCCCTCAAAAACACCCCATCCTCTTTGGCAGCTTCTGCACAGGCTCTTAAGTATCCAAAAGCCCCAAATTACTTGCAGATTGGTCTGTGACAACAGCACAGTAGCATCTGCGGCAGGCTGCTGTGGATCACCCAGTATTATCTGAAATCTAAGCAGGCAGAGCCCTTGCAGGAGTTAGTTAATAGTGAGCAACTCGTGTGCTTGGGCTCCGACTCCTCTCCTTGATGTGTGGAGAAGTGCACTGTGCAGCCTTGGCTCACTGTGTGTGTTTATTTCTTAAGGACTTCAGAATATTCTATGCTCAACACTGAAATGCAGCTACTTCTCTGACAGGGTATTTACCAGCTATTCTGTTATCAGCAATTACGTACTCCCTTGGCTGCAGAGCTAGGGGAAGGAGTGCCTGTTCTGAACCCACAAGGTGGGTGAGGCTGGAGCAGACTGTTGTTAGCAGTTTTAAAAAAACATAACACACAAAAAGCCGCCAAAACCCGTCAGCTGCCCACAGTCACATCTGTGTGTTCTTTTGAAATGGGCCAGCAGCTTCCTAGAGTAATCTGTTCTGAAGGAAAATACCTTGTTCCCTGGAGCATCAGGCTCCAAATGTATCTGAGCCGCTGAAAAGTAAATGTGATTGGTCTTTTGTCACTAGGGAGGTGTCGCATACAAACACAGCACGGATTTGCTGTAGTGCAGTTACATCGCAGAGTGTGACTTCGCCCAGGAAGACAGCCCCTGGCTGGGCTCACGGCTTGCCAAAAGGGTTAGATTATGGTGCTTAGAGTGAGCCAAGACTCACAACACTTCTTTCTGTGACTGTTAGTCCAGCCGCCTCAATTCATAGTTCACTGCCTCATCTTTCGTTCTGCTTCCTGCTAACCTATAGGTGCTCTGGAAATTTTTTTTATAGTGGTCTGAAGTGACATTACCACACAAAGTTTCAGGAAATAATATGCTCAGAACAGGTGATCACTGTTGGAAGACTTGTGTGTGTTTTCCCCTGTCGTTGCCTGTCACCTCTTCTGCAGACTGTCCCCTTTGTTTGAATCCTTTTAGGTCCAATGAGTGTGGGAGTTCCCTTCCCTGGGTAGGACACTTTTGCTTTACATTCTCCTGAGGTGGTCATTGGACCTCTCAGTCTGACAGGGATGAAATCACTGACATCACTCTGAGAAAACACAGTAACGCCTCAATTGTCTTTGAGGAAATCGTGGTATTTGGATGAATAAATTTGTATTTGCCAGCTGTACTAATTACTTATTTGAATTTGTGGATTAGCCAGCACAGAATGTCCAGTTGCAAAATTCTATTGCAGTTCTCCCATCTAAGCCTAATTGTGGTGGATTCCAAACCCAGTGCTTAGCTGGGATTAAAAGTGTCTTGTGTAGGCGATGGGCATCCTGCTAGGATCCATCAGTGGCATCACTGCATCCAGTGGCTGCAGTGAGGAACAGCACATCTTACCCTGTTTCACTTTTCTTGTTTTTCTTTATTGGAAAGCTGACAAGTGAAATCTGAATTGCAAGGAGGAAAAAGAATCTGACAAGCTGTCAGATGAAAATACATTCTTTAGCCTGGGGACATACACCACTTCTCTAGTTCTAGTATTGATCATCTGTGGCTCCTGATATGGGGTACATGAATATCATGAAGAGAATGCTTTAGCCAAATCCAGAGTATTGTCTCTGAGGTGCTCCCGGCTTCCTAACTTGCTGGAACAAGTATCTCTTGGTGCCCGTAAGATCCTCAGAGGCCCTCAAGAGCTGCTTTTCACTATGACAGAAAGCTGGTGCACTTAACACGAGCAATATGTTGGGGTTAACAGTCACCTGAATAATTGTTTGGGTGAATCTTTTGTTCAGCCTTTTCTCCATTGGCATCTTTCCTAAGGAACTTATCCATAGGAATGAAGTATGCTGAGTTGTAACTCATTTGGGTTCTCCATGGTCTGCTGTTGCCCTCTTTCCCTCAAAACCTGTGGCTGTAACAGAATTCATGATGAGCATGTGTCTGATCAGATGAGAGGGCTGATGTGTGAGGAGGAGGACTGTGTTTAGACCTTGAGTATATCTGAAAGAGCCAGTGTGTGCTCACCTCAACAGGGAACCTGGAAACCATTTGCTATCTTACACTTATGCAACAGTTCAGTTTTTGTCTGGCAGAAGGGCCTTTGGCAGACCTGACTGGTGGTCCCCATGCTCTTTTCTGATGATAGGGATCAAGAAAACTCCTTGTTTTTCCTTTGATGTTTCAGGTGGAGTACTGATCTGTAGGCCTGACTGCCTTCTTGAATTGATCTGTACTGAATGACAGGGATGAGAGGCTGATTGCAATTTTGAGATTGTTTACATGGTCTGGTGCTCTTGCCATTCAGATGAGGGCTGGGTTCTGCTTCATGTGAGTCCAGAAAGTCTCTCATATCTTATGAATTTATATGAGGGCACACTGAAGACAATTATTTTCCACTTTCCTGTATTCTTAAGTGATATTTGAACACACAGTGCAGAGAACACAGACCTGTCACTGCTCCCATTTAGGCTTTGGAGAGGCACTTCCTCTGTTTAACTTGCTGGATTTCTTGAAGGTCCTCATAAGCACAGCTGAGCAGTTCCACAAACCCATAAGCCTTTTCTTTTGTAGTTGTTGAGAAACCACACTGCTTTGTATAGAAATATTTACATGGGATTTATACATCACTTTGACCCTTCCTAATCCAAATCAATTTTGTAACTTCTGTATGCACTGAGTGAAATAACTCAATATGAATTCCCACCATGCAGTCACAGAGCTGAAGTCAACTTGCTATTACCAGTTTTTCTGTATTGCTAAAAGGTCAGTGTTCTCAATAGCAAAAAAATATCAGGAAAGATGGTATGCATTTGGAAGAACTAGCAAGGAAGGAACAAGAGAGCTTAATGAATTTTGGTTGGTTGGTTGGTTGGGTTTTTTTGCTTGGATTATTGTTTTTGTTTTATCTTATAGTTGGACACACCAGGGGCTACTCTTGAGACCTCTAACAGTTATCTTGGGAAAGACTTGATCCAGGTCTTGCTAGTGCCAGGGGATTTCTAGTGACTGTTTTGCTGGGAGTGAAGCTCCACAGCACTAGCTGTTTGTTTCTATGTAACTACCCCAACCAGAATTTTCCAAGATACCTTGATTTTGAAGTCTGGGCTTGATCTCTGACTTCAAAAGAGCTAGTAGGGTTTTTACAGGCTTAGGTTATAAATGTTTTAAAACTGACATGCAGGTAGGTTATGCTGTTTCAGTAGCAATACTGATGTGGCTGAGAGCTGGCTCAAAGCTATGCTGGGCAGGCAATTCAAAACCATAATTCTGTTTTGAAGTTTCTTGTACCTCTTGGAGAACTGTATTAGCTGTCCATATGCATCTGCCATGCCTCCTGAATAGGTGCTATGGAAACACTAATGCAATTTGGAAAGCATTTTTACTTTATTTAATAATTCTTTTAGCCACACTGCATCTGCCATCTTAAAGGGGAAAGTGGCCCGATAAAGTGGTGTTTATGTCAAAACATCGGGTATGTTCTTTCCAGTTTGCCCAGTCCTCTGAGCTAGGACTCTCTCAAAATGAGTTTTGGTTAGGTATGGTTTTTTTAGTATGCCTGGAGAGAAAATATATCTATTATGTCTCTTAGAGTATCTGAGACAACAGCAGAAGGTGCCTTCCTTTCAGCTGGGCCATTGTCTGCAGCCAGCTGAGGTTGTGTCACACCCTGGTGTGATCTGGGCTGTTCAAATGTGACTGACCTGTCGTGTGTGTTCCGCAAACGTGCCCTGGCCCTGACCTTGACTACCCCAAATTCATTCAGGCTTGAGCACTGACCTGTACATAACTTGTGGTCTCTGTTCAAACTGAAATACGGAGTAATATGATCTAAGCTCTGCTTTGTTTTGTGCTTGATATATAAACATAGTAAAATTTCTACTGCAGATAAAGGGTTACACATGTTCCCACAGTTAGTGCCTGTCCTCCATTCCAGTGCTTGTATGAAATCTCAGCATCTCCACTTAAAGCAAGGAAGGAGACTTAATTATCTGTTATGTAAATGTGTTCTGAATATATGTGTGCACAAGAAAAATCTGAAGAGGAAGAATTTTTAACTTGAATATTTTATTCTGTATATGGGTGTTTCAGACTGGTTTCAGTGTATGAGCAAATATGCACTGATGCAAAGATACAAGCAACCGTAAAAAGTTCTACCTAAACTTTGTTTTAAGGAACTTTTCCTTGTAATTAGATCAACATCTGGTTAAGGAAACATTCTGATGCTAAAACTGGTTTTCCCATTAATAGGCACTTGCCATGTAGGGCTGATGCACATTGAAACAGGCTTGTTTAATATTATGTGATAGTTGGTTGCTTTGTGGTTGTGTTTTTTGGTTTGTAAGGAAACAAGTCATTTGCAAATTTTTTTCCAAACACATGTAAAGAATGAAAAGGGAACTTTAAAAGAAAAACAGCCTTAGGTTTATAGCAAGCTTTTATCTTAATATAGTGATTTGCATAAATAAATTTCCAAGTGTTTTAATGAGGAAATATACAGCTCAGTCTTCTGAGTTATTGAAACTCAGGGTTTTAGCTGAATTTTGGTGAGCTCTAGCATCCTGGAATCGAATTTGGTTCATTTCTCCTGGATCATGCTTCTTTTAGTTAGTAAATTGATTAACTTACTCTACAGGTATGTGTTTAGAAATTAGTTTATATCCATATGTAACTTTTAGAGGAAAATATTGTCAAAACGAAAAAACAACACAATGAAAAACCCTCAGTTCTGTTGCTGGAGGGTTTGCCCTTTCGCTGATTTCTCCAATTCACATACTTGCTTCCACTATTTGTTTTTTTCTCCTTATTTCTGTGTTCCTATTAACTCATTCAGTTTCCCCTGTAAGTAATTAAGTCCAGAATCTGGGTTATGTTTGCTTGCCTGTGGCTGTGGTTGCTGCTTATTTGTCAGTTTCTGGGGTTTCTACTTCTTGGGGTTTTTTGGTTTATTTGCTTAAAATTTGAAGCTAAGGCTGCCATGTCTTACAACATGTATTTGTGTATGTCTTCCAGTATTTTTGTATTATGCCCCTTGAGGCTAAGTCTTGATTTAAATTGTCTCTGGTGCTAAAGCCTCATGCTGTGACCTGCTGCCCTGT
This sequence comes from Amblyornis subalaris, assembly GCA_018881555.1. Taxonomy (NCBI): domain Eukaryota; kingdom Metazoa; phylum Chordata; class Aves; order Passeriformes; family Ptilonorhynchidae; genus Amblyornis; species Amblyornis subalaris. The sequence goes on from JACAXG010000071.1 coordinate 3,544,907, forward strand.
CAGTCATGCCAGCAACTGCTCATTCCTAGGATCACGCTGAGAACTGGATCAGGGAATTTATCTGTGGCATTTTGGGGGTTTTGTTTGCTTTTTTCCGAGCCAAAATCAATCAAACAAAAATCACAAAACTCCCCCAGCCAAAGCACAAAACCCCTCTAACCATGGATCCCATCCATCCTCCCACAAATGTTGGTGTTGGAGCAGCAACTGACTGAGTGGCGTTGGGGGAGAGTATAATGCCATGAAAGACAATGTCCCAGTCCCCTGGGACTCTGGAGATCTTAATTCAGGTAACAATGGAATGTTAATGCTGAGAAATCGTGTTTAACTTCAGCAATTTCACTTATGATTATCCAGCTGCTTTGGGATTTCAGAAAGAGGTTTGGGGTGTCCTTTGAGCAGAGTACCTCTTCCCTAGGCAGATGCTTTTTTTCTGCTGCTGGTAGGGTGTCCCTGAGAAAATGCTGCCTAAGGGCCTGCAGGTATTTGAAATTGTTTTGTAGAATAAATTTAAGAGAAATACTAGGACTGGAAATGGGGAAAAGGGGTATTTACAGTCAGTATTTGCACAACAGATCAGATGACATCCTAGTCCATATGACTGACTCCCCTTCCAGTTGCTTATGTAAGTACTTTGTGGTTTTAATTATTACATCAGCAAATACATTGACTGTTGATGACCAGGAGAAAATGGAAAAGAAGATGCAATTACTCATTTTTACTTAGACTTAAAAAGGTGTCCAGCTTCTGCCAAAAGGTTGTTCAGGTCATAAATCATCTGGAAGGAGGACAGGATGGATGCCAGATCAGCACAGCTTTTAGAGGTGAGTAGACCTCCTTTGGTAACTTGCATTTGCTTTCTCGGAGTGTATGTGTGAGTGTTTGTGGGCTAAGATTTCATGTCATTTTTTATGATGTAATTACTGTAATGAGACGTCTGTAGTATTACATCTTATAACTATGTGAATATTTTCCCTTGATGAGTGTTTTTGGGAAAGTGGAGTTTCAGAGGTTACTCCTAGACCTTTTTACACTTGTTTGCTTTGAAATATAAAATGTCATGTCCTGGTCTAATAGTGCAACTAAGATTTATGTCAGATGGTGTGAATTGCTTAAAAAGCTCAGTCTTGAACAAGGAGAGGGCAAAGTAGCCCATCAGGAGAAAATACATGTAGCTTACAGCGGTGAAACATCTTTACAGTTTCTCTGTTCAGTTTTATTTAGGGTGCTTACTTGATACCCAGATAAGACTTCTATTTTTACCTGTGACTGCTGGCTCTGCAGAGATTTGTGAACTCTTTTGACTTAACTCTGCTGAATTCCTGCCTGTGCAGCAGCCAGGTGCTACATTTCTGGCTTCCAGCTTCTTTTGCTTTTTCTGTTCCGTTTCAGTCCACAAACATGGAAAAGAATGCCCCACCCTGCTGACTCATTGAGCCCAGAGCACTCCCTATATTCCTGAAATAGGATTGCTATCTGAGGCACTTTGAGCGACTCAACCCAGCGGAGCTGGGTCTGGTTCTCTTCTGTCGAACCTTTTAAAATAGCTGGTTTCTTGTTCTTGGCTACGTGCTCTGCCTCACCCCAAGGTGATTTCCTTAGCTTGTATTTGTTTAGAGGGCTTTTGCAACAAATGCAACTGTTGTAGAAATCAACTAGTATGGAGAATAATCCTATTAACAGGTTTATTCTGATACTCTATTGGGTATTTAAGTGGATTTAACTGCGTCGTTTAATATGTCCTTGAAGATGGCTCCAAATGAAACCTGTCAGAGTGTGTCCTGTCTCTGTGTGCATACCAAGTGTGCCTGGGAGATGTCAGCCAGTGCCGTAGGCAGTGGGGAGGGGTTGTGTTTGTAGGGGAGAACTAGGAGTAGCAAACCACTTTGGCTGTTTAACATTGTGCTGTCTACAGCTCAGTCTCTCAGTAGTGAGAGTCTCGTTGCTGTGCCAGGACTCAGAACCCTGTTAGGAGGGCAGACTCATGTTCTTTTGCCTGTTCTTCCCTTCTCTGCCTTGCACAGTCTGCAGGTGTCCGGTGGCTCACCCCAGGGGCAGCTGTGCTACTGTGTGTATCCCTTTAGCTTGATTTGCTTTGGGATCAAAGGATTGTGTGAAGGCAAATATCAATTATTAATTCTTGGTTTTAAAAATACACAAAGTGGCACACTTTTTCTCTTTGATTGAAGTAAACAGTAGTCTACTTTCTGTCAGCAATGCTGTGCCGCCCTGTTGTAATGTCTCAAGTTTTGAGTTCTTGCAAACAAGTGCATCCTGCAAAAGGCTGTATTTGGCAGTGAAATAGTCAGCAAAATGCCTGGAAAAGAACTTTGCAACCTTGAGCACAGCCCTTTGGAATGTAGCAGGTTCCTGATAAGGCAAAAATTGGGTGGGTGAATGTTTTTCAGAGGAGCAGGCCTGGAGAAGGGAGTAGTGTTAAGGATGTTGGGAGTCCCGTGCTTAAAAAGTCCTGGGTTTTGTTTTAAGTATATTGAAATAGAGTTTTAATAATACAAAAGCTTATGTGAAACATGTGGGTAGGGTCAGCTATTTACTTTTAAAAGGATAACTTGTCATTTTACATTACAATGTGCTGTATTGGAGGTCGGCTTAAAAATGCACATAAGGATCTTATATCTGACTAGAGAATGGGGAGGAGAAAACTCAGTCTAAGATTTTCTGCACAAAAGGGGAAGGATACACACTGTTAAAACTGGGGTTTTCCTTCCATATATTCTCTTGCACTGCTGGGATGATATGGGCTTATTTGCTCTTGGGATCTGCAGGTGTTTCAGAAATGTGGGTACATTCCCTGTCCATCCAGGGAAACTGAGGCTTTTTTTGTCCAGGATCGCCTACAGGTGATGTCTGGGATCTTGACCCTGAACTTTGGTTTTTAGTTCTAGAACTCTACTGCATACATCTCATCCATGAAGTGAGGTGGTACCATTGATGCTAAATAAGCTTTATCCTGGCTCATCTCTGCTATGGTGGTTAGATAAGTATGGTTTAACCTTTCTTTTCTCCGTTTCTGGTAGAGCCCTGCATTGGATAGGGCCTAAAGGGGAAAGTTAGTTAAATCTGCTGCCTTTGTGTTGGCTTATGCTGCAGTTTTTGGATGATAAAAAACCATACTGGTGACCACATCTTCTTTTATGTAACCAACCAAACAGCTATTGTTTAATTACTAATGCATGTAAATGAACTGAAGCTATAAAGTAGTTTGTGTCTCATTACCAGACTCCTTACTGGGAAGCTCTTCTGTATTTGTTTTTCTCTCCCAACATTTCTATGGCTCTTGGCACAGTAGAATGCAGGGGTTTGACTTTTGTTCACTTACTGCAGTTCAAGTGACACTTCTTTTGACCATAACCATTGTTAATTTAATGATACTTTGCAATACAGAAATTTTGTGGCAGGAGAACATTTCAAGGAAGTCCAGTCTATTCTCCCACTGAGTTTGCTTAAGAAATCAACCAAGCCTTTAGCTGGCAACAATAAAAGAGACAGGAATTGAAAAAATTCCATTTTTCCTGTGTTACAGGATTGACTGCTAGACTAACCGGCTTTTCTTATTTACACTTCTCCAAAGGCAGATCTGTATGTTGGGGTTTTTTTTGGTTTGGGGTTTTTGTTTGTTTGCTTTGGATTTTATGTTTTTGGTTTGTTGTTTGTGTTTTAATTGCTTAGAAAGGTGCATTTATGGTAAAGGTAATTTGTGTTTCAGACTGATTTACAAACCAGTAAGTTCCTGCCAGAACAGTGCTCCCCTAAATTCTAAAGCCTTCCAGGTAGGTCTCATTAACATTCTCTTGCAAGATCAGTGAGAGAAGCTGGCGTACTCAGCCAAGAATGCAACTGTCTTGTGACTGTGGTATATTACCAAGTCTAGAAAATTGCAGTATGTTCCTTGCAGCAGCTTTGCCCAGTTTTTCACTGTGTGATTGCCTATTTATACCCTTTGTACCTATTATTTTTTTCCAGAGCTCTTTTATTGTGTGCTCTGCTTGTTCTGCATTTTAAGGAGAACTTTAAAATCTGAAGTTGCTGATGCTCTGAATCAGCAGCTCCCTAAACCAGTCCTTGTGGTGTGTCTGTTTACGCTAGTATCAAGAAATAAGGTGGCACTGTTCGAAGGAAAAAGAAATACCCAGCCCTCAGGGAATGTGTGGTTTGAGAGGAGCAGTGCCTACCCAGCTCTCTCGCCTCTCTTGAGAACAGTCCTGCTGGGCTAAGCCCGCCTGCCTGTGGACCATGTGTTACCCAGCAGAAGTGCACTCTGATGCACAGGTATTGCTGTGATGCACTTCCACAGTGACACATTGGAGAGGACTAGGCTCCTATTTAACTGGTGTTGGTAGGACACCTGCTTTTCCTAATGCAATGGAAGGGACAACTTGATTTCTGCATTGGGAAATTGCTTTTATCTTCAGTGTTATTGTCCCTTCTGCCCAGCTGTGCAGTGTGAGCTGTCAGATATTGAGCTTAGGATSTCCTGATGCTTTGCTGTGATTTTAGTTGCTTTTTTCTTAACCGTTGAAATATGTTCATTTTTGTAGTCCCATAAACTGAAGATTACTTCTGCTTGGGAGTACTACTTCTGCTTGTATCTTCTTCAGAAGTGGCTGTGGCCATCTCAGATGCTGATTTCTCTCTTTGTTGACCGTTTTTTGGTTGTAATGTTTTTCTCCCATCTCAGGGAGATGCCCTTTACCATGCCAATCTCCCTGGTCTGTATGTGCCATGCATGGTTCAGTTTAATACGTAATTAGTTTCCTCTTTGGTGTTGATTTCTCTATCCTGAGCCTAATTAAACCTTAATTGCTCTCTGATACCTGTGTAAGGATTCTTTCTGTGTATGATTTGCTGCTGCACAAACCCACACTCCCTAATTAGACTAGCTTAGCCATACCCTGAGCTGGCTTAAAACCAAATTTTAGTCCAGAGGCTTTGTGTTCCTGGGTCAAGATTTTGCTTTTTCGTCTTTCCTTTCCCTCTATCCCTTGGCCGTCACCTGCTGCTAGTGCAATGCACTGTCACCTTTGGGGCAGCCCTGCAGTATGATGGGGAGGGAGGAGGGTGGGTAGGTTGCAATTACAGCAGCACCCTTGGGGAATCATAGAATCATGTGAATAGGAGCATGTGAGCTCTTGGAGGGGGCTAATGGAGTTGGCAGAGATGCTTCTGACTCTGTTTCTGCTAAAATGGTTATGCTTTATCCTTCATAGTGAGCACGTGTATTTGAGTATCAGGTGATGGAGGGGAGTCAGGCTGTGGTAAAGAATGTATGAAGAGAGCAAAGAGCTTTGAGATATCTGAAAAGGTATTAAAACAGTAAAACTGCCCTTTATCTACTCAAAGCCAGTTGTTCTGTTACTCTTAACCTTTGATACCTTTGTGTTTATTGTCCTCAGGGGTCACCGTACTTCTACAAGTTTCGGAAGAGCTGTGCTGAGTAGTGGTAGAGTTGTAGAAACTACACTGCAGCTGAGTTACTTAGGACAGCCTTCGTCAAGAACGTTTGTGAGACTGCTGCCAGAGCATTTGTGAGCAAAGGCTTAGGGAAAGGGCAGTAGTTCTATGGATTGCATCCTTCTAAATTGTTGCCAGACCCTTCTTTTGTTTGGTTGGTTTTTTTTTTTTTCTGACTACATTTCCCTGAAAATTGCACACCCAGTACTGAGGTAGTAGGGAAACAATGTCTGCAAATCAACAGCATAACAAGAAGGAGCATCTGAGTTCTATTGTTCTGCATTCATCTCTAAAAACTGCTGTGGCACCATTTCCAGCTCTGAGATACAGGCAGGGGTTTTCCAGAATGAGTTGTTCGTGGTCCAAAATGGACCAGCCAGCGGGAGGGTAAGTAGCTGCCACAAACCAGGATGAATAGGTTGCTTATCTGATCCGTCCTGAAATGTCTAATCTGTCAAAGCTGTCAGAATCTGGGTATATGCTGGAGGATAAGCCATATTTATATAACATCTTGGAGGGTGTGCAAGAGAGAGGTGAGGCAGAGAGGGAAAGATGTGACATTTAATCCCTTGCTTGCTGAACCCTAAAGGTTTGCTTTGTGTTGGTCTGCTCCCCTGCACTTCCCTCCTACTTTAATGACTGTGTTGAATGACAAATGAAGGGAGAGCAGTGAAAACAGGAAATATAATCCCTTAAAAATAAGTGGTGGGAAAGGAGGAAAGAAACTGTAAATAAAAGAACTGCTTTCATGGGGCAGCTCCACAGGGCAGCAAGTGGCTCATCAACAAGAAGGAGCTGATATTCTCTGAGGTCACCAGAGAGTGTTTTTGAACTCCTGGAAAGGTGAGGAAGACCTAAAAGCAGGCGGGCTGTGGTCTGCCTTGTGTTGTTTTTGTTGTTTGTTTTGGTTTTGTTTCTTTTTTAAAAGGAGTTTTAGAACCACTGGTCTTGACTACAGTGTGAGGTTTGGATGGGATGTGATTTATATTTGCGCATTGTCACAGGCTGCAGAGGCCCTCAGTTTTCTCTGGCCCTGAGAGACCAGCCTTGCTTCTGTGTTGTCATTTAGTCATTGAGAACAGAAGGGGTGGAGGAGAGCTGACTGCAATAGTTGTATCTGCATAGGGAGGGAGCCATTTAGAGCAGTGAGGGGCTGCTCAGCAGGACCTGTTTTGCCTCAGACTGGTTTTCTCACTTGGCTGCCTCTGGACCTGCTTATTCTTTCTACTATGTGAAAGGGGGTGGGAGTGTCACAGTTTTATTGCACACCCAGCAGAGTTACTGTTGGGGAGGGAGGAAAGAGTTACGGTGAACATAACAAAAACTTCTCTGTCTGTGGAGCATTTTAGGAGGCATCCCACTGCTGGTTGACAAGGCTGAAGGCTCGAGATTTCCACAAAGCTTGATAAAGGATGCCAGATAGAGACATCCTGCCAATTCAGGTGGTTTATCTTATATTTCTTTTCATGCCGTAGCTTTGAGTGGGTGTTGGATGGAGTGTTTTCAGTGGGAAATTCTTGAGATTGAGTGAAAGTGAAGAAAGCAGAAAGGGGAATCTCTAGACCACTGTTACACCCTCCATGAACAGCAGGTGCTGAGTAGCTCATGGGGAAGCTACTTACCTGAACTGGTGAATATGGTTCTCCTAGAGCCCAGTCCAGCCTTCCCACCTCCTGTCTCCTGATCATCTTACTGGGGATGGTAAAAGGCAATTTGCCTTCTGACTCAGCTGATTCCTGTTGCACAAGAAAGCCTGAAGTGAGTGAGACCCCTTTTGTGTGTTACGGGACAGCGGAAGAAAGCAGGACTGTTGAGGGGCAATGTGCTTTACCTCTTCGCACCTCTGTCATCTTTTTGTGGAAGATGATGATGATTTTCTTTGTAAATTGGTTTGAACGTCACTTACTGCAAAGGGAGACCAAATCCATGCCCGTGGATATGTCTGAAGTGCACCCCATGGCAACTCCCTTCATTAGGAGCAGCCAATGGCACTGCCGAGCTCTGGCTGTGTTCGCATGTTGTAGTTAACTTTGGTTTGAATGCCTTTCGTGAAGCAAGCTGGGCACAGCTTTTCTTTTTTTCTCTAAATCTGTATGGATAAGGGAGCTCCAGCAGCTCCATAATATCTCCTCTGTAATAGCTAGAGGGAGAAAATAAGTTACATGGATCAGTACTTTGAGCCTTTTGTTCCCAAGTGGAGCCCGCGTTAATGGAAAAAGTGGTTCCAAACCTGTGCACAGGAAGTGCTGGGTGAAGGCTGGTGGCCATAGTTGCATAGAATGTGGCAGCAACTTGGATGCTACCGTCTGGGCTTGATAAAGGGATACAAGAAAAGTAGGTGAAATAATTGGATGACTCACCTGTTTATTTCTTGTTTTCTTAGAACTTCTGTTAGTGAGGTGTGGATCTATAGCAGTGTTAATTTAACTGTGATTAAGTCAGTGTTAGAGAAATTTACCTGTGCATATTTTTAGATAGTTTCAGCCACTACTTATATGTTTGTGTATGTTGAAAGAGTTTGAGAAATTGTATTTGTGTGGCTCTTGCACTCTGGCCTCTATGCAGCTATGCTTCCATTCTTGACTTCCTCGCAGTGCTGCTGCTTATGCATTTGCCTCATCTAACCCCTGTTAATCCAAGAATTTAGTACTCAAACTTCTGCTGCCTGGCCTGCCCCTTAAGTTTGCAAGGCTACATGCAGAAAACAGCTGGTGGACCAGCTGTGACAGCATTAAAAACCAGAAGGTGCTGTCAAAGCTGAGCTGCTGTTCATTACCTGAGCTGTGCTCTAGAGTGAAACTCTCTACTTAGCTTGAAAATTGCAGGATGGGCCTGAGGAATGTGATAGGTATCTACATTTGAGTTTCACTGCTTACCTGAGTTTAGAGGAATAGTGATTCTTTAGCTGAAGGAACACTGAGAACCAGAGGAAGGCACAAGAGAATTTTAAAAAGGGAACATGCATTTCATGTGTTAACACTGATTGTGGTAAATTTTATCCAGGCATGGTTTCATTGATTCTCCCATTGCCCCTCCCTTACTCTGCCAGTTTTGCTTACTTTTTATCTTACATTTTGAAGACTGAACTTGCAGGACTTGGCTCCAGGGAAAGCTGTAGCTTTTCCTTGCTGCAGCCACCACCCACCGAACTCTCTGCATTGGGTTCCAGCTGGGTTCTGCTGAGAGCTGTCACCTGTTCAGCTGCTGCTCCCCTTCTGTGGCTTTTTCACTTGCCACTTGTGACCCAGCTGTTGCCCGTGGTATGGGAGCTGTTGCACGCCCCAGTGTGGCATCTGCTGCTGGCTCTGGGGCAGGACTGAGGCCCTCCAGCCTCATGCCAGTGCTCAGGGCCGCTTGGGTTTGTTCTAGTCCTTTGTCACCTGTATCTTCCTGAAGCCTGGCTGATGGAAGCTCTGGGTTGCTGTGGCCAGCTAAGATGCTTTGACAGACAGGCTTTTCTCCTCTCTTTATCCCAGAATGGCTGTAGGCAGGTATGGTTGTACTGTGCTTCACATTTTCTTTTTTAAATTCTCCTGCCTTTAGGTGGACTTGGAATTTCCCCAACATTAAACCCTCAGAATAAGTAACTGCAAGCTGAAAGGAAGGAGAGGATGTCAATACATGGGCATCTGTGTGCTTGTTCCATTGCCCTCCTGTTTTCTTGAGTCCTTTTTTGCCCTGCTTGCTGATGCTCTCCGCTGGGTGTGTTGGGGAGAACACCCTGCTCCCAGCCCCCACACCTCTCCCTGCAGCTGCCGAGGGAGGGAGGCACAAAAGCTGTCTGTCTGCTGGCTTCGGGGGACAGCTGATGGCTCAGCAGTGCTTTAGAAACTTGTGCACTGCTACAGGTGCTGGGCAGGGGAGGGAGCTATCAGCAGGGGATGAACACTGCTGCTGTTTCCTTGGGGACTCGTGGGAATTTCTGAACTTTTATCTGCAGCAGTGAGGAGTGACAGAAAGTGATCCTCCACAAACACGCTCTGAAGGATCTTCAGCCCTTTTCTGCCCAGTATAGCAAGATGGGATTTCCTCTGCCAGCTACACAGATTTGTTTGTTAAAGAACTGTGGATTGATTTTGGAGTGCAAGTGCCTTTGTCAAGGTTGCTGTGCACGTCTGGAACAAGGGTTATTTCTCTCTTAAGGGAAGGAAGCTGCTGGTTTGCCTTTTGAAAGTTCTGTGCATTGTCTTAGGGGTACTCTGTCACTTATAAATATACATCACCTTCAAAGAGATTAGTGAGGGTAGTTCTGAGCCTTTCATAAGAAACCTACCTTAGAAATATGTGTATTTGTTCAGCTCTGATTAACAGCCATTTGGATGAGTTTGGAATCTGTTGTAAATTAAAGTGTACAGGCAGACTTTGTTCCTTCCACATTTGTTTATATAGGGAAGGTGGAGGATGGTGAGAAGTAGAGAAGAGTATGGAAGACAATAGTATTTTTGGTCGTGATAGGGATACAAAGAAGTCCTTTGTGTAAAGGCTGGGGTGAAGGAGTATCCATCTTTGATAACAGCCTTTTTCTCTGTACTCATTGTGTTTAGGTAGTGCTGAGAGTGTGCCATCTCCAGGTACAAAGGAGTGAGTTAAGGATAGTGTAAAGTGTGACAGAGAATTTTCTGCTTGTGTTTTGAATAGAAAACTGTCGCCTTATTACATGAATATATGTGGATTTTAAAAGCTTGAGAAAACTACTGCTTGGATAGACAGTCATTGAAAGCTCTGAAGATGAAACAAAATCTGAAATTTTCTCTTCTTGTGTTGGTTTTCACTGATAAACTTCATGCATCTTCTGCCAAGAAATTAGTGATTGCCGGGAACAGAATGTTGTCTGGCTCTCCTGAGGTGCAGTCAATTCTTTAACTTTTGCACTGCTGAAGGCAATGGCACTCAAAATGACACTTAGTATCTGTTAGCACAGTTTCTGCATTTAATTTACTGTTGTTTCTATCTCCCTGGCAAAGCATGAGCTGGTTCTTGCATTGGCTTGTTTCTTTCTTTCAGCTTAGTGGTAACCACACCCAAAGTTCAAGTCTCAGCACACTTTACATTCCTAATTCTTTAACTGCTGATGTACAGGTCAGAAAGTGCCAATAAATTTGTTTGGGAAAGTATTTTTTTCTGCATGAATTTGAAGTATCTGGGAATGTACTGTAACCTGAAAAATCTGAATGTGTCATGTACACCTGTGAAATCCTGATAAAGAAGGTTGTTCAAAGCTTTGCCTGGCACATTTGAACCATTGTCTGGGGGAAGCTCTGTGCTTTAGAAAAGTCTGGTGATACCCACTCTGAAATCCTGTTCAATGTCTCATGTTGATTTGAGCATGTGAACACAATAGACATCCTTCTTGCTCAAAAGAAGTTGGTCTACAGAGTATGACATCATATAGTGAAGCTGATTCCAGAATATCTTAATGCTAAATTGTTACAACTGGATCAGTATGTTCCCTTTTGATGACGGTTAACTAGGGATACCCTGTTCCTGGCAGACTGTGTCGTCTTTTAGCTGCAAAGCTGGACTTAAGAATGAAAATTAATGGCACAGCTTAGTGGAAAATCTGTACTTTTGGTTTACTTTTTTTGTAGCATTTCTTTGCCAGTCTAATTTTAATCAAGGTCAGATTTTATACTGAAGTCGAAAACTGCTGTGAGACAAGGGTCATTTCTTAAATGAATTGTTACTGAGGCTTTCCAATGTCATGATTTATCCCTGAGCCGGAGGACAGACTCCTTGTGCTGGTACAGCAGGCTGGTGTTCCCACAGTACTATCCGACAGCACTGGCAAGCTGTGTCCTCTTCTGCCAGGAGATGCTCCTTCCTGCCTTTTGGTCTCCCCTCCTCTCTGGAGATGCAGTTTTTCTGTGATCAGAACTGAGGCTGCAGAAATACCTACATAATTTCTTAATTGCACGTGTCAGAGAAGCAGCATGTAAAGCACGTAATGTTGCCTCTTTTTTTGCTGTAGTGATGTGTAATCTGTGACTGTGTGGGCCTGTCATCAGGCAGGTTCTTCATTGGAACTGGCATCCATTCTTTTTGCTCTGTGTTGCCTCTGGGCTAACTGTTTTCAGAACCATCTCTTTGTCGCACTCGTGCTCTGTCGGTGTCTGCTTAAACAGACTCATGGCTTGTTCATTGTCCCTTCCTTTGATGTCCTTGCTGTCACTGTAAGGTGATACAGAGGGAAAGAGGTTTTTATCACTGCAGTAATCCTCAGACAGCTGGTTCTGCTGGTGGTGAAAAACTACTTCATACTCTCCAGGAGGCTAATGTCTTCAGAATTTGTTGAATAACTGTGTTATGACTGCAGCTGTAATAAGCTATAATTGCAGATAAATGCGTGTACAAGTTGGTGGCTGACACCATTTTTGTCTACGCATAATGTCCTTATCTGTGTTCTCTTGGATAGCTGTTGCAGTCTGGTCTCACTTGCTCTACTGTGATAATGTCGAGAGGCTCCTTCCCTAGGAAATCTGGTTTTATCGTGTTCTCACAGCAGGACAGATACACTCCTTCATGTGTGCTATCAAAGATGTGGTTCTGATGTTATGGTTTGCTGTGCACATGTTATCAAATGTTTTAAATGTCCTATGGAGTGTGTTAATGGGTTTTGTGGGGTTTTTTGGTATTGCAATGTGCACAATGTTTTACGGTTCAGCAGTAAGGCATTTTCTCCTCACATTTGTGCAGTGCATAAAGTGTGAGTTCATTTGAAATTCTTGTGTCAGAAGATACACAATCTCATTCGTTGACATGCCGGGTTTTGGCATCCAGTATTGTCTGTATGCATATAATGTAAATGTGTTTGTTTAGTCAGCATAAGAGCTCTAACCCTGTGGCACTCCACTTGAGTGGAGTGGTTTGGTCAACTGGAGCATCACATCTCTGCCACAGCTACCTATGAAAGGTGAAAGTTATCCTTTTTCAGGGCACAGTCTGTGCAGAGGCTGATGCAGAGCTTCTCTTCCAGCGTCAGTGTAAAGAGGCAAGGATTGCTGCAGAGCTCCATGCAGGCCCTAATTTCCCTAAATATTTAATTGCATGGTGTAGGTTACCCATTGATGTGTGTTTAGCGTGGTCTTCGTTATCTGTGTGTGCTGCACAGTGTGCTGCTTGTACAGTCCCTGAGCACACTGTGTAACTTGTCAAATCTAAGCCCCTTTTCAATGACTTGCCCCAGTCATTGCCCCAGGGTTACTCCTTTTCCTCACTGAAGGGTACTTTCCTGCTTGTTTTAATTATCAGTATTTCTTCTTTCTATTTTAAATAAAATGCTGTATCTCTTTTTTCTAAATTGACAGTCAGTCTTGTAGCACACTGTTAGGGGCCTGTGATTAAACAAAATATTTGGATTTGCTCATCTAAGTGCCTTTTTTTTTCAGAAACGCTTTAAAGAATCGCAATTGGTCAAATGATCTGCAGATCTTAGATGTGCCTGCTTCTACATACTGAGAGCATTGTGCTTTGTGTGTTTGTGTTTCTGGAGGAGTAGTTTTGTTGTGTTTTAATTTGGACTATTTTGCAAATTGCTTTCTTGTCTCTTAAGTAGCACATGCTCCAAAGCACTGGGATACTTGACATTTTAGTGTTTCTTCCAACAAAATATTCTGAGATATAGTCCAACTAGCTTCAGTAAAAAGAACTTTCTCAAATGAATTTATAAGAATCTTTTTTTACTAACAATTTCTTTCATATGTCTTGGTCCTGGTCCACAGGTATCTCAAACTTTTCACTGGGGAAAAAACCCAGTCTCTGAAGTAGAGACTAGACCTGTAAATTTTTAAGCCCACAGTAAATATTTCAGTGCATTATGTGTAGGGATCACCTCAAGAGTTCAGTTTAGAAATGTCTCTGAAATGTAGACTATCTGCTGAAGATCAGGGCTGACAAGCATCCACATAGGATTTGAGTTAGCAGAGAAAACCAGCTTGGAAATGGAAGCATAGAGAAAATCTCCACAAAGTACTCAGCAGCATTTTGATGAACAGAGCTTATTATTCGAATGCAGAAGGATCGTCTCAGCTGTTTGACTAAGAGTTTCCAAATGTTTGATAGTACAGACTTGTTTTCTTGCATCTGATTTCTGAGACTTTATTTCGTGTTAAGTCTAAAGACAGAACTCCAAACTTGTAATGGCAATTGCCATGCTGAGAGCTGTCTTCAGGAATGTGGCAGCAACTAAAAAGCATTGGGGAATGCAGCCCATGAGCATAATTGAGAAGCACAGTTGTTGAAATGGGTTTAGGAATTCATTTAATCTGCTTCTGTATTTCCCCAAATGCTGTCTGTCTTCTCTTATTCCAAGGGACAAACTTTTATCTATAAAGATGTGCAGGGTGACACGATTATTAAAAGTGCATCTGTTCCATTATAGCTTGAGGTGGTAAGAAATCCAGGCTTTACAGTGCCATGATGTTTGGAGTACATTTTGTTTGCCTGGGCAGTGGCATGCGCAGTGTGGGTGCACCAAGTAAGTTTTCACACACCCTCCTTAAATCATACCATTGTATTTTGGGACAAAATAAAAGGCAGGACTTTGGAATTTCCTGGCATTTGTTGAAGTACTAGAACTACAGTATATTTTTAAATGCCCCCCACCTCTTCTTTTTTGCTCAGTCATGTCTTTGATACTCTTAAGTATTGCTACCTGTGCCTCCCTGCAAAGGATGAGATGGCAAAGCTTCCTCATCTGTTAGACTGTGGTCTTCAAATTCCTTTGTGTTAAGGGGAATTAATGTGGCTAAAGGCTGTCTTGAAAAGCTTTGCCACTACGTGTTGCTCTCCAGAGAATGGTTATGCACATCAGCTATTCGCCCTCAGTTTTCCTAGGGAGGAGAACTAATTTTCTTTCCTGCGGAATTACAAGATTTGGTTATTTCCTGAGCCTAAAATAATGTGTCCTGTTGCTTAAACCTTGTTAGCAAGCACAGACTTGCTGAAGGAAGCATTTGCTTCTTCTTCTCAACCTGTCAGGTTTTCAGATTATCCTTGCTTGTGTTCTGCTGGTAGARCCAGGTGGAAAATAATACAGCCCCTCTGCTTATCTGTGGTCAGCACTGACTGAAAGCGAGAGCTTATCTCTCCTCCCTGTGTGTCCTAGAGGAAGCCAGGCTGAAGCAATGAATCCCAGCTCTTAACAACAGGAAAACCCAGAATTTGACTTAAAGGAGGTGATTGATTGGAGGGGGAAAAAAAAAAAAGACACCAAGTAATTGAGATTGGTGTTAAGTGACTGAAACTGTATTTGTAGTCTGCTGAGGTGTGGCTATGCCCAGCTACCTTCCCACTGCAAATACAGAGCTCCCAGGGCCATGCAAACTGCTTGAGCTGCACCAGCAGTGTGATTATGTGTGCTGGAGGTCAGAGCAGCATCCCACAGATTTATTTTGATTCGTTTATTGAAGTTTCATTCTGGAGAAGCATGCATAGCAGGTTTCAGCTCAAGGTAGAGCTGAGACTCCAGATGTGAGCAGAGGGGTGGTGTGGGATATGTACAAAAGCTGGCTCAGTCTGTTAACCTTCCTCACATGTCAATACCATGACAGCAAATGTGATGCTGTATTCCAGGGCATGATTTCAGGAGGATGTGTGAGAGGGATGCCCTTACAAGATGACCTTCCTACCTGTAAGCTCTCAAAATAATAATGCATAAGTGTTCAGGAAGATGTCAGGTCAATTACTGTATAAGCCTGTCTGAAGACCAGCTGCTGGGGCTGGCATCCATCAGGTCGCAGCCGAAGGGGGTGCGGAGGGGTAAAAACTGTAAACATTATGAATTTGTGACTGATGCAGTTTTTTTCTCCATGCCCTTGCAGAAGCTTGACTAAAAGATTGGTAGTAGAAAAGGTAAAAGTGGAGTAAAGTACGGCACCCAGAAGAGCCTCATTGCAAAATTTTGCCTTGTGGCCTGGTGATGAGGGGTATATATCCGAGATTTTGGGTGTCTTTGATTTATGTAATTCTGAAATTCTTCTGTTGCATGTGGCTGTGTGTTGCTTGTTTCTATAGTAACTTAAAGCTGTCTAGTTTTCCTTGTCTCAGAAAGCTGTTCCTGAGTGATGCTTTGGAATTTCCCTGCTTCACAATTGAATAATTCGGTCCCTAACGGTATAGATTATTTTAATTCACTTATGGAACCCTCCCTGCTATGAAAAGTGCAAGTGAGTAGCATAAGAAGACTTGAGTTAGTTACCTGCAGTAACTGACTTTTTCCCAAAGAATTGCAAATACGTTTTTTTTCTAGCTTTTACTTTACAGTTCTGAGTATTGATAGGTATTATCTCAATTTACAAATGGAGACAGTCAAGGCATTGCTGGATGCTAATCACGTGCAAAACAAAAGACGGTGATCTCAGCTGTTGTCTTTCTGTAACATGTCCTGATAATAATGAAAAAAAATAGTAAATTTAGCACATCTGTACATTTTAGAAAGTTAAAAAACAATGGAAGAACTGGGGATGTTGGATGAACAGTCACATTTCTAAAATACCAGGGCTTTTCTCTATTACATGAAAGAAATTGCTGTCCCAGATGGTTAGACACAAAGGGATTTGGTATACAACAGGATTTTGTGCCATGTATTGTCTTAGTAACCATGGTGCCACACTGTCAAACCTTGCAGAAGAGTTTCCTAGACTCTTTTCCAGTGATTGCTGTGAATCACTGACTTTTTTCTGTTTTTTTTTAGTCAGGCTTTGTACATCTGCAGGATCCAGAGAAGTACAAGTTCGTCGTGCCAGTCTCATGAATAATGAACTGCCCAGGTGATACTGGAAGCAGGGATAGTTTTTGCCAATTTCCAGAGCAGTCTGATTGCTCTCAGAGAGCTGTAACGTTATAAGAAATGGAATTTAAGTTACTGGAATACTCCTACTTTCCAGCAGTCCTGAAGGCGTGGAAAGTGCTTTCTGCCTTGGATTTCCTGCATGCCAGGACTTCTTTTCTCCAGCTGTCATTCTCAGAGAATCCACCTTCTCTTTGCCATCCGGTCTCTTTGGATTGAATTCTCTGTTTGTCACCAGCTCTTCTAATCTTCTGTTTCTCCTCAGCTGAAATTTTTGTTCTTACCCTTGCAGACAGAAGTGTACCTAAATCAGGCTTTAGTCCTCCTGGTTTGCAGCTCTAGCTCAGCACAAAGCTGTTTCCCTATAAGTTAATTTTATCCCTTGTGGTGGAATTTCGATATAATTCTGATGCTACCAGGATCATTTATTAACCACTGCTAGGAGAGGCATTAACTCGCATGTATAATCTATTACACAGCTGACATTAAATGTGTTTCCCATGTAAGGGAGAAAAAGGTTTCAGTTCCTTTAATAGGGTAAAAATCTTTGTAGCTAGGGATTCGTGACCCTTTGGATGCAATACTGAAGGAACATTCAGAAATTATTGGGATTTATTTGCTTGTGCAGAAGGAAGTTGTTTGATGTGTTTCCATTTGAAGCAACTGCTTTTGAACTTCTGTTTCAAGCCTTTTCTTCAGTCTTCCATTTCTTCTGGACAGTACTGCAGGATGTCTGTGCTCCATTTCTTGCAAGGAATAACATCCCCAGAAATGCCACTTCTTTTTCTATGTGCAAGCTCTTTTCATCACTGATTGAGAGCCTTGCTCTGTAGGACCACTCTCATGGGCTCTGCTGTTTAAAGAATGGAAGAGGTTTTGGCATTGGTTGCTCTTGTGTATAATACTTGTATCTGGCATGAGAACAGAGGGAAAGCTAGCATTGGGAACAGGGAAATAGGTTTCACTAGACCTATTGTTACCATTTAAAGAAACTAAGCAGAAGGGGCTTGTCCAAGGTGGTTTCCTCCTTCCCTTTTATCGAACTCAATAACCATGGACAGTGGAGAGGGAGAGATTTAAATTACCCAACAACTAGATAGGGAGTAACTGCTGACATCAAAGCTTCTATTCATGTCTTCTCCTCCTCCTCGCTCCCCTTAAATTATATGTATTTCATACACAGCTTTTGGGCCTATTAATTGAGCTGATTTTGGTAGGTCCAAAATGGGAATGTGGTGTTTTGAGGCTGGGCACTAAACCACAGAGCTGAGCTCGTTGTGTGGGGCCTGAAGCTTCATGGCCTAGGCCTCCCATTGCTTGCAGGCCTCCAGATGTGGAGAGCTGTGTGCACGACCCACACTTGCATTCTTAGGATTTCTGTAATGTACGGACAGCATTCAGTAGGAAAAACAGATTATTAACAGAATTTGAAAGAGGTGGGAATCTTCACTGGAAGTGTCCTCTTCCAAGTTTCTTACCAAGCTACATAGGGCAGCCTGCTGTGCTGCAGGCCAGGTTTCCTGGCATCTGTGCAGCAGTAGGGCGTAGCATTCTTCTCAGCATTTTTGTAGAACAAGGATACTGAAACAGGAATATTCACATCCAAAAACTTTTCCAGCCTTGATTTCTTGGCAGACCTTGCGGGCTGAGCAAGAGAAGTCTCAGCTTCTTGGAAGGCAAGAAAAAGCTTTACATTCTCTTCAGGGAGAAGCGATGGGGAGAGGCAAACTTGTCCTATCTAGAGGGTGGTTTAGAGAGAAAATACTGTTACTAGGAGAGAGGGATATTTTAATGCTGGACTGTTCATATGCCTGAAAGGTGAGTTTGGGTTTGAATAAGAAGTTGTACATCCAGAGGCAAGCTCATTTTGCAATATTCCAAGTTTTTGCTGAGAGGTGGATTTTAAACCCCACCTTTTGAAGGCACAAGCCTCTTTAATGCCGGCTAGTGCCCATCTCTCCACATTCCTAGCTATAGGATGGGACTCCCTGTGCTTCCATGTGACAGTGGTATCTGCTGGTCATTCACCACACCTGGTGAGGAATAGCACAGATCAGTAATGTCCTTGTGAGACTGCTTGGGATGCCAAGACATGATGGTCTCTGGTTCAACCTGTGCCATTTGCCTGCCCTGGGGCATGGGAGTGGGGCCTAAGCTCCCATGTTTAAGGGCTGCTCTGGGGGTAAGCACTGTTTGGTGCACTGTTAGGTGCACTGTTAGTAGATGTAGAGTTAATTCTGGCATTTGACAAGGCCCCCTGCTGCAGTTACTGCATTTCCCGGATTCTCGCAGGGGATTCATCCCTAGTGAGCTGGGTTGTTGTGGCTGTGTTACCTTGTGTCTGTGCCATCCCCTGACACCCCCTGCTAGGACAAGGGCCAGCCTCATGTAAAGAGACCCCTCTGAGAGTGGCTGATAGCCAGTAATCCTTTTAGAAAAGTCTGTGTGTTGTGAGACTGCTGTGCTGCAGATCCTGCTGTTACTAAATTTTACATTTCACCCTTGGCTTTTTGCCAGGTCCCATGGGGGGAACCATGGTTTCCAAGAAGCAGTTACAGAAAAGAAATAGTGGCTACTCCTTGCTAGGGACATCAGTTAGTGCTCATCCTTCCCTGGGAGGAGAGGGAGGCAGCTGTGGAAGGAGAATCACGTTAGGCTCAAATCCTCATAACCAAGACACAACAGCAGCAGGAATACTTTGTGGTACTCAATTAAAATAGTCCCTTGTGTGAGCACTTCAGGTCCTGAGACTCTCACTGCCTTTGCTACTGTGACCCTTTGTACCTCTTTGAGGCAGAACAGTGTGTGCATGACTTCGGGTTTAGTTCAAGATTAAATCTCCAGGCTTGGGAAGAGGGACCTGGCGGTTGAAAGTCCTGTAGTGACTAGTAAAGAATAGGGATAGTGACTAAAGAACCAAGTCCTTTGGTTAACATCCAGTTTATGTGATGTCCAGCCCATTGTAGTGCCACCCTTTGATAAGGGTCAGCTGTGCTTTTTGTTTTTGTCCTTGTTGTTCCCCTCCCATTTGTCAGCATCGGGTGCTGATCATAGGTGCTGGAGAACCTGTCTTGTGATAGAGTTGAACGGAGTGTGGGTCCTCCTGCTCCTGCAAGAGGGGCAAGAGATCCCACCTGCTTGACGTAGGACTGAGCATTGAGTGCTTTGACCTTTGAGGTGTAGTTGATGGGCACAAGGGTACAGTGGCTTTAGCTGGGAAGTCCTCACCTTGCTCACTGAGTTGGGCCTTCAGCTTCATGAAAACTTTGTTTAAATTAATTAGTACACATGGATCAGCAGTGTAGGTGATTATGAAACTTCATGTTTTTTTCTGGGCTGTTACATTCAGGCATAATATGCAAATGAAGTGAGTTATGTTTGTTTTGTTTCTCTTCTCACTCCCATCTGTTAAAAACAAATCCCTGAACAAAAATGAGGCTATTCCATTGTCTTTCATCTCTACCAGGCTGCTGTTAAAAGACAGCTTTCCCTTTTTAAAGTACTGAGGTCCAGCCCATTTTTATTTTAGGATGGAAGAGACAGAGGCTTGTTTCACTTCCTGCAGCTCCTGCTGTGTGTAGCCACTTGTGGTCCCCAAGCCCTGGGTTGCTGTTGTGAAACTAACAACTTAAACGGTTGTGATTATTAACAGAAAGAAAGTGCCTGAGGATATTTGTCATCTCTTTTGTGTGAACTGTGTTTCTTCCATTACAACTTGATGTCATTCTCTGTGGCATCTTTAACACCTGCTGTTTTTATAGTCTACACTTATTTGATTGAAAGGTTTTTGGCCAAGGACCTAGGCTAAAATTTGCTCAAATAGCTTGAATCTAGGTCTTATTTTTATGAGTTACTTGGGCTTGTGAGGTACCAGTGCGGTCCCAGAAATTCCCCATCTTAGCTTACCTTCCCAAGATCCTTCTTTTTATTTTTAATGTTTTTGGTTTTAGGAGGAGAAGTTAATATTTGGGACAGAAATGGAGCGTCTCAAAGGTGGTGATTGTTGTTTTGTGGTAATGATGTCCTGAACAGGGTTTCCATTGCCACATACAGCTTTTGTAATAAAATATGTGCCCACTTCGCCAGGTGGGTGTATTTTATGAGCCATATAAAATATGTACTGTGGCATGTGCCACTCTGAGGAAGTAAAACAAATCCCAGGTTAAGGTGTATTTTTTTGGGGACTGTCTGTCAAACCCTGCTCTTGGGGCAGAATCAAACTTTCCACTTTGTGAGTGGGTGCCGTGCTTGAAAAGATTGGCTGGCTAGTCCAATACAGCAACTTAGAAGTAGTGTTTCTGTCTTTTCTGCTGTAGTAATATTGACAGGAATCTTGTCTTATCCCATTAATTTTCCAGTATTTCGAACCTATCAAAGTGTGTGAGTCTGTCAGACAGTGTAGTTGTTGTTTAAAATTGCTGCTGAAAATTAAAGGAAGATTAATGCAGGAAACGTAGCGGCATGCAGAGGTTTTGTAGAAAACACTTACTGTGCTGTTGAACAGTATCTGCTCTGTGCAGCTTGCAGTCTAAAACGTCAGAACTTCTATTTCAGGGCTGTGGCAAATTGCTTGAAGCTTTTTAGGGCTGGACCAAGCATCAACACAACACGTCTTCCAAGTTTCTGTAAAAGTCCCAGTAAAGCAGTATCTAAATATAGTGCTGATGTACAAGTGTTCCTTTATTTTTCCCCTGTTGTGTTTTACTTGCTTCTGGTTGTATGTGTATTCAGTTTAAAGATGGTTGGGTTTTTCTCTGAAGTTTTCACTCAAAATATATGACTGTCTGCAAACACGATATGAAAGGCAAAAGATTAAAATAAATAAATACATTTCCTATAACAGGAATGAAGATGCAAGGCAGCTGTGCATGGAGGAGTGCAGCCATCCTTCTGGGTGTGTTCTCCCTTACTGGCACAGATCAGCTGTACGTACAGTTTACTCAGTTCAGAGCAAGTATCTGTGCCTGGCTAATCTTCTTCCCTTTCAAAATGGTCTGGTCAAGTCAGAAACCATGGCCTGGATCCTCTCCCTCTGACAGGGGGAGCATAACTGTGAGGATTTCTTCTGTTGACAAGTGATTGATCCCCTTCCAGTAAGCAGTTTATCCCACCTAAGATTTTTGTTTGCTTCCGGACATGCCTCTGGACTATATAAGGAGTTTAAGTTGACATAATTTCTAAATCAGTTCTTGGAGGGTAGGTGGGGTTAAAGTAACTTCCAGTGCAATACAAATTGCTGTGAATTTCTATATCCCCACCTCTGTTAACTTGAATTGAATGAGACCAAAGAATCATTTAGGTCTATATTCTTTCTAAGATGTCTGGTTAAGGTGCCAAAACCGTATGTGTACTTGTAAAGCATTTGGGCACAAAGCTCTATTATCTCTTGCCTGACATAAAGGGCTTTTTGGAAACTCAGTGTCTTGAAGATTTTGGATCTTGTCTGAAAAATTTGACATTTTTCTCTTCATAGTTGTAGATGACCCTCCTTAGAGCTTCTCTTTGTGTTTCTTGGATTTGTAGAATCTTTTTCCTCTCCAAATACTTCGGTGTCAGTTCATGCAGAACATGCTATAGCCAGGATTTCCACAGCCACTGGTCAGGTGCCAGTCACAGGCACCCAAGCCAGTTTATTGCTCACTGCAGCACTCAGCCAAAGCAGAGGGATGAGGCTCAGTGGTCCCTGGCACAAGGGGAGCTGGTTCCCATCACCGGCTGCCCGCTGGGAGCTGCCCCAGACAGTGAAGTGGGTGCTGTTGGGGGTTGATAGCTCCTGAAAACAGTCCCTGTTCCTGCTACTCCCACATACTTTCCTTTTTAATGCTTTGTTCTCCAGCAAAATGTTGCTTGTAAAGGGGGGAGGGAGGAGATCCCAGGCTATTATCTGCTAAGTAGGTCGTAATTCTGGTAAATAATTGATTTTTTTTTTTCCAGGCTTGAAATCAGAAGCAGGCCTTAAGTGCCAGTGTCAGACCACTGTGATTATCACTCCTTCTGGAATTTCACTGCTTCATGTTGAAGGATAGTTGTCTGGCTCTTTTGGGAGGGGCGTGCCACTGGAAATAAAAGGAAAAAGTAATTCCAAAACCACATGGAGAAAACGTTTCTTTTGCTGCTATACGTTTTAAAGTTTTCTTACTTTAAACCAGCTCCTATGGGAATTCTCTTCTGGCTTCTGTTATGCTCTGGAATAGCTGCTCAGACCTTTCACCTGTTTTTATTAAGCAATGGAATTTGGAAATGAAAGTGTTAACAGCACCAAGCATCATCATTGGCTGTGTCTGCTCTGTATGTGGCTGTCCATGTACTGCTTAATCTTTTAAAATCTTATCCTGCTGTGCAGACTGCTCAGTAGGAGTCTGGTGTGGATTGCTTGGGTTCAGCCGGTGTTTTGGCAGACCAAATCCTGCTCCCAAATAGTTGGGACAATTGATCAATCTTTTACTGCAGGGTGTATATATTTATATATATGTGTGTGCGTGTGTGTTTATGTACAGATACTTGGTGTATATATTTTGTGGTTTTTAACTCTTTGTGTCCAGAGTGTTTTCCTCACAAGCTTCCTTCACCTGAAGGGAAAGAGGTCTTGTGCAGGCATGTGGGGTATGGGGACACACTCCCCTGAAACTCGGTTTCTTTTGTGACTTGCCTGGGGATGAGCCCTCACTGTTGGCAGTTCGCAGCTCCATCATCTGCAGTACAGCAATAGTGCAGAGGCTGCTCTGGGGCCTGCAGTGGACAGAGCTGTTTTCACAGGTAAGTCCTTCTCCTGCTTTCCCCTCTCCTGCACCAGCTGAGCTGAATTGCAGCTTCTGGGTGCCCTTGAAGAGAGTGTGTGTGTGTGTGTGTGTGTGTGTGTGTGGCAGTCACAGCTGTCTGTACAGGCAGCCAGGCTCTCATCCTGCCTGGCTTCGTGTGTCCCTGCATATCCACAGCTCCCCTTGAAATACTGAGGAGCTGCAAGAGCTCAGTTCTTGGCCTTGGTGCAAAGTTACCGCATGAAACTACTTTGTGACTTGCTGGGCATGAGAACACTCACAGTCTGCTTTGAGAGCAGTTGTCTGAGCAGGAGCTCTGCTTTGTATGTACAAGTCTGGGTACAGAACAAAACTCTTGGGGGACACCATCATCTGCACAGGTTGTTTTGTCTTAGTTGGGACTGATGTGCTCCTGTTTTCCTTTGGCTGTAGTTCATTGGCATTTCAGTACTTCCCCTTGGCATGGCTTCAAAATCACTTGTTGGCTCATTCATGCTGAGGGATGGCCGGGCTTAACGAAGTGGTGGCGTAACACATCTGTGTTACCAAAATAAGCTCCCTCTTATCCCGTGTTTTAATAAAATCTGAACAGCAATGAATCAGTCAATGATGCTGAAGTGTAAACCAGCATTGTTGGTGTCTGATGAAGTACACCATGAACTCAGACTGAGAGGTCTTTCCTCACATCTGCTTTTCAGCTTCTCAGAGAACTTTGGCACCACTGTGCTGCTTGTTCTTGAATCATGTTTTTCTAAATTCATTCTTCATAATAATTAGAGGAGGACTTCCACTTCTAAAAGCAGGTTCTTCACAGAAGCACACAGTTTGTGAAGAAGGGTGGTAGGGTATGTCAGATGAGAACTTACTAACCCAGAGCAAACCTTGACATGTGACACCTTCATCTTAAACTAGTAGTTTCAAGGGAAAAGAGATGGGAAGTAGATGGTGTTTATTAATGCTGGTAGGAAGCTGTGTTCTACCTTCAGTATCTTTAATTAAAAAAAGTTTCTATAACTACCTTGCCATGCTTATGAATGACACAAAAGTGTTTTTTCTTCTCCAGCCAGATGACAGGAAGACACTGAGCTTGGGCAGCAGCTGTGTTCAGAAAGGGTTGTCAGTGGTGTAGGCAGAACCATCTGCCTAGCAAGGCATTTAGCTTGGGTTGCTTTTTCTAGGCCAAGATAGTAAATCAATAGCTTATTTTTCACAATGTTACAAGTAACATGTCAATGGCTAGATTTACAGTGTAAACAGGAAAAGAGCAGCTACCTTTATTGGCTTCTTAGTGTCCCAGCTGCACTGGTGAGAAAACAAAACAATATTGCAAAGAAATGAAGCCAAAGCAACTCATCCTGAAAGAGGCTGAAGATCTAGAAACAGAACAGTCTTCTTATCAGACATTTTACTGGGTTTTTTTTAACAGACTTTAATACCCGGCACAGCCTAGGGCTGACCCTCCCTTCCCTTCTCACAGAACTGTCAGTTCAGTTAAGCTCTTGTTTGAACAGGCACCTTCCTCTCTGCATGCCAGGACTGTTGGTCTGCTCTAGTTAAATACAGGAAAAGGTGTATATAAATGGGGAGGGGTTTTAAGAGATCACAGGGTGACAACTGCTCCATTTTGTTTCAATTAGTTTTATAATCTACTTCTCTGGAGATTCCTGTTGCCAAATGTTGTTTGGAGTGACTGCAAAACTCTGAAACAACTGTGAAGAGCAAAATAGTAAATAGTATGCTGATTATGGTTGGAATTTTCTTCCATTCACCTGGCAAATGATAGAGCCACACTGTATATGAGAGAAGCAGCCTTCCCAGTTTAGTCAGTACATGCAGTTTCCATTTGGGCTTTGTTACTGGGTTGTTTTTTTTTAGAACTGAAATGAAGGCTGTAGTTTGAGCACAGCGGTAGTGCTGACCTGAACAGTCACATTTGCTGCATCCCACCTCTGTGCTGTTATGCTGCTGCATTGTGTGGAGAGGATCAGTGAAATGGAATAGGAACTGCTCTGGCTTATAAAATAACATTCTTCCCAGTTATTTTTAGCTTAGCCATCTTGTACTGTGGTTTTCCGTGCTCCCTGTAAACGTGATTTGGGGGACATGGACAGGAACATACAAACAGAGGGGAGACTGCTTGCATCCTAAAACTTTAGCCCTCATGATGCAGGCCCTGCTTTTGTTGGGAAATAGTTTGACTTCTAGGTTCTTCTCCTTACAACTGTGCATGGTTCGTTGTTGTTTACTTGTTTGGTTTTGGTGATTTTTCCATTATTTTTTCTCTATTTCAGTCAGCTTGCACCTTTGATGCAGTCAGTGCTAAAGCTCCTGGTGGCTTTAGCACAAAGCCACGTGTACTTCTGAATGCACCTGCCTGTCCATGTATCTTTGTGCTAAAAAGTCTTTACCTGTGAGCAGCCAGGCCTAAAATTTGCTTTCTGCCTGTTAGACTTGCAGTAAATGAGGACAGCTAAACTTGGTGCACAATCCTGGGAAAGGAGTGGAAAAGAAAACTGCAAAGGTGTTCTAGTGTGCTTTGGGGTTTCCTTTGCCAAGGACATCCAGTGGCCTGACTGCCAACATGAACTGAACATGGAAACCTTTTCAGGCTGCCTGAGAAAACAGAGAACAGGAGAGGAATCTAAAGACATACTCCCTGGAAGGAAAAAGAGCAAAAAGTCAGGAATCTGAGGTATTCATCCACGTTACCAGGTGTTACATTTTGCCGTTATCACTCAGTGGTAAATGGGAGGAACAGTTAAAAAAGAAAAAGGGGAACAGGAGTTTCACTGCTTTGGGCCCTGGCCTGTCCTGTGAGTTAAGTATTCTCACCCTCTTCCTTGAATGGATGATG
The DNA here is from genome assembly GCA_018881555.1 of Amblyornis subalaris. Taxonomy (NCBI): domain Eukaryota; kingdom Metazoa; phylum Chordata; class Aves; order Passeriformes; family Ptilonorhynchidae; genus Amblyornis; species Amblyornis subalaris. The sequence continues at coordinate 3,570,777 of JACAXG010000071.1, forward strand.
CCTATGTAATTCAGGCCTGACCAAAATTTCTGTCTTTACCTGTTGGCAAAATATTTGCAGCCAGTCATGCTGGGAACATCCCTTGTTCATATATGTGTGTGTTTGCTTGCTGATGTTTAGGGCTCTAAGTGGGGTTGATGAAACCTTTTAAGTGCCTCAGAGGATGATCAGCAGCCAGTGGGACATAGGCACTGCCAGCTGTCACAGAGAGATGGTCAAATCTTGCCTTCTGCAGTGACCAGGGATGTAACTTTCTCTCCTAGTGTTAGTCACACCCCACGTGCTTGTAGTATATCCTAAAATTTACAAATGTCTATGGAGACACCCTGTATTTGAAAGGCCACATCTTCTGAACGCGTAACCTGTTTTCCTCCTAATCACAACTGTTGTTATCGGTTGGACTCCCCTGTCTGGTTTGTGGTGTGCCATGGTTGTGCTTCCCTCCCAGTATTTCAGTTTGATTGAAACTGCTCCAAGTGTCAGATGCCGTGGAGAGATGGGAATTTACACCTCTGCTGCTCTTGCCTTGCTGACCACCATGCCGTGCACTTTGTGCAGGCCTGGCTGGGTGTGAGGTGTGTGACTCCTCAGCAAGCAGCACTCTGCGGCTGCTGACCGGAGTTGTCGGGAGCAAAGATGAGCACTGGGGAAGTTGTGCTGGCAGAAAGGAGATCCTTGGAATTTGCATGCTACAGAGCAGTCTTGTCTGGACTCTGCTGGATAATCAGGTTAGCTTCCTGAATTTTTCTAATGACTCTCAGTAGCCTTAGTGAGCAGCTCCTTCTGTCCTGTGGGAGGATGCCTTAGGTTTCCCTGAGGTGGAGAATGGCCTCAGTAGTCCCAGCTTTCACATTATGACTGGATCATGGAACCTCTTCTGCATGGACATTAGATCTGTGTGGATGTTTAATCTGTCCCCACAAATAGGCCAATCAGACCAAATGCAACAACATGTCTCAGTAACAGACTGCTACAAACAGATCAGACCTGTCCTCTAGTCTCTGCGTGAACTCTTCATGGAATATATGGGCAGATTAAAGAACTCTGATCTTCTTTTTTAGATGTTTAATGATCTGGGTTTGACACACCTAAAAGATTAAAAGTGGACTGCAGTTAATTCTTCTCCTAAAGACTTAAGGGCGCTGTCTGCTATGGGGATAAAGCTCATCTGTGGTAGAGACAGAAGTTTCTTGGAGGCTGGTTAACATCCATGGCCTTGGATCCCCCGGGGGAGGGAGGGTGCAGAGAACCACCAGCTGTCTTGCTGCTTCCATATGCGAGGTACATTGCTTTCTCCTCCTTCCATCTCAAAAGCAAGGTGTGGTTCTCAGTCTGTACTTGCGCGCATGCACACACGCGCACACACACATGCACACACACACGCACACTTGTCTCGCATGTGAGGGCCTTACCCTTCCTAAACAGACTCCGAAGCAGTGTGTAAAATTTACACGTGACAGGTCCTTGTTTCTGCAGCCACTCCGCATGCCTCAGAGACACGACTGACTGGAATGGGAGAGCAGAGGATGCGAACTTGAAATGGATATTGGTGGTTGCAGGAAAATCTGCTGAAGTTTTGGATTCACAAACTCTTTTTTTGGATGCTGTATAAGCTGTAGTTGTCATTCCAGTGTCCAGCAACGTGTTCAGAAACCTCCCTTCCTGGGGTGCTGTTCCTCTTTTGTTCTATTCCCTGGAGAGGGTTTCATGTCTCCTGCAGAAGGGACACTGCAGCCCATGTAAAACTGCTTGTTTAACTCTGCCAGGGTTTGTGCTGATGGGTGTTTGCTTGGGGTGAGCTCTGCTATGTGTTTCACTGCAATTCTGCTTTTGCAGCCCGTGGTCCCATTCAGCTTGTTCAGCAGAGTGAGGGATCATCCTCTGGACGTTTTTTGTGGCAAATGATGGGGTGCCTGGTAGGAGCCTGTCAGCACTGATAGTTGGCTTCACTTCGTGTGCCTGATGGAGAAATACGGTCTGAGGCCATAGGCAGGCTTGGAGCTAACTGGTGATGCTTTTTGCCTTTCTGTTTTCATCTCATACTAAAGATTGAATTTACAAATTACTGGGACTTTTTGTTGCTAAATGAATTGAGTTTGTACTTGAGTGGGGGCTTCAGGTTTCACTAAACATTCTTACATGTAGGTGTACTGTCTTTACATAGAGAAGAGATACAGAGCATGGAAAAAACAGTTTGTTTTGAATCTGTTTGGCATCCTAGTGGGACCTTTTCTTTATCCATCTAAGAAGAATAAAGCCATAGGGATTTGACATGGCAAACATATCTGTTTTTTTCTTTTGATACTTGATCTTTGTGGCCTGGGGGACAGGCTCCTGGTATAGGTAAACACCATAATTATCATTTGTGGATCTCAGTTTTGTGCAAAAATGTACATATTGAGTGTACTGTTTCTGGGGGTTGGAGATGACAATTCAGGATATGTTGAGGAAATAATAAGCAAGATGTTTAGTTTTCTGTAGCTTAGCTATTATATCTTTTAGAGAATGATGCTGTATTCCCTAGGCATCTACATTCACAGCCCATCCACACTAATGTACTTTTGCATGTGCTCAGCCCTGGGCCTGAGTCCCTGATCCTTCTCCAAGTAGTCTGGCCAGCACTAAGAAATAAAATGGCATGATTCTGTATTGTTTATCACCAAGCAAACAGTGGTATATAAAAGCTGGAGCTAAGGTTGGTCAGCCACATTATTAACTTAAAGGTTACAAAGTAAAAATAAAAATAGAAGTGGTTTTGCATTCCAGTAATTTATCCGTAAAGCAGCCACGTGTAAATCCCAGGAACTGACTAAGCTTCAGCCTAAAGGAAAATGAAGCAGTTTTACTATGTTGTCTTCAGTTGCAGTAGAAGCTTTTGAATGTCCCCACCCCTGATCTACTGTGCGTGTATCCTTCCAGTTTGGATTTCTGAGCCATGAACTAGATCAGAGAGATGATCCAGCTTAGAAGGGAAGCGTCAAAGATATTTTTCTTTGAGCTGGCTGAGTTCTTTATCTGGACCACAGGCATCTGTGGGGTTGCAGAACTAAGGGGATAAGAGGGGAAAAGGCCATGAAGTGGTTTATGGCTCGGTGGGGGAAACCTAAAACCCCTCTTGCTGCCAAGACAATGCATTGTCGTACTATGGCCTCACACATTCCCTGGCATAGAAACACAAGGATGCAAACTGCCTTAGCTGTGTTCTGCTCTGCAGCTGTGGGGATGTTTGTGGAGTGAGTGTAGACATTACAAACTTGTGCTAGCCTTGGTACCATTCACAAAGAAGCCACAGTGATGTGGGGCTTTGGCAGGACGTGAGCCTCCCTTCCCCCTCCAGGATTCTAGGTATTTACTTAGGCAGGCAGGTCTGAGCTGCTGTGGCTTCGCTGCTCTTTTAGCGGGATTAGCTGGAGCACGGCTAGCTTGGAATCTTCTCTGCATGCTGCTGTTAAGCCTCTCAAGCAGCTATGGATGTTGTGCTGCTGTGAAAGTATGACACGTGCATTTGAACCATTGTGTGGCCTTGGATTAGATGCAGATAATCTTTCTTTTTACTTAGAAGTTAATTTCTCTTACCCTTCCTGCTTTCAAGTTAGATCTATGGTTTCATATTTCCAAAGAATGAATGTGGCACCCAGCAGGAAGGGTGTAGGCAACAGGACAAGGGAACAGTGTTGCTCTGCTCTCTCTGAGTGCCAGTGAATTTGTAACTGTAAATTTGTTAGATTCTCCGTTACCCTCCAGCCAGGTGAAATTTGAAGCAATGAGGGAAAGAAGCAGTTTAGAAGAGGGGGAGGCACAAGATCACAGAGAAAATGAATATTATGTTTGAGAAAACCAAAAGAAAATGAAAAGTGGACAGCGATGGCAAAGGAGATGAGAGGATGGAAGCAGTAACTGAGGAGGGAAATGGTGGAACAGACTCATAAAAGCTGAAGCAAAGCAAGGCCAGGCCGTTGTTGTCAGATCCAAAGGTGGAAGTAAATGCTTGAGGATTTTTTTTCAGAATGTGTGAATTGCTGATGAGCCTTTGTAGCACCAGGTAGTTCGCTGCACCTTGTGCTGGTGCAGGAGAGTGGTACTGTAAGAGAATGTCAGAGGGCCAGTGGTAGAAATGGTTCCTCTTTTGTGCTGAAAGGGCTCATTTCTGTAAGTCACAGCTGCTGCTCTTCTCCATGGGATGGGATCTCTTACAGGTTACCCAAAGAGGAGGAGAAAGAGCCCTGCCTGGTGGTGAGATGAGAAGCAAGCCACACGTGGAGCCATGTTCTCAGTGTCTCTCTCTGGTGCTCTCTCAACACACCATGTTGGAGCCCATTCTTGTTTGCCTGCCCTTTTTCTTAGTGTCCCTTGTCAGCAGTTGTCTGTTGTTGCTGTGGTTCATCTTTCTCTGGCCTTGATGGCTCAGTTACTGATGGTTGCTCTGAGACTGGCTAGCCCTAAAATGAGAATAAGAACCCTCTTAGTGCTCACCCTAACAGAGACACTGCCCAAGAAACCAAGTGCTCTTGCTTGAGCCCATCTGCTGTCGCTGCTTGTCATCGCCAATAGCAGCACCTCGAGCAGCTGGAAGTGTCAGAGCAGGTGAGCTCCTGGCTCTCATCTCTTTGCTCTGGTCCGTTTGCTCCGGGGTGGAGGCTGAACAGCCTGTGAGCATTGTGCTGGGCTGAGGAGATCTGAATAAGCCAGTTTCCCTGGCAACAGCGGGCTCTTGAATCACGGAGATACAAGGCTACCTCTGTTCCTGGTGTTCAGGCTTGTGTAGTGTATCTGGCTATGGCAGTACTTTGCTTCTGTTGGGAAAAAATGGCAGAATAAAAGCAAGAAGGTCTTCCTGCCTTTGATATAATTAAAATCTCCATACGTGGATTTCAGTGCTGTATGCAGCAATAATAGAAAGAAGAGGGATTATAACTACTTCTAAGCTTTTTAATGTGTGAAGAATCCCTGGAGGTTACAGAAATAAAGTTTTAAATTCTGTGTGAAGCTTTATGAACAGATCTCATAGCAGTCTGTGACACTGATAGATTAATTCCTTGTTGAGATGTGTTATTTTCATTTCTATGGAAAGGGAGACAAAGTGATTCAAAGGTAGACTGAATCTTGTTACAAAGCTAGGAATAAATATCCTTCTGAACTGGTCCTCCACCTGTCTTTTCCTTCAGTTTCAGGTAAAGGTTTCCCTGTGCAGTAGGAGACAGAACATGTTATGGAAGGTAGAAGTGTGAAGCTGTTTTTTAGCAGGAAAAAATCAGGAAAGTAGAAATACTGTGATTCACTGCAAGCCTTTCTGCTAATGTATTTTAGTCTGCATTTACTCCCCCACTAACAAAAGTGGAGCAAACTATACACTTTGAAAGCACTGGCAGTGAAAGAAATATTCCTGCCTTAATTTTTGCACATCAACTTGGTCTTGTTACTGCATGAGTGCAGGAGAAATTGGTTTGGATAAGAATAGTTTGAAGAAACTTCTGCCGAAAGAGAGATTTCTTCCTTGAGTAGGTATGAGGCCTCCATGAGTGCCCAGTACTGATATTCCTCCTTGGATAATGCCGGTGTTCGATTGTCAGTAATATCTCACAGGTTTCTTGGGTTGGAAAGTTTTTTTTTCAGCAACTCCCTTCCAAGCCACTATTTAGCAAATCAACTTACAGCGTGTCTTCTAACTGGTTGTGGACTCTGGAAACCTCTAACATCTAGACCAAAGTTCCTTCCAGAGAACATGTACCACCTTCTCCCTGCCCTTCATTCCTGTGGTTGTGCACAATCTGACAAGTCTTTTGAGGAACTCTGAGAGCTTGAGCACAAGGTAATGCCACGAGCAGGTGGGTGACACGAAACTCACTGAGTTTGTTAAAATAATATTGCGATAGTCCTTCAGCAGCCTAAAGGCCTCACATCAGGCTGTCATTGAGCTGGGTGGCATTTGGTACAAGCTGAGACAGAGGCTCACATCTACAGCGAGTTTATTGTTGGGTTTTCAGTATATTGTTTGTGTAAATTCCCCAGGCCAACTCTCCCTCCTGAAAAAGCCACATAGATCAAGTTTTATTCTGTTCCACATAAAGTTCACATCTTTTACTGGAATGAGTCATGCTTTAACTGAGTTTACTGTGAGGGAGGAAAGTGGGCTTTCAAATGTTACTCCTCCACTCTGCCTTAGTGATGTATAACAGGATTATTAGTATGCTTGGCAGCAGCTGCTTATTATTTTCACAGAACCTGGATATTTGTAAAAACAAGTAAGAAATAGGTTCTACTTGTATTCAAGTGTAATTTTTTTTTTTTTTTTTTTGGTGGCTTTGTCTTGCGTAAGGCTCACTGGCTACTGTAAAGGCACATCTAGCTTGTCTCCTCAGGGTTATTTTTCCATTTGGGGAGAAGAGTGGCGTTCTGTGACTTATAGCTGAAAGAGGAGGAACAACTCTACCATTTTGTGGTCAGTGGCCTGTGCGTGGCTGTTACTGTCACATACAGGACACTTCTGGGCATTAAAAGGGCTTCACAGGCCCATGGGACTCGGGGTGCGTTGTCATTGTGCAGAAACCAAATTTTGGTCCTGTGTATATTTCTTTGTGCAAAGAGTTAAACGACCTTTTAACTGATGGCAGAAGGAACTGCTCGGTGTGTCCTTGTTATGGATTTTTGCAGGAGCAGTCTCTGTACACAGCTACTAAAGATACCATAACCAATTTTACTACTCATTTTTCCTGCTGAGATTCATTGGTGTCTTGTGCGATAATGGTTAATTTGACCTCTTCATACCACCATCCTTTTCTGTTTGTATTTTGGATGTGTTGTTTTAGGGTTTTTTTGGGAAAGGGAAATGAAACGTATAGAAAGGAGCGGTGTGGTGGTTTGTTTCTTTGTTTAAGGAGTTAAGCTCAAAATAGGAGGGGCAGCCAAAAGAAGAGGACCTCTCAGGATTTTATTTTTAGTAGGAGGTTGGTTCACTTGGCATGTAGGACCTCTCCTAGTCCTCCTGTTGCTGAGAGATCTGGAGAGAGTTACAGTTCTCCCCTGAGCTGTGTATTGTCTATCCTTGTTAAACTGCCAGGGGCATCATCTGCTCTTGTTCTACAGAAAAACTATGGAGCTTGCAAAAGGATTTGTTTTGATGCTAATACTTTTGAAGGAAAATGTGAGGGAAAGAGCTGTAATTAACTGACCACTAATGCTAGGAAGGACTTTACCTTTTAGGACTTTGAATGAATGAAATGAACTTTGGGTGACAACATGAGGTTAATGAAATTTATGTCTCTACTTGATCTGTGTTTAACCGTCACTGACGCTGCGTTTACTGCTCTGGTAAGTAGTCCCAGTATGTGGGAGGCCGTGCCCGGGTTGCCCAGCCCGTGTCCTGCCCAGCTGCACCGTGAGCAGACCATTTGCGTGTGTTTTGCAGATGCCCCGTTCGGGGGGACCCCGCCTGGCTACGCGTACGATGCTGACCGTGCTGAGGAGCAGAGGCGGCACCATGACATGATGCCCTACATCGACGACTCGCCATCCTCCTCCCCCCACCTCAGCTCCAAGAGCCGGGGCAGCCGAGACACTCTGTCCTCAGGGTCTCTGGAATCTACAAAATCAGTGAGTCCTTTCTGCCTTTTTGGAGTCAGCGAAGCCTTGTATGTTTGCAAGGGGTGGACGGCTTGAACAGGGGACAGGCAGGGGCTGCCAGCACCGGGGGACACCTCACATAGTACAGCACTGCCTGATTGATGTTGGATATTTAAAGTTAAACGAAGGCTTTCAGCTAGGCCCCAACTTCAGGAATCACTGTTGTGTGTATGATTTTTGTGCCCTTGGCGAATGTTAGTGGAGGGTCTGTAAACAGCAGCTATTTTGCAAAAGAGAATGTGGAACAAAACACATTCATACACCTCTGCGTGTGAGTTGTCATTGCCTTTCACAAGGAAAATAAAAGTTCAGGTATGTTAAGGGGTTTGATAAAGCATCTAGAATATGAGACCTATTTCCTTCATCCTGTGAAAATGGAATAAGAAGAATTAAAACTGCCAGCTCTGAAATAGTGAGTTTGGGTGGGAGATGCTAACTGCATGTAATGGATTTGACTATTCACTAGGTAGCTGTCTGTATAATCAATTATCATAGATAAAAAGTTCAGAAGAGACTACCTAGTCTGACCTGTGGCTTAATGTGGCCTTTCAGTCTACCTTGCTTTATTTTTGCTTCAGGTTCAGTAGCATGGCTATAGCTTGGAACTTAAGGAAAATTTCTATTTTTGTTTTTACAGTAGTCTTGGTAGTGAGTTGTCTGTATGTCTTGATAAAGAGCTATTGGCTCTTCTGTCTTCACAGTCAAAAATGTTTTAGTTTTAGCTTGGATTAATCTCTTTGACTTTCAACCTTTGTTTCTTTTTATCCTTTTGCAATAGATTGCAGAGCACTTGAATCCCAAGTTGCTGTTTCCCTGAGTATCTTCGTAATTTTCAAACTTTTGGTTTCCCCGAGTCATTCATAAAAACACTTAATAGCACAAAGCCAACTGTCACTTCCTTCCTACTGTATTTCTGAAAAAGTGTGGCCAAACAACCCTGAATTCTCACTTTGTAAATAACACTTTGAAATCTGTCATCTGTTTTACTTATGTGTTGCCTTTATATTGTTCTTTCCTGTTTATTAAGATATCATGGAAGAAGATGATGGATGTTTTACAGATATCAGTGTACATGTAAATCAACACCATCATCTTTATCTGACAGTTTTATTTATCTTGCATCAAAAGTCAAGAGTCTGAGAAGTTTCGCAAACCATCAGTGCTTGGTGTTCATTATACACATCCTTCTGCTCTTCACTGGTTGCTGTCATATCATGTGCTTCCTTTTTCCAGGATGAATTCTAGATTAAGAATCCTTCTTGAGACGGTGTCCTTGTTCTTTCTCATTTATAAAATTCATTGTCAAGATCTCTTAAAGCATTATCAAATACATATATTGTTGATGTTTGCTTAATTTTATTTGACTGTAAAGTGTGAAATCTAGTTAGCTGCTTATGCTTTAGTCTGTTAATTTTGAGATGCTTTCTTATCTCTCAAGATGAGAATTCTTGTGATATATAAGAGGCTTTTGAGTAAAGAAATTATCATTAGTAAATTCAAAAAGCTCCAAAACCATTTGACTATTGGCTTGAGATTTCCAGGTTATGTTTCTCAGGATGAAGGAAAAACACTGTGTGAGTACACATGGTTGAGAGTTATCTTCAAAGAACCAGTTCTCGTAGTGCTTGTGACTGGAGGCTTGGAAGAGACACTGCCTAATATTTAATCTTGTGCTTTATTTCTTTGAATATTGCTTCATAAACATTTAACAGTAGTTAATTTAAAAGTTACTTTAATAATGCTTGAAGGCAGCTGCTTCAAAAATAATTTTTAACATAAATTGCTGCTTTCTTTTCTTTGGCTATATGAAGATGTTTTATGGCTTCCAAAAGAAAGAGGTGTCCTGATACAGATTAGACTTTTAATTGTGAACCTCAGATGGTTCAGTCAATCCTGTCTGTACTAAGTCCACACGTGACAATGCCCTGGATGGTCCATGGCAAGGAGGAAGAGACTAATTTATATATAGGTATTTCCCAAGCAAGTTAAACCTTCTGTCATCATGAGCTGTTAGATGGCTTTTGCTGTAGTTATGTTTTCAGCTATAGTGGAAGAGACATCAGTACCAAAATTAAGTGCCAAATACACTACGCTGAGCCAAACATGTAAAATGTGTTGGACCAAAAATACTGGGACGTATGTCTCTTCTATTTTCTTTTGCACTAAACTTGATTAGCAGAAAACATGGTTTGTTTACATGTGTTTGTTTTTATAGATATCTTCTCGCCCTTTTACTTTTTCCTTAGGTGCCTGCAGTTACTTCTGAAAATTTTAGATTATTTTTATGACCAGAGTCTGGAAATCAAGTTAATTGTATGTAACAGCACAGTGCATGCACTACATACACCATGACAAAATATTAAGGTTGTGAAGTCACTTATAAGTTAAGAAATTAGTCTGGTTATCCTTGTGCCTATAACCTTGGTTTGAGTCTTTATGGTAACTCTGAATTACTCAATCTTCCTTTTTTTCCTGTGGGGCTCTGCATTGTGCAGTGGATATAGTGAATGATACTCACCAGATTCAATATTTCATCTGTAGAGCTTTGTGTGCACCTTATCTACAGGACACTGCAAACTCTGGTCTGGGTAGAAAAAGATTCATTTCCATTAACCCCAAATATGGCTGGAATGCTACACAGGTCTTAATTATCCTTGCAGTGTTCCTGTGAGATAAGAGGAGGTATGTTCACTAATCACAGGTAATCAAGGCAGACAGGTTATTGGAAAAGCATCTGCTAATTTTGGGTGCTTAATGTGAGACGTGTAATGTTCTGTAAAACCAGGTTCTGACTTTTAACACAGCTTTCTTCACATTAAAGTAAAATCCCTTCAATTTCTTTAGCAACCAAGAGTTAACAGCACTCCAATCAGGCACCCAGAAAATGGAAAACGTTGCAACGATATTTTTAATTTATTTTTTTAAAATATAAATCTAAGATATAGCAGCATTTTGGTGTGATGTTCATATGCCTTCTCCATGAGACCAGCCTTCCTCTTGGAGACTGGATTTTTGCTATCTGGATTTTGAGGGCATTTTGCTTTGATTTATTTTATGGGCTCGCTCTGGGCTTTCTATTTTTCTGCCAGGTATTTGAGTCCTTCCATCTCCTTAGAGCAGCAATAGCCTTTGGTTGGGTAGCACATCAGGGTTCCACCTGGTCTGTCCAACCACCATAGAGAAAGGGCAGAGTGCTAAAAGCAGTGTCTCTTTCTAGAGGAGAATGAAGGGAAACCTCCTGGAGTACTTGTGGAGGGGCTTCCTGTTGTTCCCTCAGTGTGCAGGGTGACCAACTCCCAGCATATTCTGTGTTCCAAGAATTGAGGGTTGCAATTGACTGCCAGAGGTTTGTGGTGTTCTACAGTTTGTCATCTGGGGAGTGTGTTCTAGTCCCTCCTACCACCTGTATCATAGAAGCAGGCAAAAAGACACTGCTTGATCTGCCTCCAGACTGTGCCACTTCAGCCACCTCTTGTGTATTCCCATTCCACCTGTTCCCTGTCCACTGCACAACCTGTTGCTGTCCAAGGAGGAGAACAAGGCTGCACCGGCATTAGTTTTGGCTGTGACCTAGAGAGGGACAAGCAACACAGGCATTTGTAGTGTGGATCTCAGCATCCCTTGACTTGTCATTTTTGTGGTAAGGAGGCCTTAACAAATGTTTGCATGGAGCCAGTTGGGTCAGACCCCTTCTTCTGGCTCTTCCAGAATCTCAGGCTGGGCTGCTGATGCATGTCCTGCCGTAAAACCAGTGCTTTTGCCAAACGTTGCTCTGAAGCAAGCCTACAGGGAGAGAGGAAAAAGGAGAAATAGGTTCCAATAATGCCGAAGTTGTTTGTTTATTTAACTTGAGAAGTGATTTAATTTTCCCAAACCTTCCTTTCTGTAACAGTTGAACTGTTGTGATTGAACTTTTCAGAAATTCTGGAAACCTCTCTTGGAAAATGTCAGCCCAAATGTTTGCCAAATAAGACAGTGCTGGTAGCTTCAGAAGGTGTCAGACAGTATTGGTAAAAAATAGTGATAATTCACTCCCAGAAAGAGAGAGAATGTGACTGTCTTTCCTGTAGAGTGAATCTACAGGAGACTGTCTTTGCTAGAGAGAGTTAAAAGTGGAGAAAATACCTGGATAGAGTTAGAGGAGTACAGAGGGACTTGCCACAGTATTCTTAGGACACAAGGTGTTGGGACAGCTGGAATGTTAGTGACCGACACTCTTCAGTAGAGTTATTGCCAAGAGTTTTGGAGTGGATAGCTTGCAGCCTGGAGGCTAAAGAAGGCTGAGAGAGGAGGGTGAGCTTCACTCACTGTGATCCTGTTGCTGCTATCATATGGGGAGAGGTCGCAGCCCTGGGAAGAGTAGGAATAAGAAAGGCCTTTTAGGATGCTCACCAGCAGAGCCAGGCTGAGAGATGTGTGTGGGGCTCTGTGGAGGTGGGTGCAGGGCAGGCAGTGAAAAGGCAAAACTCATTCCACTGCCCCAGGAAATGAAGGGAGTCACTTCTCAGGAATTTAGAAGATGAGTTTTCGATAAAACAGATCTCTCCAATTCTTGCATGTATCAAACCAAGGGAGGCAGGAGCGCTAAACCTGAGCGACTACCTCCTACTGTCTGTTCTGTTTGGAGGACAAATTGACTGGTACTTACAGACTTTCAGGTAGAATTTCTCTCTCCTTTTCTGCTGTGCAGTCCATGTTTGGTGCAGCACTGGCAGCCATCGCCTTTCCTCCAATCGGATCCTTTTGTTCTTGCTGTCTGCCAGCTCAGTGAGAGCAGTGCTGTGGCAGAGCAGGTTGTGGATTTTGCTCCTAGCTTGGTCCCGAGGGGATCCAGAGAAGCTGACCTCTGAAGCTACAGCAATAAATGGGATTACTGCTCTTCTTGGTACTACTGTTGCTAGTGTGTCCTTCCCCCTCCAGCGTTTCCAAATCATTCTTCTTTCTTCCTCTCAGTATTTGAATTGGTTTGTTTGTTTTGTTTTACTGACACTTTCCCCTCACCACCCCCAACAGATGCAGCTTTTCCTTTTTATTCTCCAATTCTTTGCTCCTTAAGGGCTCTGCCTGGATGTACAGCCCTTCCTGAGGAGAGCTGGCACACCAGTACTGATGTTATAAATAATGTTGGCTCCTCTTCCTGCTCCTTCCCCTCCCTGCATGGAACATGATTGGCTTGATTACAGAATTTGCCCTGTTTAATATCACCAAGGCAATGAGACACCTCCAGCAGAAGCTTTCAAATATATTTACACTTTAAAAATTGAACTGAATGCTTTTTCTCCTTTGTAGGCTGTCAGCTTCTGTATGAGATTGTGAGCTGTCCTTATGGGAAACCTCTCCTTTGAACACATTCACTGCACAGTGTATGAACACCCTGTACCAAAGGAAGAGTTAAAAGTGCCTTTTATACACCCACTTTGAATCCCTGATTCTCTTTACAGAGCTGTGCCAGCAGCAACCTCTTTGCAAAATCTTACGTGTTGTGGTTTCTAGATTCTTAATCTGTGCTCTTCTAACATTTGCAAGAAAACAATTAGTGCTGTTAATTTAAACAAGAACCAGAAAGCCCTGAGTTCTTTAACAGTCAGGAAGAGCTGAATCTGTCTAAACCTTGGAGCTGGTGAATGTCAGCCTTGCAGTAATTGAACACAACATGTGATGCCAACCTGGTTAGTAAACTAAAGTACTTAGGCTGACAAACTGTAAACACATTCAACCCAGCCATGGCTCATGGCCAGCTGTGTGCTCTGATATCTCCAGAGCTTCCAACCCCTCTGACTGGCCGTGGTTCAGGTTGCAAGATTGCACTGTGACTCAGTCTCTTCGGTTTTAAGTCTTTGGAATAGCAAAAAGCACCACCCAGTTGAGAAGAGAACGCCAGGATTTTACAGGTGTAGATACCTGTGAAACTTCCTGTAGCCTGCTTTCCACCTTCTTTATTGTTCTGGGGTTTTTAAAATGTAGTTCATGAGAAATGGGAGCAAAGCACTGATTTCTTACTTGTTCAGATCTGTCTGGGTGCTGGGTCCTCAGAGCCCCCATGGCAGAGAAAACAGGAATGCTCTGGCTGCTGCCCTGATGCAGTCTTGTAAGATTTATTCTGAAACACATAGGTAGAGAGGTAGCCAAAAGATGGAAGGGCAATTGAGAAAGGCTAGACATGGATGCTGGCATCAAAGAGGCAGGGACAGTAGAGCATGAAATACTAGTCAGACTTGTACAAGTGGAAAACAGGCTCACCAAGCTGGTAGGAAGCATGGGATGGACTGCTGACCACCTGGCACTCCCTGCTGAGTGGTTGGAGTTTGCCAATACAGGCTGCTCCCACTTCCTGCTGGGAACACCCCATCTGCACTTTGGTAATAGGTCTATTTTCCCCTACCTACTGTGGTCTGGTAGATGTGGTACCAGGTTCTCCACTTCCCATAAGCAGCTCAAAGATTTCAGACTGCTCTCTTCTTGCCAGAGTAGGGAAAAGGAGTCCTCAGCCTTGGCAGGTCTCCCTGTACTGGTGGGGAGCTTGATACTGATGCCTAGGATGTTCCCTCTTAACTGTCCTGGCTGGAGTGCAGGAGCAGAGAGGCAGTGAGGCTGTTGTAGTCACAGTGTTGCTCTTTGTTTCCCTTCTGTGTCAGATATGGGCAAAGCAGAAATGCCCTTGGCACTGGGTGCATCGCCTCTTGGCTGCTGCAAGGGCAGGGTGGAAGGACAGTCCCACACTATCTCTGCCTGCTCACTGCTGTCCTGTTCTGGGTGAGCAGGTGAGCCTGTTCCCAATTCTGTAAGTGAGGAATGTTGTAATACCAAATAATAAACTTACTCCTCTTCCTCTTGATTTTGGCACCGAGTGAATTTCTTGAGTCTTGGAGTACATTTCATAACAAGTGTGACTTGAAAAGCACCCCGAGGCTGAAGAAGCACAGGGGCTGTTTTCCAGATGTTCATCCTGCTCCGTGCAGCCCCAGCTGACATTGTGAGCAAAGGCCTCCCTCGGCAGGAGCTCTTGTCAGGGCACAGCTCCCGGGCGGGAACATGGAACAGCAGCACAATGCACAGAGCAGCGCCCTGGTGGTGCATTGATCCCTGACACAGCAGGAGCCGGGGATCATCTTTTCATATAGGAGGAAGCTGTATGTAAATTTGAGGTACTGCATTGGAGATCCTGTAATGTGCCCTGTGATTGTTGGATAAGCCCCCCTGAGGGTTTCTTCAGCAATTGCTGTACACAGCATAAGGCAGCCAGGCCCTGCCCTGTGTCCTGGCTGGCTGTGTTCGAGGCTGGAGTTTTGCAAGCATCACACTGGGAAAAATGCTCCTATTAAAAAGGGTTAGGACAAAACCGTGGACTTTGCACAGTGCCCTTGTGGAAATGGGCAGGAAAGAAGGCCTGCAGTGTGTCCTGGGAGATGTTTGCTTCTCTGAAAGCACATCTCTTTTAACGGGAGGACATTAACATTCCGGCAGAAAATGCTGTCTCCGTCAGCTGATGGTGCCCAGCAAGAACTGGCTTGTAAATTAAAGCTTTTACTTGTGAAGAGGGAAACTGTTCTCAGTGCTATAAGGAAAACTGTTGTGCCACTGTTGTGATGGGGAAGTTTAAATCATTTAAATAACTTGTCATTGTGTGCTGCTCTCTACAGATGTTACAGACATACCCAGCTGGTTTTTAAATCCTCACCTCCTCCAAGAGAACCTGGTAAAGATAATTATAGTGCTGTGGCAATATTGACCAGTTACCTCATCCTCAGCAGTGTGGACTTTGGAGCACTGTTAGTTTTTCTCAATGCTTCTTTGTGTAGCTGCACTTTTCTTTTGTAAGTGTTGTAAGAAATCTTTGGAAACCAAGAGCAATTGTGTTTTTCTTGCACCAGGGCTGCTACATCCCTTCCTCTTTGGATGAAGGCAATCTTTGTTAAACGTCTCGGGGCTGTTTGTCTTGATTATGTGTGTGTACCGTGCATTACAAAGTGGTCCATGAGCTGGACATCCAGGCACTACTGGCACAGAAACCGTAAGGAATGGTCATAGCCTTGTTGAACGCTTCTGTGACAGTCACACGGGTGCTCGGTAGATGCACAGAGTCTGTTGCAGTGTTCATTTTACCATGTAGTTTGTCACTGGTATTTTTCTGAAATTTTCTGAACAAAGACTGCTGAATTATGAATTTCTGCCTTCTTTGAGATGGCCTTTCAAGATTTTAAAAGGCACTATGGTTCTTATTGAATGTCACCGAAGGGTTTGATGCAAAGAGAAGTTCTTCTTTCTATGTAGTACCTAACGTGTGTGAATTTTACTCATTTCCTTTATAACAGCTCCTGTCTGCCACTTTTATTTAAGAGGTGGTGGTGGTATTTGACACCTCACAAAATTTTTATGAAGTAGTTGCTGCAAGTCTTTTAGGCTAGAATATGGCTTGTGAAATTTAATGAAAGTGTTCAAAAATCAGGATGGTTATTGATGAGACAGAATCCAGAAATATCTGGGAGCGTGAGGATCTGTTTCTTTCTTCGCGTCATGCGTAGGCCCAGTCGCACTCGGGATGTGATAGTTCCTGCAGTCTAAACCTATGGCCCAGGTACCTCATCTACACATCTGCCAAGGACCCTAAACTAAGTGGAGCTTTTTGGGGGGCAGCTGTAGGGCTTTACTTTCAGTCAGTAGAGTGGAGTATGCTGCTGTGTTTCCTGATCCTCCTGCCGCTGAAATCAAAAGCTGAAGATTCCTCTGAATATTAAGAGGAGGATGGAGACCCAAAAACCTACCCAAATCCCTAGAAGAGTATGTACCCTTTCAGAGCCAACTTCTGACTCTATTCTTAGGGACATTTAACAACATAAAAAGGTTGCAAGAATTGTAAAATGCTATTTCTGTGAAAGACAGAAATAAAAAGAACTGGAAACAAGATTCTGTAAAAGGGGGATGTTTCTCGTTATTTATAACCTTCTTTGCTTGGCCGCATTTTTTTAGAGTTTTTGGAAACACTCAGTTTCACTTTATCGGGTTAAACACTTTTTCAGGTAGCAGTTTTGAGAGGAAGGATAACTGAAATTCAACAGAGAGGATTACTGCTTCTCTTCACACTTCATGTTAGTCTTCGCCATTAGCCCATGAACGTATTTATGGGGTTTTTTTCTTCTCTCTTTCTTCAGTTGTTGGTTAAGAACTCCTTCATGGAATTCCAGTAAGGAAATCAGCATGTGCATTCCAAGCCATCTCGATTATTCCATTCTCTCACTAAAAATAGACATTGTGCGAGCTGGCACTGAAAAATAATTTAGGGAATAGTAGAGAGTGGGAGAAAGAACAGCCATGTGGAGCTATGTCAGGCTGTGACCGCGGTGTGCTCACCTGGGGAGGTGCAGGGAGAGTGATCCTGTCTGCTCACAGAAACACAGCTTTGGAGAGCTCCCGTGGGAGGAGGGAGGGGATTGCACAGAACAAGGGCCTTAGATTTGTTTAGGAGGATGGATTCTGGATTTCTAAGTTCTGTATTTGGAATTTTGTGAAGAGGTCTGGGCACTTAAGTGGGGCACCACAGTTGGATGACTAAAGCTAACACTGTAACTTATCCAAGTGGCATCAGTTGCTGGTAAATAATTTTTTTTTAATGTTTTATGTTTGCATATTTCTATGATGCTGAGCACAGGTGGATTTTATGTTTGTTTTTTTAGTCTGAAAGTAAACCAAAAAACCAAGTATGCTCTGGTCAACTAAATGATATCTTTTACTCTCCATCCTCATTATTGTGTTTTGGTTTTTTTCTTACTCTCCCCACAACCTCCTTTTTTATTTTTTTAAATTTTTTTTTCTCTTTAACAACTTCTTTGTAGAGTGAGCCAGACCTGGAGAAAGGCCTGGAGATGAGAAAATGGGTCCTGTCAGGAATCCTAGCCAGTGAGGAAACCTACCTGAGCCACCTTGAGGCCCTGCTGCTGGTAAGTGCTGGGGACAGCTGCCAGTTCAAACGCTGGTACTTGAATTTGCACTGCTGCTTCCACCCAGGGTTTCCCCGAACTTCACATCCCATGGGTTACAAGTTACTGGGTGCAAAAGGTACCTGTTACTCCTCCAGTAGAGAAAGGAAGGCTTAAAGGAAGGACTGGATATGGCACAGTTAGGGAGTTATTAGTGTGGTAGTATCCAGGAGCTCTGTCTTTAAGTGTCCTGTGCTAATTACTGGGCATGTTGCTGTACGGTTGGACAGAGATTAAGGAAATGGAGTGCAAAGGGATTTTAATTGCAGCATTAATATCCTGGGAAAATCCACCTACCAGGGGTGGCTGATCCCCATGAGAGAACTTGTTAATGTCTAGCTTTCAAGAGTTGTATGAATGCAAATATCACTTATTAATAGGATGAAAAATAACCCTATGGAGGGATGTGTTGCAGTGTGGCAAAGGTGAATGTACATGGTTTGCATGATAACGATTTCCTTCTTTCCTCATTTCAGCCTATGAAGCCTTTGAAGGCTGCTGCCACCACCTCCCAGCCTGTGCTGACCAGTCAGCAGATTGAGACAATATTCTTCAAAGTGCCTGAGCTATATGAGATCCACAAAGAATTCTATGATGGGCTCTTTCCGCGAGTGCAGCAGTGGAGTCACCAGCAACGTGTGGGGGACCTCTTCCAAAAGCTGGTGAGTCAGCTGCCATCACCAAAGGTTCTGGTACCTCTCACCCATCTCACAGGAGCTGGAGGTTCCCTTTGGTGACTGCATAGACCCAAGGAATCAAAGTCTGTGGCTGGAATAGATGAGAGGCTTCTCACCTTCTGGCTTTACCACTGCAATGTAGGCCCTACAGTAAAAGTGGCTCTTTCATCGGCTTTAATTAAAGACTGCAGCAAGCTGTGGTGCTAAAATAAATACAATTTCACTTAAATGTTGAATCTCCAGGGTCTCTGCAGTGTCCTCAAAGTGTTTCCTTTAGAGGAAGATGGGAGTGTAGCAGTATTACAAAATGAACTTAACACCGACAGTGAGTGTTCCTCATTACTGTTGAACTCCCTCACACACACTTCCTTCTCTCTGTGGTGCTTCGCTCTACCTTGCGCTGATTTATGGTCACCACCTTTTGCTTTGCTTTTCTGCCACCATCCTGGCCTTTCATTTCCCCTTGCTGTTATGCTGATGCAGTCAACCTGCAGCTGAGAATCCTCCAAGCAACCTCAACAAAATCCTCTGAGTGCAGAACAAGACAAAGACATATACAGCATATTCCTGAGGCTGAATTAAAATTGCTGAATTTCTGAGCCAGATGACAAATTGTTTGCATTCTAGGAAGTTTTTTTGCCCCTTTAGCCTCTCCCCTAGCATGTGCAGAGAGCAAAGGATTAAAGGAGCTGTTTTTTCCTTTTTAGAAAAAAAAAAGAAGCTCTACATTCCTGAGGTGCCTCTGATTCTCTGGGTGGGAGTGACATTCCAGTGAGGGGCTTATTGGCTGGGGAGTGTGCTTTACCAGGGTCCATCAATTGTTAGCAGCTGTGTAGCCCAGCATCAGCCCCATCCCATATGGAACAGGGGGAGCTGGCCTGGAAGATGATGTTTTCTGTGCATGCCAGCAGCTCAAGATGAAAATACGGGAGTCTGCTTTTCACTGCCAGCATGTTTTAGCCAGGAGGGGTCAAGTTGGTGCCTTGGTAATAGTTCATGGTATGCAATTTGAGCAGCTGGTTTGAGAGGACAAACCCAGCTGCTGCTGGGTGCTGAAGCAGACACAGAAGGTTGGTGGAAGTGGCAGCCTCACAAGCTGCACTGGACATGTGGTGCAGCAATGGGAGTAGCACTAATTGGAGAAGACCTGATCATATTCCTTGGCACGGCTGTCCAGCAACCTTCTACTCACTGTACACCTACTCAGGCTTTTGTTCCAGAGCATTTTTTGCTGCTTGGTGATCACAGGTGCAGGGGTTCAGCCCTTCCAGCACTCTGCTCTTATGTTCCCCTGATTTTTCTGCATTTGTGACAGAATTGTTGTTTTTGTTGGGTTAGCAGCGGAAGCAAAGGAACAAATTGCCCTCGTGCAGGAGGCTTTGAGCTGGCATAGCAGTTTCAGTTTCAGGTGGTTTGGTACAGTATCAGTGGGAATTGCAGACTGTTTGCTGGATGAGATAAAGCTAATAATTCTTGGCAGGCACTGGGAAGCAACTAGATGAGAAAGACAGCAAGAACATCAGGCATTTTAAGGCATCTATACTGGATGTACATCAAATCTTTTCAAGCAGACTGTTTACTCATGGTCGAGTCGTGCAATCTGATGTTAAACTCTGAAATACTTGTTATTATCCAGATGTCCCTGGGGACATTAATTTTTTTTTACTATTACACAAAAAACAGCACAGTAGATTGGAGTCACAGATAGTGGATGCAAAGAGTTTTAGAATTTCACGTGTTCTGGCACAAAGTGTGATCTATTTGCGACATCAAATTGACTGTTATTACACCTTTTCCTGTTGAGGAAAAGATGCCAGGCATGTGGGAGTGAAATACACTTCTCATTTTTGGGGAATATATTGTACATAGTTTTTGTAGCTAGAAAGGAAAGTCTCTAGAGCTGTTTTTAGAAATGAAGAAATATTTAGCAAACATCCTCACTGATGGGTTTCAGAAATAGAAAAACAATTTATCCAAAAATGAGCTATTTCTACCAACTTTTGTTTCATTTTCAGTGCATTCTTTTTAATTGAAAAACAAAAAAATTAAACCAGCTTGAAATTGGTGTGTGAGCATTATTGTTTTGTTTGGAAGCTCAGTTTTTAATGAAAAAGTTGTCTTTGTGATGGCAGATTTAGAGGAGGAAAACAAAAGCTTAGAAATAAAGACTGTTCAGGAGAACCAGGAAATGAAAGAACCACAAGGGAAGGGAGAAACTTAAAGCTCTGCCATGTTAGCTGATAACCTAGTTATCAGGCAAATCTGAATATCATAAGCCCTGCAAATGGTCAGTAATTCTGACACAGCTTCTTCACAGGATTGTGCCCCAGTGGCAAATACAGGTTTTATTCTCTCTGTGCTGCTGGGGTCATCCCTGGTATAAGTGAGCAGGGGTTGAGACTGGTTTCTAGTCTTTCATCAAAATGTGACCTAGGAAATACCTCACTATTCTTCAGCTTCTGTCAGCTAAATTTGTGCAGGTAACGTTGTCCTGAGAGTGGCTTTTTCTCTTCCATCACCTCTTGCACAAAGCTCCACAGAGAATGGGGAGCACGATGGTTATGAGAGCAGGAGAAGGAAGGAGCACTGGCTGTGGAGAAGTTCACTGCTCTGCCTCTTGCACATCTTGGTTAGAAGGGTCAGGGAAGGTGCAGAAGTGATGAGGTGAGTGCAGCCGTTCTGGCAACAACTTCTTAATGCACCGTTCTCAGCACTGCACCCCTTGGCTGCTGAGTGGCACTTGCAGGCTCAGGCTGCTGAGGTGTTTGCAGCCCAGCCTGGCAGCTCTGCAGCACAAAGCCAGCTCTGCACTCCAGACAAGCTTGGAAGCTACCCAGGGATTTCCCAAGCTGGATCTTGTGTTCTCTGGCATGAATATGGCTGCAATTCCTAAGTCAGCAAACAGGATCAGTGCTAAGACTCTGTGATAATAATGACTTATTACTGCAATCTGAGGCCTATTCCATCCTTTTCTGGACCGATTCCATATTCTTTCTGCTGGAAAAACTACCATTTTCTGTCACCTAGTGCCCCAGTCATTGCCATCCAAACAGATGGTGCTCTGGATCTCTCTTCTTGTAAGTGTTTTCAGCACTCTGCTGCCCTTATAACAATGTTCACTAAAGCAGATATGGGTGATATCTGGATTTGATTTAGTACATCCATCATACAAAAGCCAACAAGTAGCTTACTGGGGTCACATTTGTGCTGTTGGGCTGAATCATTCCTCTCTGATTCATATGTTGTGGCAAAAAGCCAGCAACTCCAGTTACATCAATGAGCTGCAATATTAATAGATACTAATCTGGCACTTCAGAAGGGAAAAATAGATGTCATTAATAAGGATGTGTCATTCTTGTAGGCTTTCACATCCTTCACAAGTAAACTTGTTCAGCATAGGGTGGAACTGGGTGCATGGGGGCACCAGTGCTGGTTAGACAAAGTTGACAGGTCAGAGATGTCCTTCTGGGTCTACTCAGCATTCCCTTCAAGTCTTTGGTGTGAAGGAACATGACTTGATCATTAGATACCAAGGCTGGCCATCCCAAACTGCCTTCTTCCCCAGCATGCATTTTATTTTGTTTTGCTTCCTGCAGGCCAGCCAGCTGGGAGTGTACCGGGCCTTTGTGGATAACTATGAAGTTGCTATGGAGACAGCAGAGAAATGCTGCCAAGCCAATGCTCAGTTTGCTGAAATCTCTGAGGTAATGTCACGGTGTTCAGACACACGAGCTGTCTGGGTCTGGCTAATACCCTGCCATGTCACTCCTTTCTATTCTCCAAGTACCTCTGCAGCCCTGACTTCTGGAGGAGTTGTGAGCTCCCACAGACTCCCTGCTCCAGCTCCTGTTCTTACACGGATTTGTACCTTGGGCTGGTCACAGACACAGCCTTTGTGTGCTGTCCCCACCCAGGGATTCTGGTAAAAACTGCTGTTGCTTTGAACTTCTCCAGCTCTGTGCCACCTTCATACATTCTAGAAGGGAAAGCTGTATGTGAGTTTCTCAAGTGTTTCTCTTGCTAATGATGATGCTGACTGTGGTGTAAAAGCCATCCTTAATGGCTTGCACTGTGGCTCTCAGTGGGATTGCAGGCTTCACTGATGTGGAGAGGAGAGGGTAGTTCTCTGTTTAAAAAGGCAAGTGTGTCAGCCATAAATCTGTAATATTATTCTTTGGCCTGCTCTGATTTCCTCTCTGTCAGATGAGTACCTGTGTTAAAGCATTTTGAATAGTTTTTCAGTTTTCCCAGACCACCAGCTCTCCCTGCAGTGCGTGCTCTCATTGACTCTTTGAAGTGTTGTTTCTTGAAGAACTCAGTTGCCAAGAAAACATGAATTTCATATGTGTCTCCTTAAAAACGAGCAGATAAATAATCAGAGTACCAGGGGCATTTAGTGCTCTGGGAAGAGTCCTGAGTACATTCTACATTGCATGTCCCTCGAGATTTTTATGATAAAGAGGTAAAATATGATCCCTCAGGTTTGCTGTTTCTGATGGATAATTCTGAAATCATGCCAGTATTTACTGTGTTTGGAATGATGGTGATGATACTTTTGCATTTGTGTCCTGGTGAGGATTTTGGAGCTGAGCACATTAATGCACCTCATGGCCCATGGCAAAGAGCAGTCACTGACAGTGTTCCTTTGCTGCTGTGAAAGACCTGACTTGTCCAAGGTCACCCAGCTCTGAGTACAGGAATAAGGAAGTATAACCTGAGGGTACTGAGTCCCAATGCTGTACTTTATTTATTGGAGCTGTGACAGTGGCTTTGTCCTCACGGACATCTTTTCTTCTGCAGGTGATTTAAAAACTCCCCCATCCCTGTTGCTGTAGGTGGTTCCCTGCTTTGCTGCATCTCTATTGACAGGTGCTCCTAAGAACATTGCTTAATATTTGAGATGTGTGGGTGCCTGTGACATGGCAATGGTGGATTTACTAAGAAGGAGAGCACAACTTTTCCATCACTGACTTGAACCGTGATAGGGTTGTCCTCCTTTCACACTTAGGCCCTCCCCTGGAGGAGCACATAGTCTGTTGTGTTCCCATGTGATATTTCAAGACGATTGACCATCTGCTACGTGGATTTTCTTTTTCTTTTAGAATCTAAAGGCCAGAAGCACAAAGGAATCTAAAGATCAGTCGACGAAAAATTCCTTGGAAAGTGAGTGATCCATGGAGAGGAGACTGGTTTGTCAGGACTGTGTGGAGGCTGTTGCCAAACCTCCACTCTCCCTTTCTGTTTTTGAATGCTGGAAGGTTGTGGAGTCTGTTGGAACTACCTGGGAAGTCAGTTCCATTTTGCTAAGTAGCAGAGCTTGTTCAGAGTAGGCTGCATGCATGGGGAAGTGCCTCCTGGCTTCAAACCTCATCAGTGCCTTTGGGCAAAGCCAGCCCAACCAAAGGGCTGCTGTGATTTTAAGAGAACATCTGCAACCCAGCGATAGCACAAACACAACCCCAGCAGTGATGGTTTTCTGATGACATCTGGAGAGCCTGGTCAAGATGGGGTTCCACAGTGCTTGTCTCTGTGCACATGAGTAGAAGACAACCCATATTAGAAGAGGCTTCCATACTCACTGAGATAAAAGCCAGTCCCCTTCCTGGTTTGGCCTGTTACCAGGGTTTGGAAGCACCCAACATGTCTTGCTGAACTCCAGAAGGAGGGATGCAGTGCTAGCCTCTCAGGCAAGGCCCATCTGGATCTGTGGGCCCAGGTGGGTGGCAGGGAGTTGTGGGAAGGGGCTGAGCTCTGTGCAGTTGTTCTGTCCCTCCTCGTGTGCTCACAGGTGGCAGCTGTTTGCTGCAGAGCACATTTATTTCCTCTGTGTGCGTGTGTGTTTTATTGGCTGTGCAGCATGGTAACTTGAGAGGAGGGAAGTTTCCAGCAGGTCATCCGTTAATAAACCTGTGCCTGTACGTTCAGGACAACTGGGTGAGTTGGTCTGTAGGGGCTACATTTAGATAACTCTTCCTTATGTTCCTGCTGCTTTTTTTTCACAGCTCTATTGTACAAGCCAGTGGATCGAGTGACTCGCAGCACGCTTGTCTTGCATGTAAGTATCTGAAGGGTAGTTTTCAAACTTTAGACCCCTTTCCTATTTTCTTTGACCTTCAGATTTTCCATGGAGCTGCAGGACTGCTAAAATAAACCTGTTATGCTGCATAAGAGCCTCTTCCCTTTACAATAAGGAGGTGGAGTCCATAGGTAGGATGCTGCCATCTCTTCAGTGGTGTCACCAAGAAGTGCAGGGTATTATTATCTTCTAGAGATAAAGCCTTGCTCTAATCGTTATGAGGAAGCTGGAGCATCTTGTCCTACAGCTCTAATTAAGGGCCCTTGAGCCCTTCTGCTCTCCAGTGCTGCTCATGGTTGTGTTCTCTGTGTTCCTGCTGTCAGGATTTGCTCAAGCACACTCCAGTGAGCCACCCTGACCATCCACTCCTGCAGGATGCTCTGCGGATCTCGCAGAACTTCCTCTCCAGCATCAACGAGGAGATCACTCCTCGCCGGCAATCCATGACTGTAAAGAAAGGGGAGGTGAGTCTTCCTGCTCTTGTTATTTTCTCAGTTTCTAAATACTGGTTATGTCTTTTCTGTAGAGCTGACTAGGAAGTTGCGCTGTTAATCTGGTTGTTGCTAAGATACAGTTTAAGCAGTGTCCTTGTTCTCTAAAGGATGTGGTACAGCTCCCTCTGTTTTCTGCTCAGAAAACCGTTTGGAAACCAAGAGGAAAAGTATGATTAGAGTTTTGTCCTTAGCATTGTTATAATAATTTGTCATACATAATTTCTATGATGCACATTGCTATCCTCTAAAAGGATTTGTGTTCTACCTGCAAACTGAAACCAAACGGGAAGCCTGGGAGGAGAAAAAGGTGAGGACACATCAGAAGTCATGAAAGATTGGGAAAAGCTGTTTTCCAGAATCTTCATTTTCACCATAAAATCAATTTTCTGCATCCTGATTTCTAAAGGAGAGTGTTGCAAATGTGACTGCAAAACAAAACAAATGGAATGGGTTGGGAAAGCCAGGGGAGATGATTGACTCCTAAGAGTGTAATATAACCCTTCTCAGCTCTGTTGGGAGCTGGACCACACCCAGAAAGTTCTAAGATGGGCACTTCCTTCACCTGCATGCAGTGTTGTGCAAGGAGGTCACAGAGCTACTCGGTGGTGGAGTCCTGCATTCCTCAGTGGCTTGATTCAGCTGCCACATAATTCCATTACAAAGGGGTTCAGTCCCTCCTGATGAAAAAAGGCCAGGACTGGCAGAAGTGTTGAGAGAGAGAAGGATGTAGGAGATTGGACAAAGAGAGGTGCAGCTCAGACAGTAAATGTGTAAGAGGAATTGTGGCAGCATTCCAGAGACACGGGCTGATCAACAGTGACCCGAACTACCTTGTACAAAAACATCTCTTACAAAGCCCAGGAGATTGTTAAGATACCGTGAACCTTCATGATTTATTCCCAAATCCTGACAGCTAAACATGCTCGCTTTTAGCTGTTAAACTGATTTTCAGCTGACAAAAGATTTGCTGGAAGCTTCAGTACTGGGAATTTGGTGCACTTTGTCCTGGAAGTCTTGCTCATTGTCTCATTTTGTAAACCGAGGACGTCTGCAGCTGAGAAAAGAAGAGGAGGGGCTGAGCAATTGGAGGCTGAGGTAGAAGCTCAGACATCAGTCACCAGGGCCTCGGTGATACTGGATGGCCTCGTTAAAGTGGCTGCTGATTGAGTCATAGCAGAAAGCAAAGCTAGAATGCCCCTCGCAGGGGAGGGAGCATTTTGTGTTCTCTGCTTGTCTGTCAGCATCTCAATGAGGGATGCAGGCTTCGAAAAGTGTCATGCAGAATCCTAATGAGGTGCCAGAGCCCAAGCAGAGGGGCAGGCTCAGGAGGATGATCCTGATGATCACTTTTTGGGGCGATGTATTTGTCAGATCTTAGAAAAGCAGGAAGGGAAGGCACAGCAGGATGGGGCTCAGCAGGCCTGTTCACACTGTCACTGGTCCTGCATGCCCACTCCAGGTATGATGTGGGGAGGGAGGAAGAGGACATACCAGAGGAGAGGACTGTGGGTATGCTGGGGTAGACTGGGAACCCTTTGTACTCTCCCTCACTGCACACAGCTTTTACTGAGCCCGGGGAAGAAAAGGACTTAATTCTGATGCTTCCCAGAGTTTGCCTTCCACTCTGGGAATATGATTGTGAATACTTTCTGTAGTCACTTGGCACCAATATCCCGCTTTTATCAAAGCACTAATGCCCCAGTTGAACCCCTCTGTGTCCTGAGAGTAGTTTTGTTCATTCTCCGTGTAGTAATCCAGAGACACAAATCTGCTCCCAGCTACTGTGTGTGGGTTAGTGATGGCTGTTCCTTCCTACAAGCTGCTCAGCTTGGGGTCATAGCTGGGTTTTGTTTATGCCTGTAAATCTTTCCTTTTCTACTTATCCTTTCCTCCCACTCGCCTTGCTGGTGCTTCCCCCGGGGTGACAGGACAGTGTGTGGATTGCATCTCCTAATTGACTGCTCTCAATGCATAATGTATTTTTTATTTTAATGAATCACCAGCTTGCTTTGATGGCTTTTTTCATTATTTGTCTTCCTCCCATTGAAATTTCCTAGGTGGAAAGGAAGGAGGGTAAAACAGCCTTTTCCCCTCATGTATTGCTTAGGTGCTGATCTCAGTTATCTTTTTTCCCAGTCCTTGCCTTTTATGTGGAATATTTTTTCTCTTTGAGTGCGTTGTGGGGAGGAATCAAATCTCCTTTGCCAGCCTCTTGCTCCAGCTCTTTTTTTCAGGATTGCTTTGAACTGGGGAAGGCAGCCAGTTGTTAATCTCCCTAGTGACAGGCTGCTAAGGAGGGGAGTGCAGGTCAGGAGAGAGTACAGGCTCATCAGCACAGCGTTCCTCTCTTTTGCAGAGGTGATTCCCTGCTTTGGGAGCACTGACTCATCCTGACCTGCCTGCTGGCTCCCTGCATGGTGCCAGGTGTCCATCCTGCACTCCAGCCCCGTGGTTCTGCTGGGCTCCATAGGATTCATTCTAATCTAGGTTTATGCACAGGAACTGGAAGGTTTTTGTGATGTGGTTTAATTTGCTGGGCTGAGTGAGTATTTCAGGTAGTGCAAAGAGATGGGAACAAAGGGAGTAAAGTCCCTCACCAGAGGGGCAGAAAGAGCTGCAGCAGGGAAGGCAATACTGATGGATTCAGCATGAACAGAGGGTTTGGTTCTTGCTGACTGTAGCAGACTTGTCTGCTGAGGGCCACGGTACAGAAGAGCCAGGAGAGCCTCAGGCCCAGCCTGGCAACACAGGGGAGCCAGGGGGGCTTCTCTGGCCTTTTGGGTTTGTTTCCATTCAGCTTGATCCGCTACATTCTCTTGCTCCCTTCTTTTCTTCCCATCTTTCTACTTTTATAGTTTTACCTTTTTTACTGTTTTTAATGGATTATCTGCAGGTATTCACTTTGCTAATCCTCTAATTAACCAAACAAATGCATTGAGGGGAAGGGGCTCGGAGTAGCCCTGTACCTTGTGATTTGGAATATGAGTGGTAGAGAGAGCCACTCACCCCTTAGGACCATGGAACAGGCATCTTAGTTGTCACTGCTAATCCTTCTGCGCCACCATTGTCTTGGTTTTAAATAGGGAATGAGGTTAAAGTTCTACTGGGGGACCGTGTCTTGGGGAAGAAGAAAAATAAATGCTTTGGGATGAAGGATGTGCTGCAGTATGTGCAGGAGGAGGGAAGTAATAACCTTCTCTAGTCTTATTAACAGAGCAGCTCCAGGTACTGCATGTTGGGGGTTTTTTTTCAGCTAAGCCCGGATGCAAGTGACTGTAGTGCTTGTCTTTCCCTGCCAGAAATAAAGGCCTGTGTTTCCAGCTATTTCAGACCATTTGTATAAAGCAGGAATTAATGAAACTGCAAAAAATTGCAGAGTTCATTTGGGAGGTGGTGGTTCCTTTCCTGACTGCTGCTCCTCTCATGCTCTTTGCAGTGTTGTTCCAGGGCAGTTCAGACCAACCTGAGTGTGGTGGCTGCCACTCTGCCTTACCCTGGCCATGCACTCCCACCCTCTCTAAAGTGTTCACACTGGTATTTGTGTGATCCCACAGTGGCACAGAAGAATGGAGTCTGGAGTTTTGGGTCACTGCTGACTGAGTGGCTTGGTGTCTGGTCTCTTCAGCACAAGAGAGCTGACAGGCAACTTTTTCTGGGATCAAGCCCAATAGATCACATCATAGATCAGCTTATGCTACTGTACACCTTTGCCCTTGCCCTGGAGAGAAGAGGCTGCTTGGCAAGCTGCTCTACCATGTTTCTAAATGTGGTTTAAACTGCAGTCAAGGGACTGCCTATCATTGCCTTAGGCTTCTGTTTGGCTGCATGGAGACCAAGTGTGCTAGAGAAGGGAAAGGACAAAGGACATGTGCAAGGGAGCAGAAGTGCAAACTGAAGCCTTTGAAAAGCTGGAAGCTAAGCTTAGACACAGCCGTGCACAGCATGGGGCCTGGTGCCCACTGCTCCTGGAGGCCTTGGGCAGATGTTGGCAATAGAGCACTCAGAAATTATCTTGGCTGCTTCGCGCTCTGTCTTGCAGCTGGAGCCAGAGAGCTCCTGGTGACAGGAGCTTTGGGAAGAAGAAAGAGGCTATTAAAATGCTCAAAGAGCAGCCAGTTTAACTCCCTAGGCAGAGCATCCCTTTTTTTTTTTTTTCCCAGTGCTGGTCTTGCAACACACACACAAGGAATCATTTTCTTCCTACACTCTGCAGAAAGCCAAACCACCTTTTCCTCACTGACATGTGCCAATACCCATCTCCTGCTTTTCCCCTCCTCCCTCTGCCTCACACATGTCCCAGCCCTTCCCGGGGCTCTCACCCACGCACGCTGCAGGCCTCTGCTGTCACCACATCGGATGAGCTCTTTCCTCGGCGCACAGGCGAGGAGATGGCCTTTTGTACAGCTGTGGGTCTGGTTGAGTAGGTTTTTTAATTCCACTTTTTGTAATGTGTCTCCGACAAGCTGGCCACACTTCCTGGAGTTAATCAGTCTGTGACAGCAGCAGGATTTATCATATGCAAACAGCACAAAAACACCGTAGGATGAATAGATGAGCACACAGGTAGTCGTGAGCTTGGTTGCAGAGGAGGGGGAGATGCTCAGTGACAGAGGTAAGAGGAGGAGGAGGACAGCAACAGGCAATCCAAAGAGGATAACCAAGCACTGGGAAAGGTACAGGGAGAGCTCTTTTGTTCAGAGCACTGAGGTGGGTGGGAGAAGAAGCAGATGAAAACATGCAAAGAAAAGCAGGGCCTGGAAAGGAGGCTTGGAACTTATATTGCACCAGTACAGGAGCTTTGCAAGAGCCACTGAAGGTAACAGTCAGCACGGGCCCTGTGTGAGAGATTAAAGATGATCCTAATTCACTCCATTATGACACAAAATGAGGACTTCCCCCACACTTCATGGAACATCTTTCTGTAGCTGAGCTGAGCTCATGTGCTGGACACCTGACAGTCTTGGGGGCTGTCTGTGGAAGAGAGGGGGTCGCTCTGCCACTCTACTGCCACTCTCACCCTATCACCCTAAGCTTATGTTCTCTTGGATGTTTATTTGGTGTTTCTGTAGTCTTTGTCATTTCAGGGTATTTTAGGAAACCTTTGGTAACCTTAACAAACAGTAACTCTGGGAGCAAGGTAGAGAGATGGATTCCCACATGTGGCTGTTGTATGTCATGTACAGCAGGATCACCCAGCCAAAAGACCTTGTATCTCAGGAGACCCTATTTAACAGAAGGCCACTAAAGGAATAGCTGTTGGTGGCCCTGGGTAGGAGGAGTTGACCAAAGTGCTGGTTTCAAAACTGCAGAGCTGAGGTGGCACAGGCCTCTGACTGGCACAAGCCCTGACTGAGGGGGCTGCTGGCTCCCCCCGGGTGGGAGAGGATGGGCTGACTCATGTCAGGAGGTCCAGGAAGGTGCCCTTTGCTCCCACACTGTGGGGTTTGGCAGGGATCTGGTAAGCCATTGGGAAATCCTTTTATTGTTTCCCTCTGACCTGCTGAACCTCCCAGCAAGATGACTAATTTGCAGCAAAGGATGTGCCCCTTTGCTGGAAGTGCCCCTCCTCAGCCCCACGGATGCTTAGCAGCCTGGGGTATGCCTGTTGTGCCCAGCCCTAATGAAAGTCCTCTTTGCCAAGAGAAGCTGGTAGTGAGGAGAGATTTCCTGATTTGAGCCACAAATATTTTCTCCTGTGCTCTCCTCCCCAGATGCTTGGTTGCTCTTGTGGCAGTTCATCCCTGCTGCTTGCTGGAGGGAGACCTTCCCACCTAGCTCATGAGTAAGAAGATATGAAGAATGAAAGGTCTGGGAAGCTCAGTGCTTCCCTCTGAGTGACTGACTGGAATGTATCCCTTTCACCTCTTTCCTTCTGTTCCAGACAATCTTAGAAAGTACAGCCTTGTCATCCTCCACCCAGCTCTCTTTGTGGGACTTTTTGCTGCCTCAGGGTTGCACTGTGTGCATGTCAGTCACAGGATTTGGTACCTAGGAGTACTAACCCAAATAAACTCAGTGTGACCTAGTGCCACCTCAGCCCCAGGTGGGAACTGTGAAGGTTGTTGAGTCATTGGGCATGGAATGGCTGAGCTTTCTGCTCGGGTTTTGGGGAGATGTGCTCTCAGCAGGCTGCTGGTCCTGGCTTACCTCACACACTGTCAGTGCCTGGCAGAGGTGGACAGAAGGTCAGGTCAGGACCGTGCCATGTCCCTGCCAGGCAGAGAAGGGACAGTGCCGTATCCTGCTGGGTAGCAGAGATGAGTAAGCTGTGAGAACATCCTTACACCTATGAACAATGAGCAAAGGTTGACCTGGCAGCAAGCAGCTATTCTCATTGCCCCAGAGGAGCTGAGCTGATTTGCAGTGTAATTAATATGCATCAGATCTAGAAACCTGAGATCAGGGTTTTGGCTTGCTCAGAAAATATCTTTCCCTGCTTATTATTGCTCCCAAATGAAATTCTTTGCAGCTGTGGAGAGTGTTCTTGCTACTGACAACATACCTACTCCTGTTTATTTATTTTCAAAGCTTAGTGTTTCTAGTTTCCTACCTGGAGTTTGCTCACCAGGCAGGAGGGGGAGGCGTGCTCAAGTGCCCATCACCGGCAGAAGCATTAGTGCAGGCAGGAGTTCTCTCCAAAACCACCGAGGAGAAGCCAGGAGGATCACACCCACCTAAAAATAAATACTAACATATGTACAGGCCTTTCTGAGCTGAATCACTGCTGGATGCCAGATCTCCCCAGAGTCCTGCCCAGAGATGGTGCAACAGTCTGCCAGGGAGCAGCCTTGCTTCCTGCAGCTATGAGAAAGATGCAGCTTTTGCTGCTGCTCACAGATTTCCAAGACCTTTGTGTAATGGAAGGCAGCACCAAGTTGAGCTGCTGACACTGCTCTCTGTGCTTTAACAGGTAGCTGTGGTGCTCTTGCAGCTGCAGACAGTAAAATGCAGGCTCCTAGTCCCTGTCAGGAAGCGTAGGGTGCTGTGGGACAGACTGTGGAAACAAGAATTATATCTTCAAGGGCATTTCTTTGCCATGTGTTCCTTGCCATGATGCCTGCTGGGTTTAGGACTGATGTGGTTTGTTTTCCTTTTGGAGAGCCAAGATGGGAAGAATGGTAGGCGGAAGAAGAGGCAGCGTGGGAGTTTGCACTCCCACACCCTCAGCAGGGAATGTGTTCAGGGCTTGTTAAGTCACGCAGCAGACAGAACCCAGGGGCATCACCTGAGAAACTGAGGCATCACTTCTAGTGTGGGTGTCCTGACCTTGCCCAGGGAAGCTGCTCTCATGATGCTCCCCCATGGAGACCCTTCTGTGTGTGTGTTCCCAGTGTCGGGGTCATGGCCATGGGGCTAGTCCTGAGTGTTGGGCTGAGCAAGGCTGGCCATGAGGCAGCTGGGGAGGTGTTGGTTAGCCCTGGACAGGGTTAGCGGGACTCTCCTGTCTCCAGCCACAGCACTGTCTAGGCAGATGTGGAATGTGTGATGTGTCGGGGGAGCATCCTCTTAGCTGGAATAACAAGTATGGGTCAGGGAAGAGCTCCTTAGCATACCTTAGCATGTGTGGGGAAGCTGATGGTTCCTGCTTGTACTGGCTGTAAAGTGAGGAGACACTGACAGTTATACATACTGATGGAAATAAAACTTGCCCAGAGTTGAATGCCCTGACTTTTGTTTGAAAATCGGCGGGAGGTATCTCTTTCAGGTGTGCACTGAGTCCTGCTGATCCTGACAACAGAGTGGAGAACCTGAGCACAGAGCAGGGCACAAAATTCCTGTCGTGGTCACTGGAACCAGCACACAGCCATCTGTCTAAGTGCCAGCGTTCCAGCCTTTTGGTCTTTTAACTATGGAGTCCCCTCCATAAGGGAATTGGGAAAGCGATGCTTCTGCCTCCCAATGTGTGCCCCTTCTTTAGGAGCTTGTAAAGCTCTCTGGAACTAGAAACAGGAACAAAGGCATCAGAGTTGTGCAGCTTTTTTGCTTCTTCTAGGTTTGGGGAATCTTTGCATGATATATAAAGAAGATTTCAGTAGGCATGTGGTGGGGGTCGTTCTATTAAAGCACAGGCTGATAAGGGACTCCTGAGAAGTTTGCCAGGTACACAAGTTGTTCAGGAATTATCCCTTAATAGCACTTGTAATAAAGAAGCAGCAATGGCGTTCAGCTGTTAGTGTTGACAAAGTCGTGCTGTGAATGGGAGAGGAGGGGTCGAGGAGGGCTTTGCTCTCCCTGGTGGGGTGGCTGAGGCTGCTGCAGAGGCTGGGAAGTGGCTTCGGGAGAAGCGGTGTGTGCTGCTCTCTGCTGGCTCGGGAGGGGACCATCCGCTGGTGGGGATTCAGGGATTCCGGTACGCAGGAGGTGGGCAATGACTCGCAACAAACTCCCGTTGGGCTCAGGAACAGGTGATGGAGAGAAGCCTGAAGTCTGACCCAGCACCAATTAGACAAGTAGATTCATGGCCCTTTGTGTCTCTGGGAGAGAGGGCTGCAGCAGGGAGTAGAGTTTACAGCAAGGAATATTTAATAGGCTTTTTTCTTTTTCTGAATTAGACAAATTTACTGAATTTGCTCTGGTAGAAGTCATGTCTAAAGACTGTGTTGCCCCAGTGCCAAATCTACAGCTTGTATTGCACTGAAACATTTTTCCTGTTTTTTTTACCAGCACCGGCAGCTGCTGAAGGACAGTTTCATGGTGGAGCTGGTGGAGGGGGCTCGCAAGCTACGTCATGTCTTTCTTTTTACTGATCTCTTCCTGTGTGCCAAGCTCAAGAAGCAGATTGGAGGGTGAGGTTTTCCTTCTGGACTGTGTGCTTTGCACCTCAGCTGCAGCAGAATCCTGGGTTTAGCCAGCAGTTTTAGTTGCATATGGATACCCTAGACCTGGGTAACCATAATCCACAAGGTTAGTTAGACAGGAATGATCAGCAAGGTAGGATTGTTCATTGTATGAGACCTTGCCTAAGTCCTGACCCCTCAGGAAAGGTTAATTCCTCCCATCCCTGCCCTGAGCCTACCTAGGAAAGTAGGATATGCTGTAGCTGCCGGTATTCTGGACAAATGTAATTCATTTTTCTACTTCCCCTTTCTTTTAATAGGTGACATTCTTAACTTTATTTTGTGACTAAGGTTATTAATTTTGGCCTTGCAGCTACAGCCTGGTAATAGTTTTACAGAAAAATGGCAAAGGTGCAGTAAACAGATTGTGTGTCAACCCCAAAGTGCAGCTATAAGAACAGCTTTGTTACATTTGTTACAATTTTCATTGTGGGGGGGGAGAGGAACCGTTACTGATGTACCTGCCCCAAAGAGAGATTGTCTTCCTTTGGTAAATGTTCTTCTTGGAAAGCAGCCGTTTGTCAGACTTTTTCCGCATGGGAATCACAGTAAAGTTGGGCCTGTATCTGTATCTTAGGCACCATAGCTGGGGGGTGGGGGGAGTGGGTATTGCCAAACACCAGTAATGGTAAAAGGTTTGGACCTTCTGCCTTTCAGAAAAAGCCAACAATATGACTGCAAATGGTATATCCCGCTCACTGACCTCAGTTTCCAAATGGTGGATGAGTCTGAGGCAGTGCCCAATATCCCACTGGTACCTGATGAGGAACTGGATGCCATGAAGATCAAGATATCCCAGATCAAGAATGACATCCAGCGGGAGAAGGTAAAGAGGTTGAGCATTCCATGGCAATGAAGACATAGTGTCCATGCTGAGATGAGGTGCAGGTGGCAGCAGCACTCCCAGGGCTGCACAGTGTGGGGACTGTTCAGCGGGGGTTTGTGATAGCCAGGTGCTTTGCTTATCCTTGTGCACAGCTTGGATGGTGGTGCCCTGTGAGGAGGCAGAGGCAAAAAGACCCTGTAGTTGTACCCAGCAGCTCGTCTGCTCAGTGATACCACCTATGACTCCTGTCTCTGAGCATCCATGTCTGGGAGGGCAGGGTTATTATGTTGCAGACATGAGAAAGAGTGTAACATGACAATTTCTGGCTTCTAAATTATGATCTTGCAAGTGATTTTGGTCAGAAGGCATGTACTTCTGGATTTCAGCAGACTCAGTTATGCCTTTGAGGCTTTTTTCTACTTCACTGATGTCAAAGCACCAGCAAATATAGCAAAAACAGCATCTATGCTGACTGATCAGTCCGACACAGACATAGTGTCTCTGACCCAGGCTTCTCTTTGCTTGCAAGACACATTTTCTCATAGTTGTGAGATCCCAAACCTTCCTGGAGCCTAAAAGGGAAATAAGAGTTTGAAAACTGAAAGTCTACTGGTGCATAGAGCAGGATATGAATAACATTGGTTGTGCTGTGAGAAGATTATTCTCCACACTTCCAAAGAACATGCTTCTGCCTCTCGGCCTTGGCTGGCTTTCAAAGAGGGCTTCCTGGAAAAAGTAAGATATTAGGGAGAACACTGTGGGGAAGCCTTTTACTCACCAAGTGTCTAAGATATGTGCTTTGGTGCATCAGTGCCAAACAATACACATGGCTGGGTTTGGGACTGGATTTTATCCAGGAAAAGTCTGGTTTTTAGCTGACCGCTGGTGAAAATGGATCAGTGGGTGGTGAGTGGGAGAGTTCTGGGCAGCTCCTAGAGAAGTACCTTATAGTCTCCTTAGTTAAGGATGCTTGTGGAGGACTTGGCAGTGCTATGGCTGCCCAGTGACATGATGCTACTGCAGCCTCTGGACCAGGAAGTACAGAGTACAGCTAGAACAGTGGCCACACACCTCTGCACTTCATCTGGGACAGCTGGAACTGGGGAACTGAGCCGAGTCTGAATGTAGAGATACTGCAGGTAACACCTTTCTGAGCAGCTGGGAGCCCTATGGATCCTGTTGACAGCATTTCTTCTGCCTTGGGGCCGTTTACCTACTCACAGTGTAGGGACTGTAGATTTCAAAATAGCTGTTAGTGTAAATGGGGGCAGATGTTGGAGAATAACATGTGTCCCCTGTCTCCCTCTCTCCCACACCCTTCAGAGGGCCAATAAAGGCAGCAAGGTCATTGAGAGGTTAAAAAAGAAGCTCTCGGAGCAGGAATCCCTCCTACTGCTGATGTCTCCCAACATGGCCTTCCGGGTACACAACCGCAACGGCAAGGTGAGAGCACACCCTGCCACCCTCAGTGTCCAGAGATCATGGGGGGCTTGTGTGTGTGACTGTACATGCTCCTGCACAGGGAAGTCTTCGTGGCCTCTACTCTGTGTCCTCAAAGCACTTTCCAAGCAGCAGACACCTCACCCTTGCTGTGCCAGAGGTTATGATGGCATCCTATAAGGCTGTGACTAATTTACATACAAGATTGGCACCACAGAAATGAATTGCCTACCTCAGCACCAGCCCTGGCAGAGAAATAAGAATGGCCTTTTGCCTGAGATCCATCTCTGCAGCAGCTGCCTTCTAGACTGCCCTATGGGTTCAAGGCTTGGCACGCTCAGGCCAGTGTCCTCAGGGCTGCGGCTGCCCCTGCCAGGGGTATCCTCTGCCAGGGGTATTCCCTGTTCTGGCAATGGTGTAGCCTGTCACAGTGACCTTTCCATGCACATGGCAAAGGAGTCTCACAAGACTGTGTTACTACTCAGTGAAAATCCATGAGCCGGTCACTGCTTCCTCACTGTCACTGCTTCATCAGTGTCTAGACCTGTGCTGGAGACTTTTCCTTTTGGAGAGCCAAGATGGGAAGAATTGTAGGCAGGAGGAGAGGCAGTGTGTCTAGACTCCTGTGCTGGGGTTCCTGGTGCACCTGCTGTGAGGCATAGCATGAGTTGCCATGGGAGTTTATGTTGCCAGGGCCCCAGCTGCCATTGGCAGGGTGGGGCTCTGCAAGCTCTGCCTGCCTGTGTTGGTACCGCAGGCATGTTGCCGTAGCCCTGCCTGCCCTGACAGAGCTGTGATGCAGGACAGGTGGCAGGAGTGCCAGCAGGACAAGTGT
This sequence comes from Amblyornis subalaris, assembly GCA_018881555.1. Lineage (NCBI taxonomy): Eukaryota > Metazoa > Chordata > Aves > Passeriformes > Ptilonorhynchidae > Amblyornis > Amblyornis subalaris. The sequence goes on from JACAXG010000071.1 coordinate 3,607,556, forward strand.
ATCCAGCCATTTGCACTGCAGAAGGGTGGGAGCAGGCGGGCCCAGCCCTCAGTGGTGCATCGGACTAACACGTACCCTATTTGTTCTGTTTTCCTGGGTAGAGTTACACATTCCTCATTTCATCAGACTATGAAAGGGCAGAGTGGAGGGAGAATATCCGGGAGCAGCAGAAGAAATGTGAGTATCCCTCAGCTGTCATTGGTACAAATACTGTGATCTTAGGGAGCAGGAGTCCAGAGGATGAGGTGTGGGACAGGGTTCCCTGCAAAAACAGAGATCTGCGTTGAAATCCACAGCACAACATGGATGTCTCCTGTCTGAGGCTGTTTGGGGCACTTCTTGTGCAGCAGCATGTAGGGAATGTGTAGGGAGAGCACTTAGTCAATGTGTATAGATTCTCCCATTTACGCTAGAGATCAGAGCTCGGTGCAATTCCAGGGAGAGGGAACAGCTGCACGCTTTTCCCTGGCTCAACTCCTAAGAAACTTAGTTACTTTTTTGGCATGGGTGTTTTTGGCTTTGCAAGGAACTGAGAAACCCCTCTTGTTTCCTGGGAACCATCCTGAGACTTCTTACTCAGAGGAGTAACTGAATATGCCCTCAGTAGAGCTGGGCTGCAGCAGCAGTACAGCCATGAGCACCTCGGTGCTGCCACTGAGGAGTGCCCAGGGAGCAGCTATCCCATGTGTACCCAGTGTGGGATCCCCATGTGTGGATAATTCATCCAGCCTCTCCTTTGAATTTTAACTCCTCCCTCTTTGAATCTCCTTGGCAGGCTTTAAAAGCTTCTCACTCACATCGGTGGAGCTCCAGATGCTGACAAACTCCTGTGTGAAGCTTCAGACAGTCCACAACATTCCCCTCACTATCAATAAGGAAGGTAAGACTTTTGGGTTTTGCTTTCACATGGTGCAGCTGCAGTGAAAGTCTCCCCCTGCCTGCTTTTGTGCATTTCCATGAGAGCTGCTCTTACTGTTTCCTTTTGCTACAGGCTGCAGACATCCTCCAGTATATATTAATTGACTATTAAATGGTCCTTACATGCAGTTGTCATGCAAGGTATTGGAGTGCCTGGTTGAGTCCTAGCCTTGGACAGCTTTGAACTATGCCTAGGAATCCTTTGGAAGAACTAGTTGGCTAAAATTGTGTCAGAGACCATCCTAAATTACTACTTAATCTGCTGGTGTAGACTTAGGCTCTATAACTTACTTTTCCTCCTTTGAATTTCTTCTATGCTGTCTTGCTGGTCCTAGAACTGTCATGGTAAAAGCCCCCCAGTGCCAGATGGCGTTACAGGTGACACTGACATTGACCCTGGAACAGTCTCCTCTCTTGCCAAAGTGGCTGTTACGCGCTCCTGCCATCCTTGGGCAGGAGCTCTGCTCATTAACCTGTGTAATATCAGTCTCATCACTTTCTGTCACTATTGGCTCCACTGTGAATGTAATAAAATTCCTTGGGTCTTTTGTCCAGATGATGAATCCCCAGGTCTCTACGGATTCCTGAATGTCATTGTCCACTCTGCCACAGGATTCAAGCAAAGCTCAAGTGAGTTGCAGTTCTGTGACACACAAGAGGTACTGATAGGGGTTGGATAAACTATGAGCTGGGACAGCTGAGCATGGACTGGTTTTAGAATTGCAGCATCTGTGATCATGGTGAGGAGAAGAGGTGTTTTGGGGAATTGGAAGTTCCTGCTCTTAACTCTAAGAAAGATCACCATCAAGGATTGAGCATGCAGCATTTATTTTTAGGCCTAGTCTGTTTGGGTTTTTAAGCAGTGTTTGCTGATTACCCAGCTGTTCTAGAAACAAGTCAGCCCTTATCCTGAATTCTTTCAGCTTTTTATTTCACAATGAAAGAATGGGAAGCATTCTCTGACATCCAGAATTTTTGGTGTGAAGAATGAGGTGTTAAAATTCAGGGGAATGATTTGACAGAAGGATCAAAAAAGGTGACAAACTAGAGTAAGGAGGACCCTGGCAGCAATAGCCACACTTCTTAGCCATCCATGGGGATAACCCGGGAACAGCTGCCAAGCTTACCTGGCCATGTGGCTGAGGATCCTGTTCTTATCCAAGCTAGGTGTGCAGTCCAGGGAGGAAAGGAGTGCACTGGGTGTACATACCTGTTGGCCTTTCTCCTGCTGAGCCACTGACTGCTCAGCTGCCTGTTTGTACAGGATGGTGTTACTGGGACTAATACAGAGATGATGGAAATGAAGACCTGAAGGTCATTAATGCAAGTTAGGAGATTCTAGATATTTTTTAAAAGTTTCTGTCCCTGTCTCTGCTCCTCAGATTTGTACTGCACATTGGAGGTGGATTCTTTTGGGTATTTTGTGAACAAGGCTAAAACTAGAGTTTACAGAGACACCACAGAGCCCAACTGGAATGAGGTAGGTTTGATTTTTCTTGATGTGGCTTGTTCCGTGTGCCAAACATCAGTGCCTGTTGGGCAGAAGACCTGCCAATGGAAGAACTTGCTGCATGCTCAGCACTTGTGCTGCGTATGCTGCTTCTCAGAAAACACTTTTCTGCCAGGTTCATTTGGCTGTCAGGGCTTGCAGGAGATTTTCTCTTGGATTGGCTATAGTTAAACAATTTGATACAAATGAGTCTTGTCCCATATTTAATCTTTTAAACAGATGCATGTTTGATTTTTATTTTTTTAAAGACATGAGCGAAAATATGTTGAAGGAGATGGTTTTGTTTATGTGTTGAGAGGGGGAAGAAGTAGCTGTAGATATTTTGCTTGTTTACAGCCAACTCAGACCTACTGGTGAGCAAAGTTCATTACAAAGAAGGTGGGCGAATTTGTCTTTGCATAATGCTTTGCTGAGACCTCTGAGACCTGACTAAGGAGTGAACCATCTTAGTCTCTGATTTGACTATCATATATGTAAAATACGATTTCATCTTATTTCTAGAACAACTCCAGTAGGGAGGAAGTTTTGGCCACTCCTTAAGTGTTCCCTTCTGATGAGTTTTAAGGAAACTGTATTGATTATTATGACACTGGTGTCCTGTTGTGATGCAGCCATTGGTCTTTCCTTTCCTGGTGTCCTGTAGGAGTTCGAGATTGAGCTGGAGGGCTCACAGACCCTGCGGATTCTGTGCTATGAAAAGTGCTACAACAAAACAAAGCTCACCAAAGAGGATGGAGAGAGCACAGATCGCATAATGGGGAAAGGACAGATCCAGGTAAGACTGCTGAACTCATTCCTGCTATGCTTACTGCAAAACATCACAGGACTTTTGAATCCTGGAGTGCACTGGGGAGGTTTTTTCTGTCTTCTGATTGTCTCAGCATTGAACATTTTCCTCCAGATAGTGAGGTACACAGTGTGATTCACAGGCAGGAAATCTGCAGCTTTTTCCCCTCTTGCTTTGTGCCCTATGCCTGCTTCAGCACCCTTGTGGAATAACTGCTTGTTTTGATTTCTTGTTTGACCATTAACTTCAAAACTCCCAGCCCAGTGTGTAGGAACTGCACTGCCCCGGGCACTGTTGAGGATGCTCCATTTGTGACAGGAGGAAGCGATGAATATCCTCTCTCCTCTGTAAATCATGTGCAGAAGGGCTGCCATCTGTATGTGCTGGAAGTTGATGGAAGTGTTGGCCAGGCCCTGGGACAGGCTGATTGTCCTGGTAACTGCCATGTCCAGAGTGTGGTGTCCATGACAGCAGGCAGCATCTGAGGGACATTTCCGCTGCTGAGAATCAGCCTGGGGCACTCTGTGTGGCAGATTTGTAATACAGTGGGGGAGGTGATGATTGCAAAGAGGTGCTGCTCTTGGGCAGCTGCTGTGTGATAGAGCACTAAAGCTGGATATAGGAGAAATCAGGCCATCCATGGAGAATGATATGGGCAACATATATTCCCCCTCTTGTTCCAGTTTGTTGCACTGTCTGTCCACAGCTTTAGGAGGGTGTTTAAATGCCTGCCCTGAGGACACATTCTTTGTGTTGAACTTTGTGTTGTACAGAGCAGGGACCCTGCCCAGACACCTTTTTTGTTCTGGGTTTAAAGATCTCACCACTTCCCCTCCATTTACCTCTGGCTGTCCATCTCCCCGTGGATGACAGCTTTCCCCGGCACTGGAGAGATGGTCATGCAGGCCAAGGCCATTTGTGGGATTGCAGAAGCAGCTCGGATTGAGGGTGGCATGTTGGGATCACATCTCACCTTTGCTCTGTTGGGGTTCATTGCCTAAGTGACTTTGATCAGACCTCTTCCTTCCCTCCCTCCTGGCAGCCCGAGGCTGCCACATGTGTTCAGGGAGAGCTTTTGTCTCAAATGCGTGGTGGGATTTGGAAGGGAACTTGTGTGCAGATCCATAAATGCCAGCACAGGGTGTCTCCTGTGTGTATCGGGCTGACCAGAAATCCCTATGTCCCTTCTGCTAACAAAGATTATTTTCCAGGGAGCTGAGCAAGTACAAAAGAGCAAGTTTTCAGCCCTGAAATGTCCTGGAGATTTGTGTGCTCATAAAAGAACCCTGAAATCACTGACCTGCTAAATTCTACAAATATTTTACATAGAATGCTTAAAAAACCAAATAAAATCTTTTAAATGTTTAGCAATTTTTTTTCTTCTCACAGAGTGGGCACTTTTATGCACAGCAATTGTATATTCTGTCAACATATTTTATACTTAAGTTAGTAAGTAAAAATATTCTTTGGTGACACTTCAATATTAATTGCATCTTGATTCTCTCAGAGAAACCTAAACAGTGTGAAGGTTAAAAAAAGAAAAGAAAGAAATTAAAATGTTTTTAATTAATGTGCAAAAGTTGCATTCTGTTGTGTCATAAAAGGCACATGCAAAAATTCTCTTATTTTCTGTGAATCCGTTTTGAAATTTATAAAGAAATTTGATTAATGGCCAGAATGTCCTCTTAATTCTCAGTGATTTCTGTCCCATCACACACATTTTAAACACTATTGAATAACTGCAAAGAGAATTCATACAACAGTCTGTTAAGATTTTGGATTGATAAACTTATTAAAGGTTTTGATTTTGACCATTTCTCTATTAAGAAACCATAAGAATACAACAACAAAATCCGATTACAGCCTGTGGCTGAAGGTTTGCTTTTATATCGGATGCTTTTATATCAAATTTGGTTTACCTTAGAGTTGGTAGTTTATCCTGGGCTTTCTGGTTTGTTGTTGTGGTTGCACTGTCATTATTCAGCCAAAGTCTGTCTGTATAAAGGCAAGGTCTGTGAAGTTGGGTGAGTTTTGGTTTTTTTTTCGTAAATTCCCTTTAGTTAAAAACTGTGGGAACATGAAAAGTCGTGCCTACATCCTCCTGTTGATAAAAGCAGAGAAATTTCTGTGTTGGCTAAATTGCAGTGTATTGTTAAGCCATGTATTATTGTAAATATGCAACTTCCCACTAACGGGGATTCTGACTCACCAAATTCTCTAAGCCTCAATGATGAAGATAATCAAGGAGACGAGGACTGTTTTGGCTGTGAAAATGTTTATTAAATCTCTCCGTTCCATTATGGCAGTGGAGGAAGGAAGACTGGAAATTGGTCCATGTAGTCACAAGTTTCCA